>PVKU01000182.1:0-658809 GCA_004027475.1 Anoura caudifer
CTATCAGAGAGATGCAAATTAAAACCACAATGAGATACCACTTCACACCAGTCAGAATGGCCATCATAAACAAAGCAACAAACAAGTGTTGGAGAGGTTGTGGAGAAAAGGGGACCCTAGTGCACTGTTGGTGGGATTGCAGACTGGTACAACCACTATGGAAAGCAGTATGGAATTTTCTAAGAAAACTAAAAATGGACCTACCTTTTGACCCAGTAGTTCCACTGCTGGGATTATATCCTAGGAACCCTGAAACACCAGTCCAAAAGAAACTATGCACCCCAATGTTCATAGCAGCACAATTTACAATAGCCAAGTATTGGAAGCAACCTAGGTGCCCATCAGTAAATGAATGGATCAAAAAATTATGGTACATTTACACAATGGAATTCTATGCAGCAGAAAGAAAGAAGGGGCTCCTACCCTTCACAAGAGCATGGATGGAACTGGAGAGCATTATGCTAAGCGAAATAAGCCAGGAGGTGAAAGACAAATACCATATGATCTCACATTTAACAGGAACCTAATCAACAGAACAAACAAACAAGCAGAATATAACCAAAGACACTAAAATTGAGAACAAGAGAGGAGAGGGGTAGGAATTTCAAGGGAAAAGGGGGAGGGTTTAGAGTTAAGTATAAAAGACACATGGACAAAAGCTACAGGGGGTAGAAATGGGAGGGAGCTGGGGAGGGCTGGGGCGGTGGGCTGGGATGGGAGTAGAAGACAGAAAATTGTACAAGAACAAATTAAAATAATAGTAAAAAAGAAACATAAAAAATTTTTATTAAATTTTTTGGGGTGACATTAATAAAATTATATAGGTTTCACGTATAGAGACAACAGTATGGTGATTACCAGAAGGAAAGGGGGCTAGGAGAGGTCAAAGAGGGTAGAGGGGGAATAAATGGTGATGGAAAGAGACTTGACTTGGGGTGCTGAACACACAACACAATATATAGATGATGTATAATAGAATCACAGAAACAACTTTGAATTTAATGCCTGTCGGAGTCATGATGCACAAGAAATTGAGGAAACAATTCAAGAGCAAGGAGAGAATATCAGTGACTAGAGGCGATACAGCATAGTCATAAATAGTGCAAGTCTGGAAAAATCATTTACCAGCAGGGTGGTATTAAAAGTTATTTAACCCTGTGGGCCTCAATGACTCATTCATATCGTGGAGCGATAAAATAACATGTATGTTGTGGTAGCAAAGTTTCTGAAACATCATAAGAGTGTAATCAGCCTTAACTACTAACCCAAGACCAGGATGCCTACGGGGCTCAGATCTTCCACTTTTCCCCTGCCGGTGTAGCAGTAAGGCTGGCCCAGTTCCCGCTGAAGCACTCCTGGACGGATGCCTCTCACTGGATTTTTTTGTCCTAGTGTTTCTCTTCCACCCCTTTCGGGTAGTGAGCAAGCAAGAGCAGGAAACCCAAGAGCACTGATTCTCAAAGTGTGTTTCAGCCACCAGTAAAGTAAATTTCACTGAAATGATTTTTAATTTCTATTTATATCTATTTTAAAATAGAAGAGATTTCTGCCCAACGGAGCTAAAATCTTAGTGAGAAAATATTCTAACAATAAGTTATCCAGGGAGATGAGAGTCCTAGAACTTCTCATATAAACATCTCAAAATTTTAGTGAAATTGACAGTGAAATAGCAAATATGCTGAGTTTAATATGGTTTTCATTATACTCATGTGTGAAAACACTTGATTATCTCTTCACTAAATTAGAAATGTGAATTAGCATATTGTGGTTGGCCAAAGGCATAGTCTTTATTTTCTAAGACCACAGGAAGCATCCAGTTTTTTTCTGATAGTCAAATTCTAAAAACAGAATTAGTTTAACCTCATTTCAATCTGATATGTAAATAAACATGTACACTCAAACAATATTTTGTACAAAAAGAACAAAATATATTTATATAAGGAAAAAGATATAGTAGGCACCATGCAGAAATGGGCATGAGTAGTAGATTTTGTAGAAGTTAGTATACTGTTTTATATATTTTAAAATATGTTTGCTCTCACTAATTTAACAATATACCTGTAGGGCTACAGAACTGGGGCTTATAAGGTTATTACTCAACCTGTTGAAAATTGAAATTGTAGAGAATTCAAAAACTAAATCAATTGCCCAAACCATTGTCAACTGAAATAAGTCAAAAAATAAGTCAACATTAGGTCATGATATATCAATGCTTTTTTGACTGATGGATTTTTCCTTTTGACATAGCTATCATTTCTGTGGTAGGAAATTTCCATCTGTAAATTCTGAAGTGTAACTTTTTACTCATTCATCTCAACTATCATCTCTTTGAAAGTATCAATTTTTCCTTTACTTATTCTTTCATTCATTTCTATATCCATCTTCTTGGTGCCAAGTTAAGCAGTAAAAAATGTCAATGCTCACCCTTTAAGTGCCTCTGATGAGCTGTATAAACACCCTAATTGTTTCACAAATGATCAAGACTGCAGTTAAGCTGACAGAAACATCGCCTGCGGGCAACACCTGATTTGAAAGTGTCTTTCTAAAGTGACCTCTGCCCACCCCCCCAGAGACTAGACCATGTGCTGCGGAAGTTATGAAATCATTACAACTGAAGCATAAAGTATAATTAACCTGTATCTCACTCATAAGAAATGAAAGTTTTTGATTTAGAAGAAAAAATCTCTATCAATTGAATTTACCGCCACAGCAAAAACAGATTAAATCAGAAGTGTAATGTTTTCCTGTTTAGAGGTGACCTTTGCTCAGTAAATCATATTAGATCCTCCTGATATATTTGAAATAATGAGCTTTAAAGGAATATATACTATAAATAAAATTTTGAATCAATGAAATTGGTATAAGACTTAGAGGCAGAAAACCAAGGAATATTAGATAACATTTCTAAAAGCCAAGTATTGTTAAGTCCCAGCTATCAGGAACTCTTTAAATAAAAATTGTCAATTGGAGTGGTCAGATTTTACAGGCACATAATATTTCCTTTAAAGGTTAAAAAGCAAAATTTTAGTATGTGTATGTTTCTAAAAGGTATTATGCATTTCTCTGAATCCTTAAATAATTTTGCTGAAACTGTAAGTCGGCTTCCAGATGATGGAGCACCATTATTATGAACATCTGCTCTTTCACTATCCATAAATCAAAGGTATGCAAAACAGTTTGGCCCATTTTAAATGACTCTAGAGTTTGTACTTTGTAGTTGTAGAGCTGCTTTGAATAATTACATGGTCTCTTCCTTTGCAGATAAAATCCTCTCTCTTACTTCTACCTGCTGTTAATATGCCTATATAGAGGATCGCTCTAGAGTTTGTTTTGGGTTGTTTTTTTCCCCTAATATGTAAAACAATGATTTTCAACCATTTTCATCTCATGGCACATATAAACTAATTACTAAAATTCTGTGGCATGCTAAAAATATATTATATGTTTTGCCAATCTGACAAAAAATTAAGTGTAATTTTGATTTACACACACTGAACAGCTATTGTCATCGGCTGTTGTCATTTTTTTTATTTGACAATCTAAGGGAAAACAAGTCAGTACCCTAACTAAATAGTCAGGTATTGCCTGTTTTAGAAATTCTCATGCACAGCAGTGTGCTGCCACAAGAATTTTTATATCTATAACAAAACCCCTCTAATTTAAAGGATTTTACTAGTTTTTAAAAGACACTCATTACACATAAAAACCATAGGTTAATTATGTTTAAATTATGTTACAATTTCTGCACTTCCTCGTAAGAAAGATCGAGAATGAACACATAAAAAGAATTGTTCCAGTAATTTTCACATAAATGTGTTTAATCTCAGAATTTTAGACATAGAAAATTAAAGGTGATCCTCTTCCTTCCTTTTGCAGACATCATCCCGATGCACAGATCGATGTGTGAGTTAATGATGGAGCAAAAAAAGAAAAACAACTGGAAACCAATAAACTCATATCTAGGTTTTTGTTATTCTTATTCATATATGTTTTAAGTAATGTTCAACAGAATAGTTCTAAAATAAGTTAACTTTTAATTTTTACCAATCACCACCACCACCACAAAAACCAAAAACCAAAAACCTGTTAATCAAACAAAGCTAAGGGTATGCAAAACTTCAGCAAAGAGATTATCCTTTTGAGAGGCCTAGTAATACTTCAGGCACAGGTTAGGGAAGAATATTGAGAGTGGTGGATCCTTCTTATAAGTTGTTTAAGGTGGGTCTTCCAAGGGGGAATCTAGTTAGAACTGGACAAAGTTGATGCCCTAAATATTTTAGGATCTGAGGTGAAAGTCTAAAAGGAAGTTTCAATAAACTAACTGATGTGCTAACAGTTGAGTTGTGTATTCAGGTGAGTAAGCTGGCATTCTGATGAGATAGCTATTTGCCTTACAGGAATCTCCTGGCAGGAATCTTTTGAAGCAAACAGCAAAGATGTTTATTGGTAGAGTCTGATTTAAAATTTCCTGGCTCATTGTGAAGTAACATAGATGAAGGTAGTCTCAGACTACTTATTAAAGTTTGATCTGATCTTAGGAAAATCACTTAATCAGTTAATGTTTCATTTTTTTTCTCAATAGCAAAATGAAACTGAAGCTCTACTAATCAATTAGCATATCTTGGGCCCTTATCACTCAGCTCTTGCCACAAAGGCGTGGCCTTACAACCACTCCAGAACTCAGGAACAAGCCCTGAGTCTTTCTTGCCCGTGCATTTGTGAGTCAACTGTGACTCAGCTGATCTAGGCCAAGCTCAGGTAGGCTTCTCACCAAAGTTTGGGTTGAATCCAAGTATTCCCATGTGTCTTTCATCCTCCTCAAGAAGAGGCTACACACAGCATGTTCTTTTCTGGGTGAAAAGAAAGAGAAAAGATGAGCAAAATCAACCACTTAAGCACATTTCAGAACTCTGTGCAAGTCTGTAGTGTAAGTCCTCACAGGTTTTCTCTTTTTTTTTTTGTAAGGCAAGTCTCTGACTTCTGCATTGATTGCTAAGGTATCCACTTCCAAAAAGGCCCTCACATCAAAGACAGCTGCCTCTAAAAACACATTGCCAGCCAGCAGACTAGACAAAGAATCAGGATCCTCTGCCCGATGATCTCCTTTGTTTTTAGGGATTTTGGTTAGCTTAGATAACTGACCATTTGGGTGGCTTGTTTTTTCTCTTCCTGTGCTTTGACTTTCTGCTCTTATGTTTTCAATTCACCGATAAACACTGAGTTCAGAACAACTTAGGTCCCCACCTTCAACCCCAATAAAAGCAAAACCCCAAGACCAGTTCCCCAGTTCTCTCTCTCTTATTCTTTCTCTCTGCCTTTCCGCACCCCTTTCATACCTTTGCTGTGTGGCCCCACACTGTGCCATGTAATTTTCAGGACTTGTAAGTAATAAGTTTTTCATTTCAATGTTTCCTGATGGTCATTGCAGTGGGCATCTTGCAGTCACAATAAGAAGCACAAGGAACAGCCCAGATGCTACGTCAGCAATTCATAGGCTGGGATATGTCACACGACAATAGAGATACACGATACACAATACACATATAACAGCGCACAACAGTGCCCCCTGTGCTAGAATCCCTGTTGACCAAGGTGAATCTCCAATATCCAATCCCCAAATCTACCCAAATCCTGAACATCCAGTCAAGAAAGCGTCTGCCATGAGGCCATAACAGGGACTAAAAAATTAGGACTGTTGAAAGAAACACTCTTAAATTTAGTCTTCAAACTAGCCTCTGTTGGAGATGGCTTGGCAAACCAGAAAGCCCCTGTGCAGTCATAAAAATGTACCAAAGTATGATTAACATGATGGTTTCTCCCCTACATCATTTATCATAACATTTCCACAAATCAGTTCCTAGCCTGGTAGAATCTGATGAAATTGTTGGCATTCGGCTAATCAAAGAAAATAGAAAATATGGAAATACTAATTCGACATGAGATCATTTCTACGTTAAACATTTAAATCCACCCCATACATCTATCAGCTTAGAATGAAGGTGCGTGAATCTCAGAGTCATGTAACACTGTCGATGACATGGCAGCTGCAGTGCCCCTTGATGATTCATGAAGCCCCCAGAGAGCCAGCACTGTTCAGGGTATATAGCCTTCCTGCTTTCTTTCCAGGCTCTCAATCGCTATTCCTAATCCTGCCTCGTCCTTTTGCTCCCATCGGTATACACTACGTTATTGGTATAAAAATAAGAAAGATACTGAGTACACGGTGGTTTGTGAACTACAAAATAATTATTTAAAATTCACGTTAAAGACATTAGTCAAGTTAAAGCTATCCATTCATGGTCGTAGTTGTTTTTATTTTAAAGAAGAAAATTCTGAAGTGGTTCTGGCCATGAGTCCAAATGTTAGCCCACGAAGGATGAGGGTGTTAAATTATTGTGCCCACAGTCTACTTGTAGCCGAGATAAAGTACTAATATAATTAATGGCCTGGTGACAAAGCACTTTTTTGACGTCATGACAATGGCAGTCATTTATCACCCTACTTAATGACTACATGATAAGACTAGATGGAAGACCAAGCAATATTGCTGAGATGCAATCTTATATTAAGAAAATAAATATTCTTAAGCTAAATTTTAATCTAAAAAGTTCAACAGAAGCCACTAGCACTATAAAACAATAAATCAGTATTTCCATATTTTACAAGAATCTCCTATCATGCACTTCTAAAACTTACTTACAGTAAATGTGAAAACACAGAAGTAGAACACATTACTACTACTTTTCACCCTCTCCATATTAACTATTATTTGTTTAAAATCTTATCTAATATTTCTGTTAAATTATAATAATATAGTACTATAAATGTTTTACTTATTTAAAATCATCCTGAGCTCCTCCTATACCCCTGGTGGGGCCCGATGCATCAGAGATACAAAGTGGCAGAAAACTGAATTTGGCAGTAACAGGAGTTTTACTGGAAAAGTGAACAGGTATATTTCTTTTGTTCAGCTATTGTGTGGGTACACCCAACAAAACGGGCACTCTGCTAGCCCCTGCAATCTCTCATGATGAGCAAGAGGACATGAATACTGCCCTCTAGAATCGTGGGCAGAATAGCAATTACAGAATACACAGCAAAAAAAAAAAAGTGCGTAAAAGTGATACATGCCAAAAATTATGGAGAATTCACAGGATGGACCAACCATTCTTCACGAAGGATCTACTTTTGAACTTCCCTTAAAAATATATAAAGTTGGGGGGTGGACACAGGAAAGGGAAGAAACCATTGCAGGTGCAGAAAGGCAAACAAGCAAAAGTGCAAAAAGAAACAGGGAAAAAGGGAATGGTTTCAAAGAATAGTGAATCATTTGGTTGACATGTTGGATTAATAGAGAGAGTTTCATCCATTTCGGCTGCTATAACACAACACCACAGAGTGGGTGGTTGATGAACAACGGAAATGTATTTCTCACAGCTCTGGGGGCTGGGTCGTCCAAGATCAAGGAGTCAGCCTGGCCATGTTCCGATGAGGGCCCTCTTCCTGGTTCACAGGCAGCAGCTTCTTGCTGCGCACTCACATGGCAGAAGGGGCAAGAGAACTCTCTGGGTCCCTTTAAGAAGGCACTAATCCCACTCAAGAGGATTCTATCTTCATGATTTAAGCATTCCCCCAAGGCCCCACCTACTGATATCATTACCTTTGGAAATTAGGATTTCAACATAGGAACTTTGCCGACATAAACATTCAGATCATAGCAAAGAGGAAGAACTAAAAAGTAGTTATAACAATTTCATTAGACACATAAGGTAGTACTTGTTATATTCCTGCTGCTCCCACAATCTGACCCTTTTTAACCTGGCCCCTCACCTCTCCCACAGACTCCAAGTGAGAGAGCCGTTTCTTTGGTGGTCGGGGGTGATGTTGGAAAAGGTGTCCACTCTCCCCGTCATTCATTCAGTGCGGCCACAGTGCTCTTCTTCCTGCTCCTTGGACAAAGCCCCCTCATTCTGGCCTAAAATCTTCATGCTGCTACGCCCTCCCCCGGGAACCTATTACCCCACACGTTTTACATAATATTTTCTTTATATCTTCTATTTCTACTTGCAATTTGCCTATATTTGTTTTCTTTTTGGTTTAGTGCCTATTTTCACCACCAAGAAAGGACTTTATTTTTTTCAGCTCTGTCATTTCAATGCCCAAAAGAGTGGCTTGCAATTACCTTATACTTACCTTTGGTAAGTATTTGGTGAATGAATGAATAGACAAATGGATGAATGGATGAATGAATTGATGACCTTTATTCTCCAGCCTCTAAAAATCCCTAAGCCAGACAATAAATTTCTCAATAACATTCATGGAAAACTGTTTTTTTTTTCTCTTGACTCTTTAAAGCATAAGCACTGATCAAAACGAGACAATTTGTATAATTTGAAGGGCAAAATGAAGATACTACATTTATTATTGTGTGTTCATAGTTAAGTAATTATAAGCATATTACTAATTTTTATAAGCATATTACTAATTTTTTCCACTAACACCAGTTGGAAATATTTTTATTTTATGTCATTTACAGAATAGAAAAGTGGAATTTGTAGCATCAAGATGCAAAACAAAGACAGATAGAGACACTGTGAGTTGCACAAGTGAAGGATACTTTACTGGCCTTGTGATACCGAACAGCCTTCTGGGGTCTGTTTATATAATGTCTCTATTCTTGCTGACAGAAATAATTTTCCATGAAAGTTTATCAAGGCAAGTCCCCCTTTTCCACATCATAGTAGCTCCTTAGTTTCTCTGTCAGTCCAGCTCCTTCCAATACTGTAGCTACCTATATTCAGGTGGTGGCATTACCAGGTAAGGCAGAATTCAGGCTTCTGTTATTTTATGTGCCACAGAAATTAGACCATAAAATCTCTAGATGCAGCACAGCTCCAGACGGCTTCATATCTAAGAGTGCCACTAGAATTCCATGTCCTCCCCCGCCTGTCAGGAACCTCACAACAAAACCCTAAATTACGTACATCTCACTGAGCACCCAAGGAAAAAAGATCTCTATCAACTTATTCCCATAAATACCATCTAGGTTGTAAAAAAAAGAAAAATGTCCTTCAGGGAGGGCTTTGATTGAGTGATATCATGAAAGCTGTAGGTTATGGGCAAAAGTATTCTCCAGCGTCACGGCATTAACAAGGAAAAACAAAGAGAGACAGTCAATTACAGTTATTTAAAAACAAACAACAACAACAACAAAAAAAACCATTTACCAAAGTCAATTACCAAATGCAGTTTACCCTCTTGTTTAAACATCAAGCTACACAAAATCTGAACAATATGCTTTCCCAATATAAGGACTTGCCTTGGAAATCTGAGTATAATAAGGAAATAATAATAATCGTACCAATACGACTAGTAATACAGATTTTTGTCTAGTTTTACAAATGAGGAAACCCTGCACAGAGAGGTTAAGAACGTCTCTAAGGATGCCAAGCAACCAAGAGGATCAGAATGCTCGCAGCAGCCTCTGAACAACCTGGTTTTCCTTTTCATCCGGAAGCACCAACAGCCCTGAACACTGGAGCCTCGATTTTATTCTGTCTTAGAAAACATTCTTATCTAATAAACCAAATGTCATCATTTCATGTATTGAATGCTTACTGTGTACCAGACATGGTGCTAAAGTTTCCATATGAACTAGACTTCTCATAACCTATATCAAATAGTAAAATCTCCATTTACCGAAAATGAGGAAGCTGAGATATAGAAAAATCACGTTAACTGGCCCATGATATTTCCTTAAACATAGGCATGTCATGTGGTCCAATTTAGGTACTTACCCAGTGATTTTAGAACACATAGCCACATAAGGACTTACATATATATAATGTTCAGTTTTACTTATAATGCCCAAGAAGTGGAAATGACCCACATGTCCATCAACAGATGAATGCATAAGCAAATCATGGCCCCACATTCAGTGAAATACGACTCAGCTATGACAGAAATAAATAATTGATAGATCTGCAACAACATGGATGAATCTCAAAAACATTATGCTGAGCTGAAAAGCCAGGTACAAAAACACACATACTCTGATTCCATTTGGAAGAAATTCTGGAACACATAGAAGCAAGAGGGATCTTAACCCAGTGAGAATGCACCATGTATCATAAATGTCACAAAATACTTTTTTTCCATGTTGTGTTGGAGGGAGGAAGTATTGCAATGTTAGAAAATCCGAACTCTTCACTCTCTGCTCCCCCTGACCCGGTATAAATCTGCCTCACTCCTCTCGCCCACTCCGGCTCCCCACCATCTTTCCCGCAGCAGCAGCTGTAGAGAAAACGTGTTTGCTTTAAATGTTTCAGGGCCCCTCATATCTGCCTGTCACTTCCAAGACTCTGAGCGAGGCCATAGGAATGTATTTTCACTGAAGTAAATTTTTGTAAAATTTACGAGATGTAAGATGTTTTAACTACCATCCATGAGGACCTCTGTCTCTTTCCACTTTCATGTCCTCCCTGTGACATTTCCACTTCATTTGAGGGCATATTGAGGTGGCCACAGGCCTTTTAGGGAACCTGGCTGAGGGCAAGGTGAGTTGAGAACATATTAGTTTGGGAAACATGGGCAATGTTTCTGTGGTCCCCAGCCCATTTCCAGGTCTAATGAAGTGTTTGGTAGTCTGCCCGGTGTCCCGCACATAGAGTGTCCCTCATGGACTCACACAGGACCGAGGCAGTCATGTGAAGGGACAGAGGCTGTATGCCCATGGGCATGTGTCCTATGACACCAGGACTGCAAGGATGTGTGCAGTAGAAGAAGGAAAACTATTGAAACAAGTGAATCTAGAAGCTAGTCTGTGGGAGAGTCTTCAATAATCAACCCTGAACGTTGTGGGCAAAGAGTTCACTTCTCATGTCTGGCTATTCAAAACTGAAACATCCTCCTATTCTGAATAAACTCAGTAATGCCACATATACATTACTATTGATCATTATTAAACACTCCTCACATTTTATCCTTTTTCTGATGGCAATCACTGAAATAGGATTTATCGGAATTTTTGAACAGGACTCCAACTGTAGCAATAGTGAAAGCAGAAAAACTGTCTGTGTATAAAATCATATGTTTTATGCATTACCATAATTGGATCACACACATTACAAGTTGTCAGGCTGAAATAAACATCTCTTAAATATCAATGATAACTAATAAGTGTCAATTGACACACGGTAGAAAAACACCTAAATTATCTATTTCCTCCATTAAAAATTAATGTTTTTTGCCCTGGCTGGTGCAGCTCAGTGGTTAAAATACCAGCCTGTGAAGCAAAGGGTCACTGGTTCGATTCCTGGTCAGGGCACACGCCTGGGTTTTGGGCCAGGTCTCCAGTAGGGGGTGCACAGGAGGCAGCCACACATTGATGTTTCTCTCCCTCTCTTTCTCCCTCCCTTTCCCTCTCTCTAAAAATAAATAAATAAAATCTTTTTTAAAAAAGTAATATTTTTTGCTCATCCTAGGGAGAGGTCTTCAAAGAATGTAGTCCAAAATGAGTGTTATAAACAGCTAATTATTTAATATAATATTTTCCTGGGTTTTGTGATTTTTTTGTATTTATCATCTTTTAAAAATGTATAATTTCTTGCAATTTCTCATTTACAATAATTATTAACTTTTATGCTCACTCATAGTTTTATAAAATTCTGTATTCCTTATCTTAAAGAAGAAGCCCAGTGATAGAAACTTCAAGCCCTACAAAACTGGAATCTGCCTTCAGACATGTGGTAAGTCTTCACACAGAGTTTTGGAGCCTCGAATAAATAATACAGATAATTCTGGAAGAGCATCATATATAGAGTTAGAGATCTATAAAAAACCTATACAGGAGTGCCCAGTGGGGGTGGGAAACTTGGCCACCACAGGGCCATTTGGCAAAGTCCGGAGACGTGTTTGACTGTCATGCCCAGAGGGAGGGCTCATGGCATCCAGCAGGTGAAGGTCAAGCTGCCCTTGTGATACCTGGGACAGTCCTGCACAGCTGCCCACATCACCTGAATCCATCCGAACGTTTTCTGGTCCAGACTGTTGATAGTGACAAAGTTGAGAAGCCCTGGCCTGTCCTAAGAGAGCCAGAGAGAAGAGGAGCTTGTAATCATTATATCAGTGCTGATACCAATAAACAGCCTTTCTGACCTGGTCCAGTGCAAGTCAGAGTGAGGCTGTGGACCAGTCCAGCTTGCTAAAGCAGACGATGTGCAGCTGGGGTGACGGCAGAAGAAGACCACCCAGAACTGCGAAACCTGTGCCTAAAATTTTCACTAATATCTCAGAGAGAGAAGATTGATAGGTAATGTTGACCTCACATTGCAATCTCGCCTCTCTGTAATTTGTTGTTATGACATCCTGATCTTGCTAAATCTCATTTCTCACCTGTAGAATGATTCAAGAGTTGTTAATGCAGATGTTTAAAGTTCCTAGCACCCTGTTCTTGTAGAGTTTATTACATTGTGTTAAGAAATAGAAGGTGCGGGAGGCAAGAGCTACATCTCTTTCCCATTTCACACTCCCACACGCATCCCTAACCCCGACGCCAGCATTGCCAGAGGGAGGGATGGCAACGGAAACACCAGAAAACCTAGAGCAAAGTCTTACCTGAAACTGCAAAAGCCAGCCTAGGTGTAAAATATTTAGAAGAACACCCACTGAGGAAGGTGCTTGTTTTGCTTTGCTTTTTGTCTACCATGTCAACGAGATACAAACTTCCAGAGAACCAAGGGAAGCAAACTGATACTGACCCCCTGGTGTGGCAAGTTCTGTGTCTCTTACTCTGCTTCAGAGTGAGTGGGTGACAACAAAGCAGGAGCAGGTAGAGAGAAGACCTCTGAAGAAGGTTGATCCTCCAAGAGGGAAGAACAGCTCGCCATCCATCGAAAGCTCCTGGGAGCAGGACCCTCACACTTGCCACTGTGCTACAGAGCAGGAGAGCAGAGACAGCTGCAGGAGACAGCTGGATCACCCGGGGCAACTCCAGCATCTTTCCAACATCCCAAAGAAGCACACGAGAGGGGCTGCCCTTTCCCAGTGTCGGTGAAGAAAGGGCAAAAGTTACCAGAGAGAGAGAAAGAGAATGAGACTTAGCAGATGTCAGATTTGAGGAAGGGATGCTGCAATGACAAGAGGCTTGAGCCCGACCCTCGGTAGCAAATGAGACCCGTGAAGTAGTAGCAGGTGCCCAGCCTAGAATGCAAGTGCCTGTCTCTGCAGAGGCCCTTAGAGAACTGATGACCCCCACCCTCCCAAGCCTGTGTCATCTCCATGATTTAAAATCAAATTCCGACAGAAAGAGGGATAATCCTGAATCTAACTGAGTTAAAACCTCGAATGCCTGAGGGACATCCAAGAAGTCATTGAAGTCGCCGGGACATAACTGGATCACATTTTCCAAGTTCAGCGATAGGACTGCACAAGGGGCCGCAGAGCTTGTGAAGACTCCAATGCTGTGCACGCATCTGGTTTCAACACTTCAATGAATTCTTGTCTGGTCTTGATGAAGTCTCAAATTTAAAAATGAATGCAGCCCTTCAACCAAAATGTCCAGGTGTTTTTTAAGGAAGGGCACATAAGTTAAGTGGAACAGAATTCACTGTGTTTCGAGACCTTCCCGGTCCCCAGAGGATGAAATACAACCAGGGCACAGCTTAGAGGACAGGCTGATGTGGGGAGCCCCTGATACATTAAACTTTAAAAAGTAAATTGTCAGGTTTATCAGAGAGCCATCTGCCCTGTCAAAAGATTTAATAAACATTTGCAAAGCAATATACTAGCCTATATAAAGCACCATACTAATCATGGGTCAAAATGAGAAATAAGAACCTTCCTCGAAGCCAAAGGCCACATAAAGACTTTTCTTATTTTGCATATACTATGGCACCTACCATATCTGAAGACAGAAAAGCTATGTCTTAACGGATTCTGAGGAAAACAAAGAGGTCAAAGCCTTGAACCTGATTGAACTGAACCAAATTGAAATAGAAATTAGAGATGATTTGGTCTCAGATAGCTCCACTTATCAATAAGCCTGCAGCATTCAATACCAGCAGCAGGCCATTCGGTGTCTAATTTCAATCCTAAATATAAAGAACAACAGTAACTTGGTCCTGATTTGGCCACACCTATGGGAGAGTACAGTTGAATGATGCTAGGCATCTAAACAAAATGCCATCTTCCTGTCCTTGAATATTCCTAGAAAATGTTACATTATTATATATACCATTTCTGCTTAAATATGAGATTGTCAAATCAGATACTTAAAAGTTAGCTTTCTTTCTTGGCTGTCATGGGAGATGAGATGCAATGAACAGGGGTCTTCCAGGGTGCCTTCTTTATACCCAAATTATTTGGAATAAAATATGTCTTTGTAGCAGATGAAAGATATCCCAAGTATATAGAAGAAAATCATACACGTATACACAGACCCAAACATGCATTATCTGAGAGGGAAGCACAACAACACAGAAAACAAAAAAGGATAATCTCAGTGGAGTTTTCTCCAAACTACTCTTTTATCGATACGTTATTTCACACCATCAATCAACCATGAAAATCCCCGGAAGGCAAACTAGATATTTCTGATTAAAGTAAAATGAAATCCCAGAACGGCGAACCTCTCCTCCTGATTGCAGCAGAACCAAAACTTAGCAGGAAGAGACCGGCATGCTTAGCTGCGCCTGTGACGGGAACAGCAGCAAGGACTTTTCGAGAAACGCTTGGAAATCAATCCGCGTGTGCCTCTCATTAACGTGCGCCGTTTCAGTCTACGAATCCATCCTTCGGTGACAAAGGGCTGACTCGGTATTCAGCTGGACACCACACAGAGAACAACCATTGCAGGGGGAAGTAGCAAACTAAGTTCTGCTGTTGTTGCTCTCATCTTTTTCTTTGTTTCGGATAAGAGTAGCAGTACGTGGATTTCGCTTTGGCGAGAAAACTGGTAGGAGGTAATTTCGGCAATTGTAAGAAAGTGCAAGAACAGGTAAACTTAATGAAAACTGAGTTCACACTAACCTCTATGATCGCTGCTCTGCATAATGTAATGCTGTTGAAATGCTGTTGAAACACAATTGAAAGGGATAATAAGTATCAAAGATGAATAAGGACTATTATTAACCCTAATATGAAGAAAGAGAGTTTTCCTTAGCATCATTTCTGTAAGACTGTGTTCTGTTGTGCCATCAAAAGCATTGGAATCATTAAAAAAAATTACACATAGAAGAATAAACCCCACGCAGCAATTAGTTAATACCAAAGGTGTGAGAGAAGTTCTGTGCTTTTAAAACAGAGTATGAAACTTTGATATCAGTTCAAATTAATAATGACTTTCAAGACTGATTCTTGGATAGTTGTTTTTTTTTTTCCTCTTAATGAAAGAATACATGCAAACCGTGGACCTCTGACACCTGCTGGAGCACTTCGTTAGAAAATGACAATAGTGCCATCTGCTGTCAAAGTACAGTATCATGTAAAATGACTAGCAGATTTTAACACAATTTTGGTGGAAATTTTTAAATTATGTAACAATAAGTATACATTCTGTAAAATATACAGGAATTTGAGGACACGCTTTTCACATAGATAAGAAGTCCATTCTGTGCTTTTTTCACCAGTTATTTTTGCATGCACGTGTATATTATTTAAAGTACTGTTTCTACACACACTATAGAAAAATAAATGGAAAATATCCCTTATAAGATTACAGTAAAGATTTCAGGAATACTTTTGGGAAAATTGCCCTCTCTTCTTAAATTTGTTTTTGTTCCATTAGTTACCAGACTATTTTCCAAATCTAATTAGCAACGTAAGTTTCCTTGTTAAATTTTGAGAATTTGTTTTTGGAGAAAACTGCACAAAGCAAGATAGTAAAGGAAACAGACGGGTTTATAACTTTGCTGTATTGTTGCTAAACATTTCCAATAATGAGTTTTAAATGGTCATTGTGAATTTTTTAATGGGCTTTGTATATTAACTATCCTGTAGAAGAGATAAGTTTTGAAGTTCCTGAATAAATAAGCCACATGCATGGAATTTTAATTAAAAGTCATAGAGATTAATTGTGTTTGGTAACATTAGTCACTAAAAGTAACCTAGATGGTGGCAAAACCCACCAGGCCTGGAAGAAAACAATAAGCTTCAGACAACAAGTACAGTTTTTTAAATATGAAGTGTTTCCAGAAGTCATACACTGTACTTGTTAAACCTATTGATATCATAAGTAAGAAAATTAGTTGGTTGTCTTTAAATCCATTTTAAAAGTTTGGAATCAAGAACATCCTGCCATTTTTTTTTAAATGCAGGCTGTTTCCAAGGTTTGTATTTGGCTGGGGTACGGGATGGGATATCTCCCCGTCACATGCATCTTGCTGGCATGAATTGCCACATTCTTACCTCCTAGTTAGAGAACAGCACTACACTACTTAGTTACACAAGTGCTTGGGCAGTCATGAGCTAATACAAACACCAGAAGAAGTGCTCCTTAGTGAAGTTCAGAAACTCCCCCAGTATGGTGCAGAAAACCCAGAGGCAAATGGCGGGGGGTGACGTGTACCTACATGGGAATGTTGCTAATATACCGCAGAAAGCCCTGCTTTTGCTTCCTGAAGTTCTGTCCCACTTGGGCACTCTAGGAGTTAGAAAATCTCTCCATCCGATACTTCTGCACATTCAGGACAGTTTTTACCTTGCTCAGAGGCCCCTGAAGTCCATTCTTTTTTCTTTATTTCATTCTGACTCTCTAACCCTACACCAAAGCATTACTCAGGGTTGCTGGTATATTAAAGACTAAAACTCATCTGTTTGGGTTCTCTCAGTACTCCCCTGGCCCACCAGTCACAGATGTGCAATGAAATTAGTGTGTTGGGTTAACAGGTTTGTTTCTTTTTCATCTTATTTTTCAGTTTATAGTTCTGCTCCTTCATATTATCTTCTGTGGTCACATGGCTCTGTCCTGAAGCACACACCCCCCAAAAACTAGATGTCCTCCATTTTTTGTCTTTACTGTCCAATTTTTATCCACCATAAACTTAAGTACAACTTAAAATGTTGGCGCCTTTACTGACTGTGAGCATGTGCATCGTTATCAACATGTTTAAAACAAATCCCATTTTAATGAAATCAGATGCAGGGAGCAGGCTTATCTCAAATAACAGATCCTGACTTCTGTTAATAATGTGTCCCAGGATTGATGCTAAGGTAAGCCTGTCAGCTCCAGAAAGCAATGAAAGAAAGATCTGCCTTTCTTCAGAGAAGGGAGACTTCTCTAATAAGATGCAAGAAAATTCTGTTTGCAGGAGAAAGATCCTAGGGAAATGAAAGGTTTTGGAGGTGGAGACAGATGGTGACTTTAAATTTAGGTTTCAATCGATGGTGAAATAAAAAAGGAAATGTCGTTGTAGGAACTAGGAACTCAGATAGGGGAATGACCCCCTTGCATTTGTGACATAGGGGAGCCAGGCCTGAGACAGGCAGAAAAGCCACATTGCAAGTCAAGGAACAACCAGTTAGCGAGTCAGGTGTCAGCGTCAGAAGGACACAGGGGATCATATCGGTTCAAGATTGAGCAATCAAGGTCAGGTAGGGAAGTGGCCTGGGAAGTATCTACATCCAAGTAATTTGACTCAAGTCCAAAAACTTAAGCAAGTATCAGAATTCGTAGGATCCCATGACATGGCAAAACAGGTTAGGGAGGCCAAAACATCGGCCAGGGGTCTCAACAGGAGGGAGAAAGGCACTGAGGCAAGTCCTCTCTAACATCCATGGCTCAGGAGGCTGGTGGCCAGGGCAGCCTCAGGAATCCAGACCCCCCTCCCCTGCCCCGTTCACAGTCCGACGCAGTGACCTGAACGCAGGCAGCTATTTCTGCGATAGTCATAGCTCCTCAGCGGCAGGAAAATCCTGGTTTCAATGACAATGATGAAAACGGCATTCGGCCTCATCTCTGAAGGCTTTTAACAATTTTTAATGTTTGGAAGCAGAGACTAGCCTCAGACCCAATACAGCCTCGGTATTCACCAACACAAGTGTGCTGACGTTTGCCCAGGATGGAAATGGAAAGGAACACGTGGAGAGAAAGGTTACTGGAAAGGACCTGTATTGGGCAGGGCTCTGAGAGAAGGCCTCTGAAGGCCTTCAAGGTGGAAGCAGTGAGGACCTGGCGGGTCCCAGCCCCCGGACCGCTGGAGGACATGGGCGCTAAGAAGGGATTCCAGAGTAAGCAGCTGTTCCTGGAATACTGAAAAATACGTTTCTGTGGTTTAGTTCAAATCTCTTCTCTGCTTCACTGGTAGCCATAGTTTACAAAGGAGTCGAATACCTTCTGTGTGGAATACTGAACTAATTACAAGCTCCCTACACTACATGGAAATTCTGTGCTTCAAAAAGGTGGACGCTTTGAGTTTTCCTGTATGGGGGGATGTGTAATCCTGAGGCCTCACCAGATGGAATGGGGTGGAAGGGAGAGGGAACTATAAAATCTCTGAATCTCCACTGTAGTAATACTTTTAAATTCACTGAACTGCACGTTTCTTTTTCATGAAATCCCAGCACATTCTGCTTCAAACAAAGGCATTCATAATGTATATGGAAATAAATTCCATTAATGATTTACTCTTTATATTTTAGAAAGTTCATTTATTACAGTTTTTGCAAAATTATTAACTAGTTAAAGTCCAAACCAAATATAATGTTTATCTCCTCAAATTCTTAAAATGACCAAAAAATTATTTTAACATTTGTAAATTTTAAGCACATTTCAACTCTGAGTTTCATACATTAGGAAATAAATGAATTAAATCTGCTCAGAATCTTTCATACTCATAAGAAAAAATAAATGTTATTTTTCATTCTGATAAAACTATATTTTCATGGGAAATAAATTAGGTGTTAGAAATATTTTTAGAGTCAGATGTTGGACACATTCTTATCTGTTCCTCTAAAATATATTTAACAGTTCTTTACTGTGACAATACCTAAACATTTTAATCAGAAAACTTAAGTAACATCTCTACTGTGAATTATTTTCCAAAGGCAGAGAATCTCTCACTACAATGTGGGCAGGCAGAAATTTTATATACAGTGTAAAAATCAGTTTATGTTACTGTTACTATAAGTCATCACATTTATAGGAAAAGAAAAATTTGCTAAAATGATTTCCACCTGTATATATAAATACTAATTCAATTATGAATTACACCTTTTACATTCACAGGTCATTAGCACCCCCTTGTGGTTATGGATAAACATTTCTCATCTATGTGCTTCCCTTCCTGAAAGAATACTTTTGAGGTTTGAAGTGCCTTGCTTTGAACAGCTGGTTTAAAATGAAATTCAAATAAAATGTTCATTTCTATGTACATATGGAGTAAACATGCATCCAAGAATATGTATGCATTTATATGCATATATATACTATACATAGTACAATATACATAGGCAGATAAATCTCAAAATATTGTGCAGTGCATATAAAGTCTATAAAATTTCCTGTAGCCTTAAGAACATCATCCAAGAATACCTGTTCACTTTTCTACTACTTGCAAAATTATACAGAAGCTTTTAGCTTCCAACAGCCATGACCAAAGAGTCTTTCTCAGTCTTTATTCCATATTACAGTTACTGGGGAATAATAATAATAATAGTAATAATAATAACCAAATACTAATACGCTCTCTGGGAATCCCACAGAACATTAAATCAGAATACCTGGGTATGGGCCCAGGAATCCACAGTTTTATAAGTGGCTCACATATAGCCCATATTTTAAACCTCTGATCTAAAAGGTACGCATAAGGATTCTTCGGTTGGAAGAGAATCTATAAAATGGAGAGAAAGGTCAGCCCACCTTACCTGGTAGTGTGTGCATGGTAAACGGTTGCATCTCACCATTCAGCACTAGCTGTTCTGCACAGGGGCTTTTAATCTGGAATTACAAAAACGAAGACAGGTGTTTCCTCTTCTGGAGACTGAGAGATTGGTTTATAGATGCACCAGATCCATTCATAAAAATACATCATTGTGTGAAATAAATAGAGATCATATAGAAATAGATACGGATGAGCTACTCTTTCCTGGGAAAGTCACTACTGGATTTGCACGAGTCTGTCTTTCTATTTTAATCAGGCCCTCGCATATGGACAGGTGCTTATTTTTAAAGTCCTTAGGTATTTAGTCTGTAGCTTGAAACATTTCAAAATGATCAGCATTTATATCTTAGGTGTTTAAAGGTGTTTGGTGAGTTTGGGGGCCATTTTTAAATGCCACGCTTTTTTAAATGAAAAGGCTGGTTTTACTGCGAGTAGACACTTCAAAACACTACAGTTCATATTAATAAGACTGAATATAATTGAATGTCAGCAGATACAGTGATTTATAAAGTATTTCGTACTCTGTGTATAATGAAAACTCTTGGCATTGAATCCTAACACTCGATGAAACATGATAGTGACTTTATTTTCAACAACCAACTTGACCTAGACCCTTCTATCATTTTTATAGTGAACTGCTTTACCCTGTTTCTACCTGTGGCTCAAGTGTTCATCTGTAGTTAAGGGAAAAAAGTACAATTTCAATTTTACCTCCCCGCTCCCTTTCTGCAGCTATTCGACATATTTGCAAGGCAACGGAATGACTATCTTAGCAAATGTATCAGAACTGTATGTGCGTCTGCATGTAAACGCCTTGAGAGCAGACACCTGGGGAAGCTGACTTTGACCCTACTTGAAAACTGCCCTGACTTAAAAACATTTTTTGGAACTTGTCTTTGGGAACTGCTTAGTATGCTGGTAGCACATTTTTTAAACATCAGTTTCTATGTCAAAACTTTGCTTTGGGTGGTGGATTTCAGGTTTTTTGAGCAGCATTAAAAGGCATTTGAAGTCAAGACTGGTAAGTAATTCGGTGAGGCTGGGGAATGAGCAACTTCAACCAAAACAAAACAAGGTACGGAGCACTATATCTAGTACACAGTGGAGGTGGGCAACGGTTGTCAAGCAATCTTGATGTTTTACATTCACACGTTTATTAAAAATAATGTACGAGAAAAATGTACCTCCCACACACACACACAAAAAAAAAAAAAACCCAACCTGGGAAGGAATGCAACTGTAAGTCAAAAAGCAAAGTCCTAGTTCACATTGATCCATTCAAAATAAAATATTTTAATATTACAGTAGAACACTTAACAGGGTCCTTTGACCATGCGTACTTTACAAATACCCTGATAGTTAAATACTTCATGAGAAGAAAATTGAGAGAGAACAAGAAGTAAGAAACAAATTGTGGTACGGTCCCTAATACTTCCCCATATTTTTAAAATGCAAAATTCAAAGTTTAAAGAACACTTTTCTAGGTATTTTTTGATAATGTTTCAATGTATATTTTTCTTCATCTTAAGGTCAATAAAAGAAGCTCCCCTGACTTCAACCTGAAACATTAATGTGCATACCCCCGACCTGGGGATATAGTTAAAATGCAAATCCTGGTTCAGGAGTCTGCATTTCTAAGCAGTTCCGCCTTGGGGCTCCTGCTGCTGTGTCTTGCCTCCTGATCTCAGTAGCCAGTGCAGCCTTCCACCTGTTCCCAATATTCTCACACAGCATTCTTTCCTCGTCCTTCCAGCTCTTCCAAACACGGTTCCCAGTCTGCAGACGTGCCATTTACTTTTCACTTTCTATTTCTTTTTTGGTGGGTAAAAATAAATAAAGAAAAATCTCCTGATACTGTGGCTTGACTGAATTTATATTTTCAGTGGCAGAAATGTTCTCAAAAACCTCTCCCACCTGGGCGTACTCTTCTCTCCTTCCCCAAACCTGCAGCTTCCCCAGGTACCTTGGTGTCAGAGCTTAGTCTCTGGCTCAGTTCGATGCCCACCTGAATTCTCAGTGTGATTCTGTGTAGTAAAATCAAACGGTAACATCAATGTCCTGGGCCCACGAAGGTCAGAAAGTTGAATGATTCTGCTGTTAAAAAAAAAATCAATTCTGTTTAAAACCAAGAAAACCCTCAGATAGCTAAGGCTGCTGTGTGCTGTAATAGAGCAGTTCATCTCCAAATTACCATTATCTGCTAAATTTTGAAATAATACTTGTTTTTATGTTTTGGTTAATATAGAAATATTCGTTCCTATTATATCAATTTTGCAAGGTTGAGGCAGAATGGTAATTATGTATGAAAAGAGGACTTTGCTAACTTTAAGGGTTACCAGGCAAAGACAGGATGTAAAAGTATAAATACAATTATGACTGGATAGAATATTAATAACTTTGAATTAATGGTTGAATTTTCAAGTAATGTAGAAATCTATTCTGTATAAACTTACAATTCAAAACTTTGTAACTACAAAAATAGTAGCACAGGAAAGTTCAAACCATGATAAAATAAAACTTCAAAAAATTCTGTTTTTTTAAAGATTTTTATTTATTTATTTTTAGAGAGAGAGGAAGGGAGGGAGAAAGAGAGGGAGAGAAATATCAATGTGTGGTTTTCTCTCATATGCCCCTATTGGGGACCTGGCCCGTGACCCAGGCATATGCCCTTATTGGGAATCGAACCAGTGATCTTTTGGTTCACAGGCCAGCATTCAATCCACTGAGCCACACCAGCCAGGGTCTCAAGAAATTTCTTTAATGTCAAGTTTGGAGAATGAAAATAAAGGTAAAAATTATCAGTAAAATTATATGTTATGTATTATACAGTAATTTGTGTATAATAAAATTTTCAGTCTGAAAATCTTATGATTGTTAAAAATCTATAATAAATTCATCTATAACCAACTCAGAGAAATGTGTGAATAATCAGAAAAATTAGTCAATTCCGCAGCTTTCTGAAAATCTAAGACAAATGTGTGTATATTTTTAGTAGATATGTCTGTGAATTGCTTAATTTTATATCTCCAGTAATCTAACTAAAACTCTTTATATTAATGAAACAACGGTGACGAGTGAACAAGTCAAGAACAATTGAAGAATTGTATCTGCATTTCTGGAATGGTAGAAAGAGCTTTGGCTTGTGGATTGAACTCCTGGGATCTAATTTTGGCCCCAGTGCTATTGAGCTTTTGATCTTGAACAGGTCAACTAAGTTCTGACTTCTGGTGTCTGATTTTGGAGCAAATCTTTGAAGCTAGACGGGAAGATTTTAAGAATCCAAAGAGTCAGCTTGGAATCAATCCTCATTCTGATTTCAAACCCAACTCCTAAACAGTAGTTTCTGGCCTTAAAGAGCTAAGAACCTTACAATTCAAGGCGAGACCTCTTTGTTCCCCCCTCCTGGGAGCAGATTCTTGGCTGGGCATTGCTGGTGGTGCTTCTGCCACCATCCTTAGGCAGAACTGCAGTTGCTCCAGGACTGAAATGCAAACTTATTCCCCCAACACTTTCCTAATACGTAAGACTTTGTTCTAAGTCCCCATGTCCTTCATCATCTTCCTCACTTTGACTCCTAAGCTGCCTAGGCTTTTGGTAAAGGATTCTTGCCAAAAGCCTCTTGATTTTGAGATCGCTTCCTCTCCCTGGACTCCATGCGCTGCCAGGCTGCCCCGAATCACCCAGCCAGTCTCACCCAGGTGTGCGGGGACCCGCTCAGCAACTGCATGTGGTAACATGGCCGGTGTTGAGTACCCCTCATGGCACGCTCTCTGAGGGGGACAGACCAAACACACCACTGCAGCGAGGCAAACAGGTCAGGTGGGGGGAAAAAACGAGGAAGATGAATCTGTTTGATCACTTCAGTAGTTTTTCTTTACCGTATATAAATGTCATGAAAAGTAGCAAATTAAGAAAACACATACAGTTTAGCCAACTGCTTGCTGATTGATACCAGCCCTGAAATCGCCCCACAGTGAGGTTTATGTGCCCGTAGTTAAGTCGACCTCTGCTTTTTGGCTAAGTGTCAATATTTATAAGCATCCGCTCTTCGAGGAAGCTTCATTTAGAAAAGTGGGGGAGTCCGCTGAAAGGAAGAACAGAAACAAATTTCAACACTGACCACTGAGAATTCATTTGTGTTAAGCTGTTTGCTGAAATCACCCCCTTTCCTTGATTTCTGTTGTGTGCTGTGCCTACATTTGACAGAAGCTCAAGCTCCAATACAACAAATGCGGTAGATAGGAACGTGTAGGAGAAGCTAACGCAGCAACGGCAGGACTGGCTGGCATCCGGGACCTCTCATTTCAGCAAACACTATTTCAGTCAGTCACTGTCATTTCTGACGACTTGATTATTGTTGATTACTTATATAGTTGTAACAATAAATTCTTAGAAACAGGCATTTGTCTGAGCATAAATATATGGTTTCCTGGGTCCACAGAATTAGAATTTCCAGTTGCAAACTGGAATTTTCATTGACTAACCAATCAAGTCATTCTGGGTGCTGCCTTTCGAGAGGCCACTAGGAAACCAGTGTTGTGTGTTCATTTTAATTCAGTCGCTCCACTAAAATATTAGAAAAGCAAATGCTTTTGCGTGATGAGCACAGAGCTTTTAAAAAATGGAGGCTGAGGATATGCCAACATTTCACGTCAAATCTAATACCAACCCAGCAACCCTAGAAGGGACCGCCAAGCCTGGCCCCTAGGAATTTGAACTTGCTACTCTCAATCTAAGTTATCCCAGGAAAATATTATTGCCAGTTGCAGAGAGGTAATTAAAAAAATAAGGGAGACAACTTACAGTGTCAATTTGCATTACTTTGTTTTAGCTAAGATGTCTTTCCTTTCTGTTCTGCAGATATTCCCAACTTGGATGTTAAATTGCCGTTTTTATTTAAATCTAAAAATGAGGATCATATTTCCATTTAAATTTTTTTCCCAATGATGGGTAGACCGAACTACTTGTGCACAATGGTTTTAAAAGAAAGGCAACATGCCTTCCAAAATTAATCTGTCATATTGAAAATGATGAAGTCACTATTGAATATTGAGCTATCTTTTAAGTATGTGAAAAAAATAATTTTACAAATTCAATAAATATTTATTATATATACTATTACTCAATAAAATTCTTTTAGACAAGAGAGGGTAAAAACAGATTCAAATTAAAAATACATACTGTTTACAATCTGTGGATTAGTGGGAGCTTATGTATAAATATATTATATATCCTTGTGTATATGTGTATAGGTACATATCTATCAATATAGATTGATATGTATTTAACTTTTAAATGCTTATTGATTTTCACCTAACAAAAATTTATCTAATTATAATTACTTTATGGTGTCTCAAAGCATATCTTCACATTATATACAGTATAGAAGTCTGTCCAGAAAGGATCCAGCTATGTACTATGAAAACTAGAGACATTTATTGAAGAAGATAAGAGATATAAGAAACATTGTACATAGGGCAATGACTACTTGGTCCCCTTCAAAGTAAGCACCTTGGCATCTCACAGAGTTTGCCCAACGTCATTAGCAACTGCCGCACTTGTAGCAGAAGCCACAGAACAAATTTTGCCACAACATGTTTCATGCCAACATCCTGTGTCAAAATCTCCGACACAGTAGTTTTTGGAATCCCCAGATCAGCTTCTAGTTCTCACACTGCTGGTTGCCAATCTTTGTTGATTGCAGCCTGTACATGTTCAACATTCTCAGGCGTTCTGCTTGTTGCAGGCTTTCCAGAACGTAGATCACTTTCAACAGATTCTCGACCATCTTTGAAGCATTTGTGCCCCACTTTTATTTACACTACATTCATTGCATCATCCCTGAAGGCCTTCTGAATCATTCAAATGGTTTCCATAGAGCTTCAACCCAAAAATGGGTTCAAACTTAACCCAAAATTTGATGCAGATTCATTGCTCTACTCAGTCATTTTGAATGTGACAGCCACACTGTACACATGCTCACTCAAGGTCATCTACCGCCCCCGCTGACTAGTACAGAGAAGTTGTCATAGGTCACCCATGCACATTCCAGTCCACTCTCCTTGGCTTCCAGGTTACATTGATGTCACGCAAACCATTCTCATTATATTAACAGTGGCTGGGCTTTTTCTGGACAGACATTGTATATGAGCAGGAGATAAGAAAAATAACTATGTTTTAAAGTAGAAATGCCCAAAAATAGGCAGTGAGTTGAACAATGCTCTCTCAAAGAAGAGGTAGTTTTAGTTTTGAACATTTACTTTTTTGCAGGTTCAATACTTCTTAAAAGTTGGGTATTAAGTCATATAAAAATGGAGCCAACATCTAAACATTAATCTTTGTCTTTTGTATTCTACTTTTTATATATACTTATTTTTTAAATCAAAACCAAGACTTCAGCAGCCACTATCATTGTTCTGATGTGAGAACAAGCGTTCAGCTTGTGTCTGGTTTCCAAACACACAGCATGGGAAATTCACCGTGCTTTTGTACCTTCACGAGGACTTGGTTTCTACAACTGTTCCCCCCCCCCCTTATGAACCAGAAACCCTAAAAACAAGCTGCCTCTCTTTTTTTGTTGTCTGGATGGTCCATTATAATCTGGAGGTAGAAATGGCCCCGTACATTTTGTCTCATTCCACAATATTCTGGAATGATGGCTATTTTTATAATGCGAGTTATTTCAGTCATTCTTGTGTCAGTAGGGCCCATGACATCTTGGTTTTGGAAAGATTGAACTTTCCAGTTTGGTAACTGTAGAAAAGTTACAAATTGTCTCAGGAGCAGTAATTATTTGTATATTTTGCAGCCCTTGGATATGGAATTTGGATGAATCGTATATGCAGACATTTGTCTCTTGTGGCACTCACTCGTGAACTCTGGAGATGACTTTGGCACACACACCCCCCACCCCACGCCTCATGCACAGGGTGTTAGGCATGTATCTGTTCAGATTCTACGTTGAACAACAGAACTGCTTTTGTTCAAAGAATAACTAACAGATGAGTAATGTAGTCACTACCCAAAGCCAAATTCCATTGTCAATGAGAGGAGACTTGGATTGTATAGTTTCATCTAACAACTATGTTGGAATTTAGATTTTCCAATGAAAGTCAGAAAGCAACTGTTCTTTCAACGGTACCATTCTTTCTCAGGAAAACACCAGTAATTCATAAAATATTTTCATCCACTGCTCAGTTTTTTTTAGAACTGGCTCTTGAATGTGTATTATATGATAAACTTAACTTGTGAAACAAATTTGTGTTTTCCCTGTTTATTGTCAATAAAATTTTTTTTCATAGAGGTTTGGAAGGTTGTTGGGGCTTCTAGATTTTTTTTTTGCTTGTTTTATTTTCTTTACCTTCTTTTTAAATAACTTCTAAATGCTCATTTAGCAAAGAAGTCAAAGTGGAACTAGGAAGGCAATTCTTTAACAATGTTTCCCTCACTTAAAATTCCTGCGACTGTTACTCTGCTGTATAAATGATTTTGCCCTTAAGGCAGGATACAAATGGAATTAAGATACATCTTCTATCAGAGTGCAGAAATTAAGCTAAGTCCTTTGAGGTTTGGTGAGGGGGCAATATGTGTGTATATGTGTGTATTCATACACACATGTATATACATACACACATGTATACACATACGCATATATGTGTGTATATCCATACGTGTGTGTGGTCAAAGTCTCACCTGTACGTATGAAGCTTCCAGAGCTTAGAGGGGTGTAAGTTGGTATCAACTTCTTTTTACCCTCTTGGTGCGTTCTTTCCAGTTCAGCTGATCTGGCACTTCTAAATATAGAAATAAACTTTAACATAAAATAGATAAAAATATGCCCTTCGTTCTTTCATAGAGACCTCTATCATGCTACGCATGGACCGCTGTCAACCCGGTATGGACACATGTTTAGTGTATATATGTATATATTTGTACAATCTTCAATTTTAATTGTTATAGTACATTAAGAGTATCCCAGACACAAAATTATTTCTTCTGTCATTACTTTTTAAAATTTTAATGCATTTCTTCACCTACTTTTTCATACCCTTTCTAGTGCCTTTCCCATCACACTTTTCCTTTGCCAGACAGCTGTTATTTCTAATGAATTTTGACTTTCACATGATTATGTTACATGTTTCTACAAGAAACCTTTCTTCTTCTTTTTTTTTTATTTTGGAGGAGGGGGGACCAGAAGCGAAGGAGAGAAACACTGATGTGACAGCAAAACATTGATTGGTTGTGTTCCTTCTGCAGGCACCCTGACTGGGGACTGCACCTGCAACCTAGGCATGTGCCCTGACCAGGAATCAAACTGGTGACCTTTGGATTTATGGGACAATGCTCAACCAATTGGGTCATAATGGCCGGGGCTGATAAGCCTGGGTCATTGGTAAATGAAGCTGAGGCTTATACTGCCTTTTATTTTACTTTTAGCCTATCTTTGAGTTCGCATTCTATTATTATTATTATTATTATTATTATTATTATTTCTCCATTTTTAAGCTTTCCTTATATCCCAGAGTCAAAGGATTGTTTCTAGTTTCTAACTATGAAAGAATACTAATTGTTTATTTGTATTGTACAAACAATTTGTAATTAGGCATTGTATAGAAAGTGGCATTTTAATACATACAATAAAAATGAGAAAGTAACCTTATCTTAGATCTATAAACTTTTCCAAGACCAGCACAACAGAATAGTCCCTAATAAAATTTATATTTAGAGTCATAAATGGTAGATCAATGTATGAGTAAGAATACATGCATTTCCTTTTTTTCCTATAACCACGGCACAGCTAATCTAATAGATTTTCAACATTCTTTGAACCCTCAGGTAATGACTATAGCTAAACACAGGATATTAGGTCATGCAATTATCTGATTTATTGTTTTGTGCTCCACATGTTTATATTTTCAAATTGTTCACTATGATGGCAGAAAATCTAGACCAGGAGGAGGTTGTTACATGACGTTTCTCTAACTGTTGTTAGATTTATCTAAGAACTCTAACAGATACTTTTGGTGTGGTCTCTCCTTAAAGCACTGAAATTCAAAGTAATTAATTGAAGTAAAAACTTGTATTGTGCATGTGTTCTGAGTAATTAACTGAAGTGAAGCACGTGTATTGCTAATTTTGCATCCTGTGATTAAGATAGAAATAAAGACATCCATCAAACTAGATTACTTCTTCATCAAGGAGGCACAGAAATATCTCCACGGCTGTTTAGCTGATGTCAGAACCTCTCGAGTGGCAAGTTTAAGTGAGGCACTATTTCTCCCCATTAAAAAAGAGAACACTAAAATAGTACAGTATACTAATCAGCACGTGAAAGGAATTACAACACATTTGAAGTTCTCTTCACTGGCAAAATCAGATTAAATTAAAGAAACAAAAGGCATTTGTATGTTCATTGGTCTATTTTCACACTTTGAGGCATAAACACAGAGCTGGGAGGAATATCCATACCCTGAATCTATTATCAAATGTGTCCAAAGGATTCCCTCTGGCCTCTCTTAAAAAAAAAAAAAAAAAAAAAAAAAAAAAAAAGGAACAGACAATGATTCTATCTTCTTCATGTGAAAAAGAAATCTAATTGATGACCCGCAAAAAAAGGCAGTTGCCATATTTTCTTCAAGTTAACATTCCTCTGCCGAGTATGAATATAGGTTCTGAAAGCATTTGCTTGTTCCAAAAAGAAGACCCACTTAGTCTACCAGCTTTGTGGTTAGTTACTCAGAATTGCCCCTAGTAATATAAGCTTGGAGTTCAGATCATTCAATCGAATGGGGGAACAGCAGAGTAAGACCACAGGTTGTCTCAGAATAATGAATAGTTTGGCACAAAGTGATTTCTTGAAAGCCAAAGTCACGATTTCAGGAAATTCATTCTTTTGTGGTTCCCTGAGCCACAGCCATGAAGGAGGCGAACGGAACAGAATGAGAAGAAAGATCGGACATTTCATGGATATGAAACCCTTTCTTTGGGTCTCTCAAACTGCCGCGAGAAGCACTGTCTTAGTATCACTCAGTGTGTGATAAACCTACTTAGTTTCACTTTAAAGAGTAAGCAAAAAACTGTAAACTTAAGATATTTGACACAGAAATATATATATATTGAATATATAGCAATATTCATAATTGCATGAACCAGTAAAAAACAAACCTTCCAATCTGATTACTTATAAATACATTAGCAATTATCTATGCAAAAATACTGTAATAAATTTCACATTTTCTTTCCATTCTGTTGTATATTTAAGGATTCATATACTCATTTTGATGTCTCTTCCAGTTGAACACAAAACAAACATGAATTGAGACCCTCAGACCAGAAATCTGTAGGGCAGAGTGAGTTAGCTGCTCATGTGAAGAGATGGAAACAGCAATCTACAGTGAAAAATCTACAGTGAAAAAATGGCTGAACCCTACTGCTTACATGAATTGGACAGGCAAGTATTCATACCACCGAAAAAAAAGACACTAAACAAGTATTAATAGTGAAGAAGAAAGTGAGATGCATTTTCTAGACAGAACTTAGGTATTAAAAAGGAATATCTCTATGATTTGCATTTTTAATTATAATTGCTGAATCAGATGACAGCGTTAATAACAAATGCATTGACAAAATATATGGTGAGTCAGAGAAAAAAACAATGGGAAATTGGAAATCTTATAATTAAAAATATTATAAAAATGAGCCTATTGACATATACAATATTGAGATATTGTATATATTATGTTAAATTAAGAAGCAAGTTATAAAACAGTTTTTATGCTCTATATTCTTTTATATAATATATAATAAATAATATAATATTGTGTTATATATAATAGTAATAGATATTAATATAGATCTATTATCTATTGGCCTTTAAATCACATATTCTAGAAGAATATACAATAACATTTTAACAATAGTCATATAAAAAGGTGAAAATGTATTTGTATCTTTTAATCATCTCCTGTCTTCTAATTTTTCTACAATAAACATGCGATAATTTATGTAGAAAATATTTTTAATTCAATTCAAGAAACTTTGGGTTCATTCTGGCAGTTAATTAACCATATGTGATTCAGTTTCCCCAGCCTTTCCAACAAAATATTTCCCAATAACATAGCCATGGAAACACAACAAACAATATAATTTCTCAACACACAGACAATTAAGAAGCTCCAGCAGTAACTGAACACTTCTTGAAGAAAGTCCTCCTAAGCACAGCGTGAAGGGAAGAGACAGGGAGATGGTGAGGAGCAGCCAGCTGCTGGGGAGATGCCTCTCCCCACTCACCATCTCCAGCCCCCGAGCAGCCCCTAGCACAGACATGGGGGACTCAGACCCGTGACTGCCAGGTCATTCCCAAATTGCCTCCTGAGACTGCCCCCGTGGTCTCCCATTGCTGCATCAGGTCTTCCCTTTTTGTGACTATCTGGAAGGCTGAGCTCACAGTCACCCGAAGGGCCAGGGCGTGGGAGTTACAGCAGTCTAAGAAGGGAAGAAGGAGAAAGAGCAATCGGAGCATAAGTACCAAGAATATCGAGAATGAGTTTAATGGAGAGTCCACGCAGAGTCCTTGGGGCCGGAGGCAAGTGTGGAGACAGAGACTGCTTTCCCTTCGGAGGGGAAGGGAGCACAGTTTTCCTCTCCTGCCGGGAAGCCTTCCTTATTCTTGAAGCGAAGTGCTGATGTAGAAATAATTGTATCAACTTCAGAGGAAGGCAACAAACCTCAGAAAGCTAAATACTTGGCTCCAAATCACATTAAAGTCATAATGAATTTCTGAACCCCCATAATCGATCTTAGCGTTCCAAATAATGAACTCAATGCTTTTAAGTACAAATGCTAAAGATAAATTAAATGGCAGCACCGATGACCAATAAATAGAAAAAATTATGTTTTTATGTAATTTTGTTTTCTAATGAATGTTGTTTTTTTTGTTGTTCTTTTTACTTAACTAGTAGTCTGGTTCTCTCAAGCCCATGAAAGTGATAAAACTATCACTACTATTTTGTTATCTCAATAATTTTTCAAGGTTTAGGTTTTATAAAAATATTATCATCCGTTAGTAGGACAAGAAATGTATGAACAAACAACCTCCAGACATACATCACCACCAGGATACACTATTGTTTCTCAGACATCGAGGGTGGAATTTAATGTGTCTCCACCATCAGTTTTTGAACTACTTGGGAAGAGGAATGAGACCTGCTATGATGTAGATTTAACACCATGTTTTTTAATTGAAGGTTAAAACTCTTGGGTGGCTTGCTGATGATGGTTGTGGGAACCTTTTTATTTATGCAACTTTCTTTTAATTTCTCCTGAAATTCCTACTATAAATGATAATTCCGCCTAAGTCCCATTTGGTAGAAAAACCAATGCTCTCAATCAAGGACAATATCACTTCAATTCATACCAAATAGGAATTTAAGTGCTGCTAAGTTCACGGCCAGCTAAGGACAAACACAGATAAGGGGATGTAGATATGAATCACTTTCCACTGACTGCTGGAGAGCATTTTTCTGTTAAAAGGGATAATCGTTTGCTGATAATCTAATTTGCAACCTTCACAGCATACAATTTATGCAATTGTGTCATTATTAAGTATAGCATCCTGTGTCTTTTACAGATTACTAAATATACCACCTTTTATAACAATGAGCAACCTCTAAAGAAGATGAAATACTTTTTCCATAAGACAGGTAGAAAAGCCAAGTAGTCTAGGTCTTGCATCAACTAGACTTTGATTTGATGCTTGATATTAATTGTTTTTAAGTGTGTGAATGTTATGTTATTTAGTGTGCGTAAACCACAAATGGCTCCTGACAAGACCTCATACCATTAACAATGAGATTAGCGGAGGAAAATTCAAAAACACTCAGGGGGATTGTTTGTGCTGTTTTCTGTTGGGTATGTTTTTGCTCTGTGGGATAGAAGACAGTTTAAAACAGCACTGCATGAAAAAAGAGGCGACTGACCGCAGGTTGCAAGTATGCTTCAGAGAAGCAGAGGCTTCTACAGCTCCTCTCAGCAAAGGGGAGGTTTCTAACGGTCCCCTGCTGACTTCAAATGTGTTCACAGCCGGCACCAGCAGCCACAGTGGAAACTTACCGGTGTGATAATAATCACTGAGAGAGAGACTGTGGTGCAGACCCTCTTCCCCCTACCAGAAATCCCCTGAGTAGCAGCTTTATCCCCCGGGGAGACACAGAGAGTCAGAGACATGAAAACAGGTGTACATTTCCCTGACACTTAGGAAAATTGGGTAGGAACCGCTTTTCACTCTTGATATCCACGAAGTCAAAAAATTAGCACAAGCCTGTTGCTACTTGAGCTTTAAGCATCTAACTTAGAAGGGACTTAAACATTTGTTGAGAACATTTTTCATAGGCAAAAAGTTATTTTTGCTAAATGAAAAATAAGCTTCTGGTCAGAGGGGAGAGATTTTGATTGTATGTGTAAATAAAACACCAGAATAATGCATATGAATATATTAATTGATATTGCCTCTGGAACATGGGGTGCAGGACAGAGTAGGAATAATTCTCTTTTACTTTTTTAATTACTGCATTGCTCTCCTTTGTTACAATCAACATACAGAACTTTGGTAATTATTAGTAAACCTTTTTTTTTTTACAGTTACCTTGAACAATTTCTTCTAATGAAGATAAACTAGTTCTCTAAGAAAACTACCTCAACTTTTTCTAAAAGGTGAGGTTTAAGTAAATACACATAATAAAATATCCTCAAGGTTATCATCCTATGGATCATTATTCAGGAAGGTGGTTTTTAATTAGATTATAAATTATTTCCAGATAATTCATGTCTGTATTTTATACAACAGCCCTCTGAAGTGATTACTACACTAAATTTAAGGAGTAGTATAATCATAGCAAATCTTGAACGTTGAAGTTCAAGAAAACACTAGGAACAATGAACATTTTTTTGGTGTGTGACAGTGAGCTTTCACGGAATGCTCCCACACTCTAACAGAGAACTCTAAACTCCGGTGCCCCCACAGTATCCGTGATTGGCCCATTTGGGAAAATGTCGGAAGGCAAGAGAACACAAAAGCAGATCTAGCTGGCATGTGGGTGAACCTGTAGCTGTTCTCCACAAATCAGTATGTTCTATTCATTCTCCTCCACATCCTTATGTTTTTGCTGCAGCCAAACACACAGAACATTGGAAAACAAAATATCTGGGAAATCAATAGACTATTCTTCTCAGATAAAGCTGCCAAGGCTGGGGCAGCACTAACCTCCCATCAGATAAAAAAGGTCTGTGAAAGCCCCCATTCCAGTTTAGTTAGGGGCACGTTTCAGACGCACTTGTAGTCCATTTTAAGTTTAGAGATCCCAGGGTGGGCCAGCACGCATCAGAATTTCTGGAGGTGGAATCCAAGCATGCAAATGCATATTAAATACATGTTTATATTTGCCTCCATAGGTAACTATCATGCAGAGAAATCTAAGATAAAAAGAAATCTAAGATAAAAAGAAAGCAAAAGTATCTGATGGAGAAATCATTTTTAAAGCATGTACTCCATTTTTCCAATTCTAGAATTGAGAAATAAGCTCATTGACCTGCAATTAATAAACTGAGTGCAACGATCAACGGAATCTGTGGCCGGAGACAGTGTTGCTCAGATCACCTCTGCCCTCGCATCAGGTCACGGTGGTCAAGTGGGTATTTGCTAAGTTTCTTTTTGTTAGTACAACCATTTCATTTTGTGAAAGTTAAATATCAGAAACTTTTTATATAAAAACTCAAAATTTTATCAAAAAAGTCAACTCCAAGTAGATAAACACGGTTTCCTGTTTACAAGCATGTAGATAAAGTCCCTTCTCTGTCACGAAAGCACTGTGGACTGACGCATGCGCGGCCTAAGCGTCAGCCTTGTGTCTGCGTATTGCTTTCCTCCGGAGACCTCAGGGTTTATGGACGCTCAACTCATCACTCCAAAATTCCTACACTAGGGGGAGAAGGAGTTAATTCTCTCTATATATATATGTGTGTGTGTATAAGAAATTGAGGCATACACATATTAATAAGTTAACAGGAGTCTGTAGCTAGCCAGGAATAGAATCCAGGTTACGTATTTTTAGACTAGTGCTTCTGATTTTCACACACAATATGATACTTCTCCATACACTTTACAAGGAGCGGGAAAGAGAATTTGAGTAGCCCTAGAACTGAATAAAAATCGGCATGGCGTAGCACACACGTGTTTGAAGTCTTCTCCTTTAAGCAGGTAGCATGATTTTCTCTATTTCATGGTCACAGCAGCCCGACAAGATAGGTATTATGCCCAGTTTCTAAGCAAAGAAACTGAGGGTCCATAATTTGCTCAAAGGAAAACTCAAGTTGTCTAGGCACATGCCTGGGGGTAAGCAGAAGCTTTCTGAGGGCATATAACCAGTGCTCAACAAATACCAGCTCTGCTCCTCCTGTGAGACCAACTCTGACACCTACCCTGCTGGGGCCCTTACCTCCTCAAACCGCAGGCAATGTGGCTAAGTAATTTGAAACACCTTTTGAATAATGTGACTTAGTAAAATAGGGAAATAAAATGTGTTTTTTCTTGCTCAAAAATAAAAATATTGGCAGGGAGCCAACGACAAAATACCCTTGGTTAATCACATGTCCTCAAATATATTAATACTTCATGTGGTACAATAAATATTTTTGTGGTCGTTTTCTTTAGGCCTGCATTGGGTTGCAGTTGTTCGCATTGCCTAACACATATTGAGCACTTACGATCATCCAAGCTCTAAGTGTATTAATGTACTTAATTCTCAGAATGACATGAAGAAAAGTGCCGTTGTTACAGATAACTCGCCATTTAATAAGTAACAGATAGTAAGCGTGGAGGCCAGGCCTCAGATCCCGACATCCTGGCCACGAAGGGCACACACTCACGGGTTTCCCTCTGCTGCTTCCCTCTGGGCAGGGTGATGCCAAGCCCTCGCTCTGCTTCGCAGACAGTATCTATAAACTTGCTTTATGACCCCCTTCCCTAGCATTTTAAAGCCTTGGCTTCTCTTGTCATGTGGACAGGCCTCATCCAGCCTGAGTCATGGAAGAGAATAAAGGAAGATCTTGATTTTTATTACCTGACAGGACCTTTGCTGTGGGATGATGGCGTTCCAGAGATCCACCCCATCACACCATTTGCTGCTGAGCACTCTTTGTGTCAAGTCAGCATATTACCCATGTCCTTTGAGTCTTAAAAATTGAAAAACCCTGACCATAAAATTTGATGCTGCTCATTAAACTAAATGTGAAATGAAAGTCTTGCATAAATAAAATTTAGTGTTAATTTTTTTAACGTGAAAGGTGATATTTTAAGAATAGTGTATTTTAATACAATAAAAAAATTTCAACATTAAAAATGGCGTGCTGTACGCAGCAAACGTGTTATCATAGCCCAGGTTCTTCATGAAAGAGTTTTTTCCATATTAATCCAAGTTTCCAGGCACTTACACTATGTCAAACAGATTCGTTTCAAGCCTTCCCTGTTGTCCACAATTGGTTGCTCACAGAGAGTGAGACTATTTGTGAATAAGGATGGCAACTAAAGTGCTCTTTCTCATAACATGTACGCACACACAGAAAGAGAACTGGAGACACGTTCTTGCCGTATATTCAATATGTGACTGTGTGAGTTCAGCCTCATTTTCCCTCCAGGCTTAGAAGTATGTCTCAGTCCTGGGAGGTCCGGCAGAGGCCTACAGTGGCCTAAGTAATCTCATCTAAGTACTCCACAGCACTGCAAGTGCACCAACATTCTCAATATGTACCATCTGTGGCAAGGATGGTAAGTACTGGCTAAAATATTGTTTGGTGCTATAGTTAAGTGTGTAAGTATATTAACCAGCGGTGCACACCTACCCAATGAACAAGCTATGCAATTTGTAATTATTTTCCCAATGCTATATGTGTTGTAGTTATATTTATTGAATTCTAATTTTGTTCTTTTTTATCTAAAAATAAAAATAGTGCTTTATTTTTTTATTGTTAGATACAAGAAACAAAATTTAATTTTCAAATAAGTCACTCTTACTATTTTACAAAGGTGTCTGTCCAAATGGGGTTGGGTGGCAATGTTCTTTCAACAGAGTTTGAGAAGGACTGCTCTAGGCTACATCTACCCAATGAAGAGAATGTTGACCCTATGTTCTCCTCTCCTGGTAGAATCTCCCCATGCTTATTTATGTTCAAAGTGTCAGCTCGATTTTATTCTCTCAACACTCAAGCGAGAGATTTTACCTGCCCCCCTGAAGCTGAAGGAATCATAGTCTCTTCTTGATGGTGACTGCGCTAGAACAGGGGGCCATGATACTGGTAGATGCATCAAACCCAAGTCCTGGTGTTTTACGTGAAGTCTGGGTAGTAGAAGTCATGCTCGAATTTGCTTCCACATGGCTAGTGAGAGAGCAGCTTGTGCTTGCCGGCTGAAACCTTATCAGGGTTGACAACTTTAAATGCTATTTTTCTGCCCCTTATCACTTCTGAGACCTCGACTATCAAAACCCTTTTTGATTGTTACTCTCAGTCAGGGCTGCCGATTGTTGAGGCTGGTTAGGCTGCCTCATGTAGCGTTTTCCCAACTCACAGGAATAGTATGTGGGCATCATCCCTTCTGGGTTCAGCATCTTCTTTCTAACTCACCCACCTGACCCGGTGTAGGGGGCAGCCCCGCAGCCCCCATTTCTTCCTGTCTCTTAGGCTGACTTACTGTTAGGGAGCAATTGCCCTTCTGTGCTATAAAAACCTATGTCAAGGCTACCTCAGCTCATCCCAACAAATTGCAGCAACTTTGAATGTCAAATGGAAGGGGTGCAGGGTCTTGATCCCTTTCTTATCAAATAACAACTGGGCTTGATCACCTCCTTCACCAGCAATCTTCAAGCTTTGCTCACAAATAGCCTTTTGCCAAAGAACAGACAGGGTTGGGCAAAAGTATGTTTATAGTTATTCACATGGAAAATGACAATAATTAATAAATAGATACAAGAATGAACTGTGTGTTTGCATACTAACAAATGTAAACCTGCTTTTGCCCTATCCTGTATATTTTGCATAGTAATTCTGCTTACCTGGAAACTCCCTTACATATTTTAAATTTTTTGTTAACCTTAACATTTTTTATATACTGCAGTTCCTCTCAGACTTTGCACCTCTGACATTATCCTGACAGTCAGTATCACCATAATATTTAGGTATGTGGCCTTTCTCCTCGTGTTTGGCCAATTTAAAATCTGATCCTGTCAGTAATTTCCTGGGAGGTTACTCTGGTTCTTTTCAATGTCGTGTTCTCTCTTTTTTTTATGCCTCCAATATGCAAATGATAGGTCAGGTCGCTAGTACCAATTTCCCTAATAACTTCCTTCACCTTTTACTGGATGAAACTATCAGTGAGCTGATAAGACAAAAATTTACCAAGTGCTCTGCTTTGGAGAAATAGGATTTTCAATTGAATGTGTACTTGAAGTCTACCTTGGTCATTCGCACAAGGTGAATTCAATCTATTCCCTTTCTTTGTCAGGTCCTCTCTAGTACACTCTACACTGATAATAGTAGTTAATGTTTATTAAGCACCTGCTTCATGCCAGGAAATAAATGTTTAATCTCATTTAATCCTCACAGCAACCTTATGAGGTAGACAATGTCATCATCCACATTGTACAGGTGAGGAATTTGAAGCTCAGAGAAACTACACGAAGCGCATGCGGTCCCCTAGCTCTCTGTAACAGGACAGGAGTCCGGGCCATCCAACTTCCAAGTTCAGCCTGGTACCACTATGATACTGCCTAATCTTTCTAATCTCCTTTCAGCCTCACACGAACATTCTCCATACTTCTATAGACTTTCGTGAAGGAATATACATTTTTAGTGTACGGCACTTCACTCTTCCCCAACTCTCTTAGTAACAGTCGTTTCTTTTGAAGCAAATATGTCCTTTCACTGGGCAGTTTAATATTGAACTTTCTTCTTCCCAGCCTCTCAGGTCATATTCACTCCCTTTTGTTACAACCTCTGTTTCATTTTGTTTATTAATCATTCTTTTCAATTACTCTTGGATCTATATTCCACACAGGAAAAAAAAACATAGCCTGACCAGATTAATTAAATGTATCTCCTTTAAAAGTCTATTAGGTTTGGAAATATACAGAGAAGAGCACATCGATATTGCTTATCTTAAGTATTTTTAAAGTGTAAATGTTGAAAAAAAAGGTCATCTGTTAGGTTAAAGTTGAAAGAGGTTTTGGAATTCATCTAATTCAATACCTCGTATTACCTTTGGGAAAAAAATGACACTTGGAAATGTCAAATGAGCTGCCTCTAGTTAAACAGCTAGCTCTTTAAATGTTTTTTCCAAAGCAATGCTTTCAGTAAGTGATCAATAATTAAACTGATACTTAGCTTTAAATTTATTTATATTAGCTATCATTCTCTAATACCCTCCCCATGGAATACTCAGTAAATTTAAAATAGACCCTTTTATCATTTTGCATTTTGAGTTTCTAAAGGTACAGTTATTCAGTTATATCCATAGATGAAGACTCTGAAATCATAAAAGGTTTATGACACAAAACTTTTATTTCAATTAGGCAACATACATTCTGAAAAATACATGCAAAAAAGAGTACACCCCAAAAAATTTTTGATGTATCTCATGAAGAAAACTTTTTAAAATGTCAAACAGAGGCAAAAGGGAAATAATAAAAATAGAACACTCGTTCTAAAAGCAATCTCAACAACAGGAAAATAGCTATCGAATGAAAAATCATTCATCCACCTTTTTCTCTATTAGATTTTCTTTTTCCTCCCTGGATCTATAACAGATTTTTTCTCTCATTCAAGTAACACTGTATTTGTTACCATGGTTGTGAAATTCATTAGTTTGACATAAGTGTTATTTACTGACAGACTTTATTAAAAATACTCTGGTTTCAAATGTGAGCACTGACTTAAAAGCGAAACAAGGCATTATGAAGAAACATTGTCAAAATCTACACTTAATAATAAAAATCTGCACAAGCAGGTAAAGCTGAATACCCAGGAAGTCTGAGAAAATTAAAAATTGTGAAAAAACTCTGAAGTTTCAAAAATGATACAGTTCTAATTATAACCGAACTCATATCCTTTCATGCATCTGATCCTCATATTAAAAATAAAACTCAAATATAATGTGGAAACTAAATTTCATTGCCTATTATAAGCTTCATTTATGAGAATAAAAGTTTGCAAACAGAAGCTTGAGGTATGAGATAATGGGAAAGTAATTATATTGACATAAAGCAGTTTGTTTTCAGCATTTTCCTGTCTTTTTTTTTTTTTTTTTGAACAGTACTCAACCAGTTTAACAAGTGCCTCCTCCTTTTAGCCCCCGAAGATGGTGGGATTCACACCTATTCTACTGCTCCGTGAAGGACTTATCTTAGGTCAGAAAGAGACTGGCAGCTGACTAAAACTATACGGATTTTTTTTCAGATCTATGGCTTCAAACCTAGAAAGGAATATGTTGTAGCATGCAAATTGTTTAATAAAACTAGTTTTTTAAACAAAAATTAAGAAACTTAGTGTCATGGCCATTACAAACAACCGGCTCCACAGGTATCCGCAGAAAAGCTGGAGGTCTCGCTGAAAGGAATATTGGGTCAAGAATCTGAAGGGCTTGAGTTGCAAGCCAAATGTGCGCCTAAAAGAAATTGCTGATAAATTGAGACAACTCATTTTGCCACTCTGCTCTAAAAACTTCCTCCTCTATAAAAATAAAATTATTTTAATTATGGTGCAGCTTTCATTTATCATTCATGTCAGTTTTATGTCTGTATTCATATCTCAATTTCATGCCAAAATAAATTTAAGGAAGTTTCCAAAGTACATAGAAAAAGGTAAAGAAGAGGAAAAACATGAAGAGTAAAAATACGTGAAATTGGGGAAGGGCAGGTGGACAGCATGGCATTCTGTCTGGGGGAAGCTTCTCTACAGCAATGGCTCCATCCTAGAGACCAGCTTTCACAGTGGGAAAGACTGAAGGAAACATAAGAATCCCCAAAGTCCAGTGGGATATAGATTAGGAAAACATTCCTTAATCGTTTTCCTCTTTTGTTTCCATTAATAAATACCTTGAAAAGAAAGAAGCAAATTTCTAAAACTTAATGTGGGTCAGTAGAACAATATTTTGCCCTTGTATCCAAGTTATCACATAATTTTTTAAATAAAAATATCTCATAATTCCAAAAGTTAAAATATCTTTTTATTGGTGCAGATGTAGAAAATAATACCATAAAACACTTACTTTTTAGACGCTACCACCATTAAAACATCAGAGAAAATTTTTATAGAAAAACATAGAACTTTCAAGTGTAACTAACACTTCCAAATACTTTCCTTCATTTTTTGCCACTCTCCAATTTTTTTTCTTCCTCAGCCCCAAATTACAGAAGCAGGTTTCAGTGTCTTACAGAGGCATTTCCCTCCAATCCAAAATGAATCTTAATAGTGTTAGTATTATCAACTGGTTCCATAGCAACTGTTCCAGGAGCTTTTATTTACATGGGCACACATTTCTAGAGAAATTATGTTTGTAACTCACAATAGTACAAAGGAACATACACTAAAATTATCTTTTGCACCTGGTAGAAGTGTAGGAGTGCTTCAAATATTTTGAGGATGTTTGCAGAGAGCTCTCCCTGGGTCAGTTATGTTGTGTTGTTTTGCTACCCAGCTCACGCCCCTTTTAAAGCAAGACTCGGTGATACTAACCTCTTCCAGCTAAGTGATATAAATGGCCATAATGTTCAAAAGGTTTAAAAAATAGAATAACTTTGCCACTATATTTGGTAATTTTCTTTTTCACATGTGAAAAGCAAAGTATTGGTCTCAGAAAATCTGTTGAGTTAATAATGAAGACATTTCCACTACAGGTATTGTACTAAAAGATAACAGTCCCCCTTATAGTTCATAGAAAGAAAATCAAACTCTATTTTAGTGAAGTTTTTGTAATAGTCTTTTGGTTAATGATGTTGAAGCATCATGATATATTTAAGAGATATTAATTCTAGTAATAGTGATTTATCTTTGGTGTCAGAGAGAGACAAAGGCTTGGGAAGTAGATTTATGGTGGCATATTATAGACTCACTTAGATGTTAGATTTTTTTACTCTTCCTCTGAAAAGACAGACAATGGAGTTTTATCAACTTCCTTTTATTAAGGCTAAAAATATATCCTATAATAAGATCATAAACATTTAATGAAACTCACAGCTGTACTGAATTTTAAAATTAGGAGAGGATGGACAAGTAGTTCATAGAAAAGTAAATCAGTCTTACACATACATTATCAGTTAACAACCCAGTGTTTTAATTCGTCTCTAAGCCTGACCTCTCCCCTAAAGTCCAGGCATGTACTTCTAACTTCTTAAATGAATCTGGATGTGCAAAATGAGTTGATTTTATTCCCAAGCACATCTAGATATCTGACGCATGTCACTGGGGAAAGGTCAAGTTCAAGAAGAAAGAACAAGATGACCGATCTTTCGTGTATTCTTTCATTGATTTCTGGTAAGAAGATTAAAATTCTTATTATCTCTGTCTTAAGTTGGGTTCCCCATAAACAGATTCCTGTGACTATGATTAGTACTAAGTTTTCCCAGAAAAAGTACGGATAGAGGAGTAAGAAAGTGGGACCAGTAAGGGAAAGAGAGTAAGCATGCATGTGTTACCAAGCAGTCTTATGGAGGATAACAAGGTTTGTCTCACGAAGGAAGTCTGAGGATAGCATAGGTCATGCTTCCAATCCATCCTGACTAAGACAAGGTAGCTGGAATTTACATACCCCTGCATCTGATAATCACTGGCTAAGAACTGTGCCTGGGGAGATGTAAAATCCCAAGTACTTCTAATAAAAAGGAGCAAAGTAAGGTCTTGCAGCCCGAGGAAAACCCTCCCACAAAGAGACACAGTGCTGAGGATTTAAGAGTGAAACACATCGGGGAGCCAACCTGCATGGGACTGTAAAAAGATCCCAGCAAATTTTGGGGGTGGGCGGACTGACTCTGCTCCAATCTCCACAGGGGTGACAGCCTAAAAATATTTTCTTGGTACCTATCTTTATTCTTTCTTAGTTTACCATATTTTTGCATATATTGTCTTCCTTTTATTTCTTTTCTGGGGTGAGAGGGTTCGATTGCTGGCAGCAGAGTGCTTTATATGGGCCATGGTACAGCGCTCTCCACTCTGTCCCACAGCTTCACGTGAGGCCAGTGGAGGTGCATTATTGGTTGGCTCTATGTCTTAACAACTCAAATATGAACATGCCCTCAGATGAGATATGTTTCCTCTAATCCACCAGAATCTCCTAACGACGTCGGTTACAATTTGATGCAGCTGCATGTAACAAAAAACAAAGTAATAGTGTTTCTCAAAGGATGGTGCCCAAACCAGCTGCATCAGCATCTCCTGGCTGTCAACTAATAATATGGTTCTTCCTCATCTTGTCATCAAGGCCCCAGCCCCCTTCCACCTTCACAGCATAAAAGGCTGCTTTAGCAGCACCCATCACATCCCCTTGCCAAGGAGCAGGATGGAGAAAGAAGCAAGAAAAAAAGTTGCTAGGGGCTTCTGCAGGATGTTTTCTAAGGAGAGTAACACAGGTATAGTTCATTGTCCCAAAACAGAAGTGTGTTTGTATATGCTTGATAAATGGCCCTTCAATTTTCATATGTAAATACTCTGGCCATGAGTAATTTACCAACTTGACGTCACTGAACAGAGGTGGGGAGAGATGTGCACAGCGGACTTTCCCAAGCCCAGCCAGCTCTTGCATACCACGGTCAAGAATGTTAATGCAGAGCCAATCCTAGCTACAAGGAAGGCTTTGAAGTGAAGGCGTTATTTCAAGGACATGTACTCGGATTAAAGTTTAAGGTCTATTGTTAAGCATGAAAGGAAGAATGGATGTTGTGCAGATATTGGCTCTCTCCACCCAGCCTTGCTTACTTTGTCCCATGCCTGACCAGTAGGCTATCCATTACTTTGTCCCATGCCTCTCCATTTATGCTATCTGCTTGGATCTTATGGAGCTAACTCTCTGCTTCATTAGTGCCCAAATTCTAGTTAGATGGCTTTCAAACACATATAGGTGCTCACATGAAAAGGCTGGGGAATAATTCCAGGTGCCAAAATAGCTTAGAACACATTGCACATGATAATACATGAAGAGCAGCATAAATAAAGCTCATTCAGTAACCAAAAAGTCATACACTTCTTTGTGATAGGGAAAAAACATAGAACGCTCAATTGTCCATTTTCTGAAGCTATGAGAAGCCATGTGCTACACTAAAAAAAACAAGGTCTCTGTTGACAGACAGACCTGATTTTAAACCACACCTCTTCCCCTTAGACTTTGTAAAAGTTTGCTCACATTCTTGAAAACTGTATACTTACATGTGAGCAAAGAAGGAATTAAGTAAAACAAGGAATGTGATATTTGGTACATAATTGTTCTCATGTATGCAAACATCTGTTACATGAAGGAGCAACATTAAAAAGGCACACTAGTTACAGTTGCATAGCAACCTTCACTAAGAAAAGGTGCTCCTGTTCTCTGTGTTCATGGGGTTAGATAATGTCAGTGTAAAGAGCTTTTAGTAGCTTACTCTTTAGTTCAAGAATTTTCTTGTAAAAAATAAAGCTATTAAACTCTCCTGCCTCCTCCTCCCCACACATTTCTACTAGTCCACACTTGATACAATTGGTAGCCCCCTTTGCCAATCCACCTACATGGCCTTCTTGCATCCTTCTTATGAGGACCCTTATGGTGACAGTGGGTCCATCTGAATAATCCAAGATAACCTCCCCATTAGAATATCTTTAATTTATTCATATTTGCAAAGTCCTTTTGGCCATACAAGGTAACATGCCCACCAGACATTAGGGATTAGGAAGTGGACAGCATTGTGGGAGCCATGGTTCAGCCTACCGCAATCTGCCATCTGGACCACAAAAATTTATGTACCTTCCATATGCAAAATATTTTTGCCCCACTTCAAAATCCCCAAAGGGCTCAACTCATGACAGCATCAACTCAAAGTCAAAATATCACCTTCTCAAAAGTCCCAAATCTCATCATCTAAATCAGGTATGATTAAGATGCTGGGTATAGTCAATTTGGTAGCAAAATTCTTCTCTATCTCTGGACCTGTGGACCTAAAAAACAGTTATCAACTCTCATAATACACAGTGGAGCAGGTATCGGATAAGAGTTATGGACATTTTCATTCAGAAATGGAGTGAAATGGAAAAAAGAAAAGAGTTGCCAAGAAGGAAGAACAGAGTCACTAGTTCCAAGCAATTGAGATTGATTATTCCTGGGCACATGGCACCTAGATGATGAGCCCAAACTTCCTGACTCCTAAGGTCAATGAGTATCCCAGGAAAGCTTTTCTTGGCTGTCCCTTTCCCTGTTCTCTTAAACTTCTGGCCACTCTACAATTTTGTTTGTATTAGAGCTACCAACCCCTTCTTGACTGATCTCCACCAAGATTTCTGTCGTTCATGACAACACCAGCAGGAATGGATTCTCCACTCTGTTCCAGATAAGGCCAATTCTCTCACATAGAAGAGCAAAAAAGTGACCTGCTTCATGCGCTGGGAGGAGCCCCTGTGCCACTGCACCAGAGCTGGGCAGAGGGATCTTCTTTTCCAGAAGTGATGCTTCCATTGTACAGGTGGTCATGGGGCAAGTGGTGGCTGCCCAATCTTCTTGGCTTTTCTTTTCAACATGGAATTTCAGCTCTCTGAGTGAGATGGAAGAAAAGAACAGAAGGTCACAAGCAGGGCCTCAATATTCTTGTGTTGTACTGGGGACAGAGCTTCTACCTTATAAATGGTGGCTGAGTGGGTAAGGAAGTCCTCTTTGTCATGCCTACTTCTATACCATGGATCCAGGGGTAATAAAACTTCTGGAAGCCTACTGCATACAGCAAGATATTGGAATTCCAGACAGGGAGCTGGAGAGTGAAGGCACTCCCCCTTAGAGGCACACACTGGGACTGAGTTTCCACAACACCATATGAATAATGTACTGAGTCACGGTTCAAATGTTACAGACTCTCATTGTTATCATTAAGATAGAGTAGATTTTCTTGAATGAACACGTCCCCATTTGCTGTATGCCCTGAGGATGATTTTCTGAGGCTTACATGAATGCTTTTTATAATTTTCACCAGTTAATCATTTTGCCAGAAAGAGTTCTTATCCTTCTGAAAGTCCTACTCTCTCACCTCTTTAAGCCTCTTTTGCCTCATCTGTAACATGGAGATGATGGTCATGGTTGCATAAGGAGATGATGTATTTTCCTGGGTTGGGAGATACTAAATACTCAAAAGAAAGTTGCCTGTAACAAGAAAAATAGGCAGTTATATTCTTCCATTTTAAACACTTATATGTTGGTAAGATTCCTTAGCTAACACAGAAGAAGGAGCAATGTGTTGTAGATTAGAAAAATAGGGGATCTGATCCTCATGTTATGGAATATTTCATAGTGTAGATACCCAAGTTCTAATTTCAGTGTGGTCATGGACTCCTAATGAAATTTTTGATACTTTACCACACAAAACTTGCTTCATATGTAGCCTTTTTCTTTACCTTCAGATTGTGCAAAATGGCCAGATATGGAACCTGTCCTAATGAAAAAAAAAAAAAAAAAAAACTTTCTTAAGGGATAGGACTCTTTTCTTCATGTGAAATGTAAATAGAGAAGATCGTCTTGAAACATTCTGGCCAGGAAATAGAAGTTAGTTGAATAAATGCATCAATATTTGTGACATGAAGACAAAATGTTCTACAACACAGAGGTAGTTCCATCTTTCTTCTTGGAATGCTGGAACTCTCTTTGACCCTGGAGGAAACCTGAAAGAACAACAATCAGCTATTTTAAAGAAAGATTAGCACTGTAGCTTCTGATGACTCACTTCGCAGTTGGACTTGCTCAAACTGGTTTTGACTGTTCTTTTTCTGCAGTACCCAGCCAAAAGATTAGTCAAAGTAAGTTGGTTTTGATTTCTAACATGGACTAAACCTGTTACTTTTTTCAGTTATATAGATAAAGCTGTACTCATTCATCTATAATTTCTTCCAAGAACAAATTCTATGCATTTATAAGTCGTAAAACCCGGACTGGGGTAGGTTAGAAACACTACCTTTGACCTTCACGGCATCCTTTTTGCAAGGCCAACCTCAAGTGGAAACAATTTTCAGGATGTTTCTGAGTACTTAAAATCATATACATTTAAAAATATTTTGCCCTATAATTGACACCTATATGTTTGATGCCTATGTTTGATGCCTATAATTCCATTAAAATATAATTTATCTGGTCATGGACAACTTAGTTTATTGTTTTCTTTCCAATTGTGCAATTCTTTGAAATAAGTCTTTGGTAAATAGAGGAAGAGACTGAAAGCCAAAAAAAAAAAAATATTCTCTGAGAATGGCTGCCAATGACTAGTCTTTGAACGCTAGAAAAATGGAATCATGAAAGATTATACAGACCCCAGGAGGAGAATTAGGATCTCCTGCACACACACAGAAAAATCAATCCCCTCACAATTGTCCCTAGGCCATTACAGAATCCCACCCAGCTATACCACATTAAAGTGGTATGTGAAGGCGCTCCAATAGATAGCACTAAAGTGTGTGTCCCAAAACCTCTGTGATGGTTTGTTAGGGGTGCTGAAGCAGCGCTATTTTAACAAGCTTCAAAACCAGCATGAATCAAATGAATAGCATGGAAGAATCTAGTATAAGATGTAAGATTATTTTTCAGCTGTCCATTTATATAGACCAACAAATATACATGATTAATTTACTTTAATTATGTCCCCATTTTCCTTCCTAATATGGATTATTTGTACCTTCTGTTTTTATTCTTAATGAATTTTCCCAGCCTTAACTAGTTTTTTATTTTATTGAGCTTCTTTGCTTATACTTTATTTCATTAATCTGTGCACTTGCTTATTATTTTCTACTTTCCTGCTTTTATTCTGTTGTTCTTACTCTAACTCCCTAAGTTCAATGCTTGCCTCATTATTTTTTTATCTTCTTGTTTTCCCTTAGATATATATTCAATACAAAAAGTTGAAAGTATCTCTCTAAAAACTTCCATAACTGTGTCCCACAAATTTGTAATAAATTGCATTTACTGATATACAGTTCTAAATTCATAATTTGTACTATTATTTATTTTTGACCCATAATTTTTTAGAATTTAGTTTCCTGGTTTGATAAGATAGGACTAGGATCTTTCTTTCCTTATACACATGTACATAGTATTTTCAGACTAAAATGCAATTAATTTATAAAATTTATATAATTTAAAAGGTTTCCTTTGAGCCCAATAGGTGGTTTAATTTTTCTATAAATAATCCATGTTATTGAAAATAATGCACATTTTGTTTGTTTTGAAGATCTATGTTGACCAGTAGATTGAGTTTTTTAATATGATATTAAAATTTCCTTTACCATTGCCACTTTTTGCTTAGCTTGAATTTATTAACAATTGATCAAGTTGTTAAATTACTCAAATATGACAAATTTGAACATTTCTTCTTATAATTCTGTTTATTTTGCCTGTTATATTTGAGACAATGCTGTTTTATGCCAGTCTCAGAAATGTTATATATTTCTGGTGAATTGAAGCCTTATGATTAAGTACATACTCTATTAACACTAATACTTTCTTAAGGTCTATTTTTTCTTGTATTAATTCTTATGTCCAATTGCTTTTGGTAATTATTTTGTGATATTTCTTTTTCTATCCCTGTACATTCAATCATGGTTTAAATGAATGTTTTGTGAATATTTTGTGCAATAAAATTTGTTTGAAAATCTTGGTCTTCTAACTAGTTTTACTAATAATATACATTATGATGATGTTATGTAGAGTATTTGGATTTGTTTCTACCATATTATTTGAACTTTGCATTTGCTTTGATTTTTTTTCATTCTTCCTGCCTTCTAACAGGTGGATGATATTTCTTTCTTCACTTTTCCTTAACTAATTTAGAAGTTTATCTATTCAGTTTTTATACTTTTAGTGATTACTGTTATAATGTAATATATTGCTTGATTAACAAAATTTAAACATAATTACTCTACAGAGGGAACTAATTAAACAATTGATTTACTTCAAACAATAGGTTATAATAAGTATTTCTTTTTTTGGATTTTCCTGAATAAGTATCTTTTAACAGGCATTCCTATGTGTGCTGATACAGAACAATTGCTAATTATGCAATTTAATAAGAAAATACAAGGAATGGTTATGTGTGTTTATATGTTACTATTTTTGCATATACACTCAGGCAAATAAATGAACAAAATATCTCTGGCATATCTAAGAAGCTGGTAACAGTGGTTGACTCTGGTGAGCTGAAATAGCATGTGTGAAATAAGTGTGGGAAGGAAAATACTTTTCTCTGACTATCCTTTGTACATTTTACATTTTGTATATGCATATATAACATTTTCAAAAAACAATAATAATTTAAAATATGTTAACTGATACCTCTTCTGCTAAATAATGAAAGAAACTTAGAATGTTTTAAATCCAATTTTCCCTGCTTTTACACCTAATATATCAGTTAGCATCTAATGCATTAGGCAATGCTGCTTAACTTTGACAACTACAAAATCCCAGGAACACTTAACAGTAAGAAATCACTTCTCATTCCTGCATCTAGATCATTTGGGTATGGCTGAGCCAGGCTGGACTGAACATTGGGTTCACACTGTGCATTGGATCCGTATCTGCTTCAGGTAGTTCTCATCTTCCTAGAGCCAGTGCCTACCTGGAAGCATACTCTTCTCATTGCAAACAGCAGGAGAGCAAGGGCATCAGGAATGCACATTTCAAGCTTTTTTCCCTCATTACAACTGTTAGTATTTCATTGACCAAAGAAAGCTCCAAGTCCAAACCAATGTAAATTTGGTGGAGAAATAATATTCCTCCCATGCATGTGAAAGATGAGAATAGTGAGTAGATTAATCATCAAGTCTATTACATCTAGTATTTTAGCTCTTCTTTGCTTTGAAAGTCCCCTAAATAAGTCTCTTGTTAAGACTTGGTTTTTAGTTTGATTTGCTTAAGTCTTCAAAATTTCTTTGGCCAACATTGCTCTTTGTGTTTCATTCTTTCACACTGTTCAATTTCTATCTCACTATATAGTTCTCTTAGCAAAGCCCTTGCTAGTAAACTTCCACTGTCTTTGTTTAAAAATGTCTTAGTTTGTTACAGAGCAGAAATGGGTGGAATTTAGATTCAACAATCAAGTATGTTATAGTATTAAAATATAACTTGGATTCACAGCCCTGCCAAAACTTTTGTCTGAAAGTTAGAATCTGATTAGGAATAAATGGACCTTGAAACATAGAATGAGCATGTTGGTGCGTACTCAGGCAAATATAAGAGCTTGGAGCTCCCAAACCTCCCTCGCCTGCAGAAGTAGTTGTTTCTCTACTACCTGAGAAGACAAAAATTTCCTTGCATGAGGACCCTGCATAAACCAACCTCACTAACCCAGTTACCACGCAAAGTAAAGCTTATTCTTCTCAACATCCTCTAAAACTCTTCGTTGATTCAAGACCTATAACCAGAGATATATCCAAGCATATCCACACCCCTAGGGGAAAGTACCTAATGAACTGTGAGATTTTGGTTAATTTATATTGACAAATTTCCAAAGAATGTGAATTCTATCAATGTTAGATCAGTGGATGAATTAGACTTTGATTCAGACCAAAGTAGTCAATATGATGTGCTCATTAAAAATTTTGAGTTCAATGTGTGAGTTCCAATAGCTGAATCAAAGTTCATTTGCTTAACTGAAATATGGATTCAGTGATGGATTATGGCTAATGAAGGTAAGAGTCCAGAATTTTCCTTGCATAATGTAGAGGAAATAATCCTTCTATTTTTTATTTTAATACCTCTATGCTTAGGAACATAGAAGGGTCAAATTGTACCTATCATACATGCCCTTTTTAGCATATCTGATAGGTGGGCTCAGAGTATGCACTTTTCTTTAAGATATTGAGAAATACATGAGAAGAGGCCACTCACAAGCTTGAATAGCACTGTACAATTTTACCCGCATTGGCCAGGAAAGTTGGTAAGAAATGCCATCACTGACATGCACTTCCTGATTTCAAAGAATATGATGGGATCTTGCTAAAGCTAAGTAGGTGCAGTTACCTGGTAGACAGCTATTATCTCTGCTGTCTGTGATTTATTGACTATATGAACAGAATGCCCAGATGTGAAGTGCTGTGATTTTTATTTACCCTTGCTCCCTACCCCCTGGCCCACCATAGGTTGAAAAAGAGAGTAGGATGGGAGGGTCCTTTCCTTATCAAAGACTAACAAGAGAGGAAGTTCAAAAAAATCACTCATTAAAAAAATATTGAAAGGGCTTGCCAAAAGTGGAGAGTGACATCATCCAGCTCAGCTGATGGATTTTTTTGTTTTAACTGAAGTCCACCTGAGCCAAGAAAAATATATGCTTGGAAAATGATAATAGGACAAAGACAAGAAAGTGATGTATCAGCCAGGTACTCTACCATTTATCATTGCAGGACTGCCTATATTTCCTGGGAGCCAAGAAACACAAGTGAAAAGTTTAATCTATCTTGTGCCATGTGGAGAGATGATCAGCAGAGAGTAGCAGGGAGGATAACCACAGGAGAGGAAGCGCTCTGGAAGAGGAGAAACCAACTCCAGGAGACTAGAATCTTCTCCAAATGTCGTTAAGGGTTGGCAAAGTTTTGACTGTTGATTGAAAGCAGTGATTCAAGAAAAAATAAACCTTGTTTTTTGGGGGTGGGATTTATATCCTATTGATTTCCAAAGGTTCAATGAATAAGTTATAAATCTATAGGACCCTAAGAGTAGAGTAAGGCAAGAAGAAATTAAGAAGACTGTGAGGTTTTAACTTTGGATGACTTGAAAAATTGATGGATGTCTTGACAAAAGGAAAGAGGGGACTCCAGTTGGGAGGGGGCTGGAAAAGCTGATGGGATGAGTTTCAGACATTTGAGTTGCATTTAGACAATTGGGGTGTTGGGATTTCTGAATAGAAATGTCCAGAAGTTAACTGGAAATGCATGAAAGAAAGTAAGAAAGGAGGTCAAGAAGTGCACATATGGTGATGTCCAGAAAGTGATGATCACCTTCAACATGAAAGGAATGAATTTTCCATAGTACAGTGCTCATTAAGGACATCTCTCTAGGTCATAATGAAGAGCTCCTGTTGTCAAGAAAAATTTAAATATTTCAACTGCATTAAAGTAATGATGGAAAAATCAAAACTGGGTGGCCTGTGCCTTTTAACTATTCTTATTACTTTATTGATGAAATCTTAAACCCTTACATTTGATGATATTGTATTTCTAATAAAGTCTCCTATCTTATTTTTTTTATGAAAAGGGCATGCCTTTCTTTTAAAGAGAGCCAAACTTTATTGAAAGATCCTGTCACTTAACAACTCCAGCTTTGCTATTTAAACAGCCTGGATTTGTCCTTAATGACCAGACAAGTGTCTGCCACTATAAAATTAGGCAAGTCAAACTTTTAACTTTTGGAAAGTTAAAGTTAACTTTCTGAGAACCATTCTTCACAGGAATCAGGAAACAAAGGTATAAGGCTCTAATTTCTGAGGTAGATAATTATCCCTCACCAAAAAAAATGCTATATTTATTTTCTTCTCTGTTTGGTTAATATCACTTGAATGTCATTCATAAAAACTAAAAAAAAAAAACCCATTAGGTTATTTATTTCAAACAGGAGAAGTGTATGTAACTGAATGTCCATGGTGTTTAATAAAGCATACTCTAAAATTAATAAAGAAAAAAACATCTTTAGTCTGAAAGCAAGGGTGCCCCCCCACACACACTCATGGCACTTTGTGACACTTGGCAGCTCATTATCACACTTCACAGAGCCTCGTGTCAGCATGTCAGATTTCTCTAAATTTTGACAGAATTAAAGCAGTGCCATTTCATGTCATTGATATTGTACAGTGAACCAGGCAGTGGCTCCACAACACAGTAACGTTCTCAAAAGGCTTAATTACTGAACTGGGAAGATTTATCACCATCTGGAAGTTCCTTCCCTAAGTTCTGTTCCTGAATTGTATGTAGGGTTCACAAAAATAACTTGGTCCATTTAGAAATCATGCCCTCGATTTGAAAATTAAAATTGTTATTTTTGGAATCTCATTTGGCCTAGAGATCATAGAAACCTTATGAAAAATAAAGGAGAAATGGTAAATGCGATGGAAGGAAATAAAAGTGGGAGCTCTGGAAATTATTTTCTTTATGTAACATTTAAGAGTACCGACTTGGGAGCCAGATGGCTAGATTTCAAGTACCAGTTCCACCACTTATTAAGCATGTGACCTTGGACAAGGTATTTAAACTTTATGTGCCTCAGTTTCTTCATCTGGAAGATGCGGATAATAATAGCATTCATGTTATGAGGTCAGAGTAAGGATTAAATGTGTTAGCATTTAAAAAGTGCTTGGAACCATGCATGGCACATTGTGAACAATGTAAGTGCTCATTATTATTGTTAGTATTAAGATTTAAAAAATTAATTTTTCCCAAAGATTGTTCTCATCCTAAGAGACAAATATACCATTTGAAAAGCATCTTCTAGGCTATTAAACTTTCTATGCCTAAGGACTAATAAGTTAAATATATGGAACCACCATCATTTCTTAGAAATTTTATAGCCAGGATCCCTCCTTTTGAGGAAAAATTTGAATCAAATTTCCTCTAAATTCCATTCTAGTCTAAGAGTCTATGATTCTGTAAAATCAATTATCACAGGTGCTATGGACTGAGTAACTGTGTCTTTCCATCACAAAATTTATATGTTGATGTGATGGTATTTGGAGATGGGGCCTTTGAGAGGTAATTAGATTTAGGATTGGTGTCCTTGTAAGGATCTCCAGAAAGCTTGCTTCCTCAATCTCTTTCCACCATCGGGGAACACAGGAATGGTGGAACACAGCAAGAAAATGTCTACCCGTAAGCCGGGAAGAGAGCCCTCTCTAGGAAAACTAACTGAACGCACCTTAATTTTAGGCCTCCGGCCTCCAGAACTGTAAGAAATAAATTCCTACTGTTTAAGCCACCCAGACTATGATATTTTGTTATGGCAGCCCAAGCTGACTAATGCAATAGATTAAGTTATTGATAAGCAATTTCAGAAGAGAGAACTTTCATCCAAAGGAAACATTAATTTATTATCTTTTATTCTGAAGTTGCAATATCTATGAAGAAGAACAGGAAGAATGAGGAGAAGCAGAAGAAAGATGAGGAGGAGAATTATTATTATTATTATTAAAATTCTTTATTTGTAGGAAGTTAGAAATAATTTCTGGAGAGGAAATAAGATCTTTGGAAGCCTGAGTAAAGCCCCAGGGTGTAGATAGCAAAGTAAATAGAAAACAAGAAGTGACAAAATATGTATACCTTAGACATTTCCACAAATAAGGAAATTAGATAAAACAATTAATTTTGTTAAATCATGCCACACATTGCTAAAATAACCAGATTTTTCTGATTTAAAATTTGTTGTGAATATTTTCCTATTATCACATATAGTTCTATCAGTGTGTTTTTTGTTAAGACCCACAGCGTCTCATTAAATGGACATACTGCCATTTATTTAACAAATTTTAAAATGATGGGAATTTACGGTGCTTTGGCTTCTTTCATGATATGATGAATGTTCTTCTGCCTATAGTATTGGACACCTCTTAAGCAATCCTTTAGACCCTATCATTCTTGACTGTCTTTTTTTCAGACACCCATGTGGCTGCCAGTACTGCACAGGCTCTGGCCAGCTTCGGCCAGAGGCAACCAGACAGCATTTCGCCTCAGGTGCCTGTGATGAGTCTCACTTTCCGTCTCAGGAATTCTTCACTGGCTCTAAGGCATGAGATTCCAAGGAACCCCTTGAGGCCCACTCTTCATGGGATGAAATCATGGCCAATAGGAATGAGAATTGGGGGGCATATGCTTATCACCTTTCTCTCCTCTGATGAACAGACCTGATAACCGTTTCACAAGGTTTTTTGGATGGCGTTATAGGATTTAGCAACGAGCTGTTCGTAGTGATTTTCCTTTTTTTTTTTTTTTTTATCTTTGCTCTCCTTGACCAAGCTTCTTCAAATAAAGCACATATATATTAGCCTTTGTTTTAAGTTATACTCTCTGGGGAAACAAATCAAGAAACAAGAATAACCTTAGAAATCACATCCTCAAAATAGGGTCTTGGAGGTGGGTTACTTAATGGCCAGACATTGGTGGGGACCCCCCACCCCATACACACACAGAAAGGGTGAAAACCTGCTAGCAATAGCATCACAATTACTAAGCCTTCCTCCTTTGGCTGACAGAGATGAGGTGAAAGTTGAAGGTAAGACATCTGAATGGGGTGAGGGCAATTATAATTATTATAATTATAAAGATTGCGGTATAAGCTACCTATTGTTAATTGTGTTGGAAACCTTGAAAATTAAAATGAAGCCTCACAAATCAGTTGTCAATGCTAGCAAACTATGAAATTCAGCCTCTGTGGTGTCTTTGATGGAGAATCTCCTTTCCTCCAGCTGCAGGGCCCATTTGGCTGAATATCAGACTCAAGATGCAATGGTAAGGGTGGCAGAGGTTAAAACAGATTATGAGGCAACATCTGGATAGATCTTCCATATCAGAGCCAGGGCCCATATAGGTAAAGGTTTGGACCTGAGAACTGGAGTAAGAACATTTAGATGGAAAAGCTTGAGAATCTCAACCCCTCCCCCCCATTCTCCTGAACCCACCATTTGGTTAAAGCAATCCCTTTGCCAGAACAAAGGATGCTTCTCCTGCATAGAGAAAGTACAAGGACATCACCTGAGGCTGCTGTTTTGCAAGTTGATGTCAGACCCGCCCTTGAAATGTGTCATTGCCTCCAAGCCAATAACCAGAGTCAACTCTCTGACTGACTATCACATACAATCCCTGCTCTTGAAAGAATCAGTTTAAACACCAAAGGATTGCAGACATGGAATTTATACATGTACAAGATTCCAGAGACATGTAGGAATGGCTCGTAGGCATGTACAACCAGGTGTTGGAATAAAAGTCTTGTCAGGAATATCTAAAGCTTGTTCCAATACTCTCCTGGGATGGTTCCTTAAAATTTGGGATTATGCAAATCCAAAGAATGCGTGTGACAGATTATGTTTTCCAGAAGTGACTACATTACTTCTTACCCCACATGTTGCCAATCTCTTATCAAGAGGTGGGGTTTAGATCTGGGGAGGCTTGTGACTGCTTCTATGAACACAATGCAGCAGAACTGAAGCCACAAGATTTCTGAGGTTAGGTGACTAACTCACCTACTGTGTAAATGACATCACACTATTGGACCTGGTGAGCAGCTGATTCCCTGGAAAGACCCATGACTGTCAAAGTTTGGATGATAAAAGCCGCAAAAATTCAAGAGCCTGCTACATCTGCACAGTTTGTAGGGGCCCATTGATCTGGAGCAGGCTACAGTATCCTCTCTAAGTAGGAGCACGTGGCTCAGATACTCCATGTCAACCACTCTGTTGCATCAGTACCTCTCAATCATCTCAAACCTACAGCTTTATGGTGGTGGAGGGTCTTCCCTATAGCCCAGTTGATGGAGGAGAAAAGCATTTGGGTCTGGTTCACAGATGGGTCAATACAATATTTCAATGTTTATTATGAATGGTTCACTGCTGCATTATAGCACCACTTGGGGATAATCTAATGACACAGGTAAAGGGAAATGCTTGCAATGGGAAGATGGCGAGAGTACACTTGGTTGTTTAATTCCTATGGAAGGAAAAATGACCTCAGGTAAGAATATTTAGCAAGCCCTACACAGTGGCAAATGGTTAAGCTGGTTTTTCAGTGATCTAAAATGAGCCAGTGTGACAAGTGTGGCAAGAAAATGGATGAAAGTGTAAGAGAGGCATGTTACTGGGCACAGATCATGAGGATCTGTACCCAACTTCAGCGCCCACCGGAACACATCCACCACAAACAATGGAACAGCTTATCCTGAGATAACAGCTCAGCCCTCTCCTTAGTAGGACCAGTGCTAGGAATGCGGTGATATAGTGGCAGTGATGGAGACCATGCATGAACTGAACAATATTGCCTTCCTCTCATCAGGAATGACCTACCAGCTGCCACTGCTGAAGGACCAAACTGCCATCAGCAGAGAGGGACAGATGATATAGCTTCTATCCTCGAGGTGATCAGCCAGCCAGGTCGGGACAGATTGGTTATACTGGACCCCTTTCCACTCTGAGGGCCAAGTACGGGCTACTGGTGAGGGAAATCTTCAGTTGGTGAAGAAAGGGAACGATAAAGAGCACTTACAATCCCGGGACAAACAGTGTCAGTGGAACTGGAAAGGCCTTCTATTTTGTTTGATCTTTTTGTCTGCTTGTTATTTACTCATCTTCCAATATTGTCTTCACAGTGACTGAGACTGTCCTCCACCTGGAAGGGTTCTCTGGCAAATTTGACTTGCACCTCTCCTTTTTCAAGGGAGAAGTGTGGGCAACTTATTCTCACCAAAAAAAATGAAGGCCCCGGAACCGGTAGGGTAGCCTGTACAATGTGGGTCACAAGCAGATTTCAGTGTTGCTAGGGACGGGGCTTTGTTGGATATCACCCGTGGATCCTCCCCACCCCCTATTCTAGGCAATTCAAGGGCATCGATCAGTTCAGACAGGTGCAGCCTCACCTCAGGCCCAGGTAGAATGCCATTCAAGCTGGATTTGGGACCCTGGGAGGGTGAGGGACACAGAGGAGCTGTCTATGTGCAACCTGGAGTTGTGGTCGCATTAATTCCTTCGAGCGTGGACTCTTGCCCAATGGGAGATGGGAGTGTGTACCAAAGTGCTGCCTCTCTCCCCACAGATGGAAAGCCTGGCCGCATCAAGCACCCTCTTGCCCATAACGGCGACTGAATCGATCAGGTATCCTCAGGCTGCTCTCTCTCCTTCCGTCCGGTACTCCCTGGCCCTCCCCGCTGCTCCATGGGATCACTCCCACAAACCACTCACCCGTGGGACTTTGTTTCGGGGTCTGCTATGGGGAACACAGGCAAAGACATGACACATCTTCACATATTTATGTTTCCTTAGGATAACTTCTTATATGTGGAATCACTGTGTCAAAGCATATTTTTAAGGTTTTCAAGCATGTTGCCGAAATTTCTCTTTAGAATGATTTTGCAGTTTATGCTGATGTGCTCACTTGCATGAGGAACATACAAACGAGGCCACTTCCCCACACACTCATTAAGGATTGAGGCCATTTTTTTTTTTTTACTATTTGGTAATTCAATACGTAAAAATGGCATATCTTTGTTATAATTTTAAACATCAGAATAAATTTGGGTTTTATTCTTAACATGAGAATAAATTGAGACTTTATTAAATATGCGTCTGTTTATTGCCCACTTATTTATATTTGGAGAAGTTTTTATCTTTTGTCAGCATTATATCCATTTTTTACGCAATTGCAAGACATCTTTATTCATTAAAGGGATGAATAAATCCATTATCTTATATGGCGAATGCATCTCACTAGATTGTTTACCTTTTAATTTTGCTTTTGATGCTTTTGGACATCCATACTTTTGTTGTTAGTGTTTTGGAGGTTTGTCCCACTGATGTGGCACTTTCTGTACCAGAATCATGTTGTTTTATTATGGCAATGTTACAGTGTTTTAATGTCTTATAAGTCTCCTATTTTCTTTATTAGTTTTTGAAAACTTGTTCTATTCCTACAGTCATTCTTTCCAAAATTTCATTACTGTGTTGCGCTTAACAAGTAACTCTGAACATCTGAACTAGGTGTTTGCGTGTCTTTTTCACTTTGACTTATTTACATTGTGAATTATACAAATACATTGTCAAATTTAGCAATTGTTTAATGCAGTGATTTTCAACCTTTTTCATCTTATGGAACATATAAACTACCGGTAATTACTAAAATTCTGCAGCACACCAAAAAAATGTGTTTTTTGCCAATCTGAAAAAATAAATAGATATTATTTTGATTCATTTACACCGGGCAGCTATTGTTGTTGGCTTTTGTCACTTTTTTTTTTATTTGACAATCTAAGAGAAAAGAGGCCAGTGCTCCTGACTAAATAGTCAAGTCGTGCATGTTTTAAAATGTCCTGTGGTACGCCAGCATGCCTCCTGTGGCACTCAGGTTGAAAAGCACCGGTTGAATGTCTTTAACAAACTTAACATGGTCTATTTCTCTCTATCTCCATTACTGCTACTTTAGTTCGAACCCTTTTCATTTTTGTATCTGGCTTATCACAACTGCATCCCCAGAAGACTCACCATCCTACAGTTCTGCCCCCTCCCCAGACTATAAGATCTCTTCAAATAATCAAATCTGGTGGGTTTTATTGGTTCTCCACATTCTTCAGTATGAAGTCCATTTAACATAGTATACAAAGCCCATCATAATCTAGCCTTTGGATATCTCTCCTGTCCCTCACCACTGCCTCTCCTCTCTCCCATCCCAACACTAATGGGCCTCTGGTGTTCTTTAGTGGTTCTCAAAATGGGTACATTTTGGTGCCTCTGCCCAGGCTGCTGTTCCTTACAGAAAAAAAAAAAAAAAAGGAAGTCTCATTCTTTCACTGCTCATCTTTGCCTGTCTGATGACTATCCATGATACTTGGCTCAGCCCTCATTTTCTCTAAGATGCCTTTCTTGATCCAATCTTGCATTTTTTTTCTTTCCTATGCATTCCCAGCACATCCCACACATGTTGCCATCTTTTCAATGCTTATACTCCATGGTCATTGTTGCTACATCTTTGGGGTCAAGGATGATGTTCAGTGTCTTTTGTAACCCCAAAGTCTAGCAAGTACCTGGGGTATTAGAGTCAGTTAATACATGATGTTTGATAGAATAAATAACACTTAGTTTCCACTCCTGAATGGAGAAGAGGATATTTCAACTGAACAACATTATATAATAGAAAAATTAGATAAATGCATGAGAGGGCTTTGAACACTGCTCATTGGTATGCAAATACAAGGCAAGAGTCAAAGATGCGAAGTCATGTTCCAAAATGCTCAAACTGAGAGTACTGTTACTTCCTAGATTAAAAAAGAAAATGTAACCATTTACAAATTGAATTTTGTTTAAAACCCTTGATTCTCAAGAATGATTTTGAGTTCATAAACATTTTATTTGGGATGTTTTCATTAGTACTTACAATGTGTTTATGATACATAATCACAGTTATTTCTTTCTAATCTTTACATTTTGTGACATTCTCCAGTTTAGAAACTTTCCCTTGTATAAAGCTTGTATTTTACATTTTTTTTTTTACAAAACAGTTTTGTTAATTACCTCAAAAGAAGAATCTATATTTTTACAATCTGAAAACTGTGGATATCATTTGGAAATGCTTTCAAAGGGCAAGTATGTATTCTAAATGACAAGTTATATATGTGTATATATATATAAAATGAATATAGTAAAAGAAAAAAAGCTGATCATAAACATATGAAGTTGCTAACATCCTTACCACCTTAAAAAAAAAGAGCATACAGTGGAAAGTTTTTTTAAGCTATCCATTAAAAAGCAGTTTATAAACGGATTGAGAAAATGTGGTCTCCTAAAACTTAAAAAAAAGTAAGGACAAGGTTTCATGTTAAAAAAATTACCAAACTGATTTATAAACATTATTTAATTTTGCTGAATGTTTTTAAATATTTCTTCAGTAATTATATGTATATATGCTTATTTTAATATAAATTTTGTAATTCTTTAAGTTAGTTTAGTGCAACATGTTTATGATAAATTTGTTGGGGGCAAGATTTCTTTAAGCACAAATATATAACTTAAGAAACAGGAAGAGTGATCTGAATCCTATGCCCATTTAACATATTTATTGACTAAATAACTAAGACATTCAGAAATTTTTCATAAGAGCTCACTTCTGATTCTCCTCAGTTACAATCTTTCAAAAATGTATACTTCTTCCCATATCAAATTTTACTTTTTGAATGTCTTAAATTACTCTTATATTTTTGCTTCTTTTTAAATATCTTGATATCTTAAGGACATTGTTTTGATCTCTCTTTTGAAATCTTTGCTGATGTTAGATCTAAATATAATATATTTGAAGGAACAATTTTTATCTTTCTAAAATGTAAACATGGAAATTTTCAGTACAGCACTTGCTTCAAAATGTCATGAATTAAAAAAATACATCCATCAGGAAAAAGCAAAGCACTTCTGTTGGATATGTATTAGGGGAAAGGACAGACAGTGATTGTAGTTAAGAAATTCCAAATACTAACCTTTCCTGGCACTTAACAGGTCTCATACTCCAACCTTTTCTATTTGTCTGCATTTCTCTTTCTGGCTTCCAGGGTTCGGATTCCACCTTCCACAGGGTCTGTATTTCCTTCCACTTCATTCCCTGGGATGCCTTCCCTCTCTTACAGAGTTCTCAGCCCTTTCTTGCTGCTTCCTTACTGCCGAACACTTTATCAAACACATAGGAAAGCACACGTGAAGATGTGGCTGCAAATCTGCACATATCTTTTTATTAAAAAAAGTAAAGAAAAGCAGAAACAAAAATGGGGGTAGTGGAGAGTATGCTGTGTAATCAAAACTTAATAATCATTCCTTTCTTGTTGATGTTCTCTTCAATACCAAATGCAAAAGTTGTACATGTTGGTACATAAAAGGACTCATGATAAATAAAAATATTTTTTCAGCATTTGGCACTGGGCTTGCTGAAAATTATTCAGTCTAATGTTTCACTACCATTTGAAAGGCCAGCATGGAAATTTTAGCTTCATAGGTATGTTATGGGGTCAACACAACAGAATGAGTATTCGGCCCATAAAAAGTTAACTTGGGTATTTTTGAACATACTTTTTACTTATTAGGAAAGAAAAATTCAAAATTGACAAAAGTCATATAATATAGATATAACATTGATTGCCAAAAAAGAACTTTCTTTAAAAATGAGGAAGTCTCAATATTCATTATTTTTTTTTATTGTTGACACTATTACAGGTGTCCCCCATGTCCCCCTGTTTTCCCCCATCCACCAAGTCCTAGCTCCCACCAGGGCCTTTCTATGCCATATATAATATGGACATGTTAGATCTTCTAAAATCAAATATGCCCCTTAAAAAATAAAACTAAACAACTTGAAAGTTTGCTACATGACCAATACTTCATGTAGCAAGCAAAAAATACTTCATGTAGTAAGAATGAGAAAAATTAAAAGTTTCTTTAATCTTAAGAACTGGTTCTGCCCTGGCTGGTGTGGCTCAATGGACTGAGCACCAGCCTGCAAACCAAAGGGTAGCCAATTCGATTCCCAGTCATGGCACATACCTAGGTTTTGGGCCAGGTTCCCAGTCAGGAGAGAGGCCACCACACATTGATGTTTTTTCCCTCTTTCTCCCTCCCTTCCTCCATCTACAAAAATAAAATAAATATATATATATATTTTAAAAACAACTAGTTTTGACAATTTAAAAATCTGATGCACACTTCTCCACATTAGAGATAAACCTCCACTTTAAGACATGCACTTTGGGGACAAACTTGGTTGGTGGCAGGGTGCCTCTCAAACTCTTTCTCATGAGTGCAGGGTCCCTTCTCAGCTACCACATTCCTTCTGCAGACAGCATAAAACTTTCACAGGAAAGCCCTGAGTCTGTGCCCCAAATGTTTCAACCCACAGACCTGATTTTCTGAGCCTCCTCAAGCAAGAGTCTGTTATCTACTTTCATTTCCTGTCACTTTAAAAATGTCACCTGTAGTGTTTGCTAAATTCCCACTTGTATTGTTTCTGGACTCTTTAATCTCTTCCCTTCACCTGCCTGTTTACTTCCGTGCTGGTATCACGCAGTAGTAAACTGTTTTAATGCTACACCTTAACAGTATGGCTTAATATGTTGTCAGTAAATTCCTATTCATTACTCTTCTTTCTCAGAATGTTTCTAAGCATCCCTACCCCTGTAGTTTTCCAAATAAATGAGGATTATATTGTCATATCATAAGAGAGAGAATCTGTATTATATTTATAAATACTTTTGTAGAAAATTCACACCTTTATAATGCCTGTCATCCCAGTAAGAATAAATAATATCTTCCCATTCATTCTGATATCCCTTTGTCTTTAATTTGGTTGATCGGTTTCTGTTTTTTCTTCATACAGTTGGTATATATTTCTTGTTAAGTTTATTCTTGGCATTCTTTGTCCAGGGCCTGCACTTTGCATGGGAAGATAAGATGCCCTGCTGTGTTGGTTTGACTCTGAAATGTATTCCTTCTCCTGGGGACTGGCTTATTTCTAAAAATACCATTAGGAAAAACTCTGATAGGCTTTCAATCCTTTCTGTTCTTGAGAACAAAATACAGAGCCAGAAATTTAGAAATGAGAGGCTTCTCCCTGCATTGCTACATCACCTTGTCACTGATTCTCAATAGCTGCAAATGCGACCTGAGAACGTGGCCTGCAAAGCTTTGGTTGCTTAGCAACAAATGGGACTAGCTCCTCCTCTCCCCATTCTTCTAGAAATAAAGGCTTAAGCCTTAGGGCCCTGAAGGGAAACATCAGTTAGAAGTCACAGTGAAGGGCCTTTCTTCCTTAATCTGCCTCCACTTACTTCCAAAAGCCCATCCTGCATTCCAAGCTTCCCTCACAAGATAGATTTATAAAAGGAAGTCTCATCACACCTGGGAGGGGACTTCAGGGGAAAGTGTTGTACCTCAGGGAGGCCAGGTGCCAAAAATTCCCAGCTCCCTTCATTCTCCAGGATAACAATATTCCCTGTCAGGAGCTCAATCTTAGCCAAAGAGACACAGTCATAGAGGCCCCTGCTGCTGTCACTCAGCGGTCTCAGAGCCGGAACCAGAGGCAGAAGCCACTTCCTGCTCCAGGGTTACACTACCCCTCCATTTCCCTGCATTTCGCATTGAACAAGCTTCCTTCCCTCGGTCCCTTTCCCCACTGTACTTCATTTAAGGCCACAAAGATTTACCAATGGACTCCAACAGTACACTTCCACTCAGCTCATTTGATTCCCCAAATTGAAGAAATTAATCTGATCCTCTCCTTAGCCTTTTCAGCCATGACACAAAGTACAGGGCACTAGCTGGATCACGGCATCTTTATCCTTGGTTAGCTGTCCACTACTCAGCCAAAAAGCTGTAGCCGGGGTGGCAGGCCAGAGTTAAGGGATGAAGAGTAGGGCCCGTATCCCGTGGTTAGTTCAAACGGTCCTCTTACTCTTCACTTGGAGCCACTTCGCTCGCTTCCGTTATCTCTGTTTTAAATATCCCAGACACTGTTTTCAACCTAACTTGAGGGTTCATCCTTTAAGGAAATTAGTTAAGCACATTTTAATTTAGATCTAGTAATAGCAATATTTAATTTAATACTTTAAACTAAATGTATTAAATTATTTAATTTAATACAAGCAGTCAACATTTATGGAATTTCATATGTACGAGGTGTTGTCATAGACCCTTTTTATATGTGATATACTGTCATTTAATCCTTACATGTAAGGTGTTCGTTATCCTTTTGTGCTAGATAGAGAAACCGAGGCACAAACTGGTTAAGAAACTTGCTCCAGAGCACACAGAAACTGGCAATTCAGGATTGGAACCCAAGGTAACTGACTACACAGTGAGCTTTTTTCTCCATCATCTTAGTTTCAGTTTTCTGCGGTTTATGCTGCTTCCTCTTCTTTTATTTTTAGTGTTTTACCCTGTGATTGATACTTCTTTCTCCATTTCCTCTGGTCTCCATATTTCTGTCCCTCTTCCTTTATAGGAGGGAGATTTCCTCCTTCATTGGAGGGACCTCAGGAAGCTACCAAAAGGCCAGATCAGAGCAGCAAAGTGAGGAGGGCTGGATACTCACTGTACATTCCAGGGATGCCAGCCGGGCCTAGGGATGTGGTTGGACTGTGCTGGGGAAGAGGCTCCAAGTCCTCATCCTTTCTCAGAGTCAACCTGCAGCTCTGGTCTGGGTCCCTCAGATATTATCAGCACTTGAGAGAATTTCCTTCCTTTTTCATAAGATTGTTATACTCTAAAGAAATGGCATCTTCCTTTCACTGGCTTCTAAACTCTACTCAATTGGAAGAAATTGTTTGACTGTCTGTGGTCTGTGCTTAGTATCATTTCCCAAATAATTAATCCCCACCCCATCCCACTCCCCCCCTGTGGTTTCTTTACTTTGATCGCAGGGCATTTTTATGATTGGGGTAGAATTATGTGCTCCTATGTCGCCATTGTCCTGGAATTGTTAACTTCCTTGTGATTCATCCACCTTGAGCTAATCTTTAATTTGTTTCCATCCATATGAGGAATATTTTTTCAGCTACCCAATATCACCATTAAAATTATGTTTAAATATTTTAGGAATGAACAATTGTTTCTGTACCCAGACTCCATTTAATTAGGGTGCCTAGAAACTAATGTTAAAAAATCACAATAATGATAATAAATGGTAATGTTAATATTTTATATAATACAATCATTAAGTATATGTATATATTATAAATTAATGCTTATCTACCAGGAATCTAAATGTCATTATAAATGCTATGTATTTATCAAAAAATCCCAATGAGACCAGGAAAAACATTAAAAGATCATTAACCTGCTATATGGCACAAAGTTCACCAGTTTCTCGTTTGTAGTTTGTATTCTGGGATGTAGCAAAGAATTAGATTCTGGATGTCTGACAAAATTTCACTGACTGCGGTAGAAGTCAATGGAAGTTTTGCATGAATCAGATCAGGTTCCTTAAGTTATTTAAAAACTAAGTATGAATTTGGACTGATAGATAGAAGAGAAATTGATTAAGGTCAAGCAGTTTATAATTAATGTGTAGACCAATAATCACTGCAGAAAGTCTAATTCCAAAGGTTATTCTCAAGTAGGATAAAAATAATTTAAAAATTAACTGGGAGAGCTCTCACTGAACCTTACATTTTATTGGAAGATGTAAACAAAGTGGTACAATGGTATCTTCTTTTAAAGGTATTGTAAAGTCCTAGCTGATAAATTCTCCTGCTCCGGGTGGACTCATCTGCTACAAGAATACATTCCAGCATTCTACTAATAAAAGTAGAAATACACGCACAGAGGCACACAAATGCACATACGTTCCCTTAGTGTTTCACAAACTAGTATAAGAAAATGGACTTCTTTAAGTTGTTCTACTATGAAAATACAGCAGTAAAAATGTTTAACTATAATAAATACAATCCAACTAAAACTCACAAAGCATAGGATTCTTCCTTACCCCTAAAGTCTTAAAAGGGGGATGCAACATGGCCAGAATTATTTCTGGTTTTGAAAACAACAATTATGAAAACCATTAGGATTGTACTTTTACCAGCAACTGCTCACCGCATATCTGGGAACTGGATGGTTTTTACAAATGAGGTAGATAATGCAGTTTTGTGCTATAACTTACCTCAAACCAGCACCATACCTCTCAAGGAGCATCTTAGGTCTTGGAGATATTGAGTGTCACACAGGAAATTATATCTGTGCTCTGCAGGGAAAGGAAAAATATCATAATACATGTAAACCCTGGAAAGGGAAGGTAGGTGAGAGAGAGAAATGTAAAAAGGGAAAATTACGGCTTCTGTTTGACTATAAAATCATGATTTGGGGTTTAATGGGAAATATTTTCCTTTGCTTTTTAGTTATACTTCATACATCCTCCAGATGAGGAAAAATCACTTAAAAAATTACGGCATATGGCTGAAAGCTGACCTTATGTCCTCAGTGAGAGAGCAATTAATTCAGGCAACATTTCACATCCAATTGTAACCCTGTGATCCTTTCATTCACCTGCTGTCAACTCTAGTTCATGACAGACAATTTGGAATGTCATTTTTCTACACAGAATCACTTCCATAATAAACTACCTTTATGGCTCTTTTTATTGTACCTGAAATTATTGCTTTACTTTAAAAAATTAAGGTAAAATGAGTCTTCTTTACCCATATTTTGAAAAGGACTTTTAAATATCCCTTTCTTTTTTTTTTAAGATTTTATTAATTTATTTTTAGAGAGAAGGGAAGGGAGGGAGAAAGAGAAGGAGAAAAACATCCATCAGTTACCTTACAAGTCCCGCCCCAGGACTGAATCCACAACTTGGGCATGTGTCCTGAGAGGGAATCGAATCAGTGACCTTTTGCTTTGTGGGATGACGCCCAACCAACTGAGTCACACCAGTCACGGCTAGATATCTCTTCCAACCTTTTGGTCTAAACTTTGAGAACTTATCAAAACTAGTGTATTGATATTCCTTGTGTACCAGTATTGTCCTCCCCAAGAAGATAACCCAAAACATGTATATTATTATTCAAGGCAATCTTATAATTTCTTTTGAAAACACACCTTCTGAGCCACTCCTCCCCACCCCCTGCAGCTACATTCAGGGTACCAACCTCAAGTTCAACATGAAGAAGCTAAGTAATTTCAAGGTAATGAAAAATAATCTTTACATGCATTGAAAAACATATTTAGAAAGTAGAGTATTTCTAGCTTGTGCTTTTGCTATCACAGCTGACACTTGTCAGGACCTCACTCAGCAAGCTGAGGCTCATGACATAATTTTACCAGCAATGTGACATTTGAGACAAGTACCATGTAATACAGCATGAAGTAAATAAACAAAATGAAAAGGACTCATAAAGAAGGACTATTCCTGTTTCACAAACTCCAATGTGAAAAGGGCCAGGCGGAGAACATAGAGAGTGAATAGAGCTTATGTGAGTCCACATGCACAGCCAAGTGTGTGGTGGGACTGTGGCCAATCAGAGAGAGCAAGTCCTGTCAGAAGGAGTAGACTGACCTGCTGATATCGTATCTTTTCATGCAGTCATTCCTTAAACGCTTATTAGCACACTCCTGATAAACACTCGTTGGCCCATATCCTCATTCGGTCCCGTGGCTTTAAAACTAAATATGGCCCTGACCAGGGTGGCTCAGTGGGATGGGCAACCCGATCGATGTCTCTCTCACAACGAGGTTTCTCTCCCTCTTTTTCTATCTCCCTTCCCCTCTAAAAAAATAAATAAACAAATGTTTAACAAAACAAATATGCAAATGACAACTAATGTTATATTCCAGTCAAAACTATTTACCTGAATTCCATAGTGCCATGCCCAGCTGCCTACTTAACATCTTAATCGGACATGTGCCAGGCAACTTAACAAATTCTTGATCCTTGATTTTCCCCTCTGAAATAAGATCTTTCTTGTTCTTTTCCATCTCAGTGAATGGCTCTATGACTTTGGTTTTTCAAGTCAAAAGCTTCAAGTAATCCATGATGTTTTTCTTTCTTCTCGTATCCTTTAAATCCAATCCATCAAGTCCTGGGGCCTTACTTTAGAAATACGCTGAGTCAGGCCACTCCTCATGATCACTGTTACCACTCGCAAGGTCTGTGTCCTGGATGATTCCAAATAGTCTCTTAACCATTTCCCTGCTTCCACTCTCGTTTCCTCCTCATTGTCTCTTCTCCAAACAGCATCTAGAGATTCTCTTAGTTACTAAAATAAGTAAAATTTAAAGTGCTACAGAGACATTTAGTCTCAAGATAATCTTAGCTGGAAATACAAAAATGTCTACAGTCAGGCTCCACATAACATTCAGTCAATGACAAACTGCATGTATGACAGTGGCCATGTAATATGGCCATGGAGTGAAAAATTCCTATCACCAAGTGACATCGTAGCCATCATATGTCACAGAGAAATGCATTACTCATCTGTTTGTCCTGATGCTGGCATGAAGTAACTTATGATGCACCAGTCATATAAAAGTATAGAAAGTATAGCATATACAATTATAACTAGTACATAATACTTGATAATGATAATAAACAACTATGTTACTGGTTTATTTATTTACTGTATTACTCTTTATTTTATACTGTACTCTTTTTACTCATAAAACATGTTTGCTGTAAAACAGTCTGCTGTTTCCAGTGTTGGCAGCCTCATGTATCTCATGTTGACCCCACCTTGCCTACATCACTTTCCCTTGTGCTTGACTTCATCCGGTGTTGTTTTGCATAGTAACATGCAACAAAGACTTGTAGCCCAGGAGCAATGGGCTATACCATGTAGCCACGGTGTGTAGGAGGCTATGCCATCTAGATCACCTAATGAAGCATTTCTCAAAGTGTATTGCTGTTATTGAGAAGTGTATAACTGTATTCGATACTCCTCTACCTTGGAGATTTGCCTTCTTTTTTCTGTCTTTGAATGCCACTAAATGTGTATGTCAATCTCATCACACCCACTGCTCTCCAGCATTTCAACATTACCTGACATGCTACACTTGTTCTCTAGAAGGGTAGGCTTTGTTTGCTTTCTTTACTGCTGTATTCACAGAGGCACATGGTGGTTATGCAATAATGGATGGATGGATGGATAGTTAGGATCCAAATCCAGGCACGTAATTTCAAAGCTTATGCTTTTACCATCAAACATCTTGACTCTTGGATGTGCCAGGTCATGAAAGGCCTTAGGAGTCAAAGAATTTTGATTCTATTCTGGGAGCAAAAACTTATTGAAGGGTTTAAAATAGAAGAATGACATCATTAGATTCACACTTAGGCAGATTACTTTGACAGTATCCCTGGAGAATGTTTTGGATAGAGGAAAACCATTTGGGCAGATTTGTAATAATCGAAGCAAGGGAGGCCAATGGCCTGGGATAGGGCAGTGGCAATAAAAATGGAGAGGAAAAGACTAATTAGACAGTTTTTATAAGATGAATTTATCACAGCCTGATGACTGACTGGCCATGGGAGTTCAGTGAGGTGAGGAGTTAGAAATAATTTACATGTTTATCCCATTCTCTGCAATAGGTTGGTTTGGGGGATTATTAGTTCAGTGTGGTCATGATAAGTTTAAATATCTGTAGGACATCCATATGGAATTATCATATGGATGATAATTCCAGTAATAGAGAGGACTAGTCTAGTAGTTTAGATTTTGGAGTCATTTACCCTATAGATCAGGGGTATCAAACTCATTTTCATCAAGGGCCACATCAGCCTTGTGGTTGCCTTCAAAGGGCCGAATGTAATTTTAGGACTGTAGAAATGTAACTACTCCTTAACTAGGGGCAAGGAGCTCGACGCTGCTGCCAGGTAGAAACAAGGTGCTGAGCTGGATAAAACAGGTGGAGGGCCGGATTTGGCCTGCAGGCCTTGTGTTTGCCACCTGTGCATAGATTATAATTGGAACTATTGAGGAAGAGATCATCCAAGTGGACCATAAAGATTAGGATTTGAAGAAAATCTAGAACAAAAATATGAAGAAAACTTGTAAAAGGCAGGCAGAGGGAGAAAAGCTTGCAAAGGAGAATAAGGAGTGATTAGCAGGTAAAAGGAAAACCTGCTGCTCTTTGCACAGAAAGAACTTACTGGGCCAGGCAGCTTACTGAAGTGCCTAACATATTCTCAAGAAATAGTATGTACCGGGAGACTCTGAATCAAATTAAACCATTATTCAAAAGAGCTAATGTGTAAAACCATCAAAACAGAATAGATGGATAAGCTAGAAAGACATAATGGCTTGATCAATACAATGCCATGTTTGGTATTACATATGGTATATGGTAAATAAGCAATAATGTTTAGGAAGGTGCTGGGAAATGTCTAGTAGAGAAATGACAGAGGAAATGAAATATTGTAACAAGGCTAACAGCCTATATACCTATCTTAGCTCAATCTTTGCATGACATTCATTGCTGTAAAATTTCACAATGCTCCAAAATCTTGGGAGACAGCTCCTTATCAGCATATGGAGAAGAGGTAGCAAATTTTTGTTTGGGTTTCATGTAATTCTATTGTATACAGAGTCATGCTGCTCATTGTTCATTCTGACAATAAAATAGTCACTCTAATAGCAAAATCAGCTCATCTCAATGATTATTTCCAAGTATTATGGCAAGATCTCTGAGATTGCCTTCTTAACACTTATAAACACCATTTTCAGTATCATTTCACATAATTCAGAAACTCAGGATAAAAGCTGAGATTACTTTTAAAAATATGTCTTGTTTAGTCACAGCCCATTTATTGAGCAACTAAGATATACTTGGGATTTTTTTAAAATTATTTTTATTGTTGATACTATTGAAGATGTGCTCATTCTCCCCACCCCCACTTTGCCCCTATCCTCCCAGCCTAGGTTCCTACTTCTCTGTGGCCATCACCACACTGTTGTTTGTGTCCATGGGTTACACATACATGTTTTAAGTGCTATCCAGGCATCAGCTACAACAACTCGATGAAGTAGATGATGATGATGATGATTGCCATTTTACAAATGAGGAAGCTGAGGCACTGAGGGTCTGAGGGCTTTGCTTGTTCCGGGACAGAGCCGGGAGCTCTTGCGTCCTGACCACGGCACCCAGACTTGTGTCCCTTTCAGTGACTTTGCCTGCAGTAGTTCTTCGTGAGGACCATTCACTTATCAACATTATTTTCCGGTGAGAGCTGAGTGTCATCCTCTGCCCCTCCCAGAATGACCCAGAATGCTACCTCCATCATTTTATAGGATGTAGTATAAATATCGTTTATGTTGGCACTAGCAGCAACTTCTTTGGTGCTGCTTTTTGAACTGAACAATCCTACAGAAACTGAACTCACTAATGAAGCACTTACATATAGATTTTAATATGAAATAAATATAAAATTATGATGAATATTTAATCTCTTACAAATAATGGGTTTATTTCCATTTCCTGGTGAAAAAAAAAAAAACCTGGAGAGATTGCCTCAGCTGAGGGAACCGATGATGGGGAAGGGGGCACAGTGAGGAGAGTTCCTGAATGCTTTGCACTGACATCCTTCATGGGTTTGCAGCACACCGTCTAAGTTCACCTTCCTGTAGTTCCCTCTGGCTGCCATAAATTTCAAGGGCTCTGTAATTTCTCACACCTGATCAATGTATTTATTGGCCTGTAGATATCTCTGACTACATACTTTTATGCTTAAAGGATATTGATCATCTAGGTATATTTTTTGTTTTGAATATTTTATATTAAAAATAATTTAAACATTTTTATTTAAAATACAAATAAAATATAGTATTAATTTGTATTTTAATATTTTATGTAAATGGACTTGAATGTCAGGAACATCTGATAAACACGGATAAAATGCTGTGTATAAAAAGCGAAATAAGAATTTGGGTTGATTAAACCAGATAGCGAAGTCACCTGTTTGATGTTAATAATATGGAGTAGATCGCTGTAGTTCATATAAAAGACAGCTGACTGTGGAGTAGATAAATGAATGAGTTTTTATAACCTCAATTATAGTCCCGATGGAAAAATAAAAATGTGAAGATGCTAGAGAAATGTATGTACATTCACAAGTATACAGAGCCAAATGTGTCTGTTAATGAGTGTTGCTCAAAGAAATTTCCATCAGAAGCATATGACCATTTGCAAATAAATCTGGTTCCTTGTAATCTAGTAGTAGCATTGTTGGGGCACTTGATGTACAAGGTTAATTTGCATATTCATTCATTGTAAGAAATCATTGCTAAATTATTTTTAATTCAAATGTAAGTATAGAAAGGACTGCAGTGGAGTGTAGTGTCAAACTCTTCAGTATCTCAACTGTGGTATACACACACTCATAAATGAGGACAAGTAACACTGGGAATCTAAAATTGCTGGTTGAATCAATGTCAATATCCTGGTTGTAATATTATGTAATAGTTTAGTAAAATGTTACCATTGGGAGAAACTGAACAAAATGTATAAGGGATCCCTCTGTATTAATTTTTACAACTCCATGAGTGTATATAATTATCTCAGCAAACATTTAAATAAAAGGTAATTATATAAAGGAAGTAACATAAAAACTAAATTAATTTTAAAAATCTACTTTTTATGAATTAAAAACATTTTATTGTTAAATTCCTTTTAAAGGTTGTTGTGTGTTACCTTATTTAAAAATTACCTTATGTTTACATAATTATTTCATTTTTTGTAACTTTGGTATTCTCTTCTAGGGCATGTCTTATTTATTAATTTTTTAGTATGTAGACTTCTTTGTTATATTGACATATGACTAAAAATGAGTCCAGCGAGGTTTTATTTACAGCATACATGGGAAGATTATTTTTTTACCGAGAAATGGCAAATACAATATTTTATAGCACCTGAAGGTAGAAATACTGGTTTTTACATGAAAAAAACTGTAGCTGTTTTCCAAATTGTGTGGTAATAACAATATCAGAACAATGTTTTGTTTTAGAACAATAAGAAGGAAGGGAGGAATGGAGAAGAAAAATAGTACTTATTATTCATTATAACTAAAATTAATTTACATGCCTTGCTTTTTTATTAACTCATTTAATCCTTATCACAATCTTATAAGATTGAGAGTATAATGACCTCCATTTTATAGATGAGAAAACTGAGACCAAGAGTAACAAAATAATTCTGCCAAGGTCGAATATCTAGTAAGAGTCAAGGTTGAATTGTAAAGCAGGCAGATTTCATTTAACTTTGGGCTATCTTCAGTGTGCCCAAATCTCAATGTAAATTTCCTCTTTATCCAAGATAAGGCTGCCTTAGCTATGTCAACATACTCAGCTTTGAGCTAGAGTTATATTAGTAGAACAGATAACAATGATAATTTCTTGCTAATCTTTAGAACTTTAAATGAACTGTCTTGGCATCTTAGGATTTTTTGTGATCCATGGGAAAGAAAGTAAAAAACCAAGTCATTGTTATAGCATTTCCTATTACCAGGAAGAGAAACAAGCAAATAAACAAAATATCAAACAATAAACAATGATGTTTTTATCCTGTTGATTCAACAGTTTTATAATTATTAACATGTGTTAACTATAATATGGTACTAATAAAATCAAATGCAGAAGTTTGACTTATTCATTTTACAAATATTTGTTAAGCACTACTAACTGCAAAGCCATATTCCGAAAACCAGGAGAAAGTGGGAAATATGAAAATTGCAGTCTTTGCCTTCAAGGATCTCAATGTCTGTGCAGAAAGATAGGAAATGGAGGCAAATAAATTCAGGGTGAGACAGCCTGTGTTGAGATGCAAATAAATGGGCAAAGTAAAATATTTTAGTAGATGGGTATAAATCTAATTCAGAAAGGTGTCTCAGTTTCGGCACTTAAGTAGCCTTGACAGTAAAGGGAATTTATTGACTCAAAAATACAAAATTTTACTAGTAGTGAAAGTTGCAGGCAAAGCTTGATCCAGCAGCTCTGTGGTATTCGCAAGGAACAATTTTGTTTTTCTGTTCAGTTTCCTTTGTGTGGCAAATTTAACCTAAGGCTTGTTAACCTTATGGTTAAAAAATGGTTATCAATAATCACAATAAAAAGGTATGGCTGAGATAAAAGGGGAATTAGAGAATGATGAATTGGCTAATTATTTCTACCCAAACAGCAACTGAAGTCTTGGACTTCCTTCTAACTGAACCACCTACATCCTCTACTGACCCTTGGATAACCTCTCTGACCAGAAGAATTCCACCTATCAGGTAGGCTTAGGCCTTGATCCACAGGACCCATTGTTCACTAACCAATCTCTGTTCTAAGGGCATGCCTGGCTGTATCACTCAGACTGACATTTGGTCCAATTCTAAAGGAGCTGGACTGGTCTAATTTCATGCAAAATGGGTGGTTTCTAGATAAATGAGGGCAGTGTGAAAAGAATACAAGGCAGAAACCAAGTAGGACCACTGCTGTCCACTGCATGCAGCCATATACAACCCCCTCTGAATATAAGAAGTGGCATTGGAGGTGACTCTTGAAGAGCAAGAAATAAACACACAACAATTCATTCTTTTCTTGATGCTTTCAGGGAGCACTTCAAACTCTTTTAGTAAGTTAAGGTCGCCATTGACTTCCATTTACTGTAGTGAAGACACAAGGAACAGTCAGGTTTTCGAGTTTCCCAGAGAGTTGTTCAGATTTCAGGCAGAGAAGGCTGTTCCTAGGGTAGAGTTGTTTTGATTTCTACATCTCCAGGATCTTCCTTTCCTCTCCCTTCTTCCCTAAGTAAGCTCCCACAGTTAAGGTTCTCAAAACTGAAACCTGACCAAAGTGGATGCTTAATGTGCTATGAGACATTTAATTTTAGATATTGAAACTAACCCATGTGGAGCCATGTTGGTGAAGAGGGTTGCCTCTCCTAATAGCCTGTGCCTGGTAATGTCTTTGATGGTCTTCTGAGATCTCTGAACTGACTTCTCCCCTTAATTCCTCTTACTCACGTTACAGCAAAGCAGTCAATCGCAGTGCTGGGGAGTATCCCCCATTGGGCAAGATGGTGCCAGGGGAGGTTCTTACACTGTGAGTGGAAAGCTAGAAATATCAATGGTTAGGGCCCAAGTGCACAAAAAGATAGCAAGGTAATTGGATAGGAAAAAAGCCCTGCCATCCCTATCTCAGAAAGAACTGCAGGCCGGGGCAGGAAGATGAGACTATCTTTGCGATGGAAGTCCACCATCCGCCCAGGATGTGTGGCACTTGAATAAAAACCTCTTTTCTTTTGCACCAGCATCTGCCTCAGGAGTTTGGCTTTTGTGGTGGCAGGCAGCGGAACTTCCGTTTTTGTTTAGTTACACTCACATTAACCATCTGAGGTCCAAAATGCCCCACCACCACTTCCCAACTCTCAGATTTGATTCTATCTTCTCTGTTTCCATTTTCCACAGTGAGTCCATTTTTTTCTACTATGTATTATAAAGCTTACACTGATATAAATTCTCCTTGCATATTCTGTATTTATAATTGTCATCAACTTGAATATTACATAAAATGGAGTAATCATTTTCTAATTTTATTTCATTACCCACTCTCCTTAAGTGAGACTTTTTTTTTTTTTTTTTTTTCAGAAAATATCACAGCATGTATTTAGTCTGAGGATTACACATTTTCACTGAATGGGGAAAAGAGAAAGTGACTGATTCATGGGCCTTCACATCCTTGACTCATCATTATTATTCCATTTTTCTTCCTTTGATGTTTAGAACAACCAATACCACTATCTAACCTCTCTGGATTTTCTACTTTCTTTTTTTCAACTACCTCCCTCCCAACCCAGGAAACACTGACCCTCCCTTGTGAGTTTCAGAATTTCAAAATCCAGCTCATATTTATTCTTGGTCTTTAAAACTGGTGTCATCATCAACAATTTAAAACTCTTTGCTGAATGCTCACATTATATAATAAATTTATTATTCTTTGCTTTCTTCAAACCCATTAAGTTGCGTGTCTTCTCTCTAATAGCTCTCCAACAACATGACCGACTCTTCGTAGATGGCATTCTCCCAGGTTTCAGACTCCCCAAGATCTCTTTCTTGATCCTGTTCCTCTTTCACCACAAACTCGCCTGCCATCTGCCCCATTCCCACTGCGCCGTCTCTTCCCCTCCATCCAGAACTTAATCATCTGATTCCTTCCACTTCTAGCCCAGTTGGCCCCTGTTGATACAACCTTCTATCAGTAAGTCCCAGCTCCGTTCCCCAGCCGCATCAGGGTGAAGCTTTTGGTTGGCCCTGCAAGACTTTCTGTACATGTTTCTAATTTTCAGTTTCTTTCACTGTTCCCCAGTACAAATTATACATTCTAATTAAAGTGCTTTAATTACTACCCCACGGACACATCAGTGATTATTATTGCCTTGTAATCTCGCTTCCTCTCTTTCCTGTTGGAAGAAGTAGGTGTAGAAGCAGGTTACTCCTACTTCTGTGTTTACCCAGATTTACTCACTCTAAAGAATCACTCCATTTCCACCTCCACAGGACCTTCCCTCCCATTTAAGCAAAGTGGGCCCTCCTTCTTCTGGACTTTAGAGCATTTTTCTGACCACTCAGTTGGAACCTTATCATATAGTTTATGATGATTTAATTTGTCATATGTATGTATAGCCTCTTGTTCTCAAGTATAAAAGACCCCTAAGGGCAGGGCCCTTATGTCTTTTATGTTTGTTTATTTGCATTTACTACATGGTGCTGATAATACAAGAGGGACATAGCATAGAACTGCTGAATGAAGTAAATGAAGAAAAACTTGGTTCCAAGGCAGCAGACCCCAATTCAGATCTCCTGTTGTATGGCTATATACATGTTATTTAAACTGCATTGTTTAGTGACAGAATATGGAAACAATGTAAGAAGAAAGCACACAAGGTAATTTTATCCAGTTTTTTTAATGAATGTAACAGTGATCAAGCCTGCAGCCTCTGGAATCAACAAACTCTGATTTGAATCCGGCTTACTAGATGTGTAAGGGTGAGCAAGACTCTTAACTTTTCTCTAAGACTCAGGTCCTCATCTTTAAAATGAAAATTGTAATGCTAGCAACCATATGGAGCTATTTTAAAATTAGAGCAAAGTATTTAGCACTCTGCTGAGCACTTATTAATTGCTCAAGAAATGTTAAATATTATTATCAGATATCTATAACATAAAGTGAACCTATTACTCTAAGGAATTCTTAGGTGACTAGGTGGTTACCTAGAAACTGCGAAATACTGCACTCTGACCCCAAAGCATGTCAATAAATTGTTATATGAAATATCTACATGTTTTGCAACAAGTACCTTCCAAAGACCTAAAGTCTCATATTGAAAAAAACAATGAGAATTCTCCAATGAACAAAATTTTTACACCAAATTCTGTCCCTTCTCATAGGTAGCTTCAAAGACACCCCAGGTAATGAGAATCCTTTGCGGGATGCTTGCTCACTCTTATGCCCACATGTGATCTCACTATTGGCCTCTACTGACAAGACTTTTCAGTTGAATCCCCCCCTTAGCCAGTGTCCCTCTTCAACTATGCCACACACTGCATCATTTGGACATTCTAGATTTTAATAAGAAATGGTTTCCCGTGTTCCATGCAGGGACTGTTGACTTTTGTTTGGTTTGTGAATCATATATGTGTTTCTTCCCTGCAGAATCCACAAGTTTAAAAATAGGAAGCTAAATTATGAAGTTCCCTCTCCTGAGGCATCTCTTTTCTGTTGACAATCCAGCAGTCTCTTCTTAATCTTTACAACGAGTAGGAATCGCCAAATTTCCTCTATTGAGTGACAGCCATGTACCAGGCACAATTTCTATGTGGGAATTAGGACCTCTGCCCCCAAGGAGCTTATGTCCTAAAGGTATGACATTGAGTGCAAAGGGGTGGTCACACGTCTTCACTTTGAGTTCATTCATTCTCTTCTTTGGGTTATCGGGCAGCAAGCTTTTAAGCTACTGCAAACTCATCCCAAAACTGGTGACTTTCTTAGTCTTTCAGAGATTGGTCTATTCCTCGAGACATATCTCCTGTCTTCTTCTGGGGCTGACAAAGAACTCCAGTAGACCCCAGGTTCACCCTCATTTAGCAATAAATAGAAATTGTCAGTCTCTGAGGGATATCAATGACAAGCTGTACATTAAATGAAACTGAATGCTAATCAGCTCCTAAAATATTTGCACAGAGGGGCAATTTTAAACTCTCCTAAATCTAGTTGAGAAGGCCAGAGGCCTAATAGACATTTGAATTATTACAATTAAATGGAATTCTTATACTAACTAAAATTCCTGGAATATGAAAGTGGCATCTTTTTACACAAATCTTGGAATTATTTTCAAGAGCTGTTAAAGTAACATTAAATGCACATTATTTTTAAAAATTAAAAGCAAATTAATACAACCAAAGAAACAAACAAAATATTTTAAAAATATATTTGAAACTGAGCACAAATTCTGCATCCATTTACACTATCTTTACAACTATCTTTACATAAACCTAAAACTGTTCCAAAATTAAAAAGTTTATTTTAAAAATGATTTCTGGGAGAAAAAAGGTAGAAGAGCATGCAGATATCATTATGTTCTCATTTTAGACCTTCTATTGCTTGAGGTCCTCTTTGTACTATGAAGCCATTGGATACAAACATAAAATCCTGTTTATCATATAAATGACATCATAAAATGTTTCTTTTATTTCTTTTTAAAATCTCTTGCCCGATTTGCTGAGGGTTAAGCAGATAAAAAAGTAAAAGTCTTTCTAACCTTCACACTACATCAAGGAAAGACCTAAGTACATTGACATAATGTGTTGGCCTTGGTGTATGACTCGAAGGCTGACAGACTATCAATACCACTCAGGCTTAGTGCTGAGTGGTGGTGACAGGTGGATGCTGAGCTACCCACAAAGACCCACAGAACATGTTCAGTGGAAGTTGAAAGCACTGTTTGACTGGGAGGGGAATGGGCCAAGCTGATTCTGGTACACTTTGGAGACAGTCAACATAGTATTAAAGAAAACTAAACACAAGCTATGAAATTCTTCCTTCCTTTGGCCAGGATATTTAGCAGGAACCAAGCTAAGACTAACCCTGCTATGGAGGTCCAATGACATGTACCCTGGCTCATGGGGTCCGCCACATTGTGGATGAGGCACCAGAAATTCACGCAGACTACTGAATCCTGTGGAGGAAAAGGGATGGCATGACTTCTCTGTCAAGAGGAGAAAAAGCCTTGGAGTGCCTCAGCCACCCTCTCAAGAAGAGAGCACCCTGACCCTTACCTTGATGGGCTTTTATTGCTTTTTCAGGGCACATTACATGATGGTCCTCATTTACTATGCAGAGGTTCACTTTATGTGATTACCTTTTACAGAAAACAAAGGAGAGGATGCCACTAATCACGTCACAGAAGAAGGATATTTGCAAATGCAAAGGGAAAAGTGGTTGAACTGGTTACACTCATCCTTGGAAGTTTTAGCATGGATTTTAGGAAGTTACTTTAAAGATATGCAATAAACATTTGCTGCCTCAATTCAGGATGAGGAAGTTTTAGCAAAAAGCAAGTCTCAAAGTGACCTAGGTAGAATACAGGCCTGATCCCCATGGGAAAACCCGTGGGTGTGGGTCCTATCTGGGCTCATACCACGCAGAACAGTCTCCTATAGTCCAATAGTTTAATAGTGGTCCAACAGTGTACTTTTCAGCCCAATGGTGTCAAAAGTGGTATAGTATATGTACCCTAAGCGGTCTACAGAAAAATATCTTGGGTTGAAAGTAAGGAAAATTAGAACTTGTACTCATATGCATTTTGATCTAAAAAGAAATACGTCACCTGGCTGATGGGCTCAGCAGATTGAGTGCCAGTCTGTGAACTGAAAGGTCACTGGTTCAATTCCCAGTCAGGGCACATGCCTATGTTGTGGGGCAGGCCCCCATCTGGGGCCTGGGAGAGGCAACCAGTCAATGTACCTCTCACACATCGGTGTTTCTCCCCCTCTCTTTAACCCTCCCTTCCTTCTCTCTAAAAATAAAAATAAATAAAATATTTTTTTAAAAATGAAAAGAAATACAGTAAAATACACTGACATTTAATATATGGGTCAATGCTGGCATCCCCACCAGATCTGTTTGTTAAATATCATTTCAGTAGAAGGGGACATTGTTTTCTCACACTTTGCTTCTATTAGAAAGGACTTTCTTAGTCAAACTTTTGGTCTCTCCACCCCTCTAAGCCAACACTGTCAGCCTATCCAGCCCAGTAACGCTTACGCTGGGTGAGTCTGCTAATTCTGGGGCCCATTAGCAGGTCCATTTTGCTCTCAGGTTAAGTGGCATCCTCTGAACTAAATTTTTGTAATAAAAATAATAATTTGTCTTACTGTGCCACATTTAATTTTATTTATTTGTTTAGAAAAGAGGCCCTATCAGAGACTCTAACAGTCTTTCATCACACACGATAATAGGAAGTTTTCTGAGGGAAGTATAGGAACTGACGACTAGAGGGCTTGACAATGTCCTCTCATTCATTCATTCACTTTCCCTCTGTGTGTGAGTAAGTGGTTTTATGGATGTGTCAAGTATCTTCCACTGGCTCCCCCAGATCAACCCTCTTAACTGTCCTCTGCACCCTGGTTGACTGACCCCAATGTGCTCTGCCCAGGGGCAACGCTGACGGTCAGTTTCTGGTTGGTCGTATTTTTCTGTGATAACTAGTGGCTTTCCTGCCCAATAGACAGCAGCAAAGAGGTAAATAATCAATCTCTTTAGGGTAGAGGCAATGTTTTAATGATGAGGGAAATAATAGTTGCTTTTAAAAAGAACCTCATGCTACAGAAGCCTCATTTTGAAAAGGATGATTTCTACTACATACATATTTTATAACTAAGACAGTGTAAGTAACTGTAATCTTTAAAAACACCTCACATATGCTGATATCTAGAACATTTAAAAACATAATTTTCTGACATGCTTGAAAATATTATAGTAAGTTTGAAGTACCTTTGTCAAAAATGAAATGGTCAATCTTTTGATTACTTTGAAAAACTACTAAATGACATCAGGGAAAACTTAAATTGACCAATAAAATTTAAACTACATTTTTGTGTAGATTTATGAACAGGATTGAAAATTGAATATCTTTTTTTAATACAGGCAAATATATATTTCTTCCATTTGATTCCACCTCTAGTTGGAAGGGGTCTTTTCAACTCTGACAGCTACCAAATACAAGTATTAAAATAAACCTAAAACTTCTAAACAGACCTTTTAATTGCTTCAACAAAAAATTTTAAACCAAGATTTTCAAAAACATAAGTTTTGGTAGTACAAAAATAACATAATTAAGATGAAAGGAACCTGGTTGACTCTCTTAATCCCTGGGTGGAATGTCTCTCATCATAAATCCACAGTAATGTATTATGTAAATAAAGGCACGTCTTAGTATATTAAGGCACGGAGGTTTTACTGTTTAGTTACAGCCGCTTTCCTACTTGATAAGTAGAGTAACAGGTACTTTGACATGAGCTACTTTTGTTACAAAATCCAGAAGCAAGTGGCATTGGCTCAGTGACCGGCCAGCAGAGGGGAAAATACAACCGAGTGGGCTGGATGTTGGGGGATTTCTGTGTATCGCAGCAAATGTTCGGTGAGCTGTCGTGGGAGAACCTGGAAGGCAGACCACATGTGCCCTGAGTCTGTAGGGCTAGGGAAGTAGGGGCGGCTGTGAGTGCAACCGTGTGCTGGCCACTACTTCAGCAGGAAAGACATACACTCAGGTGGGTTTGGGCAGATTTTCAAGCAGAAACTGGCAACAGTAGAAAGTTCAGGGGTCAAGGGCCTTCCCTGGTTGAAAAGTTGACAGCTGTGGGACCTGAAATAAAAAATAGCCCAGAATGACAAAAGGGCCAGTGAGATTTTTCAAACAGCTCAGCCCTTCAGTAAACATCAGGTTAAGAGAGGTACTTTTCCATCTTACATTGTTCCATATTAAGGGAACACGTGGGAATGAGGAGGAAACAAAGAATAAGGCAAGCTTAATAACTATTTTAAAACCTTGGCACATGGAACTAACAGAAAATAAATAGATCAGGAACTTAAACATTTTTTATAAAAGAAATAGTACTGCCAAAGGAAGCATACACCAGGGCTAAAAAAAAAAAAGAAAAAGAAAAAAAGGGAGTGAGGGCTGTGACTCCCTGTGGACAGGGAGGTAAGAATGCAGCACAATCCACAAGGAAAAGAATACTTCTCAGCAGTCATTCTCTATTTCCTTGGGGGATGATGGTTAAGAAAGAAGCCCAGAGAGAGGAGCCAAGAACCACAGAAGGAAGAATCAAAGACAGAGCAAGAAATTGTCCACATCTTCGGTAGTCACCCTTCACGGTATCTACCCAGAAGGACTTAATAATACCTATGGGTCATTGACTGCTATGTGTATTTTATTCTTTCCTCTTCTAATTGGAAGCGTTTAATGGGGCAATCCAGGGGAAAGGACATAAAGTACCAGATCCAGGGAAAGCTACTTCATTTGTGGGAGCCAGTGCACAATGAAAATGTGGGGCCCTTTGTTCAATAAGTAGGAAAAACTTTCCATTAAAGCACTAAAATATAAAGGAGTAGCCTTTTTTTACAGTATGTTTGACTTACCAGTGTATTTTACATTTGCTACTTAATGTCATCCTAAATAAATATTTAATTTTGTTATTTATGTTTCTATTGTGCATTGCCAGTTTTAAACGGAAATACATTTAAGTTGTATTTAAGTCAACTTGCAAGTCAAATATGGAACTACTGAAATTATACAATTCTTATTTCGTCACTTATGTTCAAGTGATGAACAGGCATTTGTTCTTCCAGAACAGTGGAAATGTGGCATAGAACTAATTCGACTGTTTTATTTTGCTTCTCAGTGTGTGCACAGTCTTCAGTCCTCTCTACCTTTGGCTGACAGATGAGTACAGAATGGAATGAAAGAAGGAGCTATACTTGCTCTATCTTTCTTTTTCCTTGTATGACATCATTTCAGTGTAAATGGTTGACTAATCCAGGGAAAGAGAGCACAAGAGAAAAAGGTATAATACAGTTGCTTGGTCTTTTGTGTTTCTTAGAACACCATTATCTTCTTTCTGTGTTGGAAGCAAGTTTTGGGTTCAAATGGAAAGCCTGACTTTTCCAGGGTGTCGGTGGCCTGCTTACTCAATCCTAGATACAGCATGATTACCTTGCACACACACTGAGTGTCACTAAACTCCCAAGCATCATAAATCTACCGGAATCCTGTGCTCATGAGAATGGGGTAGCAAGAAATGGCAGACACATGTGTTGTGAATACCTGCTTTGCTCATGCGCATGCTCCATTATCTCATTGGACTTCATTTGCAAAACACAAGCTTAAAGATGAAGTGATTAGTAATTTCATAACAGAGAGAACACAGCATTAAACCAATTGCAGGGGCCTATCTGAGTGAGTGTGGGAACGTGTGCAACTGCACAAGTCACACAACCCCGGAGGCTGGTCCTGGCTGAACCTGAGAGGGCCACAATGGACATAGGCCTGGGGACCCTGGACTTTTTTAACTAGATTCTGTGATGGGGATGGGGCCTTGGGTGAACTCACATGGGGAAAGGATAAATTCTTTGTGGGGGAAAAAGAGTGAAATGGAGTTTTTGGTGAATAAAAGTTATGTTATTGTACTCACCAAAACCAGGGGAAAAATACATTAGATGATATCCCCCACACTTCCTCTTAGTTTGGTATGCCATGTGACTGCGGTCTGTCCGGTGGAATGTGGGCAGAAGGGATGTCCAGCAGTTCTGCGCATGGCCAATAAAAACTTCTCCCATCATGCTCTCTCTCCTCCTTCCCTTGTCTGCCAGGCAGATGTGCAAAAGCCAGCAGAGGACTCCAGTCTTCCAAAGTGATGACTAAGCAAGTTCAGAAAGGTCTTGAATCTCACCAAACATTTTAAGCAACGGACACACTTCCCATGTGCTGTTTGGGCTTCTTTATTACAAATGTTAGCCTCTTCCAAATAGAAGAAATTTCTACCCTCAAAATAAGCTACTTCTAACTCAGACCTAATCATCATGATTGACAAATCAAGTTAAGGATGTCAGCTGATCTTGAATACTGGATGAACGGACATACAGGATAATTCAGGGATGTAAAGGAGATTTTGTTGGTGGGAACCACCGGGTACAGGGAATACACTGGTTGATTATAAGATCTGGGAATAAGGCTAACCGTGGATGTGTATGTTAAACAGCTATAGTTTGTAGGCTACAGTGGTTGGTTGGGGGTGAGGGGTGGAGTCAAGAAGATTAAAAAGTAAATCAACATTATGCCTTCAGTGATACTAAGGAGCATCCCTCCACCCCCACTCCTTTCTTCCTTATCACGACACCTTGTTTATTTCTGTTATGACACATAGTACACATTTTAATTATCTGTCTATTTCCTGAATTAGTTCTTCATTGGTTTGCCCAGTATAATGTGTCTCATGAGGTCAACTTTTTTAGTTTTCTTAACCCTTGTGTCTCTCAGAGTGTTTAGCACTGAATGAGGGTATACAGGAATACACATATGCACATATGTACAAACTGTACTCAATCATGGGACCTTTAACACTCTGGACCCTCCCTGTTGGTTCCTGCCTCATCCCTTGATACTGCATGAGCAGCAATCCCACATCTGAGTTGTTTGACTGGGTCCCTGATTCACACAGTGAGACCTTGACCCTATCATGTTTCCTCTGGCTGAGACTTGCCTGCCATTCTGACCTTTGCTCAACAGCTTCCCTGCCTCTGCTAAGACAGATACCCTTGCCTGTCTTCTCTTAGTTTAGATGCTTTGTTCTTAATACTTGGGCCCCTCTTTTCATTCCTAATCTATCTTCAATTCACCATCTAATGTGTTGGCAACCAATATAACTGACTCTTGTTTCATACCCAGGTCCAAGATCATGTATCTTAGCAGTGAATGTGAATCCAAGTGTGCCCAGAGGGCGGCTGTCTCTGAGCTTTCTCTCTCCAAATTTCCTTAGTTTGCAGGCTCAGCTCCTAAGCTAGCATGGCTCATATCAAACACACACACTTTATGAAATAAAATAAAACTCTTTAAATGCAAGGGGAAATGATTTAAATAAAAGATATTTTCATGCTGAAAGAGAAAGTGATACCAATAACTAGGCATTAACCTTAGAGAAGGGCTTAGGAGGTACGGGATTGTGTGCGTGCTCCCTGATACCACACCCAGTCCCCAACACCATGCTATGCATGGCAAGTACTCAGGAAATATTTCCCTATGGGTTGTTGAGTTATTGTGACCAAACCTTCACAATTTTGACAACTATGGATGTAGTGGAACATGCCACAAAGTCTGCTCCTAATTCCAGGTCTCTTTAGCAGCCTTGGTTCGCTCCCCACACGATTGTGTTCTGAGGTCTCTCACTGCCACGTGCCTGCTCATAAAATCATGTCAAGTAAAGGGCTCTGGGATCCTTTCAGCAGTGAGTCAAATCTATATCATTATTTACTGTAAAATGTAAAACACCAAGGTCTCATACATTTCTTCCCTCATTGAACTTACACTAGACAAGCTATGTGACAGGGCATTGAGGTACGATAAGGTTGGTCACTCAGAATTTGTTTCCTCAAGAATTCTGTTCTTTCTCTAAGTTGTGGATAATTGGAACCAACGGGCTCATTGACTTTAAGGGAATTAAAGGCATTGGGCTAGAGATTTGGTGCTTTTACATGAATGTGCCCCATGCAGTAGGTACAAAAAACTGGGAAGTTATTATGTATCTGTTTTGAGATAAACCCTTTGCTGCTACTTAGATTCTGCAACTTTTTTTTCAGGATTAAAAAAATTGTTCTATTGTAGTTGTCCCCAATTTCCCCCCCTATATACTATAACTTTTTAATTATATTTTCAATTGGTTGCCATGGAAATGATTATGATGTCACAGAGGATGATGACTTCTCATAATCTATAAGAAGCAAGAGCAGATGTGCTTGTAAGACTTTCATAATCTACAAGAAGCAAGAGCAGATGTGCTTGTAAGAAACAAAGATCTTGTTTTCATACAAATGTTCTCAAAATAAAACACAAAGGAAAGAAAATACCCAGAGCACATAATGCGAAGAAAAAGAATTGCTTCTAAATAGAATGTTTCACAAAGTTTTCCATATAGTCTCAGCTGCTCCTCAAAGCACAACCAGCTTGCAAATGGATAGCAGACATGAAATTATAGTACTCACAAAATTAGTATTCAGGTTGCAGAAGCCCTCTTTTCAAAGGCTCCAAGCATACTTTACACATGCACAATTATGGAAACAGGTAATGAGAGAGATTCTGATTTTCCCCTATTGTTATGATTGTACTTAGCTAGATAAGGTTTGATAAATTTGCTTTGTTAAAAATAAATCTAAGCAATAATTTATTAATTCTATTGAAAAGATCTTTTGGCTTTTATTATCAGATGCATCGGAGAGTTTTTATAAAACACACATTATTCTTTCCATGGATGTGGGTAGCAATGCATCAACTTGTAGTAAAGAATCAAAGCTCAGTAACAATAATCTGCAAACTGTAGTATTTTTTTTTACAATTTTATTACTTCACATTGCAATTAATTTTACTTCAATTATTAGAGATTTTTAAAAAGGATATTTAAAGTTTATGACTATGACCTCCTGAAATGCATGGATAGGATAAACAATATATCAAATGAATGGGTTGTGTCAAAATACAATATATTACAACACTTTCATTACATCACTTTACATTTAATCCTATACGTTGATGGTCATTTCATGATACCCTCCTAATATAATTCTTCTGATTCTCAAATATCATTCACAAAAGCTCACATATTTCTTAGAATTTATCAAAGTTTAAATAAAAATGACATTAATTATAATAAAGTTCTCAATCCCTGAGGTAAAAAAAATCCAACTTGCAACACAGATTTGCCAATAAAAATTTAGAATTTTTATATAGCTGAATGAAATATATGAACTCAGTGGAAAGGAGGTAAAATAACAATTCTGACAATTCCTAAAATATATTGCTTCTAAAGAAATCTACTGTTGAACACTCTTTTAAATGAAAATGTAAAAGACAAGACTAAGATATATTGGGCTAGAATTGTACATTACTATTGAGTGGTAGCTTTTACATGTAACTTTACTTTCAATTTAATGTCCAAACTAATTATTCATTTTCATTCAAATGAAAATTGAATTGTCAGTTTCATTGACAAATGCAAACAAATAAAAATAGAAGAGTAAAAATGAAAAGTTCATTAAGTTCTCTAGCCTGAGTTTAAAAAAATGAGAATAAGTAACAGGTATTTCTGAGATAGTCTTTAATTCTAGTTTTAGTTCTGTAATCATGAAAGTAAACACTATTTTAAGCTATAAGCTCACTTTTTAAAGTACATAATATGAATACGGTACTGTGAATGAACACCAATGTTTGAAGTATATAGTGAGAACTGAAGTACTATAATAATATACTTTCTAAAAAAGAGGAATAAAAACACTTAAGAGGGGTTTTTATAAACACTACAAAGATTTAGGAGAAACCAAAGAAATGTTTGTTTAATATGTGCAAAAGACAATAATAGCTTAGTTGATTTAGACAAAGTGTGAAGGCCTAAACTAAAAAAAATAGGATGGATACTTGAAAACAGAAAAAGAAAAGGAAAAGCATTAAATGGCTTTTTAATGAACAAATGACTACACAGAATTGGGATATTTTGTGCCACTTTATTGATGAAGGATTCCATCTCTATGATAATTTTTATTAACAAAGATAGTACTAAATCGGTGCAAATCACTGTGTTAAGAAATGAGAGCATCATAAAGGATGAGGACCCAGTCTTCTCTAAAACTGCTCTAAGATGGTAAGGCAGATAAGATACATATGCATAAAAATATATCTTATTGTGAGCTAAATGAAAACAGTATTGGTGGAGATAGTAGATACTAAATAAGGTAACCTAAATGGAATTACAAAGCATGTATTTATAATACATGATAGCAACATAGTTCAGGGGCACAAATACTATAAAGTGTGGTTTAATGATTCAACAGAACTCAAACTGCTTATAATGGTGATAGACTATGTTGTCTTTTCGTATACAAAGGTTGTTGTCTCTAAACAGGGTTTTTTGTATCTTTGATTTCATTTTGAACACTTTTGATGAAGATGAACAAACAGCTGGGCAGTTTTTAGTCTTTGGGAGTCATATGTTAGTTTGCAGGCTATTGTAAACCTCACGCCCCTAGGTGAGAGTGGGTTCATTTCCAGGCTGGTTGCTACGGGAAGTTTTCTGGACAGTGATGTGCTAGTTTGCAGTTGGCTAAGATCTGTATGAAAACATCTGAACCTGACATACTGTATTAGGGGGGATTACATTTTGAGGACCATGCATGAGAAACGGTATTCCAATCCACGTGGGAGAGAATATGTTTTTTATGGCACTACAATAATTATCTGTTCAACTGCAATCACTGATTTAAGAATGTCCTCTGCAAAACAGCTTTTCAGAATATTAGGTTGCTTAATTTATTAAAGAAACACAATATAGCCCGAACTAGGGTACAGGGCACTTCTTAGCCTTGATTTGATCAGTTAAAATATTGGCTCATTTAATCCTTATTTAATTAAAATAAAAAACTTGTGAAGTAAATTCTGTGATTACTGTACACTTTTAATAGATGAAGAAATGGAGAGATTTAGAATCTGCCCAACTGTGGAGCAGCAGGTAAGTGGTACAGCTAGGATTTGACCCCGAGGCCTTCTGCGTTGAAGACTTTCCGTCACTGTAGCACCCATGACACTTCTGTCGGTATCACCTGGCTCAAATTCCTCTTGCACCATGAGCTGGGAAATTCTGTGTCTGTGTTTGGGCTTCCCAGGCAATTAAGTCAATTAGTGTGTCTTTCGCCTGGTTGCTGTGGGTTCAGAACTAAGCTTTGTGTTTAATTGTGGCTTTTTCATAACCAGAATTTCTTGATGGTTTTTCTTCCCCTTTGCTTCTTAGTTTCTTTAGGTTATATATAGTTCTTTTGAATTTACTTGGACTGCAAATTCCTTTAGACAGTATTGGGGGATCACTCAATGATCAACTTCTAACAGTAACCACCAAGCAGTTCTGAATGGAACCTATCCTGTTTTCCAATTTATAAATAAAAGATCTACAGGAGACCAGACATGGCTTCTATCAATCATTTGAGACAAGCGTGGCTAAACTAGACTGGAAGTTCACCTGAAACCAGTGGTCTTAGCTTCTTGTAATGTTTAGCAATAAAAATATACACAAATTTAATTAAATTTGGCATTCATTCTTTCCTTCGGGGGCACCAGAAGAGCCATTTTTCCCTAGGCCAAAGAAATCAAGCTTTTTGTGGTAGATATGAGGGTAATTGTGACGTGTTCATTTTATCATTCGAGATAAAATGATGTCATGTCCTTTTACCTTTAATCAAAGGCAGAGTTAAATGGTAAAGAACAAAAGACTGTGATTCCAGATGACGTGCTGCTGTCTAGCCTGACTTCCCCACTAACTAGCTGGTTACCATTGAGAAATTACTTACATTCCGTGGGTTGAATATTACATGGTTAAAACACATCTTCATTACAAAATTCCACCTCTCCTTTTAGCTGGATATTTTGATCACTCTCTGATATTACCCCTTCATTTCATGTATGAAAAAAATAAGGGTCAGAGAAATGAAATGAATCTATCAGAGTAAAACAGAACCACAGTCTCCTGACATCTAGGATCTTGATTATTAAGAAATCAGACATTGTAGGTACAGCTCCTCTGTCTCCCTCTCAACCCAGAGGTTATGACTCTTCTGAAGGAGGCATCTTCCTATTCCATTTAATTATACGATTACTACATACACATATGCAAGTGTTGTTTTCAATGTTTTTAGCAATTAATGCAAGGACACTTTTATAATTGGTTATTTCACCCAATATACGTATTTCAGATTTTATCCATGTTGATTTATATAGTAATATATAACTGCTGTACAATATTTCAATGAAGTGATGTACCTCAATTTGTTTATCAGTTTTCTTGAACAGTGGCTTCCAACCATTTTTTTTGATGATGCAATCCATAGGGGCTAAAAATACATTTCATGTGAAGACCCCAGTAGGTATGTACATCTGAGAAATCAAAGATTACCCTTTTATTCACCACTTTTATATGTGATACACTCTATTCCATTCTATTTTATTTCTTAAAAATAGTAGTTATGACACCCTAAACATAAAGCCCATGGGTGGGTTGCAACCTGACATTTGGAAAACTCTGTTCTAGGGAATAATTTTCAAACGGCTACAACACTTCCTATCCTATACTCTGATACTTCCTTAGGATGGAATGGGAATCTAGGGGTGGGGAGTGAGTACAGCTTAGCATTTTTCTAGGCAATGAAATGTGTAACTAAATAGGAATATATCAAACATGCGAATAGCTTGGGTGCAGAAAACAAGTTTGTGAAACACAGTTTTTAGCAGTAAGGATGATTTCTTATCACAAGGTAGTTCTGAAAAATTGTGTATAGATTTTTGAATAAACGACCTGTATTTAATTGATGTTTCAAGCTTACTTACTACTTTCAAGACCCCTAAGAACAGTCTATTTGTAAGTAAGAATGACTATTTTTAGAACATGAATGAAAACCACTTATTGTAACTTATGTATTTATTTGTCAAGGAGATTGATGAATGTCTGTAGCTGAAGAAAATGGCTTTATCTCTAATTCTATAAACTACATCAATAAACTTTATGCCTTGGTTGTATTGCAGTATATATTTGCAGACTGAAATACAAATGACTTCATTGATGTAAAGGTCTCCTATGAAGACACTGTAAAGGGACTTTCTGTGTTTAGCAGAAGTGAGACCTTTTTTTTTTCCCCCTAAAAAGAATCTTCAATTTCGATATGGTTACATGTTATATTGGTCTTTGAAGGTGCATTTTAGCCCACGGTTGTGACTAGAGACATAATATTTTGCTTTTGGCAAGGTCGTTTATTCTGTTTTCTTTTTGGCATTGTCATCAGCTGACTTAACTATTTCTTTCGTCATCAGCCCTCAATGCACAATGCTTGGCAATATCTAGTGACTTCGATGAATAAACCAGTCTTCCTACGATCCACAGACCTTAGGTTGCCTTGTTTTCTTACCCTGATTTTGAAGGAAGCAATGGAGCTGAGCTGGCAGAGAAAACTGAGTCTGCCAAAGCTCAGGAGAAAACCATTCAACACATAAGTACATTGGGGAGGAAGTGTTAGGAGGTATCACCCCAATTAGGAGTCATTTGATGGCAATGATCTGCAGGAACTGGACTCTGAAACCTTTATTTGACCCAGAAGGTGTTGTAACAGGGTGCAGCCAAGAGGGGGGCCCCAAAAAGGGAGTTGGAATGGGGCCCAGAACTCAGGGTGTCCAGGAAATATTAGACGGACATATACGATGTCCTCACCCCTTCCCCCACAGGTATGAGTTGGGGGAAGGGACACATGGAGCAGGGACATGCAGAGCTGCTAATCCATGGCATGGTCCTTTAACATATCTATATAACATATATATAACACATATATAACATATATATATAACATATAACATATCTATAGCTTTGGCTGGTCACAGCTATTTAACTGTGACCATGCTCTGAACCAGGGGGGATGGAAAGGACTTCCCCAAGGATGTGACTGGGGGAGGAACCCTAAGTTAAAGCACCTGTGTGGGAGCTTGGAGAAGATTGGCTCCAGAAAATGGGACACACCTGCCCAGAATGCTGGCAGGTGTAACCAATTGTAGGAGGAGTCCGAAATAGGGCTGCAGAGGAGGATTGGCGTGGGTATTTAAACCCAGGCGTGGCAACCATTTGGGGGGAGATCGGTTTCACGGGAGAGATCCATGCGGTTTCACCAGAGAGCAGGACCCGCAGCTCCATGAGGAAAAATCACCATGTGGCTTTAGCAGAGAATTGCCACTAGGCTTTGCCTGAGTGGAGACCCTCTCGCAGCTTTGCCAGAGGGAGAGATTCCACGTGGTTTCACCAGAGTGCAGACCCCTGCAGCTTTGGTGAAAAGGGAGAGCCACGTGGCTTTTCCAGAGTGGGGACCCTTCCCCACAGCTTTGGTAGAAGAAGGACCACGCGGCTTTGAGGTGCTCCCTTCGGCTGTGTGGCCTGGGAGCAAGCGAGACTGCCTGAAAGAAGGGTGAAAGAACTCTTGCCAGTAGGCCATGAGAAGGTGCCACATGGCTTCAGATTAACCAGAGATCCTGCCTGGACGACGACACAGCTGACGGTGTCAAGAGACTGGATCCCAGACGTTTGCTTCTCTTCCTTGCAATTACGGTACCCTGACTTAGGGCAGAGGGAGATAGGAAGCACTGTGGGCGTCTGTGGGTATCCTGAAGGACTTTGATATATTAATGGAGACATTAGGTTGCTACTTTGACTCTGTATAACATTAATAAACATTTCCGTTCCTTTTCACAAATCTCTGGTTTTGAGAGACGTCTTTCCATAAGGCGGCGGATAATAACGGATCTTTCTGTTGCTCAGTAACAGTTTTGGGGGCTCGTCCGGGATCTTAATTGCCCGTGGAAGACTGACCCCTCAGGTTCGAGAAAGTGAGACTTTGGAAGTGTTTTGCCAGTCTCGAGAACCCACTGTTTTGCTCTGTAAGTGTGGCTTCCCATCTGATTCCAGATTAAAAAAGACAGGCAGCAAGTGGACGGACAGGACAGAAACAGCAGACCAGAGCTCCAGGTGAAGTCAACTCATCACTTACACACTCTCAATTCAAACATTTCTTGCTATCTGATTCAGTATCACACTGCTCCACCCCCCACCCAAACTGCTCCTCCTGGAAACTCCTCTCTCAAGCAAAAAAAAAAAAAAAACAAGCAAATCCATTCTACACCCTCTCATTTATTAAAACAGACCCCAGGGCATGTATTTCCTAAAAGAAAGCTCTGCCTTTAGACCACTACTCCTCTGTAAAGTGGAATGACCATATAATCTAAAGAAACCAGGTCTCTTGTATGAGCAAAAGGGGGTGCTATTAATAATTATGTCAGAAGCGTTATTGGCAAGCCAGGTGATATGGTCACCCTATTTATAGTCCTCTCAAGTGGAGGACACTCATTTTCCTATGATTCACCTAGTTTAGGATTAGAACATGGAGTCAGCACCCCCCATACAGCCCCAAACAAACCATTTTTCACAATATTTATACTTCTGTATAGCAACCCCAGTTCCTCTGGTGTTCCTTGTTTCCTACACTTTCTCCTTGCTGTTATTTTCCAGTTTATCAGGGACTCATTTTTCAAAGCTTTAGCAACTAGTTCAGTATCTTTCTTTATTCTCCAAGCCCCAGACAATCCCCTGATTAACCTACCATTTTTCTGATAACCCATCTCCTAAAGGCCATGGTTTCCCACCCTCCATTCTGGATCCTGGCATCTTATACTCCATGAGAAATATCAAGTTTTTGTTCACAGTCCTCTATATGTTCCTATCTCTGACTCAGTATTCCCTCTTAGACAAGTTCCTCAGCCTCACTGAGACCCAAGGTCTTTACATCCCTCTACTTTTCCTGTCCCTTAGTTGGCACCCTGTTAGTATCCTTCTCTACCTAGCTTACGCAATGGTCCATGACTGCATTTTATTTTCAATTAAACTAAACTTCTTTGATCCATGTCTTCCAGCTCCCCACCTGGTGAAATTTCTATATTGGATCAACCCTTTCATATTTTCCAAGGTCACAGCTGGACAGTGAGTTTGGCTATAGCATAGAGAATGTTGGTGGTTTATTTGTGGTCACTGGCCTCAACTGGTACCTTTATTCTGCCCATTGATTTTTCCATATTTTTCGTTTCTTTCACATTCTTTACAGCAACTATTTCAAGATTGTTCAAGTGTTCAATCATCATTTTTCCCATTACTGTCAGTAACACTGACTCCTTCTTCAAACCCTCCTCAAATTATCATGTCAACTAACTTCCTTGCATTTGTACCCATCCTTTCTTGCTTCTCTTTAGTACAAGAGGCATCCCCTCTCCTAGTTTAAGCTAATTATTTTACTTGCACTCTAGATCCTTTTTCCCCTGGCCCCTCAGGAGCCTCATTTCACCAATTTTCTTCCGGTCTCAATGTTTTAATTGCTATTGACACCTTCTCATCATGCTGAAGTTTTACTTAAAAACAAAAATTCCATACCTGTGTAAACTGGGACCAAAAAAAACCCCACAATTAAAATAGTACAGTTTTACTTCCCTACTCCAGTAATCAATCTATTTGTAAATTCAAACTGAGAGAAAGGTCCTCATCTCCCAGGCTTCACTTAAGGGATCCAAAGAAAATGTACAAATTGACCTTTACTACGCGCTGAGAGCTACTTCCCACTAGAAAAAAAAACGTTTCTTGAAATCCAAAATGTCATTTAAGAGTACCATAACCGCTAAGTCACAATGTTCACAGAAAATCAGTAATTCATTCTTTGCACATACAGGTGAAGTATGTTTACAAAAGGGAGATGGATGATGCATATATTTTGAGAGCAATGAATCAGAGATGATTCCCTTTGAACAAAGTGTACAAGTATATTTGGGTATCCAGAATTTTAAGCTTTTTGTCACCATTCATTATTACTCAATTCTTTGTAGGGTGGTTATAATTTAATTCTTCCTCAGTGGTTCTCTCATCTCACTCACTTGATGAAGAGGTCAAGGTAGGTACAGATGAATATCTGACGTTAAAGTATTAGATGCCAAATAGGTCATGTTCCACACACAGAGAGGCACTGGATTTGGTAGAATTCTATGTTGATAACACATTCAATTAACCTTCTAAGAAGGCCGTGGACATTCAGTTTTCCTTTCAAGTGGTTGAACATGGGCATGTTACCCAACAGTTTGTTACCCAAAGAGCAGGAGTTAACTACAGCAAGTGGTTTGTACGATTAATAAACACATTTGACTATTTAGGAGACAGTGTAACATGGTGGCTATTAAACGTGCTTTCTAGAAGTTAACACATGCCTTTGAGTCCAGCTTTGACACTGTGAGACCCTGGACAAGATAATAATATCTCTAAGCTTCAATTTCTTCATGTGAAAATGGGGCCGTCACCTCTCCTAAAAGTGACTGACTGGGCTAAACGACATAACGCATGCAACTTGCTTACCATGATGCCTAGCACACAATGCCTACAGTGATGACGCATTCGGCGTTCCCAGTCCCCCTTAATGCTCTACCTTCATTAAAATCTGTTCAGCCACCCATCTAAACTGCTATAGATCCTGCACAGGATTTATTTCTCAGTAATGGTGTATTTCAAATATAGTCTTCCAATGACGCTGTTTCTGGAATCTAGCTTATAGGACTTTTGATGATATCCTTAGTCTACCAAGTGGGACTTTCCCAGGTGTCTAGTACCTCACCATGACGTCAAGTTCGAAGCACCTTTTTGAACATAACTGCTATGGGGAGAGACACTGATGGTGTTATTCTCATATTCGCATATCTTAAGACAGTTCAGAAGGCCACACTAACCTCTACATTAAGCTAACCTTTCTCTAAACCACAAGTCATGAGAATTGGGGGAGGTGACATTTGACTTTCCTACCTGTAAATGACCTTTCTCTGATTCATTTCCCTCTGCCACACCACAAGCCCTCTTTCAGGGTGATCAAGCAGGAAATGGCTCTCCATTTCTATCCCTGTGTAGCTTTTAGTTCCCTAGGTTTCCACTCTGTAATGCGTTCTTCTGTATTTTTCAATCTATACAGGATTGTTTAAACATGCGATTAGTCTTTACTGTGAAAGGATTTTAGTTTATAAAGAGCTGAGAGTTTTCACAAACACTGAACATGTAATTCCATGAGCTTTTCACAAGGATTAAAAAAATAGGATCATACTCTTTCTGGCACTTGTTTACACACCAAATATTCCCCTTGAGATGCAACCTGTCATCACCCTGCATTAGACTATGGTTATCTCCAGCAGAATCCAAACGATGGTATCACAGATCTTTAGGCTAGCCTGTCCTGTTTTCACCTCGCAGTTCCAAAGTTAAGTAACCATTTTCAGTTTTCCTTTTTTTCCTGGCGGCGGTGGTTATTATCCTGTATCTAAATTAATATGCACTAGACAATGTGTTCTTTTCCTGTTAACCCCTTTCTTTTCCCAAGCTGTGTCTTCAAAAAGTTTCATCATTTTTCTTTCCTTGTACTAATACTTTATTGGGGGTTCCAATAACCTCATTATACCTTTTGTTCAATAATTTGAGGGTGTCTTATAAGAATGTTATTCCCAATGCCTTCTAGAGTTGTTTTCTTGAGCACAGATATCTACATTTGACTCAGCTCAAAGTTCCTTCCTTTTTGCATTAATGGAACACATTTCTTCAAATGCTGAACACATCTACATTTTAAAGCAACTATGATAGCTTTTAGTGACATCTTTAAAAATGCGTGCTTTCATTTTTCTTCAGAAACCTCACTAGCCTTCACCTTCATGGATCTAAGTTTAACTACCCAAACTTGTAATTCTCATTTGGGATAGAGATAGCTTATCATCTGCTCCATATCAAAACATGCTCTCTAGAAGAAATCTGATCTTATTCTATCAAAGTGTGAAGTTAAGTCATAATGTTACCTTTCCTAGGTACAAGAGCCTTATCTCTAATTGCAAAGTGACACTCTTCGGAATTGTTAAAAGAAACTATTGTTCAAGGTGGAGAGAGTGAGCAGACCCTTACCACATACGACTCACACACCATCCAGACAGACCCCAGGCTACGAATGCAGTCAGGGAGGCAAAGTCATCGGCTATTAATACGCCTAATTTATGATCTTAGAATGTTTTCTTTGAGACTATGGTTCCAGTTCTGGCTTCCTCGCTTCCTCACAGTGCCAATCTGGGTCGACGGGAGAAAAGTGAGGCCATTGTTCCACATCCCACTTAAAAAGAGAACACCACTTCAAAGAGAACACCACCAGCTGACAAAAATAAAACAAGTAATCAGTTTTAAAACATCGTGCCTATGTGTGCTTGTTAATCTCAACTTCTCAGAGATTCCAGGTATTTTAGGGCACCTACTCTGGATGACTGTGTTCTGTAGCTAGAACAATAAAGCCATCTAAATAAAAAAATATATAAAATAATTTCCAAAACTTTTCCTTCATATTAGGAAAGTACTGCAACGTTTCAAATTGTCCTCTTCTACTCTGTGCTGAAAATAAAACCCAAACTTAAAAACATAGAGTTAATTCCTTGAACAAACAAAAATGCACTTTGATCCAAATTCCTTTAAAGGATAATAGGGCTTTTAAATCTCAAACAGATAAATAAGCCATAGAAAGAAAACAAAATTAATACTTCATAATTTACTTTTTGGCTACAATGCTTTTTGAAATTTTTCTTTTGCTAATTGCACTTAGTGGTTATAGAATTAAATCTGTTTCATTCCTTGATAATAAACCTGTTTCATGAACTGTCAGGTATTAACATAAAAAATTATTTATGAAACAGCAAGCACATAAGGTATTTTACTCAAATTTATATTCAATATACAATTTTAATCACCTTTAATATTTATAGTGGTAAAATTCATATTATATCCACCAATTTATATCATATCACATTCTTCTCATGATCCATAAGCCAGAGCTAAGTCTATTTGTAACATAACTTAAGATCCAAGATTTGACCAAATTCTTCATGGAATGAGAATGTATCCTTGATACTCTACCAATTTTGTCCCTTGAAAACAGTTTACCATATGGAAACTAGGTATGTGATTAGCTCCACATTCATCCATCCACTACATGTTTATTGAGTCAACAACTCACACCAAACGTTTTGCTAGTTCTAAGAAAACAATTGTTAGCAGGGCGCACATAATTCCAGCCCTTAAAAAAGATGACATTCTAGTGGGGGAGTGTTTGTCTTTTAAAAACTCAACAAGTGAATAAAATACTTACAAATTGTGTAATTCTCATTAGGGATAGAGATAACCATAAGAAAAGATGAAATACTGCCATTTATGACAACATGGATGGACCTTTAGAATATTACACTAAGTAAAATTAAGCCAGTCAGATTTTACTCCTGTGTGGGATATAAAACTGAAATTCAGAGACTCTGACAGACAACAGTATGGTCCTTACCAGGGAGAAGGGGATGGGGAGATGGCAGAGGGCAAAGGGTCCGGTCAAATACATGGTGACAGAAGATGATCTGACTGTGGGTGGTGGCCACACAACGCAATATACAGATCATGCACCACAGTAATGTACCTGTGTGACCGTGTTAACCAATGTTGCTCCAACACACTTAATAAAAAAGAAAAAAACTCAACAAATGAATAAACTATGTACAAATTGTATAGTGAAGGAAATGTGCAAGGTGCTAATATAGGAGTTGGTGCTGGGAAGGCGTAGTTTCAGTAGGATAGGACAAAAAGGATCAGGAAGAACCAGCTATGTGAAAAATGGTGGGGGTCAAGTATGTTTTCTCCCCACCTCCTTTCCCCTTCCCCAAAGTGAACATTTAATCTATCTGAATACAGTAAACAAAGAGGATGGTACTCTACTTCCCTGGTAGCACATTTTTATGCATAGTCTAACTATATATGTACTGTTAAAATGTGTGTGGTGTAGTTTATGGTAAAAGATGGAAAATGTTCTCTGACCACCATAACAATGCTGTTGAGAAAAAACTGTGAACAAAGTGAATTACGACAGTTTATACAAAGGTTCCTCCTTGCAAGTAGAACTGTGAGTCTTAGGCCAGGACTCTTCAATGGCAGGGAATAAAAGAGAACCCCTAGTTTTAGTCTGTACCATAAATATAATCTTGACTTCTTTGGGCTCAGTTGATACACTGTGACCAGCAAATGAGAAATGAACGTAGGATGTTAAAAAAGGGGACACGTTTCCCCACATGGTCTGATTCTCACAGGTGGTTATTTGCCATTCTAAAATCTGAGAGCCAGTACTCCCAGCCCAGATTCCATTCTTGGGGACACAGTCACCAAAAGTAAAGTACTATCTGAATGCTTAGCCACTAGAGGGAGAGAGTGTGCCTCTGGTGATTAGGAAGCCAATGAAAGTAACTCATGAAAAGGATAGTCTTTCAAAACAGCTAAATTAAGCTCTAGTCAGTCAGGGGAGGAGGACTTCATCCACTGGGGGTAGTTTTGAGGAAATTTAGGATGATTCCTTAAGACTTCACAATGCTGCTTCTTCTATCAAAGAATTAAACTGCTTACACTATACAGACATTTCATCTTAAATTTCAGTTTGTTTTAATTTCTTCTCTAAGGACCTCCATAACTGTAGAGACTTAAAACACTTAGGCTTAGTTTTTAGGAGGGATTTATAACAATTTTGAGAAGTTATGTTACTCTTTATATACTAGGAATCGACATTCCATTTTTCTAATTTAAGATTAAAATATTTGCTGTCTATTGGGATGATTAAAATGATTTGTGTAATTCTATGTTGCCTTTCCCAAATATGACTTTTATTTAGCTGACAGGTTTAAAAAAAAAAGTTTTACCAACATATGACTCACAGAATGCAATTTTTCTTAAAATTAAGGTAAAGTCATTGCCAGCCTGAGCCCAAATGATTTACTTTCCAATGAATATTGGATTACCTTGTTTGCAGTATGGCACCAACTATTATTTTTTCATAACTTGATAACAACCCGATTGGTTACAACTGTCTAATAAATACGATGTACAAAATAAACTTGAAAAATAATTATAAAATGTAAATACAGATTATGCAAGTTATAAGTGTATCAACCTGAATTCCTCCTATCCCTTTGCAACATCTAAAGGAAAGACATTATCCAAAATTTCCCAGACGTACATAGTGGTACTTGAGATAGTTGATGATTTTATTGTCAATGATCATTTTCTATACTTAGCAGGGGAGAAAAAGAAAAGAAAAGAAAAAAAAAAACTCAGCAACTATTTTTGGGATTCTTGAAATGAGGTGTTCAGTGCCTACTTCCAGCACTGATTGTTTCCACAATCTGTGACATGGTTTCTCAGAAATGCTTTTTGGAAGTCCTAATAATTTTTTATGTGTTTTCAAACTTAAGCCACCCAGACTACACACTTCAGTATTTTCAGTTCCTTTCATTTTCCTTTTCCCTTTAGTTACAGAAGTCTCTATTCCCTCTTTTTGTAAATGTGGTCAAGAAAAATGCTAAATGCTACTATTTGTAGCAAGAACATGCATTTAACACGGCGATCTATTTAAGTTCTTCCCAAATAAAAACGCTGTGCGATAACTAATCGATGATATTGATGGACAACACTTTACTCCGAACAACTTTTTGGACCCACGCGCGTTCCTTCGACTTTGATGGATGCGGCAGTTGCCTGGGGGAGAAAAACGCAAACAAATGCTCTAACTGTAAACTTGCACTGGAAAGCACTTCCAAAATAGTAAGAGTTGAGCTTCATCTCAGACCTGAATTTCCTTCTCAATCCATTCCCGAGGATCCTTGTGTGCTGATTCGCGTCCTGGTCTATATGGTGCCATTCACTGGAATTGCATCGCATAGTTTATTGCGAAGCCTGAGTGGGTGGGTCCACGCGCACACCCCGGACTCGGGCCAGGACGCCCAGCCCCGAGCTCCGCGTCGGGCGCCTGGATGCCGTCAGCTCCAGTTGCCGGGCCTCGCCACAAATCCCAGTTGGAGAGAAAACTTCACGCGTCCGAAATGAGCCTCCTCTCACCGCTGCAACCCTTCTTTCCCGGCCGGCAGAAAACGTGAGATTTATTATGACTCGGAGGGAGCGGACTGGGGTCGCGGTGGCACTCTCGGAAGCGGGTTACCTGGGCCCCCCTTTGGGGGCGGGATTCGCCGTCCAGGGTCTGCGGAGCGGGGGGCGACGCAGCCCGGCGCGCGGGTGGGCGCGAGGGAGTGCGCGCGTCGCCGAGCCGCTGGGGCAGCACTTGTCCTGTAATCGATTGCCGAGCGCGCCGAGCGGCCCGGCGCGCAGACACGCGCACACGCGCACACGCTCCCTTGCCCGCCCGCGCGCGCACACTCACACACTCACACACGCACAGGCTCCCAGGTCCCGCACACGCGCGCGCACGCACGTCCGCCCGCCAGCCCGCCCGCCCGCCAGCCCGCCCGCCCGCCGGCGCCCGGGGCCCCGCCGCTTGCCACCCGCCGCCTCCGGCTTCTCCAGCCAGCCCTCCGCCCGCGGGCGTCTGCGCGAGCCCGGCCGGCGGGGGAGATGTGCTCCGGCTGCGGCGGATCGGTTTCTCGGGGTTTGACCAGCTGTCCCGGGCTAACCCTGCTCCTCGCTGAAGATGGAGGAAGTAAAAACAGGATTACCCTTAGCTACAGATCCACTGCCTTAGTTTCCACCACCAACTGCAGTGCACAAACACACGTTAGGCTCAGAAAAGAAAGAAAGAGAGAGGACACACTAACAGTAAACACAAACAAAAGGGTGATGGGATTATTTTACTGCATGCCCTGCTGAGGTAAATCTCCGTTTGGCTTTTGCGTGGTGAAGAACAGCTCTTGTTTTGTCTTCTTATTCATAGATTATATATAAATATATGTGTCTGATTTGCAAAGGGGGGGAGTGTTTTCAAAGTTAAGTGTAATTATATAGCATCTCGTTTTGCACTGTGATGTGATCAAATGACTTGTTGCTGTTAACCAGTAATAACAATAATGTAGATATTTTTCTCCGGGAGGGATGGCTTGTGGTTATGATTAGGGTAATAATTTCTGTAAAGGACGCTCAGGGAATCGGGATGAGGATGATGTCCTCTGCCTTAATTTATCGCCCCTCCCCGCCCTGTAATCTGTTTCTGGGATGTTAATCGATTAATCAGTTCTGATATCTATAGCTGTCATGGATTTGGACTTGTTTTGCTTTGTTTTAACTTGAATTCCAAGAAAGATTGGGTAGCTTGGCATAAATTGTAGCTGTCCAGATAGAAGGTAATATCCAGATTATGTTGGAATTAAAAAAGAAAAACACAGGTATGACACATGTGAAAAGGCAGCAGTTAAATCACTTTGACAGATTCTAGAATGGGCGAAAGAGATGGAATTAAGATTTCTTTATTTCTTTCTTTATTTTGCCAAGGGCGAAAAACAGTCTTGTGAAGTTGGCCTAGGTTCCTTGCTGGGTTCTGCCTGTGTCTCCCCTCTAACCGCCACCCCCCCCCTTTTCTTTCAGTTTTCTTGTCTTAGCTTTTGGTCGATTCTTAAAGAACCGGTGGATCAAGTTTTTTCTCTTCTTGTTAATCGCATTGCTGTAGCACTGACTGACCTCTCTCTCTCTCTCTCTTTTTTTTTTTCCTCTTTCCTGAAAGTACGTGGTGCCATTCCTGAGTGACTTTTCCTACTAGACCATCCCAAAGGGACGAGGGGGAGGGGTGGAAGGAGGAGGAGGAGGTGGAGGAGGAGGAGAAGGGGGGTGTTCCTTCTCTCTCATTTCTTGGTTTTGTTTATCAGCGGATCTGTTTGCTGGATTTGGGCTCGGAATGACCCACCTGTAAAGTGCTTTTCCTTCCTCCTCGCCTTGAACTCTGCAGGGGGCTTGGCTTGGAGGGGGCAAGGGAGGGAAGGAGAGAAGGGGGAAACACAAAAAACTTCTTTCTTTCTCTCTCCGTTTATCTTCAGCCCGACATTGTCACCTCTTCTTTGAGGGGTTAGAAGAAGCTGAGATCTCCCGACAGAGCTGGAAATGGTGATGAATCTTTTTTAATCAAAGGACAATTTCTTTTGTATGTACATTTCGTTTCTCTTTCTCCTTTTCTTTTCCTTTTTTTCCTTTTCTGAGGGTTAATAACCATTTCATTGATGGGGCAGACTTCTTTCGCTTCTTCCTGACGTTTCTTTCTTTTTAATATGTGTGTGTTAAATGTGTACATTTTTAAAGAGATAAACTCATTTGTAAAATATCCGAAGAAACTGCGCCCCTTTTAAACTTTATGGATGCCTTTCTTTAAAGCCTTATGTAATCATAATTTGAAAGAATTTGATAACAGTACAGCAGGTTGAAATTTAAGTGCTATGTAGTGGCCGAGTTGGGAATTTGATCTGATTATTCCATAAAGAAAGAAAGAAAAGTTTTTTGGGGGGTAGGGAGGGTGGTGGTGAAGAAGGGGAGGGGAGGGAGAAGGGAAGTGGTTTTGGAGACAAGAAGTGAAGCTGCCTGTTTTCCAGTAAGTAATGGAGAAATTCCAGGAGCCAGGGCTAAATATACTTGGCGATCAATACAGAAATGGCTCATTGTGAATAATTTAGCTGCTGGTGCAGTGAGAGTTTTGAAACTAAAGGCAAAAAGGACCAGGGCCAAAGGAAAAAAAAATAAGTAAAAATCTCCTCAGGACATGTCAATTCTTTAAACTTTTTCCTTCAAAGAATACAGTTAGCTTATTGATCTTTTCATTATGTAAAATCAAAGCTAGGGGGTGTCATCTCATACTATTGACTTTTGTTTCTGAGAATTAAGTTCTTGTTTTGCGTCATTCGTACATGAGAATAATTCCCCAAACTTTGAAAAAGTGATTCCCCACCCAACAGCAAAAAGTTTATGAAATTTTCAAAATCAGAATGTATTAAGTAAACTTGGCATGTGTATCCAACCATATTCTGGCAGGAAATTAAAGTTACATTGAACAGGTGCTTACACAGAACTTGGGGTAGGCTAAAATGTCAATATGAGTTCGGGAGTTGGGTAACCACTGCAGAAATCTTAGAGACACGCTTGGGCACTAAGGTTTTTGTTTTTGTTTTTTTGTTTTCTTATGTTTGTTTGTTCTCCCCCCTCCCTCTTAGAACATGATGAACCAACTTGCAACAATTGTGAATAGAGCTATCTGTGTACTAGGGAAGTCCTCAAACTGCAGTGTGATTGTGGGAAGTAATGATGGTAAAATACTTAAATCCCATTCCAAGCTGGCACATGTGAGATGGGACCCCCCAATTTTTTTCTTTGAATCCAGTATATTATGATTAACAGAGTCATTCCTTTTCTTGCTACAGCCCATCTCAGAGCACACTTATCTTTCCTATCCTATCTCCAGCAGGAATCAGATCATTTGCAGAAAGAGTTCAGTGACTTGCAAATGAGCACATGCAGTACACTGTAGTATGTTTCTTGGGCACAGGTTGCAGCAGCAGCAACATGGGCTAACTGCTTGGAGCTTCAAATAAGTTAAGCATTTAATGGCAGAACTGAAAGGGATCGTTGTGTTAAGGGTATAATCTTTTGTGTTGCAGCACTGCACTTTGACTATGGAAACAGAGGCTATCGATGGCTATATAACGTGTAAGTATTCATTTTCATGAATTTTTTATTGGTAATAAGATTATGCTTTTGTATTACCTGTATTTTATAACTTGTCGATTATAAGTTTTTATCACAGATTCTATACTCTTATTTTCTATCTGTTTGCAATTGCAACTTTAAATGAGTTTGATAAAATAACAGCAGACAGTGAAATAGAAGAAAATATAGAAATATACTTACTATTTTAAGGATAGCATGTAAATCAGTGGTATCTTAGAATATCCACACTTTCTGACTTGATTACTAAGTTTAGAATAGGTCAGGTTAAATATATGTCTACTAATCTGGAGTGTACTAAATATTTATTACTCAGTAGCCTAATTTTTTAGACACATACTGGGAAAGAGAGTTAGTTTCCTTAAGTTGACATGTTTTTTGCCAACTCTCCTTTCAAACATCCAACTCTCAGCCAGCATTTTGGAAAAGGCTCATTATAAATACTGTATGTTCAATGATTAAATTAGAAGTTAAAATAAACTTATTTTTTTCAACTAAAGGATACTTTGGAAATCAGCTACTCCTAATTCCTCTTATTTTACAGTTAAGATTATCATGATAATGAAATTTTGTATTTTTTCTTTATTGTGGGCTGGCTGGCTTTTCGTCATTCCATGCATTCACTGTATATTTCTAAATGAGATTTCCTTATAGTTTTTTTTAAGGAAAAATGTATTACATTAAAATTTTAAGGCTTTTCATGCCACTGCATGTATGAAACAGAGTTGGTAATTAGATGTTACATGACCAGGAACAGAGACCAAACATTTTATTTTGTGAAAGCAGGTGACAATGAGCTTTCACCTGAAAGGGAGCACTCCAATATGGCAATTGACCTCACCTCAAGCACACCCAATGGACAGCATGCCTCACCAAGTCACATGACAAGCAGTAAGTCTTCTTTTTATGATTTTTTTTTCTATTTCTCTGGCGACAGACTTGAATTTGTTAGGTCTGTGGGGTCCTCTCACATTGTTGTAGCTGCTGCTATAGATTTTGCTAAAGAAAGAACAACAGAGATTTATTCCTGTTCCTTCTAGTATCATAAAACATGAGTCTACTTACTAGTCTGAACTATCCCAAGGTGGCATTTGGGAGCTGGTGCTTACCTGTCTCAGGTAAGAAATGTTAGGCTTTTCTGGTTATTGTTTTGACTTGCCAGGTTTATGACTAGATTTATTGTTGTTGTTGGATTAAAAAAAAAGAGGATGGAAACGTCACTTCCAAAGGACTCTTCACAGTAAAAAAATAAAATAATTGTATATTGCATTGGTACAAAGCTAATCCATCAGTGGCAGAATTGCAGTATTACTTGCATTTTTTTTAAACATGTGGAAGTTTTTCCTCCAAAGTGTTGGAAGTTAAGTGTAATTGAAAATTTGTAGAAGTCACTTACATCCATTTCTCTAACAAAGTGAATGCGTCTTATTTAGGACTGTCCAGAAAAGAACTGAGAAAAATTGGAAGGATGTTTTGAACTTACAGGAATAGACAGTTGTGGCTACTATTTTTGATGAAGAGTCATTCATTCATCGCTGTAGTAAACTTTTTTGTGTAATAAAAGAGCAACTTACATGTTGTCAGTGACAGAAGACAACATAATTTAAGCCTTAGTTTTTGTTCTCTTGTAATGTTTTTATTAGTTTAGTTATCAACTGCAAATGCTCTATTTTTCCTATTCAAACAAAATTTGAACTCTTGTGTTTCCCTTATAGTTTTAGTATATGTTATATACTTGTATAGATAGGATGTCTGACTTATATTTAACTTAGAAGTTTTCTGTTTGAGTGATATGTATGAGAAAGGCATTTTCTTTCCTTTTTTTAAATGAAGATTTAATAATTAAAGAAAACTTTATCATCTACTGAATTACAAGTATATCCTTAATTTTCATTTTCTGGAGAGAACAAATTTTCCTTTCCAATTCCCTCTTATAGTTCTCAAAACTTAAGGTTATTTTAAAGCTACTGGCTTTTTGTGAGTAGTAAAGACTACTGAATTATAAGCAAAAGTATATAGAGTACTATTGAATATATTTTGCAATTTATTAACTTTAAGTGATTCTATTGAGTTGAAATTTGATTGAACTATGTGAATTTACTTATTTAATAGTTTTCTTTCTTTTTATTAATGGGAAACACTTTCTAGGAAGATTTCATTCTAGAAGCAGTTGAAATTCTTTTATCACATAGAAGAAAAATTAATAGTGAGTGAGTGAATGTATATTAAATTATAGTGCTAATCACTTATAATGGATTTTGTAGCATTAACTTATTTTTTGCTAGTTGGCTAAAGATTTGATAAAAGTTATATTATTACTGTAATATAGGCAGTACAAGTTTTACATTTTAACATTTTAACAGTGTTACTAGTTCTTTGGTAGAATAGATTTTTATTTCTCAGATAATTTTTGCATAATTTCCTAAGAGGAAAGATAGATGAATATGCAATTTCTGTTAGCCAACTGTTTAACTATTGGCTTTAGAAACATTGAATATACAGGGTAGATATTAATGTTAATCATAGACTTTTTGACTGTTACCCCTTAGCCACCACTAGAATATCAGCAGGAAAATGCTTTTTAATTGGTTAATTGCCTCCTTTGTGAATTTGATTCTGGTTTAGCAAGTATAGGCTTCAGAAAGGTAGTTCACCCATTTACTTGAAATATGTAGTGCAGAGTGTAGGCTTGATCAGTTTGAACAAATAAGAACTGTGCTTCTGACATTTGGGCTTTTCACGCGCAATAACATTAGCATTACGTTTGGTAAAGAGGTTTTTGTTTTGTTTTGTTTTGTTTTTTTTCTTTTTAAACTTACTAGCCTGTGGCAGTTTCATGTTAGTATGGTTTTTGGCTGAGCTGCACATGTTTTCGCGTTCTTTTCCAAAGAGTTGCAGGTTAAATATTTTGGCTCTCACTTCAGAGCTGTCTTGCATCCTTTATGTAGCCTCTATTTACAGTATCTAGGTTACCCACTTAGGTGTTAGATGCAGAAGATACCCATTTTTCCTTTCTGTTAGATCTAGGAGAATATCAGCATTTGATATTGCCAAAGCAAAAAAGTAGTAGCAGGAGACTCTTGTCTATTAATTTGAACAGGACACCAAGAATCTGTCACTTGCATTTTCCTGAAACTTGAAATAATTTTTGTGTGTGTGTGTGACTGTCAAATCACTTGTATCTAAGATCACTGGTTTTTGTAAATCCCTTTGCATGCATTCTTGACTTCATTAAAAGCAAAGAACTTAATTTATTTTCTGCATTTTTATATCATCATATATACTTCCTGAAAGGCTATTGCTTCCCAAAACAGAATTGCAATTTTGATTGAAAGTATTGAAGCCAAAGGTAGATGTGAAAATCTTTCTGATAGATGGCTTCCAGTAGCAGCTAGGAGAGGACAGGAGTATATGTGTAAGAGAGAAAAAGTTATTTTAAAATGATTTAGAAAAAAATAAAAGAATTAAAACCTTTGACTTTTATAAAATAACTAACATTCTGGCAGGAAAGTATTGATAAGATGCGATAGCCCACTTATTTTGGGTTTTGGAAAGTGGTCAGTTTTACTCTATGATCCTAGTCATTCAGGTTGTTTGATGGCTAGTCTAAGATGAAGGGTATCTGTACAATGTGCTACCAGCCATTGTCTAATAAATAATGACAGCAGCTATCACTGTTTGACAGGGCTAGAAGAGAGCATCGGCAACATGGGAGAGAACTAAAAATGTTATCATGCCTGACAGTTTTTGGTTTCAAAATTCAGCATGTAAGATAACCTTAAAAAGAAGTAAGAGGTATTTGTGATCTTAACATTTTATAATGACTACTTCCTATGTTTTAGAATGAATTTTCTTAGAGGACTTTAGACGTTTTCTTCTGAAATAAACATGCCTTTGATAAGAAGGTGAGCATTGTTGCCTGAGATCATTAGTGTACATACTGAGTCTGCTGACAATCTTCGGTGTCAGGGATGGCAGTACATGCCTTGATGGCTACTGGAAATACACAGTGTTAAGTTATTTTAAAAATAGATCCTGGAAGTTAAGAATCTGAAACAGACAACTCAGACAGAACAATATAAAAATAATCCATATTGTATTTCGGCCCATCAGATGAGACTTGCTTTGTGATTCCTTCTGTTTCTGGGCTAGCTCATTTCCAATTCTTGCAGAGTTGCTTCAGTATCGGGTTCAAACGGGGCTACACCTGCTACTGACTATTGTGAAAAGAATTTTAAGGTTTAAAAATTTTTAATTTATTTTTCTTACCTACCTTTATGATGCCAATGAGTGAATTTTATCTGGAGATAGTTAAATGGTTATGAAAGTACATCCTGACACAAACTTTGTTTCTATTACTTTAAAGTCTTTACATGGCTCAAGTTTGCAGTCAATACTATTTATCAGGCAGTTTGATGGCCAGATGGCATGTATGGAATTGGAAGAAGTAGTAATTCTAGTTTTACGAGACTCTGACCAATAATCAGGTCAGGGAATCTAGTTTATCCTTTTCAGAGTGCTTCACATTAGTTTTTTTTAGCTTAGTTTCCATTTTTAGAACCTAGTGAAGCAGAAGTATGTTCTGATTTCCATTTTTCATATGTGGAAATGGAAGCTTAAAGAAATCAGTTGGCCTTTTAGGTCCCTCAGAAGAAGGAAAGAAGTTGTCAGGATTGGGACATAAAACTGTGATACTACCTTGTGAGTTAGTTGGATTACTCAACTGATATTTCTCTGTAATGTCACTGTGTCAGGATACCCACCATGTCCAATACTGACCCGTGTTTTAGTGACAAAAGCAGTTTAACAGAAGTAGAAGAGGGTTTATTATGAGGGGTGGAGAAATATCAGCTAATCTTGTTCTAGTGCACTTATAAAAATAACATATTACGGGACTCACCAGCTTTCTGAGTTGTCTTCTGTAGCTTAGTTTGGCCGTCACCCTTGGTTGGATTTCCAGTGGATACACCCTAATCTAACGTCAGGTGGGCTTGGTGCAAAAACTCTCTGTTTTGAATTGTAGTATTGAGGTTTGTGTAGATACTTGACATACCTTAGTTTTTACTTGTTAGGAAGTTGGCTTTTTTTAAAGTTTGATTTGATTTCTTACACCTTATCAGATGTAAGTGTCATGGCTATGTACCAAAAGAAGGAAAAAAAAAAAAGAAAGAAGAGGGAATCAAAGGAAGTATGAATGTGCAGAGAATTAACAGCAAAAATGCTTTATTTTTTTCTTGTATTTTGTTTCACCCTTCCCCCATTTTCAGGCTGCTTCAGAGTAAGAATAAATGTTAGTCTTCAAAAAACAAAACAAATTTATCATTGAAGTGTTATTTTTATTGGCTCTATCTTTTTCCAAATCTGTCTTCCCCACTGGAAGTACATTAAAAAAAATGTAACCCGGTTAATTTGGTTCTATGGGGAGTCTTACTTCAAGCCCTAGTGGATTGAGATCTCTGGGTTTCATGCTCTTCTCCTCTAACTTTGAATATTGATATATTTTGATCTTCTGATATTTTAAAAGATCAATAGCAGGGTCACAGTCCTGGAATGAATAGAATGTGTTGTTTTTCTTTGCTTTTATCTGTTTATATCAAATGTACTTATTGATCTGGTAGTCTTTTCCTTTTGTGGATTAATCAATAGTGAAAATATTTGTGCTTTGAAGTAGGTAAGGAGTATTTAGGAACTATTTCCCTTATTGTAAATGTTTAATCACTACTGGAACAAGAGATGGGAAGGGGGCATAATTTCTGAGTGTCCATAGGATGCCCCAGCACTATGCTCTGTGCATCCATATTATTCCATTTAGTTTCCACAACAGCTCTGTGAGGTTAATAGTTACTCTGTCTTATAATACAGAACACAGTGGTCAGTGGTTAAAGTATGGGCTTTGGAGTTCTATGGGCCTGTGTTGGAAATCTTCATTGGCTGCAAACTTACTCTGTGACCTTAGGCATGTTACTTCCCATCTCTTAGTTTGTCTGTAGAATGGGGATAAGCAGTCCCTACCTCAGTGGACTTTTGTGAGGTTGGAATGAGGCAATCTATTCAAAATGCTTAGCACTGTTTCTGGCTCATCCGATAAATAATCGCTGCTGCTATCAGAGTGGTCAGGTTACTTTTTCGTTGTCCCATGACGCATAAGGAAAAGAGTTTGTTGTCAAATCCAGATGTTTGAAATGCAGGTCTTCCCCCTCCCCCTTTTTTTTTTTTTACTGCATAGGTCCATGGAACAGAGGCAGGCATTGCTAATAATGTAGGGCAAAAGTTGAAGAAAAACCCTCTAGTATTTAAAGCATCTATGAAGATTTTGGTTAAGAAAGGAGCAGAATTCGTCTATATATTAGAAACTCTTTTTATTAGTTTCCATTTTCCTGAATTTTACATTTTTGGTTATATGTAAAGAAAAATAATTGCTTCCTATTGGTGTTCCAAAGATACCTGTCATTAAGAATGGAAAAAGAAAGAGTCCTCTTAACAGAGTAACTGATCCCTATCTAGAACCAACGGTTTCTTAAAAAGTCTGCATCTAAAACTTTACTTTGTTGAGGCTATTGATAGTACCATAAATTCTCGATTTGATGCTACAAATTAGATTGTAGGCCTGCTTGTTGCTAATAGTTTAGGTGCTTTAAATTTAAAGTAAGCTTAATTTTCACTTACAGTCATTTGACATGCTGCTGTATTGGTCCAGTTAATTGATTCAACCAATACCAATAGACTACCTTTCATGTGTCAGGCATGGTAAGGTGAATCCAAAGGTGAATAGCACACCATCCTTGTCCCCAGGAGCCTACACTCTAGTTTGAAAGACAGACCTCTAAACAGGGCATGATACTGTGGTAAGCTCAGTGTTCTAATTATTGTGGAGAATTGGGCAAGGAGGGTACTACTTCTGAAGACATCCTAGAGCTGAGACTTATTAAATGAATAGGATTTAGCAGAGAAGTAGAAGGCTTTTTCAGTAAACTCACCTACAATAGTAGCTGAGAAGTAACAGATACGTTCTGGGAAATCCAAGGAGATTGGGATTTCTGGATTTGTAAAGTTTAAGTCCAGGAACCTGAGGCCAGAGATGACTCTAGAGAATTAATCAGAGCAAGATGATGGCATATCTTGTATAAGAGGAGTCTTGGATTTCATTTTCAAGGGAGCCAAAGCAGGTGACTTGTCTTTTGATTGACATGGATTACACTGGCTGCAATGTGGGAACAAAGATTTGGATGGGGATCAGTCTAGAGGCAGGGGCTGCTTTAACAGGCTGTTGAAATGATTGAGTGAGAAGTCATGAAAGCTAGTGGTAATGGGGATAATAAGCAAGAGAAGGACTTGGGAAATACGTCATAGCTTGAACAGTAGGACAGAGGAGAGTAGTTCATGAGGACCCCTAAGTTATTGGATCGATGGCAGTAGGTTCCATCAGGGAGACGAGAAATGCTGGAGCAGGTTTCGAGGAAAATATTTAGTTTAGTTTTATTCTGGATACAGAGAGTTTGAAGTACCTGTAGAATTTGGGAAAGAATAGCAGTCAGGCAGGTGGATAGATTAGACACAAGTGTGAATTTTCCAAATTAAGAGAAATCTAATATGTATGTTGTGGTTTGGTTTCTTTCCCTCCTGTATTGCTTTAACAATAGTTTAGTATTTCTAAAAAACTTCCCAAGTAATTCTCAGCATCTGATCAGTGACCTTACTTTCATGACTGCCCTATTAAATCAAAATTCTATATTGAAATGTATGAGCACAGATTTTAATGAACTCTCTTTGCTTAATGGAGTCCTTTGATGCTAGTCTCAGAAGTTGGATTAGTTGATGTGATTGACTCACTAATTTTTAAACAAAATATGCCAGCCCTTCTTAAAATTTCGTGATATGTTTAATATCACCACTTCTATGGTTACACGTTTTAAAAAGTTGTAAGACTAGTGTGTGCCATGGGCTCCAGTGCCTCTACTGTAATGATCTGTCTTTATTCTATAACTTATAAAGATAAGTAAATATATAATTTCATATGTATATATATATAATTTGTTAGTTAAATGCTGACTGGTTCTGTCACATTAATAGTCGAGGAATTTAATAATTTTGTCTAGAACTTTTTTGAAAACTTTGAGATAAATATACATACATGATATATATTATTTGAAAATGGTGTGGTACATACTTAAGTTTTTTAAAATTTTATAATATTATGCTACCTGGGGTAAAATTACCTAGAGGGAAAACAGTAATATAAAAAACATATTAACTAACATATTTATTGCCTCAAAAATATTTGTTATGGAACTTCATCTTAAAAACGGAAGCTCTGGTTACCCAAGACATCATGGAATTCCAAATGCATGTTAATGATGGAAATACTTCATCTGAGAGTTCCTGTATGTGGAGATGGAAAATTCTCTAGAGAGATATTTTTCATCTTTTCAACATTGATCCAGCCAACATTTATTAAGCACTTACTTTGTGTGATGCACTACTGATAACTGGGGCACGAGAAATCCTAGTGTTTTGTGAAGAGAGGGAAGTTATCTTTCAGGGTTCAAATGAATTCATGTTTTATTTGAGAATTTTTCCAGCTGTTTTTTGAGATACTCATTTGAGGCAATCCTGTTGCAGTTAGAAGCAAGTAAGTGTAACGTGCTCATCGTGATTTACATCCATGATAGATGGATGAGGTGCTGCTCGCCTTTTACCATCGAGACTTCTTCAAAATTGCATGAACTTGAAAATGTGCCATGAAACAGACAAACCAGCTTTTAAGATAGGTTTCCACAGGATAACACATCCCCAAGAAATTTTTTATAATGCAAGATTTGGCTCTCCGCCTTGCAAGTTCCAAAACTTGTTTGGCGTCACATTTTAGTAGACCCAAATCTCAGGGTTGGCTCACATTAAAAAACTCTGAAATTGATCTTTGACATCATAATGCCAATACATGCCTATACTTTGACTAAAAATAAAACAAAAGAAAATCCTGCAACCAACTAATATAGGATCTGGATCATTCCAGTTCGCTTGACCAGATCATTTTGTTATTGTGAACCAAACTCTATGGGAAGTCAGCGAACATCATTTGGTTAGCAAAGAATCAGTACAAAGGAAGTTAGTTATATAATTCAAATATTTAATGGTGTCAAACTAAGAGAGCCTATGTGTTCACCATCACATTAGAGATACTTTGCCATTTGGATCGTTATGGTTGAAGTCCTTTGTTGTATTCCGTCTTCCCTAGAGGGATGTGGATTTAGATTCCTAGATACAGATACTCGGCCAAAATACTTCTTTTTTTCTTTTCAGCTTCCTTGGCAAATCCCCAAGATTCAGTCTTTAACTTATATTACTATGTATAATCAGGTTATAACCAATTCTTGTGCAGGCCTGAGATTCATTTATTTTCTTTAATGCAATTTTACATTTATTAAATGTTGATTTCATAGCTTAATTCTATGAATACAATCGTATAATGCCTATAAAGAATACCCCAACTATCACCATAACTTCAAACTTCCACTCACAGAAGTGTTGATGGTGATGTGGTTTGAGAGGTATTAATATCGATTATAGCAGAACATAGAAAATAGCACTGCCACTTGAGAAAGGCACCTTAAGTTAGCTGGGGATTTAGAAGGGCTTCTAGTTTATAGGTCAGCAGGAGCAAACCTCACACCAGTTTCGTGAAACCATTGAAGTAGTCTAACTACAGCAAAGAGATTTTGTAGAAAATTACAGTATCTTAGGTTAGTAAATAAGGAAGGCTATCTTAATTACTGAGGTGAATTTAAGAATATTTTTCAAAGCATATAGCTTTATTTGGGGGTCACATATTAATTACAAAGAAGTGAATTAGAGATTTTGCATATGTGAATCTTTGAGGAAAATATTGTGTCTCATCTCTCTCTTTGTCCCTGGTATATGGTACCATACTGGGGCATTGTAGAAACCCAGGCATTAGTTATTAAATTAATACTACTTATGATTAGCATGTTGCGTGCATGTATTTAAATAATATACTTCTGGCCTATGTGAGGAAATTTGGAAACTTAACATCTTAGATGTTGAAATAACTCTTAAATCCTAATTTACTTATTTTCTCCGTTTGGGTATGCATATTTTAATCATGTTTCATTCTAAAAAGGATTTTGTGATCTTCTGATCAGCACCTTCTTACACTGTACACAAGAATAAATTCAAAATGGATCAAAGACTTAAATGTTAGACCCCAAACCATAATAATTCTAGAGGAAAACATAGGCAGCAAAATCTCGGATATTGCTCACAGAATTTTTTTTATCTGCCATACTCCCCAGGCAAGGGAAACAAAAAGAAAAATAAGCAAATGGGACTACATCAAACTGAAAAGGTTTTACACAGCAAAGGAAAACATCAACAAAATAAAAGGACAACCCACAGAATGGGAGAACATATTCATTGATACACCTGATAAGGAGTTAATATCCAAAATTCATAAAATACTTACAAAACTCAACACCAAAAAAAATAACAACCCAAACAACTCAATTAAAAAATGGCAAAGGACTTGAATAGACACTTCTCCAAAGAGGACATACAGAGGGCCAATAGATATGTGAAAAGATGCTCAGTGTCACTAATTATCAGAGAAATACAAATTACAACCACAATGAGACACCATCTCACACCTGTCAGAATGGCCATCATCAATAAAGCAACAAGCAACAAGTGCTGGTGAGGATGTGGAGAAGGGGGAGCCCTTTCACACTGTTGCGGGGAATGCCTGCTGGTGCAGCCACTCTGGAAAGCAGTGTGGAGATACATCAAAAAATTAAAAATGGGTCTGCCTTTTGACCCAGTGATGCCACTGCTAGGAATATATCTGAAGGAACCCAAAACACTAATTCAAAAAAACATAAGCATCCCTAGGTTCATTGCAGCATTATTTACAGTTGCCAAGATGTGGAAACAGCCCAAGTGTCCATCAGTAGATGAGTGGATAAAACAACTATGGGACATTTACACAATGGAATTCTACTCAGCCATAAACAAGAAGAAAATTTTACCCTTTGCAACAGTATGGCTGGACCTGGAGAACATTATGCTAAGTGAAATAAGCTAGTCAGAGAAAGACAAATACCCTATAATTTCATTCATATATGGAGTCTAATGAACAAACTGAACTAACAAGGAAAATGGAAACAGACTCATAGATGCAAAGCAGGATGACAGCTAGTGGGAGGTGTTGGAGATTAGGGGGTGGAGGAACTGAGCAAAAACAAAGAAGGACTCATGGACATGGACCACAATGTGGTGATTGCTGGAGGTAGGGGGGTATAAGGGGACTAACTGGTAATGGGTAAAATGCAGTGAAGATTAAACTTTAAAAAAGCTTATGTGAATGAAAATAGACAGAATGTGTTCTTTTCTTTCTGGCTTCTTTTACTCAGCATTATGTTTTGAATTTTGAAGCTACAGTTCCTTCATTTTCCCAATTGAATAATGTATTTATTCATTATGTGTTTTCATTATGTGTTTATTTCCGTTAATTTAGTGCACTGTTTAGGGACATTGTTTCCAGTTTGGGGTTATTATACATAGTACTTTTATACACGTTCTTGTGCATATTTTTGTCACACTTGTATTTGTATTTCATAACTTATATATGTAACAGTGGGTTGGCTGCGCATAGGTTATGTGTTTGTTCAGTTTTGGAAATTACTACCAAACAGATTTACAGATTTCCAAACGGTTATAACTATTTACATTCTCATCAAGAATGTATGATTTCTAGAGTTTTTTGATAAGGACAGTCTTTTAAGAAGTGTCCTTACCAAAGTTCATAATTAGCCATTATGAAGTGTGTTGTGTGGTGTATCTCATTGTGATTTTAATTTTCATTTTTGAAGTCCCTATTCAAGTCTTTTGGCCACTTTTCTGTTAGGCAACCTGATTTTCTTTAATGTAGGAATTTCCAAAATATTCTGGATGTGAGTCATTTTCATAATATATGTATTTCAATTTTTTCAGGAAAGCTTAGAGCAGAGAGAGACAAATACCATATGATTTCATTCATATATGGAGTCTAATGAACAAACTGAACTAACAAGGAAACTAACAAGAAAATGAACAGTTTTCTTTTTTGTTTTAAGATTTAATTCATTTATTTTTAGAGAGAGGAGAAGGGAGGGAGAAAGAGTGGGAGAGAAACATCAATGTGCGGTTGCCTCTCGCACACCCCCTACTGGGGACCTGGCCTGCAACCCAGGCTGTGCCCTGACTGGGAATCTAGTGTGCCACCCTTTGCTTCCCAGTCCTGATTCAATCCACTGACCCACACCAGCCAGGACTGTATTTCAGTTTTTTATAGTGTGTATTTTCAGTCCCTTAAATAGTGTTTTTGACTAACAGAAGTTTTCAATTTAAAACCGAATAACAAAAAATTAATGTTTTTGTGTGGTTTAAGAAATATGTACCTACTTCAGGGTCACAAGGATTGTCTTGCATGTTAGTGTCTCGAAACTATTGTTTTACCTTTCATGTTCAGATTTACCAGTCACCTAGGCTTGAGGTTTTTTGCTTTTTGTTTTTTTGCATTCAGTAAGAATCAAATTATTTTTTCAGTATGGGTGTTCAGTTATTATTTGTTGAAAAACTATTTATACTTCATGAGCTCTTAGCTTTTTCATAAATCAAGATACTATAATAAATGTGTGCATCTATTTGTGGACTCTCTATTTAAAAAAAAAGGATCTCTAAGATTCTAAACAGCTCTTTAGTTTTCTGATTATATACAATCATGTGCAGTAGAACACAAGTTAATGTAAATGCTTCCGTGAATATTTTATGGTTATCATCATCAGCTAAATTACTAATATCTTTATATAGCAAATTTAGAGTATATAGTCCACATACTTATAATTTTAAAATCAGTTCTCTATCACATATTTTAAACTACTTTTAGTAGCATGTACAAAATGGAATGCTTCAATTAACTTACGCACTGTAGATATTTTGAGGAGCACGTAATTAATCAGTGTAAAGTCACGTTCTAATAAATTAACATTCTGGGTGTCTGCACCTTTGACATTTTTGTCATTGCTCTCATATAATCAGGGAAGCTATAACTCTCCTTATATCTGATTATGTCAACTCTACCTGCTTCTAAGACATCAGTTTACAGGGCTTGGTTATCTTTTGAAGAGCTAGGCTACTATATTGCTTTGTTTCCTTGAATTAACTTTATGAGTTTCTGGTTTAGTTCTAAAGAGGCATCATTTCTCTAGAACTATATAAAGCATTTTCTGTTATGGTCATTTTCACGAAGATTATTGTTGATTTGTTTTTGTTGCTTAGTAATATTACATATATGAGTAATATGTAATAAACATTAATGAGTAATATTTACATATGAAATGTATCTTTCATAAGATGTCTTATAAGTCTTTTAATCAGACATGTTAATACCTTTATCATCTAGATAGATATAGATTACCTTATTTTCAGTATATGTTATCTTTTGACTAAAAAAGGACCATTTTTATCTATAGCTTTTAGGCCTGAACATATATGTTTAATTACTGATTAAAATAGGTCCATTTATTTCTATTAGAAATGATGAGTTAGATCATTAGAAATTGGATCATTTAAATATTTTTAGGTATTAAAAGTAGGAAATAGTACATAATCATTTTAGGTACTGCTTTAAAATTACAAATACCTTAAAAACACTAATGCTAATACAATATGTTGGAATATAAATTTAATTCTATTATGTTTGCAAAATATTTGAATGGAGTAATAGATTTTGTTTGGATATAACTGAGAGCTAGAAGAAGAAATATGAGATATTTTTGTGAGTCTGCTGTTTTTAAACTCTCAAAATATGAATTACACATTGCCATCTGTCTGAACTATGACAGATTAATGACCTAATGGCAGTTTTGGGATTCAGTTTCTTGAAAACAAAAATAAGCAAAAAGGAAACACGCCCCTGTCCCCCAACAAAACACAATTTAAAATAACTTATTGTACATAAAGCGTTATTACAGTAAGGCTGTTTGCATAAAACATTTTTGATGATGTTAAGTAGTCTTACTTGGTCTCATCCTTTGAGTCCAATATCTGGTAACAAACTTGAAAAGATGTTATTTCTCTAGCAAATCAAAGAAACTATAGTTAACTAAATAATTGCTTTCCTATAACTGGATGTATAGAGAAAGTGCCATTTATGTTTCAAAAGCATATGTGTGTGTGCATGTATAAATGCAAAGAATAAATAGGTATATGGAGGAAACATTGAACTTTTGATAGAGTTCAGTTTGGGGTACATGAGGGTAAACTAGGTGCTTAATTATTTATTCTAAATAGATCTGCATTGTTTGGATCTTTTTCAAAAGATCTTTTATTTGTGTAATTAAAAAAAAACCTAAAACAGCCATCTTCTCAAATAAATAAAGTATGGAGTTATTCAGTAAGAGAGACGATGACGTCTCTGATAATATAGGTCTAACCTTGAAATTTCAGTGATGTTATAGACTCATCAAAATGGACCGCTGCCATTGGCGATCAGTTCTGGTCAGGGGTACTGTCGTATACCACTGCTGTCTACAGACTTACTAAATCCTAGTTTAGATTTAGTCTGAATGTGAGTATTTTCTTTCCAGGGATAATGCAGTGGGATGTGCAAATAAAGTTTTATATTCTGTATTTTTTTAGTGATTGTAGCATGAGATGTGAACGATGTACATGTAAGTGTACTTCTGCAATGGCAAGGGGGCACTATAATGTTATGATGCCAGAAGAGACCTGCGTAGAACAAGTTAGAACTTACTTTGTTCTACATTGTATATGATGATCAGGTTTACTTTTTAAAAAGAGATATAGTTCCCTTTTCATGGTAACTTAAACTTAACTATCAACTTCAAACTTTCTTGAGTAATGCTAATTTTTTGCATTGAAACTTGTAAAGATGCATTGTTTTTAGAAGGACCATTGTGGTATGTTGCTAGTGGGAATAGGACCTGTGAAAATAACTTAATGAAAGAAAAGAGTAGAGGTGTGGAGTATAGAGAACATAGGAGAGACCTAGCTCAAAAAGAAAAAAAAGAATAAAAAGGATGAATCCAAAAGTGAGAGACAAGCCATAGAATCCACTAGAGTTAGTAGGTGTGCAGGGGTGTCCAACTTTTTGGCCTCTCTGGGCCACACTGGAAGAAGAAGAGTTGTCTTGGGCCACATATTAAATACATTGTGACATGTAATCACAGAACAAATCACATAATATTTTAAGTAAATTTATGATTTTGTGTTGGGCCACATTCATAGCCATCCTGTGGCCTGTGGGCTGCAGGTTGGACGCCCCTGGACTGTCTAGGGAGGAGTAGGGCAAATGAAAAATAAGGTCTTTCCCTCCTCCTTTTTCTAATTTTAGAAAGCATAAATTTAAAAAAACCCTCTGAATTTATAAGTTAATTAAAGAAGCTACCTGCTTGAATGGTGAGGAATGAGGCTGGAGGATAAGAATGGTTTCTGGTAGGAGATGTGATAAACACTGAGAGAGAGTCCATAGAAAGATACGAATTTCTTCAGGATCTGAAAGCCCGGGAGTGGAAGATGGTGGTGGATGCTGAGGAAAACTGGAGTCCAAAGATTTCCAGAGTGAGGAGATGGGAAGATTGAAGCCATGTAAAAGGTGGTTGTACCAAAACAAACAAGTGAGCAAAATAGAACCAGAGACATAGACATAAAGAACAAACTGACAGAGACCAGAGGGAAGGGGGTGGGCGGTAAAGGGGGGAAGGAAGGGGAAGGGTCCAGTCAAGGAACATGTATAAAGGACCCATGGACAAAGACAACAGGGTGGGGGGGTATTGGAAGCTGGAGGTGGGGGGCGGGTAGGGCAAGGGAGAGTAATGGGGGAAAGTGGGAACAAGTGTAATTGGACAACAATAAAGAAAAATTGAAGAAAAAGTGGTTGCACCAAGTGTGGATTGTTCTCTGTTGTAAACCAGTGGTGTTAACTGATGGCCTCATTGGACTAATCTATTGCTTTTATATTTTGTCAAAGTGATTGTGTAATATATACATTGTGTGAGAGTATCCTAACCAGTTGTGTTCATAAATTATCACCGATGCAGTAGACTTCGGTCTCTTCATCTGCCTTTTTACTCGGAGTCAGTGGGAAGGAGTGGTGGGGAGTTAGGGAGACCATAAGCCTGCCAGAAACAGTAAGAACTTTCTCTGCTTTCTTTTCTTTTTTTTCCTCTTGGAGGTGGCAGTGAAGAAGGAACTTGATATTGAGCAGATGAGATGGGGTTTTGCATCCAGTTTTTGTTCTCTGATCTGTTGTTTTCCATTTTCCTTCTGAAGTATCTAAGACAGGAGCCCTGAGTGTTTCAAAAGCTTCCTTAAGCTCCTACTCTGTCAGAGATTTAGAATTCCCAGGTTGGCTTTTACCCACTAGAACACTCTTCAAAATTAACCTTGTGATAATACTGCAGTAAAAATTTATCATGTGAAACTTACACATGTATTATTGTTAAAGGAAAGGTTTGCTAAGCCCATAAGTAATAAAAACAAGATCGCAGTGTTTTACTTGCTTAAGAAAACAAACTTTTTATAAGCCTATTAAAAGTAACATTTTACTTGTAAGATACTTTATATTATTTGAAATACTTTCACATCTAACATACAAGGTGCTCATTAAAACTTAACCTTAACATTTATTTAAACAGCGTCAGAGGAATCTATTCTTTTTTGGCATGGCATAGCATTTTATTTGTTACTAGAAAATAATAAACATTTAAAAAACATACAGAATTGAATGAATTTTCCTCTTCCTTCTGTAGTATAAAAAAGTGAGCCTTGATAAATATCAAATGTGTGACACATACTTTTCTTGGAGTCTCAGTTTGTAAAACAGAGACATAAATATCTGCCTTTTCAGAAGAGTGGCAGACATTACAAATAATATACGTAAAGTCTCCAGAATGGTGACTGGCACATGGTGAGCTGATCAGAATGGTAGCCATTATTATTACTATTATTATTCATTATTATTTTAGTATATAAAAAGAGGATGAGAAAAACCTTGAATGACACAGCTAAGAAACAGATCCAGCAACATGTTATATTAAATAGTCTTCCTTCTCGGAAGGGCATGCTTTTAGTCTGCTTTTTATCAACGAGAATAGAAAAGGGCCAGAGCATTGCCGATAAAACTCAAGATATCACTGCCTGGATATTTTTGCTCCTCCTCTGTCTGCATGCTGTCCGATAGCCTTGTTTGAAAAGAAATGTAGGTGCAGAGAGGAGACAGTTATTAATTCTGCTGTGTTCAAATCAATTACTAAAGAAACAAAACTAAGATTACCTAATTAAAGCGAATCACAAATAAATCTGCTCTGTGATAGATATAGTTGAAACAGTGGTCATGTAGTAGCAACGCATTTCACTTCAGTACGGCAGTTCAGAAGGCGTGTTTGGTGGCAGGATTAGACTGTGTGAGTCCTGCCTCCCTCCTGCCGTGGCCCAGAGTGACCTTGGAGCAGGGGCTTATTCAGGGGCTTGGAGCAGGGGCTAGCTGTGTCCCTGAGGGAATTCCTACTGAGGTTCTGAAATGTCACCAACCTCCATACTCATGGTTCTGGGTGTCCCACATCATAATGCGTCTCTCTGCTCAATTGTCTGGAATTCTGAGGACTGTGTATCAGACCCAAGTAATATCCATTATTTTCCCTCTTGCCCTGTGAATGAACAATCAAGGAGAAAAGTGGATATTTATTTTAAAAGATTTTTATGGCAGCCTAGATATAAACAGACTACCCATAGGTCATTTGGTTCAGAGGGGCCGAGATCTTTGTAAATCTCAATGAGATCATCTAGAGATACACATTTTTCTTTAAATTTAACTTTTCTTGGGTCAGGGTTACTATTAACGCATAGACAGTGCAATGGGTCTTTAAAAGCAAATGACCCTTTTTATGTACAAGTAGTTTCTTCTGTAAAATCTAGGAAACTTTTATCCTTTCTTATCCTGTTTTACCTTTACTCCTTGACTTATCTTCCCTGCATGACTAGAATGGCCTTGAGGGCAGGGAAACTGACTGTAGTCTTTGCAGCCTGGGGGGAAGCATGACTTGAGATTTGAACAGATTCCGATTTGTATCTTGTCTGTGCTGTGTATGAGTCCTCTTGTCTTCATTTGTAAAGTAGGGGAAGTTGGTGCTTGTCTCTTAGGGTTGTTGTGAGGATTAATAAAATAACTCTAGTACAGTTTCTATCACAGTGCCTAACACATTTCAAGAAATAATTTAAGAAATATTGGTTCCTCTTTTCCACAGAAGCTAGCTAGAACGGTACCTTAAACATGCTTGTCTTGCAATTAAGAAGGTTGCCTATTATTTTTAAATATACTATGAGTTATCATGTGTTGGTTATCTGACTGGGCACATTAGAGATATATTTCATGATTCTATCGATAGTATGTTATTACTCAGATTAACCCCACAGATTTGATCACTTCAGCACTATGCGTGCTGAGGATACCAGAGTCCAAATCACCAGCCAGTCTTTTTACCACAAAGCGGTTACAAAATAAATGCTCTGAAGTTGGTTCTAGCTTAGACTCTTACCTGTCCATGACATTCATTCAAGCAGAATGCTTTGTTGACCCAAAAGTGTCAAGTACTTAGAAACTTCACATGGCTTCATAAAATTAGATCTTTTCAGGCCAATGTTACTCTAGAATAGAGAGATTTTCCAAAAACCTTCAAAAGACTGTAGAGAATCTTGACTCTATGTGTATATATAATGAAAATTCACTTTGATTATTTTGGTTATTTGTTGGTAAGAAGTATGAGGTAAGAGGCATTGTCGAGGAAATTTAAAGTTTTAAAGTCATTACCACTATTATCATTATTAGTGACTAATAAAGGTTTCTAATATCCATGATGTAAGATGTCTCAAGTCATACCCTAGACGCATGTGACAATGGGACGCGACACTGCGGTTGCTCTCAGTCACCTCCTCGAGCAGCTCACCACCCCAAAGGTCATCTGAAAACCTGTGAATCAGACGGCTGCTCCTTGAAACTGTACAGTTCTGTGTATGCTAGATTTGGAGACCAGACCTCAATTTTCTTAGAGTGATTGTGATAGTTATCACATTTGTTCATGATATGACTATTATAACAGCAGGGAGGATCAGATACACAACCTTTACAAAAGGTTTTTTTTTTCCAATTTTTATCCGAGTCCTTTCTTGAGATATTGTTTAAATGTGTCCAAGCAGTTTTTGATCAGCAGTCATTACAATGGTTTACAAGTATTTTTTGTAGTCATTAGCATAGCTGCAGGAAATAAGGCAGTGTACTTAATAGCTTCGAGAATACCAGATCTTTTCATTGCTTCTCCACATTGCTTTTCCTTTGTTTTTGTAAACGTTACAACAAAATTGTATGTTATTTGGAAGGTTATGAAATCTAGTTCGCTTAGCATAAGTTTCTATAGATTAAACCCATAATATTTAACTGGCATGTGTACTTAAATCTTAACTAAGCTGAAAGTGCATGTATCTATATAGTAGTAATTGAATGATAAAAGATCATCTGCATTTTTAAGCAGAAAAGAACCCTTTGTGGTAATCTGTAATTTTCTGTTTCCATTTTTTTTTTCATTATTTTGTGAGGGGTTGGTGCTGCATTCCTGTAAAACAGTTTTAGCTAATAATAAGGTGTTTTTAATCAATTAAAGTACATTGTTCCCTATTCTGGCAGTTTGTCGTGCTCATAGGGGTCTTCCACACTTCCCCTGAGGCTTGTTTTCCAAGTGTAGAGGTCATGGGTATTTTGGATATGAGTGTAACTTTAGGATCATGTGTCTGGATGGTACAACTCTGCTGGCTGAAGCCTATTAATCATACTTATCACTTTATAGTAAAGCATTCTATTGCTTTAAAATGTTCTCAGGCTTTGAATTTGTTGTTTTTATTCCTTTGTTGCCTATGAGAGACCCTGGGCTTGATAATTATTATTTATTTTTATGTCTCTCTTCACCACAGTTTGAATTTCTAGATTGCTCGCTATTGAGATGAAGGAAATCGCCTTCATCCATTAGCTGCCCTTATGTCACTATGTATAGGTTCTTTCCCTCTCTTACTCAGTGTATTTCTTTAGACACTGTGTAAAATCTGTTTAGATATTGTTTTAAATCTGTTTAAAAGTACCATTCAGTGTTCTTTCTTTCCTCAAACTCCATATCCAGTTCATAAGGTACCGTTGGCTCCACTTCTAAAATACCTCTTGAATGTGCATAATTTTCACCATGTTCATTTCTGCAGCTTTAGCCTCAGCTACTATGGTTTTCTTGTCCCCTGAGCCTAAACTACTGTACAAGCTTGCACCTGGTCTTCCCGCCTTTATTCTTCTCTCTCCATTCCCCATAATCTACCTGCTAGGCAGAGCCAGACTTTTCTAAAATCTGAGTCAGATTTTAACAATCCATTGCCTTAAACACAAAAGGTTTCTATTAAAACTAGAGTAAATTTAAGATTGCTTTTTAAAGTCTGTAAGATTCTAGAGGATGTGACTACTGTCTCCATGTCTGACCTCTTCCAACATTCTTTGTGTTCACTAAACTCTAAAAGTAGCTTGTGTCTCTCTTCTCCTTGGACATGGCAAGTTCATTTCCATTTGATGGTCTTTATACTTTCCATTCCTTCCAATAGGAACACCCTTCCTTTACAAAATTGCGTGGAAGCCTCCATTTCTTAAACTCAATTGTAGCCTCTCAGCTAGGCTTATCCTAAGCACTCCATGTAACTAAGCCCTTCTTAGGCATTCTATTAAATTACCCTACTTTATTTTCTTTGTTGTACTTAATAGTATCTGAAATTCTCATGTATTTATTCCTCTCTTCTCCCAATACACACTTGAAGAACATTTGTCTTGGTCACTGATGTAGCCCCAACACTCAGACTAGGGCCAGGAACATAGTAGATAATGAATGTGGACTCAAGGACCTACTAAATCCCTATCCTTTCCCTTCTACTAATAGAATTCTGTGTGTATGTGTCTGTATAGTAAACACAATAGTTTATGCTGTAATATCCATTCCAAAGCCTGTATTTTAGAAACCTGTATATTGAGGCTCAAGGACACCTAGAATGTAGTAGAACAATGAATTAATACCTTGTCTTCTGGTTCTTGGCCTGGTGTTACTTCCCTTTTATAATATGCTCATTCCTGCTTTTAATTCATTTGTTTATTTACTTCTCTTATAAAAAAGTATTGGGTATCTGTCTCTTCTGGAGCATACCTGTGAGTACAGCTGCTCTCATATTTTGGGGTGAAGTCCAATGAAAGTGTTGAAGAGTACCAACTTTCAAGTTACATAGACCTGGGGTACGGTCCTGGATCTGCTCTTTTACTTTAAGGTTAAATTTTAGGGAATTGTTTTTCAACTATGTGACCTTGGGAATGTTCTTTGGATTTTTTACATTCAGTTCCTTCCGCTATAAGTAATAATGCCTATCATAATGTTTTAAGAAATAAATGCAATAACTAACACAACACTGAGCTCATTTTCTGGCACAATGAACTGTTATTGTTTGTAGATTGTAAATGTTTCCATGTGGTTTTTATACCTATTAGATATGGTTCCTACTTGAAATGTGAGTAAAGTTAACTCAGTCTAGAGTTATCTCTTGCCTTCTAGAGAATGTTTCTTTTTCTGATTTGAGTGCCATATATTTAGTATATTCTTTTCCATTAAACAGACAAACAAAAAAAAAGTTTGCCATCTGCAAATTTTACTGTTTTACAAAATCATTATGGTGTTTCACAAATCTGTTTTATTTTATAATTGTAACTTTATTTAGCTTTCTATTTAACTTTATAGTATACTTAATAGTATTTTAATTATTATGGTAAAGTTAATAGTCTCTTAGTACTTAGGAAAGGGAATGCTTTATAAAAGCCATCAAATCTCATTTCTTTAGTTTCTGGGATGTTTTGGAAATACATATTTTTAAGTTAGTTGATTGTGTGGAAAAATTGCAAGTTATAACTTTTTAGAAAAGAAAATTGATATGTCTAACCAAAAATTCTGATGATAGAATTGAATCTACAGAGAAAAGGAAAAGAAGTATACTATCATTTCCACATTACCTTTATTTGGGCGGATTTAACTGTCTCCATTCCATGACTACGTGGGCATAATATAAACCTGACAGATGTTCAGAATGGGGTTAACTCTCTGGAAGGAAATGGTGTATCTAAACCCTATAACTGGCAAGTATCAGAATTAGAAACTAAATTGATTAATACTGGATTGCATTATTATCCAATGATTAAAGACTGCTCAGTAGAACTGATGTAGCATGATTTTTGTTTTTGGAAAATAATATTTTACTTGTAATTGTTTTCCACTTGGATTTTAGTAAAACTGAATTTCACTGAGAACATACATGGGGTTTAGAAAGAGACCTAACCTCTGTAGCGTAGTGGTTTGGCACTTCTGATACACATTTTGGGAGTGGTTTGAAATTAGAATGTAAAGTCAAAACAGCATGACTTCAGCTAATGTACTGTTTGCCCTTGACCCCTTCTCCACAACCTGCCAGTAAGGATATGTCTTTGACAAGTGTAACTGCCTTATGCCCATTTTATTTACAGTTTCCATAGCTAATGAATAATAAGAAAAAAGTCCACCAGGACCTGATTGTTTACCTCTCTAACAGCAATTTACAGATGGTGCATGCTGTGGCTTACAAACCATGTCCTATAATAGCATTTGATGTAAGTAGCTGCACACCATTCTGTATTGTGGTTGGAGCTGGAGGAATAGAAAATTGGTCATTTCCCGGCAGATAGCAGTAAGTTTCAATTCAGTCAGAATGCTGTATGTACTGTGATAGGTTTATAATTATTACCCAAAGATTGATGGTTTCTTGGTGAGTGTAAATTTGTGCAGCAGTAATCCATTAAGAAATCAATAATCATTCCATTCTGATGTGTAGTTCCTATTCACTGTTATAAATGTGCACCCAGAGCTGAAACCAATGCCTTTTTAAAAAATTGCAGTTGACACTATTGGAAATGAAGGGATTTATAACATTTTTTTTCTTCAATCAGATTCTTTTTCTTTGCCTGTGTTCTCCTGCCTCATATGGCATAGCTAATAAAGGGCTGCGTATTTTCTTAATAATTAAAAAAATTATTTAGACCTCTTTTAATGTCTTTGTCTCCTTTTCTTTGTCATTTAATTAGTTGCTTAATGGCAAATTACTTATAAGTTTAAAGTACGTCCATCTTTTTTCCTGTAATAGGGAGGTGATTTTTCCCCCTAAATGTACGTGATCAGGAGAGTGGTAGGTTCTTCCTTTTAAAATAAAATTTTATCCTTAAGCTATAATCTTGTCATAAAAAACAAATCTAACATTTATTTATTCCTGGAACCTACTAATCACTGTGCTAGATGCCGTTGGTGGAAGCAAAGATTATGACAACATTAACCCTGCTCTCAGGTGAGCTTATATTTTAGAGGCAGAGAGACAGAAAAGACAGAAATTAGCACAAGTAGCACAAGGATGTGAAGAAAGAAGAAAAGCGGTGGAGGAAATGTCGGCTCCGAAACCATCCATTACGTAAGTTCCGAACTGGAACTTCGGTGTTACGGTGTGATAGTGCTAGAGATGATGGGGTGTGGGCAGTGAGCTTCGTCCCACAGGGGGTGTGGCCAGTGTTACAAAACTCCGCCACGGTTTGGGGCTGAGGGACAGTCTATGTGAAGATGAGAAACAAAAATGGGGTAGGAAGAGAGGTAAAGGTAAAACATGGAGAAAATATAAAATGAATATTAAATGCACCACTGCCCAACTAATCCCAGTTCTCAACTTCTCCTGTTACCAGTTTCTGAATTATCCTTCCCTACTTAGTTTTCACCAGCAGGTTCAGTGCAGTGCTAGCTCAGCTGGCGTACAGACTACCGTATCTATATGCATACACTGTGCATACTGACTATGGCTTGATTTTTCAATTGGGGTTTCTTTTTTCATATCAGTACTTAGAATTCCATTATATATTGAGAATATAGCATGCTTTGCTTAGCTAGTGCCTCACTGATAAGCATTTAGTTTCTAGGTCTCTACTCTAACATAAACAGTGCTTAGCATGAATGTTCTTGTCCATCCATTTATTTTAGCATGTATCCTCAGGATAACCTGGCCATAGGTTTACTATGTCAAGAAGTCTGTGCAGTGACCATTTTGGTGGATAAAGTATGATCAGATTGCTCTTCAAAAAACTTACTGATTTCCACTACCAGTAGTTTGGGAGTTCCTGTTCTCTAGCTTTTGACAACACTGAATTTTATCAATTTTGATTAATCTGAGAGGGGAAACTAGAATCTAGGAATATTTGACATTTTCTTAATTATGGTTACTTCAACATTATTTCATACGTTCATTGGCAGAAATGTCTGTGTTTAATTTCTGTTCCTGAAGAACATTTTTGCTTCAGCATTTAGGAGAAATTATCATTAAAAACTGCACTAATAGCTAGGAAAAGGAAGAAAAAAGTTTTATTTGGTGCCTATCTTTTGAGAAAATTAAATGGGAGGATACTGATCATTTGATGTTAGTAAAAACTTCCAAATGTTACATACTGGACAGCACAAGATGTAGCTTTTGTGCCTGTCTCTGCTGTTATTTTCCTGATTCATTTTGATAAATCCTCTAACAAACCCTCCCAAGGTATTTAGCATAGCACTTTAATAAAGTTCAAAGGTTAATGAAATCTTAATTATTATGATACAGGGTCCGGCACAAATAATGCCCCTTTTTTTATTACAAAATCTTTTACTATAAAATCATAAGTGTGTAATTCTGTAACATAACAATGTCATACTCAAGCACACCCTATGATATTTTAGGTGACATGTTCAAACTAAAACTATAAGTTATGACACCCATATTATTACCCTACCAACCGCACTCAAGCCGGCGTTACTTCTGCTGGACCCTGTATTATGAAACCCCGCTGCCCTGTAGCAGCGATCCTTTTAAGGAGAAAAGAATGTATTGAAAGAGTAGCGGTAACAAGCAGAGGATACAGAAATAAAAATAAGGCTTAACTCTAAGAAATTACTTGATTACATTTAAGTGCCAGATGTGAGGTGCAAGGAGATAACTTGTCTCAGGTATAAGGAGCTGCCTGTGTCGGACCCAAGGGCTCTATCTTTCCTGTTTCAAGATCTCTGAGCCCGTCAATCAATACGCAAGTTGAATTACCTGGAAACTCCCAGGCTAAGCCTCCTCCTGAGAGAAGCTGATGTCTAGTACTCTTTTTGTTTGTTTTCTTGTATACTTTTTCAGGAAAGTACTAGGTATAGACTTGCCCTGTGTTTTACTTACATGGGAAACTGAAAATGGTGTGAGGGCAGAGAAGGTTCTTTGCACGACAAACATGTTTTTCATGAGAAATTATGCATCTAGATATGTTCTGTAGCTTTGCAGCTTCCAGTCTGTCCCACGATCTAGACTGTTGGCCCCTGTTAAAGAGTATGCTTGAGGTCACCAAGGACCTGGGCTTGTTCTTTCACTCAAAAGGAATTCTGGGGTGGAACCAAATTGCATCTCTTTTCTTTTCTGGCTTCTCTAAAATGTCAGTTTGAGGAGGTAGCTGATTCATCCTTTGCCTTTTGCCTATAAAATCATACTTAAAAAATTTCAAGCTTCCAGTCTCTCTCTCTCGGGCTACAAGTGTGCGTGTGCATTCATGTCATTCATTTCACCACTGAGGATAACACTGATGAATCAAAACACTGCCTTGGAAGTGACCCCAGGGGTCACTAGAACAACTTCCTAAACAAAGCCAGCATGTCTTTGACAGCGTGTGTGACAGGTGGTCTCTGGGATTTTACTTGACCACTTCATTGCTAGAGGAAGGTAACTCATTGGTGCATTGTCGATCAGCTGTAATTCTTAGAAAGTTCTTTATACTGAACCCTCATCTGCCTCTCTGGAATGTCACTGCTTTTTGCTAAGACATAAACTAAATCTAAGAGGAGCTTTACATTCTTTGTTCTATATTAGTGCTTATAGTTTAGGATTTCATGTAGGTTTTTAGAGTTTTGTGTTGGCCCATGTCTTTAAAAGATTATCATGATTTCTTTTTTTTTTCTCTTTGGAATAATTTTATTCTTTTCTAAGAATTTTTTCCACCTTTTAAAAGAAATTGTTGTTCAAGTACAATGTTGTCTTAAGTAAAATGTTGCCTACATTTTTACCCCATCACTCCCCTCTACCCCAGACATCCCCAATGCCCACCCTCCATCGTACCACCCTTTTGCTTTGTCCTTTATCATTTGTAATGTTTCTGACAACCCTACCCTCAATGGGAGATAAAATATTATCATGATTTCTTTTCCAGAATAATATCCAGGTGTTATGCTGCTTGACATACATATCCTGTCTCTTTACATCTTTACCCAAACAGCAACAAGTAAACCATCTAAGTATGGCCACATAACAAACAAAACCAAAACATAACAAAAAATTCTGGCTTTTTTCAGTAATTTACATCTTATTAATGTTATTTTTAGTTATTTTGTCTCAAATAACTTTGTCTTTTATTTAACAGTTCACATTTAATTATAGTTAAAATACTGATTGGCCTGGAAACTATGCCTGTTTTAAAGATGGAAATCCATTGATTAAGTTTCCATTTCAAATGCAATGAAAACTTTTGGCCTTGTGCATAGAATTTTGGGTAGTTACTATGTTACTCTAAAACTTGAGATAAAAGTGGGATTCATAAGTGAGGAGGAATACGGAGAGGTGTTGAAATTTGCATGAAGGAAATGGAATTATCTTTCAGGGATTCATTTAGCTTAGGATGTGGAAACTGACCAAAATTTTCCAGCTGACATTTCTTATGAAAGATTCGTAGGTGAAAAAGATAATAAGAAGTCCCCAGGCAAGGGTTCTAGACATCCACATTTGTTCCTCTGAGAAAATTTGACTTGGCTTATGACTCTGTACTTCTCCCTTGCCTGAGTGGTAGTTTAACTGCGCCTTTATTGGATTTAGTATTGTAATTGGATATGGAATTGTGCCGGGAAGCATATATTTCAATATGTGCACCTAAGCAATCTAAATCATTAGGATGGTGACTCACTCCCATTTAACAGGGAAATTAGCAGGCTTTTTCTTTGTGTGAACATTTGGGGAGGAGCTGACACATGCTAGCTGCAGAGATATAGCAGCAGTGTTCCAGATCACCTGTGGCAAAACCAAGCCGCGTGGAGGGTGGGGATTTCTCTAGATTTAGCCAGGCTAGGTTTTATCAGCCATGTCTGTCTGTGCTCCATGTTGGAGAACTATCTGATTAGGGGATTCGCTGGCTAGTAAATGATTGGATATATGTGTTAGCCCATTCACTTATGTCACTGCAGACTTGACGAGGGTGCTTCAGGCAGGTGCACATGCCATCATGGCAAAGGACATTATGAAATTCTTAGAAAAGAATAATCTTTACAACCCAATTATTAAAAGAAATAGTTATGTCATAGAGCCTTATTTCCCAAAGTTGCTTGTTCATAAGAATTATTCTGGTATGATAATAAAAATAGAGTCCCACCCCTCATCCCAGCTGTACAGAATCAAAATCTTCAAGGAAGGCACCTAGGATCTTGACTGAAATATAGGCATAGCCCGTTTTATTGGGTGTTGTATCAGTGTGCTTCACAGATGTGGCACTTTTTACAAATTGAAGGGAAGTACTTCACCAGCAAAAAGATTGTGGCTGTCCCTAATAGGAGACTCACTTTACTGCTGTGGTCTGGACTCAAACCTCCAACATCTCTGACGTGTACCTATCGTGTATGTGCAGGGAATTAGAAAGGACTGCATTGGGAGAGAAGGTGGTGGTTGCTCCAAGGAGCTAGGGAATTACAGCACATAATAAACTATCAAACAGTAAAATGCCCCTTTTTTTCTCAGTGATGGCATCTGCAAATGACTGAACTGTGTCTGACAAGTTGCAGGGGATGGAGGGGAAAGTGGATGTTTCTCTTAAGAAACAAAACAAAACAAAACCCTAAACTAAAACAACTATATGTAAAGATATGTTATCTTTTTTTAGTTGCAGTAGTCAGTTGGTCTTTACTCTTTTTCTTTCTTATTCTTTTCCTCTACCCACATTTGGTCATTTTTCTTCTTCTCGGCCTTCCAAGTTATTTGTTTGGGATGTTTTAGAAAACCATGTGCAACATTTTCACACTGCATTTAATGGGACTGAATATTTTCTCTCTCCACGTCTTCCTCAGTTGAGTTCCTCAGTCTGTGTACGAAAAATAGACACACGTTCCTGTTTCAGCCAGGGAGCTTGTGCATCTGTGACGCTTCAGAAATAATAGGTTTAGATTTCAGCAGCTGATTAGTGCTCAGTTCTAACCAAACTGAGAAGGAACTCTTAAGAATGATAACATATTATTCAACTTAGCTGTCTGTAGAAAAATGTAGTAATGGTCATATTTAAGCAGTCCCATGGTTATAAAAGGCTTTTGCTATAGTCGTGTTTTCCCTTTGTGTACTGCAAACAAGCTATTAAAACATTTGGTGACCAGTCTACCAAAAGCAGTTATTCCAAGAGTAATCACAAAAATTTCATTAGGCTCCTTTCACTTATAGCAGGGGTGTTGAACTCATTTTCACCAGGGGCCGCATCAGCCTCAAGGTTGCCTTCAAAGAGCTGAATGTAGAGCTTCTTGCCCCTAGTTAAGGAGTAGTTACATTTACACAGTCCTAAAATTACACTGGGCCCTTTGAAGGCAATCGTGAGGCTGACGTGGCCCCTGGTAGAAATGAGTTTGACACCCCTGACTTATAGCAACCCTGAATATTAGGGAAAAAGTACTTGTGGAATTCTAGGACTATTATATATGATCTGCTGAACAATTTTACAGGGAATCCAACTTCCACATTGAATTACTACTGAATGTAAGAAATATAGCTAATGGTATCAGTGTGGCACCCAAGTACTGATTTGCCTATAAGATAGGAAGCCGTATCCCCACGAGCTGGAGCCAAAAGGAAAGAAGAGATGCACGTTTTAAGTGTGCCTGTGCAAACAGTTACCTGGTTGACCTTATATTTCTCCAATAGTCTGTAGAAATAGACTAGAAATAGAATCAGAGAACACAATAGGATCGATAGAAAAAGCAGGATAGGTAGAAAAAGAATCAGAAAGCATAAAACTGACTTACAGAATAGACACTATAGGATAGTTATCTAAATCAATTAGTGTATATTTATTGAATACTTTATGAAAAATACTGTGTATAGGATGAAGAAGAGTATTCTTCCTGTAAAGAGAATGAAATTTACCACAAAGAAGTCAAATAAATTAAAAATCAGATATCAGTTTGATATTTTAAATGTGAGGTTGATACATTTAGGCAAACATAACAAAGTTTTCCAATTATATCCATATGATTAAGGCAGAGGGTAGCCTGGTTTCCTAGGAAGAATTGGAAGTCATCTGCCTTCTAGTTATATTCATGGGATTAATAATTTCTTTTCTGTAATCTGGCCACCTGTTTCTATAATACAGCTCTGTCGTTCCTCTTCCTGAAAACCTTCGTGACTCCCCTTCCCTGTGGGGAGCTACAAAGAGTTGTATTAGCTGTAAAGAACTAACATGTTCTTTAACATTTTATGCTACACCCTTTATTAAACAACACAATCTATCTTTTTATTTTCATCTCCTGAAATTGCCTTTCACATATATCATGTTTCAACCACAGTCACTTGTCATGTCTTGAACATATGTTCTTTGATGTTGCTTTATCTTTGCATAACCCTTTTCCTTGAATTCCTGTCCCTCATTCTTGAACGGGCAAGTTCCCAGTCCTTCTCAAAGACCAAATGTTACTGCCTCTTTAAAACTGTAGCTGCTCCTCTGTGTTCTAGTAGTCCTGGCTATATACATAACTCTATTATAGGACTTACCACGTTCTGTCTTTACGGTTTTATGTCTGTCTCCCTTATTATACTTTAAAGTCCTCCAGGACAGAGACTGTCTTATTCATCTCTATACCTGTTATCTTGCCACCATACCTGCCGCAGAGTAGGCATACCCCTCCCCTGTGTTTTATGACCAAATGGACAAGGGAGAGTAAATGGGCTTGAGGGAAGTGGATGGGAGTAGGGGGCTGCCTTGGAAGAAAGGGTAGGGGAGGTCTCCTTTAACGGGGGTCGGGGCGGGGGAGAGAGAGAGAGAGAGAGAGAGAGATGAAGCAGTAAAGGTCCGTTTTGATCTGATTTCACTTGCCCTTATGTGAACAGGACGCAGTAGAGCTCCATATAGGATGGCAACCTCTGAATCCCGATCTGTAGAGATAGTCCCACTATAGCCAACACTCAGGCCTTTTCAGGTCTCACTTGGTGGTGGTTCTTGTAATTTGGAGCCAGCCAAGATAGAATGTCTGTGGCTGGGCCTCAGAGTAGGCTAGACTATTAATAAGCAAAATTCCTATGGACTTCCTTATGTGTCATCTGGAACAGAATAATAACAGTGGTACACCCTTTCTCCTTTGTCCTTCTCATATTTCTTCTCTCCCACACTGTCTTCAGTCCTGTTCATGCTGGCTCATGGATTTAGACTTCTAATGAAACTTCCTCTGGCCAAACCTAGGGAGATTTGTTTCAGCTCAATCATTTGCCTTTGTCAAGTTGACCTATTTCATTAAAAAAAAATGAGGTTGTGGTGGGAAGAGTACTTAGAACGCAGGAAGGGGCATGCCACCGGTGCCCCGGCAAAGGTTATGTAGATAAGGCTAGCTTTAGTGAAGTGCATGAATTGTCTTCGGGCCCCTTTTGCTATTCTTTCTTCTTTCTTAACACTCCCCTTTAGAAACCCACTTCCTTTGTGGTGCTTTTTTTTTTTTTTTTTTGCTGCTTCGCTGTCCCACTCAGTCCTGGCTTCCTTTCGGGGTTCTGATATGTCTCCACAATCCCTCTTCATCCAAAGCAATACCTGTCTATGGCACTAGGACCCCTTTTTACATTCTGTCCCATCATAGAACAATTCAAGTGACCTCATTTAAAGCTGAGATTTTAAAGAGTGACATAGTTTAATAGATTACTGTTGTCTTACAGAGCATATATCACATACATGCTTCAGTAGAGGTTTTTCTAGAAATAGAAAAGTCTCAAGTCATTTTAATAAATTTCTAATAATGAGACTTTCAGGCACCAGATCACACTGGAGGGTAAGGAGGAGAAATTTGGGACCATGCACACTTCATTTTCTGTCAAATTAATAATGTTGAAGTAACTTCTCTCAGCCCGCAGGTGGTACCAAATCGGAGCTGAGACATTCTGTTTCATGAGTACAGAGAATCAGCACTCCCTTTGTGGTGAGAAAAGTGTTAGAGAATTTTAGGGCCTGGAAATGACTTGTTGGACATTCTTCGACTCCAGGCCATTTTTTTTTTTTTTTTTTTTTTGAGGGGGAAGCCTCAGGTGGCATCTCTACTGCGTACAAAGCTTGAAGATTTGAAACTACCTTTTTCAGTTTGTTGGAGTTGGTATTGTTTACTTTTGTTTTATTTTAATATGAGGAACTTCTGGTTTAGCTGTTTAAACACAGGACACATTTCCCAGTGTTTTTGAATACCGTACAAATACGCTCTTGAAACCCTTGCCTGGAGCCCTCCTGCCAGCCCGCGCCTGCGCTCGCGGTGCCTGGGCCTGTGGGGTGTGGGAAAGGTGTGCTCACGGCGGAATGTCCACATGTGTGGAAACCCTGCCACGGAAAGAATTGCAACTGCTTTGATAGAGCCCCTATAAAACCTCAGCTTCTAAATGTCTCTAAAGAATAAAATGCCACAGCTATAAAAATATGCTATGTAAAAATATACCAAGCCTTTCTATTTTGGTATTCAATGCATTTGTCCTAAGAAGGAGGGAAAACCTGATCAGTTGGGAGACACAGAGCAAGAACTATTTATACCAGGGCTTGCCTTTAAGTTCATTTACAAGCCTCTTCTCTTTTTTTTCTTTCTTAAGAGTGTATTTTTGTTCTGTATCCTGGTGGTTACAGGAATCTATGTGTGTTGTAGAAATGGACGCTTAAAGGGGGGATAAAACTCATATTTTGTATGGCAGTATTAAAGGTAAGATGATACGATAAATGGATGCACTTTTTTTTAGAAGCCATGGTAAAATGGTGGGTAATTTCCAGAATAACCAGTGAAAAGGCTCAGTAAACATAACACTTATCTGATCGATTGTATTAATAGTATTATGCGCGCTAACCTTTAATGAGGAAATACATATTTATTTATTTATTTATTTATCTATCTTTTGAGGAAATGCATTTTTAAATCACAAGTGAGAATTTAAAGAATACATTTTCTCTGTATAGCCAGGAGTGGGAACAGAGCTTTGGCAATTAGAGTTCTGGTGGTGGTTGTGGTAAGTTCAGTTGCAGCAACTGTGGTTCTTGAGGTAGGGGCTCAGATTGACAGCTGGAAGAGGTTGGACTGGGAGTAATTGCTGAGAGACCCTGGCCTGCGCACAGCAGGAGTCTTGACTGTGGGGCAGTCGTCAGTTCCTCGATGTACCTAGCAGTTTGCACGCAGTGGATGCTCAGTAACTGGCTCCTGGAAGCTGGGGCTGAGGACTTGTTCAAATCCTCGCTCCACTAACCAGCTGTGTGACCTTGGATAACTTACTTACCCTCTCTGCCTCATCTCCCTCCGCCTTAAAGGTTGGAAAGAACACCATTCTTGTAGGCTGTTGGGCAGATTAAATGAGATGAAGCGTGAGGCTCCTAGCAGAGTTTGAGGCACCTAGTAAGTGAGCTTGTACATGTGAAATGCTATTATTAAGGAGCTGCTTTGTGAATGGCAGCGGCTCCTGCTGCTTTCTGGGTTAGGGAGACAGTGCGGATGATGATGTTTACACCCTGGTTTCTTTGTTGGGTCAGGAGCCTTTGTGAAATTATTTTTTTTCTCATGGAAAAGCCCAGAAATCTCAGATGTCTAAACTTTTAAGGTTTCTTCCCATTCCTATATGCCTTTAATTCTCAGCTTTTCTCATAATCAATTTTACCTTAAGTGCCATCGAGTAAAAATTATTTGGTATACCAGTTATTTGAAGCATTTATAGTAACATGGGTTAATTTTCTTGAATTGTGATGATTGGATATGAAAATGATGATTTTAATAAAATATATTTTAATTATATATATTTTATTTTAAGTGTTTTTAATGCAATGAAGGCAGGTTAATTAAGGGGAAAATAAAAAAAAATTGTCAGTAGAAAAGAGTACTCAATCTCACAATTAGAGCCAATTACGGTGCAAAGTAATAATAGCAGAAATTCTTCTATAGCATTTACTGTGTGTCAGGCATTATTCTGGGTGCTTTGCATATACTGTAATTTATTTAACAACTCAAAGGATTTCTATCTAGGTCATTTTCTATCCCCATGTAAACACAAGAACAACTAGGATCTTATTATAAAAATTGTTTTAATGTGATTATTTTGTCACAATAGTTTACATTGTATACATTTTTATGTCACTAAATGCATGCATATGTACACATTATGTTTTTAGCAGCCACGGAATATTGTTTTCTGTGGTAATGAACCTACTGGCACATCTTTTTGTGCTCCTGTAACCAAGGGAAAGTTTGTCTCTTAAGAGGCTGGTAGTATGACTTTCTTTTGTATTATACAAAGTTTGTACCAATTTTTGTATTTATACAAAAAATACAAATTTGGAGGAAAAAATTGTATTTTTCTTACAAATAATGCTTTTAACCAGAAAGCCAACAAGGTAGCATCTATGGTTATTTCTTACTAAGAGAGTTTCAGGCAGTGCTTTGCTCTCGTTCTGGAGTTTTGCCCTGCTTCCGTGTACCTGCTCTACCAAGTAAGAAAGCTCTGATGTTGCACAGCTGTGTTTTCAACATAGACCCAAATGATGTGACTCTGAGATAGCTCTTTCTGCTCTAAAATGTTTTAAAGTAAAATAGTATCTAAGTATTTATTATGCTGTGTAAATGATTAGACTTTCTTCGTTTACTGACAGTTGGCATGTAAAGAAATTCTCTTCTAGTTTTCATGGGAAAAACTCCGTCTAATGCCAGTCATGACTGTTTCCTGATAGTAATTGGGACATATTTGTTGAGATCCACATGGTTTGAGTCATGCAGTGCCTTCACCTATCCCTTTAATTTATTTTTAAGGCAGGAGATGAGAGTGATGGATTGGTTTCAGGGTGTGAACACAGTCTCTGATTGTAATTCGGGAGATATGTGGATCTGAAGTTGATGGGCAGGCTGCCTGGTTAGCCAGGTGAGCTTCCATTATCTCAAGAACCTGTACCGATTAGTCTGCTATCATACTGAGAGACCGCACGACAAACACAGATATTTTCCCAGGGCGGCTGAGACATAAAAGATAATATTCCATCTGAGGCTTACCATTATTTCAAGCCTATAGCATTTTATTTACCGGTATCTAACAGGGATAGCATGTTTATTCAGGAGGGAACTGGGAGTCTTGTTTTCCTCTGCTGTCACCATTTCCCTTCCTCCTACCCCAAATTCGGGCCAGTTCATAATCGAGGCATAAAAATGTATAATTTTATTTTTCTAGGCTAGTGTCTTGCAAAAACTAAAAGTTCATTACACTTATTGAATATCAAATGGACAAAACTAGATTAAGAACTATATAAATACCAACATGAAATATGATTTATCATAATGCGTATGATTGTATATATTTATTATACAGCTTTTTCACAGCTGCTGAGTGCAGTATTGTCTAATTTGGTTGTGATTTTTGCCTTCTTAGATCATGATTGAAACAGCTCTTGTACAGTTTTTAAGACTTAATAGGCATTGGCTTTAATTCTAGAAAGCTTTCCTTGAATAGATTTATGTGTCTATTTCTTAAGAGGCTTATGCTTTGATCAGTCATTAAATTAGATGCCTTGGAGGATCAGATCTTCACACTTTGGGAGGACTTTATGAAGGATTTCTTTTTTTTTTTTTATGAGGAATTTCTTACCTGATTTTCACATACTCTTCCATATATTTATATACTGAGTACATTCAGTTTGTACAATGATGTACATCACCTAGTCAAATAATCTGACCATTGATAATTATATTTCTCAGTTCCACCCAGCAATGAATCAGTGGGTAGAACGTGAAAGAAAAAAAAAAAAAAACAAACCTTAGTCTTTCTCACTTATATTTTATCAAAATACTCTTTTAGATTTTTCCATAGCAATTATATTTAGGATCTAGCAAAGTAAAACTGTCCGAGAACTTAGTGGGAGTAAAGAACACCTTTGTCCCTGCTTCACACATGGACACACACACTTATCCTTTATTGTTTCAGAGGAAGATCAGATTTTAGATTTCTCTGAAGAAGCTATCCATAGCATATTTTTGCAGGAAATCTTATTGTCATCATTAGCAACTACAAGCACTGAGAATATATTTAAAAATTCCAGTCAGCTGTTACTTGAACCTAAACTTTAGAGTTGGTTATCAGTGTCAAAGGAATTCAGGAAGTCATTTAAGGGCAGAGAACAAGGCCCCATTAATACATTAAGGAAGACTGATTGCTTTAGGGTGCTAGGAAGAGGGTGGTGGTGTAGTTTCTGGGAGACAGGTGTTCTGTTAGCCTGCTATCACCTGCCATCCATGCGATAAGCATAAAATTATCCATTTAGCTTTATTTCTATCAAACTTGTGTACCCTGCTCCTCCTTGCTGAATAAGATGCCAAATTTAAGAGTATAGTCCTAATCAGATTTAGGAACATGCTAAAACTAAACAAAACACATACCTTTCTCCATCTCTCCACCATAATTAGGAAAAAAATGTGTCACATGTCGATAGGTGAAATTGGACAAAGAGAGAGAGGAGAAAAAGCTAAACATTTTATAACAACAGTAAACAAACTTTCAACCATGATTTTTTTTTTTTTTTTTTTTTGAGAAATAGACTCTTGCATCTTCTGGGGGTTTCTTGAGATTGTACTTGAAATTGTTGTAGCATGTTTACTAGAGAGAGCCAAAGTGTTAATGTCATTTGATACGCATAGTGGATAGATTCCAAAAGTTGATGAAACAGTGAAATTAATGTCTAATAAATACCTATTCTTTATTAGCTCCAGAGTTTGCTTTGGAGAGGCCCTGCGATACTGAGAGTTAAGGAGGGAATGATATTACTCTTTCCTCTAGGGTGGGATTAAGATTTTACACGTAAGTACCATAAAGATCAGGTGCTCTCTGCCCACCGTCCCGGACACATTTAGAGTAGTGCCATCATCTCTTTCCTGGATTGTCCCTTGCTAGAGCTGTGCCAGGAGCCAGCGTGGGTGTAGATTAGTCTTGGTGGATAAAATAGACTCATTTCTTATTGTTGTGGGAATGATCACTGGATACCTATACCCTTTCTTACAATCTTTATCACATGCCTATCTCCACTTCATTTTCAATGCCCTAAGAATTTGCATATAAAATAAACAGAAGAAATAGAAACAGACTGAAGATACAGTGAACAGACTGATGGTTGCCAGAGGGGATTAAGAACTACAAATTGGCAGTTACGAACTACTCCTGGGATGTAAAGTACAGCGTAGGGAAAATAATAAATAATATTGTAATAATTTACGTATGGTGTCAGGGAGGTACTGGAAATATCATGGGGACCATACATATATAAAGTATATGATTGTCTCGCCACTATGCTGCACACCTGAAGCTAATACAAAATAATATTGAATGTAAACTGTACTTGAAAAAGAAAATAAAATGAAGAATTTGCACATAAATCTGAAGAAGGAAAGCTCTCTCTATTCCTTAGGAGGATGTTTGTTCACACCGGCTCTCTCCATGTCACCAGCTTCTCCAGTAGGAGTTCTGGGTAGATGACATTGAACCAGCGGATTCCAGGACGCGGTCCCTGAGTTCGTAACAACAAACCTGTAGTTACGGTGGGTGAACTGTTACCTCTTTTGCTAGTCAGTCAGAAGCAGTAAGGAGTAGAGGGCAGGCAATAAACCAGAAAGTTTTCATAATTATCTTTAAGAAATGTGACATAAACGTATTTCCTACCCAATTTACTGATTTGAAAATCTGGAGCATAAGACTACATCTACCAGAGAGATGTACATGTTACTGTGGAATAGTTAAAAAGTATATAACTGAGAGTCATACATATGGTGACTTCTTTTAATGTACTGGTAAATCACAATTTTTTTAATGAAACCAGTGCTCATTAGTTTCATAAAGTCCTTAAAAGTACTTAATTGCATCTGTATATAAAGGAAAAATGAAACAGAGGCTTCGATGCATATTTATTGATTATCTCCAAGGCCTTGGAAGGGAAGACATGGTCCAAATCAGACATGTAGATCATATTGGAATGTTCATAATTATTTCTAATACATGATAGAAAGTTTATATTTTTAATGCTTTTTTTCTCAGTTTCTGTATTTTAGGGATGCTGGTTTTCTTTTGACAGCTTTAGGGTCAAGGAAATACTGTTTTAAAGCAGTGAAATTTATTACTGAAACATGCAATTAAAAGTATTGACTCATTTAATCTTCATAAAACCTATGAGGTGGATACTGTTGCCCTCATCTTATGGATCAGTCACGGATGTACAATTAAAAGCCATTAGGAGGTACAGCTGTGATTGACACCTAGGTCATGTGGCTCCAGAATCCTTGTTCTTAGCTAGGATGACAATATTTCCCAAACTACAGATTATAGTTTGTTATGAGCTGGAAATCAATATAGTGTGTGTTTCAACTAGCATTTTAACAAAAATAAATCACTGTGTATATTATGTGTAATAAGTATTGTTTTATGAAACCATTTTTTATAATCATGCACCTCTGTATTTGGACACATACAGATGTACATATATATTGAGGTGCAGTAGAAAATGTATTCTGATTGTGTACCTAGGTCAAAAAACATTTTCAAGCCCCTGAGCTACACTATAGAGCTATTCAGTGCCTCAAAAATAGGTGTTCAGTAAGTATTAAGTTGAATAAATGTATTATTAAGTTTAAAAAAGGAACCTCACATAGTGCTAGGCTAAAAGGCTTCTGCCGAACATATAATTTCCCTGTGGAATCGGACTGAAAATGTTAGTACCAAGTTCTTAATCAATAGAATGATAACACTCTTATATAATCAATTAGTTTATATCCAGTTCCCAACCTAAATTCATCTGCCCCAAATTTTCTGGTTGGTAATTTTTTATTACCTTAAGACTGTCAAATAATAACCAGTCCAAAAGAAGAGGCAATTCCTAAAAAATTAGTTAATCTGGATTCCATTGAAGTAATGATACATTATCAATAAGTGATGTTTATTTCAGCAATGCAAAGATGGTTCAATGGTATGAAATGTGCGAATATTTATCATATTAAACTAAGTATAAAAATCATAGTATTATTTCTATGGGCACTGAAAAGACATATGATAAAAATTAACCATCTTTCACAATTAATAGGACTTAAAGGAGACTTCCTCAATGGGATAAATATATATTTATATCATCTCACAAAGCTATTATGATTGATGGGAAAACACATGAAGTATACTCACTAGCATCAGAAATAAAAGAAATTTGGCTCACTTCCTCCACTGTTATTTACAGTTGTGCTGGAGGAAATTGCCAATGCTATTAGATGAAGAAAGTAGGGTATTCAAATTAGAAAGGAAGCAGTGAAATAATTGTTATTCACAGAAGATAAGATTTTATATCCACAACCCTCAGAGCATCAGTTGAAAAGTGATTGCAAACAACATATTAATTCAGTAATAGGAAAGTTCAAAATTAATGTATGTTTTATGTAATTGTATAATAGTCATATTAAAAAATATGCAGAAGAACACTTAAAATGGGAAGAGATACTGTATTCTTTGATAGGTAGACTCATCATCCGTGTCTCATACTGAACATCAGGAATTAGAACAAAGATTTAAATGGGAAAGATGAAACCATAAAAGTAGTGGAGTTACACCCTGGCTAGATAGCTCAGTAGGTTAGAACCTCATCCCCATATGCCAGGGTTGCAGGTTTGATCTCTGGTCAGGGCACATACAAGTAGCAACCAATTAATGCATAAACAAGTAGAACAGCAAATATCTTTCTCTGTCTCTCCTCCTTTTCTCCCTCCTCTCTAAAAATCAATAAATAAAAGTTTTTAAAAGTAGTAGAAGAAAATATGAATTTCTTCTAGTCTGAGAATGGAGAAGGCCATTTTAATAAAATTCAAAATTCAGTTTAAAAAGATTAACGTAGTTAAGTTTATAAAACTTTAAAACTTCTACATGGCAAACAAATATGAACAAAAGCAAAAGATAAATAGGTTGGAGATAAAAATTACAACTCATTATGAATAAGATCTAATCTCCCCAATACATAGCAACTAGTATTAATTGACTAGACTTAACTCAAATCTGGTTATATTAACACATAGCTCACAGAAAAATACCACTGGCTTTTTCACATATGAAGAGTTTCTCAACTTCTTTCAAAATAAAATAAATCTATGACTATACCGACCGCATTTTTAACCAAATACAGTACATTAGCAAAAATCCAAATATATAATAGCACACTCTCTTGGCAAGGCTACAAGGAAACTAGGATTTTCATACATTGTTGATGAGAGGATGAGTTGATATAAATGTAAATTGGAACAAATGCATATGAGCTTTGATTTAGTATTCCTGTTTCTACAAATTTATCTTATAGTGTATTTGTAAAATGTTAAGTGTGCAAATTTATCCGTGGCTGCTTTATTTTTAATAGCAAAAGACATGAAACATTTTACAGTTAATGTCCATCAGTGGAGGACTGATGAAATAAACTCGGTACATCAATAATGGAATGTATGTAGGTATACAAAAAAGTGAGGAATCTTATGAATATGGATGGATTTCCAAAATATATTGCTAAGCTAAAAAATGCAAGGGCAGAATAAAATGAGTTACATTTGTGTAAAAAAGAGAAATTACTGGTAGTTATATTAAAAATACCAGAAAACATACAAGAAAGCAATAAGCTGGTTATTTATTTTGGGGGTACATAGGTAGAGGATCCATAGCTGAGCAGATAGGGGATTAGGATGGAGTCAAGACTTTTCACTATATACTTTTTTAAAGCAAGACTTTTCACTATATACTTAAAACTTTTTAACCATTCAAATACATGGATGTATCTATTCAACAATAACAACAAAAAGAAAGAAAAGATAAACACTAAAAATAACAAATGAACCATACCACTCAATAAACAATAAAACAAAAGTTAGGACTGGAATTCATCTTAAAAATTACTGGACATTGTTATGCAACATGCAACTCTGAAAATTACATTTGTTAAAATGTCTGTGTTATTCGTTGCTTATGCTCATCTCCTTGAGCTCTAAGACTGTCAGATTGCCATGCTGTAAGGTGATGGTGAATGATAGTGTTAGGGGTTTGTTCTTGTTACTGTTAAAATTCATTTAATACATGTAAGTATATAGTACATAAATGCAAATGAGAACATGCAACATCTGTTCACTATAGGATTCAAGAGCTACATCTTAAGTTTTGGTAGAATTTATTTATTCTGTGCATTATTTAATAACCTTTCAGAAAGTTAATTCATAAGAAAGACAGCAATACTTACCTTTTAGAATTGAGGCCAAGATTAGAGTGAATGTCTTCATAAAACAACCTGATAAATACTGAACGCAAGCATTTATTATGCCTGTGATTGTGTTAATTATGATATGCAGGCTTAAAATTCTAAGGTGAATGTTAACAAGGAAAAATGCACAGTTTGCCCTACTTATAATATTTGATTTATTTGAATAGAGTGAAGGGGGAGTTTGTTACAAAGTTTTTGATGGTATGAGTTTGTGTCTACTTGCATTTCTTTATTTACTAAGAATCTGATAGGATGAACTGTTCAAATCACTTTTAAAATAATCTCAAATTGAATATTTGATATGGAAAATTAACTGCTATATTTAAATTGTTTGAAATAGTTTAGGCTACAGTTGATTGTTTAAAAATGGCATACCACTGGATGGAATAAGATATAGTTATTAAAAATTAGATGCATAAAAATTATAATGGCATAGGAATTTTTCAAAATAAAGTAATTCGGAAGGCTGAAAAAGTTTATTTACTAGGATTTCAAATAGGTAAATAAAAACCCACTCATGTATTTGAATTTCATAGAAAAAATAGGAGGCATATATATCAAATTTTATTAGTGTTCATCTTTGAGTGTTGGAATTATATTTGTTTTTCTATATTCTTTTCTAGATTTCTGAGTTTTCTATTGAATGCAATGAACATTATTACTTTCATGTATTTGTATGTGAAAAAGTAGTGTGTTTATAATGGATAACAAAATCTAAATATATGCACCTATTCAGGAAGAACAGTTTGAAGCTGCGCTGACTTTGTTAGTGGAATCTTATTCTAGAAGAGTAGCAGTTGGCACCTGGAGGGACTCCTGGCACTTCTGCGTATTGAGGAGGGGTTTATTTTGGTAAAGTAACACTACCACTGCAGCCTGGTGGCCACTGCCGTGGGATCAGATCTCAGGTCACGCCAGTTCATTAGCTCAGCGTGTAGCTCTGCTCTCTGAAATTGTGGGCCACACTCAGGGCTTTTAAATTTTTTTTTTAAATTAATTGGGATGACAGTGGTTAATAAAATTATGTAGGTTTTAGGTGAACAATTCTATAATATATCATCTGTATATTGTACTGCGTATTCACCACCCCAAGTCAAGACACTGACAGTTTTTAGAAGGTGATCCCTGTGTCTTTCATGCATGTACTTGTGCTTATGGAAACCAAATACAGATCACAGGGCATCAGGGATGGTAGAGTAGCTAATATAAGGAAGTAATTTTGTGCTCTGTAAATGGAAATGTAAAAGAAATGTGTAAAGTTCTGTCCTTCTGTTCACTATTTAAAAATCCTCTAGTTTCCAGTGAAATAAGTGTACATCCTAGAGTCTTCATGATTCCATTTCTGAGCAGCTGGTGTTATTCTAGTTGACATCAGACATAACACCCATTTCAAATACTTTGGGGAATAGTCAATGAACTAAACACTGAAAATGATGCCTTGTAGGTTTCTGTTTAGTAATTTCAGTCATTTTGCCTTGATTTATAGTGACTCCATCATCCTGAAAATTCAGTGTCCCTGTTGTCTTTATGTTACCTTTTGTCTGATTTGGGATCATGCCCCTGATTCTTTTCATTTCATTTAAACAGAGCTTTTGAGGGATTTTTCAACCCCTTTCATTTTAGAGGTGTGAAACAGACACAGACAAGTTAGGGAATTGTCCAAGGCTACACAGGTAGTAAATACATAAAATTCAAGTCTTTTCACTTTCAGTTCAGTGTGCATTATGCTTTATTATGTTCCATTATTATTGTTTTAATTTTCTAAAATGTTGAGAAAGGGCTAGGATATATATATACCATATTGGGACTTGATAGGTGCAATGATAGATACTTTCAACAAAAATTACATTAAAATGTAAAAAAATCTTTTATCTTAAAAGTATTTTAAAAATGGAGAGATGCTTTTTAGTACCATTGTCCCAGTATTAATTACATCTTAAATACATGCATTATTTAATATGTTCCTTATCATGCTATATATGAACAAGATACATGAAAGTGAGATTTGAGATATTTTTAGATTTTTCTAAGTGGCAGGGCCTGTTACATAGTTGGTATCAGAATGGAAAACCTACAAAGAACAAATTTATTTTCTTAAAAGTAGTTAGATCATCTTTTCATTTAGAAAAACAAGGATGGCCTAAGTTAAACAGGAAGAATTTGGTCCCCTGTTTTATAACTTACTTGTTTAGAAACCACAGAAAAAATTGCAAAAAATAGCAATGATGTAAAAATACTTAAATACTAATTGTTTGATTCATGATTTTCAGTTATAATAATAATGTCTTTTTTCCCCAGAGAAGTAGCCAATTGTGAAGTTTAACAATTTAAATAAAGTTTAGGAACTTTATATCTTAAAAAATGGAATAATTCTTATCACTGGGTATAAAAACACATGGATTGAAAACATGTTATCAAAAAGATTACAGATTTATCTTTTGCCCCAGAGATGTTTTATTATCTGAAGAAGGGAAAATTTAAATAGTGCAAAAGAAGTTTCAAAACTCTTAAATCTTAGTGCAAACATTGCAGTGAAGTAGAGTTTGATTAACTGAGAGCTTGGCATTCTGACAGCAGACGTTCTGAGCATGGTGCCACGGGATCAATAGTTTGGCCAAAGTTTCCACCCCCGCAGAATTTCCAAGGTTTGGGGGGAAAAGGATCTTTACACGTCAGTCTTTTGACTTTGGTTGCAATTTTATAATTTGGTAAGCTTTCTGTAAGTTATGTTGTTTTGCTTTAGATAAAATTATTTCATCAAGGCATTTGGGAAGATTTGAGTCTATCTGCAGGGATATGATGTCATGTGTATAAAAATCCTTTCAGATAACAGAAAAAAAAAACAATTCAGGAATTAAATACCAGTCCTTCATCAGGAATTAAGTATCATTCCTTCATCGTGTGTGTGCGCGCGCGTGCATGTGTTCCTTTGCTAGCATGGTTTTTGCTCCCCTCCTTCCCGAACCTCGTGTATGTTCACTAATAGTGATGTCAGCTTCTTTTGGGAACAGCTGGAAGGGAAAACAGCAGGAGAGAAGAGGGTTGGATCTTCGGGGAGTGATAGGGAGGGGAGGCAGTGGGGGAATTGGTTTCTATGGATGGCTCATGGGAGAGAGCTCTGCCGTAGGAGAGCAGTCAGACCTTTTGGGAGGCTTAGAGGAATAAGGGGTCAAGAATGGGACATTTCGAGGAGTCATTAGAATTGAAAGAGAAAGAGCAATGAAGGAATTCACTTGGACACTCCTCAAGGGAGACTAGTGCTGAAAGCACTGAGCTCCTCGCAGGATTCTGGTTTTGAAGCAGGGATGGGGAGGGATGGGCTCTCGCCACTACTTTTGTTGTTGGATCCACGTAGGTCCCTGCTGTGTGGAAGGATCCAGATAGCTATAGCTACAAATGGGTTGGCTGTGCATCTCTATTTGTGCATGTAAGTGTTGTTCTGACTTCCTCTCCTTTTCACGGTCTTATCAGAGTATGGGAATGGCTGAAGGCTTTATTGCTATCTGAGTGTTTTATGCTCTGTGGATCTTTTAAGGCGTGGCCTTATCAAAGTTGGGCATCTAAATGCAAAGGAAAATGCAGGGCAAGCTTGTTCTAGTTGGGGTTCCTGTCACCAGACCATGGCAGTGTGGAACAATGGATGCATTACCCGAATTCATGGGATGCAAGCAGAGTCCCAGCTTTCACGCTTGCCCTTATCAGCGTTTAAAATAGTGCCCAGTACTAAGAGTACTCTCTGTAAAGAGAACATCTCCTTCCCATTCTCTTCTTTTCCCTATCCTTTATGAATATTTTAGGGGGAAGGCTTTTGTTTGAGCAGTTAGAAATGTGGAAAAACAAGATTACAAGGTCAGGGTGAAAGTAGTACAAGATTGGAAGAAAGAAACTATTTTTCTTCACTCAGAGTAAATTGATACTTTTGGCTTGAGGCCAGAGAAACATAGGAGTTGGGATGGTGCAGACAGGACTGGCAACAAGTTTGTTAAGGAATGGGCTGAGAGCGAATGGGCTCGTCTCTGCTCTGTGGTTTACTGTTGTATTTGAGTTTTAACTCTTCGGGTTTTTTGTCCGTTGGAAGCAGTGGTAAAATAGATTACACTAAGCTTTAAAACCACAGCAAAACAAAACTTTTTAAAACACTTCTGTGGTAGCCTAAGAGACTAACAGGTTCTGTATTCACTGTACTAATAATATCTTTCTGACAGTTTGCAGTACCTGTGGAATAAACTCTTTTTTCTTTCCATTCTATTTTATAAATAGAATCCAAGGTGTGTGAGCATTAAAGGAAACAATAGATTGTATGCAGAAAATGCACATGTCTTCTGAAAGTGCCATTTATATCACATAATTAGCATTCCTTTTATTCAGTAAATTTTGAAAATACTATATTCCTTTTAGAAAATTCAAAGAAAGTTTAACTTTATAAATCTAACTATTTGTGACTAATAAATAATTTTATAGTATTTTTCAATCTGAATATATTTCTATAATAATTGTTATAACTATAACAATTAAATCTTTAGCAAATATATATACCTTAAAATATTGTTTTACATATTTATTTTCCCCAGTTACCCAAAGGTTACAAAACAAACCTTTATTGAAGATCGAGATGTAATTTTAATGTTAGAGCACATTTCCTTTCATAGAATGGAGGCATGAGTAATAAAGATTAAAGAGATTTCCCATTCTTTCCTTAAAAAGTAAAAGCCAATATATCCTTTATTTTCATTCATTCATTCATTCATTCATTCATTCGTGTTTTAAACTCAATGTAGTACAGATAGTAAGTGCCCATTAAACTTATAGTGTTTACTCTTTAGTCTGTTGATTTGATAAATTGTAAGATTATCTTCTATAATTGTTAATAAAATATTTTTTGGTTAGCCTTTAATACATTAAAAAATTATTATACCAGACTTTGGAGACAGATGTAGATTAAAATCCAGCTGTTTGGTTAGCTGTGATAAACATGGATATAACTCTAGCTATCATCATTTGTTACAATCTCCTGTTACCTATCCAAAAGAATAACTAGATGCTGACTGAGTGACCTTGTGTGAGTGAATTAACATCTCTGAGTCTCAGTTGTCATACGTATATAAAGAAGAGTGATAATACCTATATTTGTTAAGATTGTTACAGATAGATGTATATTTAAGCCCCCTATATATTTGGAATGTATAGGTGTTTAGTTTTTAAACATTATAAGAGCTTGGTTACTTATTATTATTATTTATATTCTCACTCTTGTGAACACTGTGTGGATGAAAGCCTCCACCTATTCCTTGCCTCCATGCCGTTTTCCCTCTCTGTGTTTCCATTACTGCCTACCACGCTGTGTCCTGGAGTTAAAAAGTGCCAGCTTCCCCATTTGTCACACTTGATTCCTTCCTGCAGCCTCATGCGTGCTCTGCACAGCAGCAGAGTGGTGCTAAGGAAGCACTGCCTTTTCCCCTCCCTTCTTGTGTAGCTGGGACTGTGGCAGAGAGAGTGAAATATTTCATTAGTAGTTAAGCACTATATATAGTTAATATTACTGAGACCCCTCCCATTAAATATTATATATAGTCTTATTAAAATCATTTTGTGGTATGCTGTGGGTTCTTATGCATTCTCGTTAATGAGTTTCTGATAACGAGTTATTGAAATCTTAAGAGATTGACATCTTGTTTCTTTTTAAAATTCCTTATGGTTTCCATGTTGGAAACAAAGAAAAGGTGCAAAAACAACTTCCAAACGTGTGTTGATGAATTGCAGACTGCTCTGGTTTATTTTGCTTTACTACATTTAATGTTCAAGTACTGTACTTCGCTTTACATTTTAACTCACTATATAAAATTCAGTCTTGAATTTTTGTCCTTTCCCACTTTCTTTTTATGCTTCAAGAGCTTAATACTTTTGCTCCAGCTGGATAAAAGTTGAGCAAACAGATACTTTGACAACTGCTAACAGTACCACACCTTGGCTTTCCTGGGTACAGAGAGTAGTCACTTATTTCCATGGTTAAACACCTGTCCTGTTGAAAAATGCAGGTTACAAATTCCAATAAAATATATCATAGTTGAAAAAGTGAAGTTGTCAAAACTTTAAAAATAGATATGTATTGTATATGCTTCTTTCCCAGTTGTATACCAAAAAAAGTAAAACAAAAAAGTGTGTTGGCAGATTGAGGTCTACAGCCTGGAGATCACTTCCTGTTGGCTTCTGTGGTGACACTATTCTTCCAAGTGCCAGTTTTAATACTAGTAACCGGTCATGGATCAGTTATCTGAAATGGCAGGTTTATTTGTTAAAGGAGGAATGACATTATTTCCTGTCCTTTATACAAAGCTAAAGTGAGAATAAAGTGGTAAGAATGTTCCTCTGCACTTTAGGTGTGAATGTACTATCATTTGTGCTACTGATTCGATAGCAACAGCTGCTGCCATTAGCATCTTGGACCAAACATGGGCCAAGCTGTACTGTATGTATTTGGTGTGTGATGGAATACGGAGACTGATTAAAGGTACTGGGAAAGGCACTGGATTGTTCATTTGATAGCTGGTTGTATGCCTTCTACTCGGGGGGGCTTAAAGTTATTTTCATTTGTGGCCATCACACACTTTTAATTGTTGCTTTTTGAAGTGAAATACAAATTTAATTTGGGCCTAGGAAAGGCTTTTCTCCACTTGACACTACTTTGGTTTGTAGTCTCAGAATCATCTCCATAGTAGATAGTGTCAGTAACCAGAAAAACCTCGATGTGAAGAGACCCCATCTATTATATCAGGAGCCCTTTTCCTACTTTCTTTCCTGAGCTACCTTGGGTAAGGACACCTTTAGTTTGACATCTGAAAGAAGAAAACCTCTTTTGGATTGGAGAAATAATGAGTAATGCTGCGTTAGAGACTGTCTCTTATCTTTCTCTCCAATTCAGTCACTATATGGTATTATAAATAAGCAACAAAAACATTTCATGGTTTCTGAGATTTCTTTTAAGGCAGGCTTGAAAGGTATGAAGTGATTTACCGGTAAACCAAACTTTATCATTATATAATGGCAGAAGAATGTTTTCACTCCATCTCACTTTGTTTTATTGTATTCCACTCTTCTTACGGATAGGGATATAGGAGATCTGTTTCACCAGTAAAGAGATTATATATATCTCCCTAATAAATTTCAGCCATGTATGTAGCATCTGTAATGTTAAATAATTTGCATTAATGCCAAAACTGATAAGAGGTTGTGTTGAAACCATAAAAGAAAACACATAATAAGCATTTTTATTCTATAGTGAAATCAAACTTTTTAATACATTATTTGCTTTGTTGGCTTTATACTATTGGTATTTCTCTTTAATAACTTTATATAGGTACAAAGGACCTTTTTTTAGTACTACACAAAGTAGCAAACAGTTCTGTTAAAGTTGCCAAGTGTTCCAAAATAAATTGTTTATTAGTGTGAGGAATTTCATTAATAATTTAACTGTAAACCTGTGAGGCTACACTTATTGTCTGTTTTTCATAGTTTATTTAGTGACTGTTCTATAGTCACTAAACTTCTGTACTAAACTGTTCTGTACTAAAGCAATATTAAGTTCAAATCCAACTGCTTCATTCAGTAACCTTTTAAGATAGTGTATGAAACGTGGTTTTTATGAGGGGTCAACAGGCTATACTGGCTGTTTTTCTGTGTTTTTTTTTTTTTTTTTTTAAATTAACATCTAAGTTGTGTTGAAATCAATGTAAGTGGAACATTATTAGAGAAGGATTTTTAGTTTTTAATTTTAGTTTAATTTATTACAGAACAGCTACTCTCCTTTCATTCCTAAAGTCAGGCATTTTTTGTAACAGTCTTAAAAATGCCTATAGCGTGGGCAGTGCTTCCTTACCTGTCTACCTTCAGATAAGTGTAGAAATGGAGTTAAGTATTTAAAACTTTTATAAAAACAGGACAGTAATGAAATTGGGATCTTGTACTTTATAGTGTTCAAATTTCACTTTTATTGTATTATAAAAAAATAACAAAGTATAACAAACTGGAAATTAAATAAATATATTTTTTCACAGATTGTTTGACAAGCACTGCTTTGGAAGACCTAAGGAGAGTCATCTATGTCCATTAATTACCTTAATGCTATACATTATGATATAAACATTTCCTGAACCAACTTATATTGGTAACCTGTTTATATAGATAACCATATAATTTTTATACAGGAAGCTAAAGTGAAAATGAAAGCCAACTCTTTATTGCCTCTAAAGCAGTGGACTTTTCCTTATATGCCTAATAAGCATCATTTATTAAGTGCTTACAATGTGCCAGGTACAATGGGTTTGTTTTATCTCACTGCTGTAAAAGTGCATGGGAGTGGGTTCCACTTAGCTTCATTTTATTTATTTATTAACATTTTCTTTTACTGAATCTAGAGAGAGGAGAAGGGAGGGAGGAAGAGAAGGAGAGAAACATTTATGTGAAAAAGAAACATTGTTTGGTTGTCTCTTGCATGTACTTGGACAGGGGACTGTACTTCAGCCCAGGTGTGTGTCCTGACTGGGAATCAATCCACAACCTGTGGTTTGCAGGACCAATGCCCAACCAACTGAGCTATACTAGCCAGGGCTCTATTAGCCTCATTTTAAAAAATGAGGATGGGGAGGTGTTATCCGTGTACATTTTTTTTATGTTAGGATAGAAGATGATGTTTTCTAATCTCCATTCTAGACTTTTTAGGACTTCCTTTTTTAGTAATAGGAGGGAAAGTTTACATTGTATTTTAGTAGATTTTAATAGTTTTATATGTATGTGTTCTAAAATCAGGAGCTAAGTTAGGGGTAGAAGAGGAAAAAATCAGGTCTTCTCAGATTTTCCTTCAGTGGTAAGTTGGTACATATGTTCAAGATGAGGCTTCATCACACATGTTGATTTTGACCACAGAGTCTGTTACTACTGATTATTGAAAAATGCAAACTTTTAGGGATAGCGTATTCACATTATGGTTGATTCTGTTTGTGAGGTGGAATCCCTCTTTCCAAAAAGATGGTGAGATGTGATTTTTGAATGACATCCATGCTCTTTATGTCATCATAATTACTTGACTCTCAGGAAACAAGTATGTAATATTTGCATCTATTTTCTGTTTACCTTTGCAAGTGAGAAAATGGAAAAAAGGAAGGAAGGGAGTGAGAAAATGGAAGAAAGAAAGGAAGAAAGGAGGAGGGGAGGGGTGGGAGAAAGAGGAAGTGTGACTTTCCTCACATGGAGTCAGTCCACAACCAAACAAGCCTTCAGCTCTTCATTAGTTGTTGGATAAAGGCAGTTGGTTTGCTAGTTTATTTTTTTTCTTGTCTAAAATTCTGTAATTCAACTAGCTGATACTTAGTTGGATTTGTATTTTGTTTGTCTTCATTTGGTCAGTTCTACCACTTGTCTTTGATGTGTCCATCTGCCCGATAGCCTTTAGACAGTGTTTAAAGATGAAGGATAAACACTATCCAGGGGAAGACTAGAAGAGGTGACTGTGATTCTCTGCTGCCCTTGAAGGCACTGGATAATGGAGAAACAAGTGCCTGCATGTGTTGCATTTTGTTAATTGGATCCAGCTCCAGCAAAGAGACAACTGAGGTCATGTCAACACCTTGGAAGGCTGGGAAGCTGGAACTGGAGCAGCTGAGCCAATCCCCAGACAAACAGGTTTTAACCAGGACAGAGAGAGAGAGAGGAGAAAGGGAGAGAGAAAGAGAGAGCCCTGCTGCTTTGGAGACTCTTTGCACATTACCTGAGGCAGTGGTTCTGTTCACACCATTTCCTGCTTCTGTTCATTTATGTGTCTAATAGATCTTTTATAAAGACTGATTTCTCTTTATGTAGCAAAAGTAACTACTCATTGTTACATTAGACTTTGAGGTCTTTTTATTTTCTTCAGAGTGAGAAGCAAAGGAGAACCTATTTCTGTAATTAGGTGTTATGATGGAAAGACTGCTTGTGGCCAATGGCAAGGGTGACCTTTTGTTGATTATCAGCATTTGGCGTAAGGTTCAGTGCAGATTAAATGTACTTTCTGCCTCAATATTGTGTTCAAATATTGCCCGGTTATGTAATATCACACACTCAAACCCCTTTTGACTCTGGAGTGAGATTTTCTTACAATTTCTAAATATGGAGACTTGAATTGTAGTCTCAGCTTCAATCCACTGGCTTCCTCCCCAGACCAATGTAATCACAATCTTCAGGGGTGGAGCTCAAGCATCTATAATGATTCTTTAATTCCCCTAGATAATTTTGCTGCGTAGAGAAAGTCTAGAACCACGTTCATAGAATGATGTGTAACTGACCTAACTTCTGGGATTTTCTGAAGTTAATTAATATATATTAAGTGTACTTTTGCAAAAAGTACTATATAATTTATAGTGTCTTTTATTTTTCAATATTGAATTGGAAAATGGTCCTTTGATATGAGCCTGTACTTGAGCAGATTACATTTAACCTTAAACAAGGTGTAAAGATGTTTGGTGATGGATATCATAAATATATAATTATATCATATTTTATCACATGCTTAATTACAATTAAATACTTGATTTGCCAACAACTATGTACTGATGGGCTGAAGGGTGGGAAAGCAATGAGTGAAGAGAGAGGAAACAGCATTTATGGAGCATCTCTGTGTGCTCTGTGCCAGGTTCTATAATACAATAACCTCTGATACAGGAATCACTGTTCCCCCTTATACATGAAGAAATCAGGGCTTATGAGATTGTTGATTAAATTTAATTGTATCTCATTAAGTCATAGAGTCTCATGGATATGATTGATCCTAAAAGTCATCTAAGTAGGTTATCTACTGTCCATAAAGGCTAAATGTATAGGTTTCTGGGTACTTTAGACATTAAATCAGGAATGAAGAGAATCGGTACTATATAGATTATACAGTGCAACTATTTGCTTAACTGTGTAAAGTTATTTTTAAATCTATTTGGTAGTTACAGCAGAAATGAAATTTTACTTTAATTCCTTAGATATGATTATTCATTATAAGGGTGTTTTAAAATATTGTGTATCAATTTAGAAATCTGATTATTTAGAACTACTACATGTTTTTAGGACCACCATAGTTAACTTGACTATCTGAAATAATTCCATAGTTGTAAACCAATTTTATTTAACAAGAACTTACTCTTGATAATCAGAGAAAAACTATTAAGGTTTACATATAATTTTCAGATGTTTTATTGGGGACAGGGCAAGCTTGATTTGTTATTGTTAGACCTTTCTAGAGTCAATCTTTTAGCTATTGTTTGTGAAATTTGTGTCAAGATTAGAATATGATGCTCTCTTAATCAAGCAGCTTACCTCCAGAGAATGGGTTATGGGTTTTGTTTTGTTTTTGAGATTTCAGGTATACATTTTTCTACAGCACTTCTTCTAGGCTCTTCTGGGGCTATTTTCCAGGTTATCTTCTCTATGGAATGTCTCATATTTGGTAGTCATTGTAACCCAGAGATGGGTTCCTTATGAATATCAACTGATACTATTCAGAAAACTATAAATAGGATTCTTTTAACCTGTCATAATATTTACATTTTTTGTTAAATATCTATAATTCTCTATTTAGTAAATGAAAACAATATCCTTAGATGAGCTATACATACTAAATTAGGGATTTTTCCTGAATTTTGCTTCTACTGAAATACTTATTATTCTTTAGATTTAGAGAAATAGCAAAATATACTTCTTAGCAAAACTTGAAATGTCAGTTTGTTCTTCACCCTTTCATAAACTGATATTTTTATCATAAGACACTTTGGTAAAACTAGATAGAAAGCAATTTCAATGTTGTATTAATTTTTATAAAAATATTTTAAAGATACAATATTTGAAATATTTATGTATACCTAACAGTTAAAGCTTCATTGTATAATTAAAATAGGTAATATATGCATGGTTTAACATTCTGACTTTTTAATGTTTAAAGTATTTTTACTATCTAGGTAAATCTTCATTGAAGAATATCTTTTTTTTTATTTTCTCATCTTGTTATAATTGACTTGTATGTTCTCTGTCAAGACTTTACTCAGTCAGGCATGCCTGCATTTCTCACTCGTTCCTGTTTGTTCATGCACCGAGCATTATAGGGTGTTTACTGTGTGAGGGACACTGTTTTCCCAGGTCACAAATCTTCCTAGTAGGATATTTCATTTAAATTAGTTGGGTGATGGAACTGGATATAGTTATTTTTGCAATCTTAGAGTATGTTTTGGGCCACCAGTTCTCATTTAATTGGTCAGGCCTCCATATATTGGTCTGTTCAGTCTCCATAACAAAATACTTTAGCCTGGGTCGCTTTAACAGCAGACATTTATTTTCTCAAAATTCTGGACGTGGGAAGTCTGGGATCAGTGTGCCAGCATGGCTGGGTCTGGTGAGTCTTCAGGCACACAGCCACCTTCTCACTGTGTCCTCATAATGGAGGGAGGGAGGGCGAACGACCCCGGGCACAGGTGCCTGTGGGAGGTGTGTGCAAGCTCTCTGATGCGTCTTCTGAAAAGGGCACTTAGCCTCCCTATGAGGACCCTACTTCATGATCTCATCTAATCCTAATGATCTTCCACAGGCCCCTTCTTCCACAGGCCCCTTCTCCAAATACCTTCTCCTTCTTTCATGTTGGGAGTTAGGGCTTCAACAAAATAATTTGGGGGGACACAATTCAGTCTATACGAATCACTGTATTTTAAAAAGAAATACCTAAATGAATCTGCTATGCATCTTGGATTGAGGATCACTCTTTTAAGTGAATCTTGGGTTTATTGAATAATTTGTATATTACAATATTATATAACATCTTAATTTTTAATTTAATGGTATGTTTTGGTCCATTCTAATTTACTAATCCTAAGAGCTAACGCTACCAATCATTCATTATAATGTTCACTTACTTACAGAACTTATTATAGTAATCGTATTTATTCTGATTTTTCCAAAGTCTGCAACTTTGAGTTCAGTTCTGAATTTAAGATTTATGTTTGTAGCTGCCTTTAGAATGTTTAGAAATATCTATAAATAAATACACATTTTAAGCAGATAGAATTCTCACATGACACTTGACTCAAACTTATTTTCTTTCCAAAATATCTTTGTTATTAATATAACTCTCTACCCCTATGGCTCTGAGATCTTGACACCATTGATTACTTAGTATTTTTTTTGTTTCTCATATGTGGTCAGTTCTCTGGTTTCTTATTTTTTCCCCTCAACATTTCTCTTGGTAGGACCCCATCCTCTCTCATCCTACTGCTCCTTGTCTAGGCTTCCCGCACCTGGAGTTGATTTTCAGCGCTCACAGGTATAGCTGTACCAGTTGCTAAATATTTAAAATGCTTTTTTGTTCTGTACAGGTTTGAGAAATAGCCTTTTCCCCAAGTCCCTTGAGTAACTCTTCTTCCCCAGCAAATGCCAAGGACCCAGGTGGGCTCCTGAAGCCATGGGCTTCCCTTGCCAGCTCTCGCTTGCTCTTGCTCGTGGGAGCTGTAGCCTCTCTGTGGTTTGTTAACCGTGTTGAATATCTCCTGTCTGTACTTCAGACTTCATAATTATTATGGTAGCTTAGTGTAGTCGTCCCTTACTGACCCTTTACCTCTACTACTTTTTCCTCTGACATATCCATCATATCTAGATGACTCTTCCTAATGTCATTTGCTCCTCTGACCAAGAGATGGGCCTCCGTGCAGACCCTCTATCTACCGACCTTACCGTTGCTGCTTGACTGTTGTTACTCCATGCCTCTCTCAGATGAAGTCAGACTGATCTCACTCCAGATGTTCCCTTTTCCTGCTCTATCTCATGCCATTCCAAGTCAAACATTTGAGTTCTGTGTCAGTTCTATCTCAGATAGTTCCTCATGAAACGTTGACTGACTTCCCAGACTATAATGATCTTCTCTTCTTAGAATCCAAATAGCAGCCTATCTCTTATAAAGTATTAGTTCTAGAAAGAGAAAGTTAGAGTTTATGTAGTTGATGTTTCTAATTTAGGAATTCTTTCTGCAAAACCTTGGATGTGCAGCGAAGATTTTTTCCAATCCCGTAAAGCTGGTGATTCTGTTGTTGGGCACTTCTAGTTATTATCCAATTATTTAATGAAATACTTCTTGATGTTTACTGTATGACAGGCACTGAATTTACTTTCCAATAATGATCAAAACGGATGCTGACTATGAGCTCTGTAAGTAGCTTATAGTCCTTCTTACAGAGCTTGTAGTCCAGTGTGGGGAAGACATTTAAAATGTAAGCACACACAGGAGTGTATAATAATGATTTATGGTAGGTGCTATGAAGGAAAGGAACAGGGGGCAGTGAAAAAGAACAGAAAGGGCTTTAGTTTATACTGAATATGTAGAAAAGGTAACATTTAAACTGAAGAGTAAGGAAGGAAGGGAAACTCAAAGAGCCATGGTGTATGAGAGACTATTGTGTATATGTGTGCAGAGGCCCTAAGGTAGAAGAAAGTTGTCTTCATTCAATGTAGAAGTGAAAGGAAGCAGGTAGGCCTAGTATTTGAGAAAAAGATGAACATTGATTAGGACATGTGGCTGGAGAGGTAGGAAAGAGCCATATGATGCATACTTTCTTGTAGATCAGAGAAAGAAGTTTGAATTTTCATCCTAATGCACTGAGCAGCTATTGGGAAATTTGGAACACTGGTTTGACCAGATTTTTTTGTGGGGGGGGGCAGGGTTTTAAATTTAGAAAGGCTGATTTTCTGTATTTCTGAAATGACTTCCTTAGTTACAGAAATGTTGAGCAAGTCCACGGCCATTGTCTTGCAGTAGAAAGTTTTCTGCCTTCATTAATAAAAGCCTGCCACTCCCTGAGAATGCAGGTGTGTTCTGTTCTTTGTAAAGCTGGTTCCTGGGAAGGAGGAGGCCACTTTACATAAGATGCTCTGGGCCTTCTGGGAGAGAAAGAGCTAATACATAATACCTGGTCTTTTGGGGGATGGAGCTGTGTTGGCCTTGACCACAAAACCAAAACCAAAAATCAAACAAACAAACAAACCTAGTCTCAGGGAAAAAAATGAGAGTACTGAAACAAATAAAATTACCTTGAGGAAAGAGTTACTTAAGGGCAGAGAAGGGGAACTCAGGGCCAGTGGAACCACCACTCAGAAGAGTTTTTGGGCTCATGGGGCTGATGCTGCAGAGTTGTACAGAAGCCATCAGGGTAGTTTGTACTCAGAGGAAAGCATGTGGTACGGGTGAGGGTGAGTGCAGGCAGCAGAGTCACAGCACCCAGGACTGAGGTAGGAACTGAGTGAAACCGGATCATCAAGCTGGTTTGGCTTAGCGGGGAGCCAGATGGGGCAGCGCTGGTGAGTGGTAAAAGACCAGCAGTCTTAGGGGTGGGGAGCGAATTAGTGCTTCCCACTCCTCCTTTAAGATGGTATATAGGACGCTCTTCTAGGCCACATGGCACTCCAAACAGTTATATTTAAAGTAAACATTTAAATATGACCATAATTGTACTTCAAAATGATGGAGCATGTCATTAGGGTTATAGTTTATAAAAGATGGCTCAACTTGTTTTGTTTTGTTTTGTTTTTTTCTTTTCAGAAAATGGATTGGAAAATGCAAGGGGACGAATGGGGAAGCTAGTGGACATGCGGGAATCAGTAGTAGTTAAATAAAATACTACATTGATTAATATTGGAGCAATAGTGGTAGAAAGAAGGGAAATATTGTTTCTTTTATTAAAATCTCAGATTTTCCTGCAAGAACTTCGTTGATCCTACACCTTCCACAGATCTTGCCTTGAGCTTTCATATCTGCTTTCCCTGTTCTTTTTCTCCTGGTTAAACATTTCTAACTCCAGTGATTCCTCAGATGGTTTCTGGAATCCAGACTCAGCCATGTAGAGGATCAGGTTTCCTTATCAGCTGTGTGTCATCCACAGGTTTGAGAAACGTGCCATGCATGTTTTTTTCCAATCTGGTTAAAGTAGCCCTGTGGCATACAACTTGAGACCTCTCTGCAAGTTAACATCTTTCATGAATCAACACTTTGGGAGTGGTTGTTCAACCTGTTATGAATGTACCTAACTCGTATTATTTCCTGCATGTTCGCCATTTTGACCTCAGGAATATCATAAGACCTTTCTTCAAATGTGTAAGTAAGTTCAGAATGAACAAAGTCCACATTTTCTTTATCTCCCCATCTAACAGTTGAATCAATAATAAAAATATTCTCAGCCAACCCATATTTGGGACCTTTTTAAAAGTTGTTAGACTAACATTTGCCTACTAATTTCAGTGAGTTCATTTTAAGCTTACTTATCTGAGATTTGCAGAATTCACATTCTTGGTCTTTAAAAATAGTAAAATCAGCCCACCTGTAGTGCCCTGGTACCTTTCCTAGTCTCTGAAGTATTTTGAAAGGTTTTAGCAGTAGTTTCTTGATCACCTCTACGTACCCTTTGAGATCCATGGACTATATGTCATCTGAGATTGAACCTTAAAAGTTTATTTCTTCACAGGTCTGGAGGCTAGAAGTCTAAGATCAAGGCTCAGCAGGGTTGGGTCCTTCTGAGGGCTTTGCAGGAAGATCTTCCATGCGTCTTTGCTATCTGCTGGTGGTCTGCTGGTCATCTCTGGCATTCATTGACTTGTAGATTCATCACCCTGATTCTTTGCCTTCATACTCGCATGTCTTTGTCCCTGGTGCATAACTGTGCTCAAATTTCCCATCTTTGTAAGGATACCAGTCATGCCTTAACTAATTATATCTGTAATTAAGAAAAAATATCTCTAATTTTTAAATTACTTTATTTCTTGGTGTAAATGAGGTGTGATACAAAACCATTTTCATTTTATAATTCTTGTTACATATGGCCAGGGCATCAAATAAAAAAGTGTGACTGCCAAAGTAAATGAGCCTGGAGCTGGTGCCACAAAAGATCATGTTTGTTTAGCCTCCATTAGAAAGCTTAGAATAAAGGAAAAAAAATTGGACTTCACCTGGAGGCAGAACCTAAATGACTATATGCAAATCCATGTGCTTTAGTGCTCACCAGCCTGTGACTTCTGCATAAAGACACATGCATTCTGATGTGTGAGCAGCTCCCTGATAGCAGCCCCACGAGCCTGGCATATGGAAATTATTCCTCTTCACAGCGTTCCCACTTCCTAGCTGCCTCTGGAAGTCTACTCTTTCTTCATGCATGTCTGGACATCATTCTCTCAGCTGTCACTACCACAAGCTGCCTGCCATTCCTTCTCTGGCTTCCAAATTCCCACATCTACAGCTCACAAAGTTCATTGACAAAGACCCTTTGTTATCATCACCTGTAAGGAGGAAGCCAATGCTCATATCAAGGATGCCGTATGTGGCTTCTGAGATTTTTTTGCAGGAGCCCTCCCCGCAGCTTTGTGCCATGCCATGTCATCTCTGTCTTAATCAAACCCCGATATTGTCAGAATAACAGGAAGTGCCTCTTGATCAGTTTCTGGCCATAATCTGTTTTCCAGAATTTCATTTCTTATGAAACACAGTTCCATCATATTTTGGCCCTTGTTCTTCTGCTATAAGCATTTAATCTCAAGCAAGGAGTCCCATGGGGAGCAGATACTAGGTTGTCCTTCCGCCTCTGTACTTATCTGTTACTTTAGTCCAGTTTCCTACTTCTTCCCCTTTTTCCAGAATAAAGGTTCTCATGCACATGAATAGTTGCAAACAGATTTGGGGTAGGGAGTGGAAATTACTTTTTGGGCCCCAGGTCAGTTAGCCAAAAATGGCCTGTTATATAAAGTATTAGATTTACTAAATGAAGGTGGATTAGGATCATTCTTGAGAATTGTACAACTGTTGTATTTGAGGAACAGCAAGACCAGTCTGGTTATGGTGGTGTGAATGAGAAGAATAGTAGAGGGTGAGTTATAATTCAAAGAATCCACTGTGAATACTCCAGAGAGTAGCTGAGGGCAGCAGTAGTGTGACCACAGTGAGGTTAAGGAGGCCTGTGCAGAGGTGACCTGTGTGAAAGGCGTTTGTGGATCCAAGCAGAGCAGGAGCAGTGGAGGCGGCAAGAAGTGCTCCGAGGTGTTGTGTAGGTAGAACCTGTTGGATTTGCTGACGGATCGGAAGTGGCATGTGAGGGAAAGAGAGATGTCAGGAATGGATGCTGCTTTTTGACCTAAGCAACACAGTGAATAGTCATGTCATTTACTGCCGTGAGGAGGCTTGTGGGGAAGAGTGGACTTGGGGATTGAAGTTGAGAGCTGTGGTTTGAACAGGTGAAGTTTGAGATTCTTTTCGATGTCACGCAAATGGATACCTTGACTCTTAAAAGGATGGGAGAGCCAGAATGCCCTTGCAAAGTGGTGCAGTTTTGAAACTCCTGACAGTGTAATCAAGGTCCAAGCTGCCAAGTATTTGAACACCATGTATGAGCTTCCCTCCTGACACGCATGGCTGATCTTTCATGTGGGATAGATACATCCTTTCCCCCCATCTTTATGTTTTTCTTCTCCTCAAATCTGTCCTCTGCAAGAGTTTGCTACTTAATAATTGTGAGATTTGGCTAAGTTACTTAAGACTTGGTGTCTTTCTCTATAAATGACAAATAATGTTACTTATTTCACTGCATTGTTTGCTGATTACATTAGATAATGTTTGGGAAACTCCTAGAATAGCGCCTGGCATGTAGTTATAACCTATTAAATATCTTCAGTTATTGTTATTATTTTTGCAAAATGAATACTATTCTTAAAGCCAGTTTTAAATATTTTGGAATGAAATAAGGTATAAATGAGCAAATAATAATGGATGAACATTTTACACATACATCCATATTTAATATATAGTGATTTTTCCTTATTTAAATGAGTTGTATTTTTCCACCATAGAGAACTACAAAATATTAAAATCAGTAACTTGAATTTTATAAGCACATATGGGGATTTTCTGAGTTGTAAATATGATTAGTAATGTGAATTAGTATTTGGTACCTCATAAGATCTGCCATAATCTTATGCAAATCAAAATTCACACAGAAATAATGAATCAGAAATGCAGCAACAGGCAGTATTTTGATCGCATTTTCTCTCTGCTCTATGGGGCTTAATCTCACCATGTGGTGTGTTCCAAGACCTTTTATTTGCTCAGGTTTTCTGTTGATTCTACTTACCCTACCCTTGGTTTTAAAACCCAAGATTACTACTTTAAGTGTACAGGTATTGTGAAAAAAGTGTTTTCAGAACAGAGTAAATGTATGCCAGGGAATGTTATGTCGAGTCTCTTCCTATTTCATTAATAGACTCATCTTTAAGGAGCAAAGGCCTCATCACTTAATAAAACTAGTCTCTTTCGCCTTATCGTGTTGAACCTGGAAGAAAGCCAGACGTGGCCAGTATAAGGTTAGATTCCATTCCATCAGCATAATAGTTAATAATAGTTGACTGACAGGGATATGAAGGGTGCCCTCTTTTCCTCCCCCCTCCTACCCCATTCCAGACTAACCTCTCTAGGGAATATGCCATTCCTTTCCCCATTCCTAAAATTCCTTGCTCGAGCACAGCCAGGGGCTGCTGGACTGGGGCCTTATTGTATAAGAGGTGGGGGTGTCTCTCTGAGAGAGTTGTTAGTCTCTGATTTCTGCTGAGGGAGTCCAGAAATCTCCAAACATCTGTAGGGATATGGACGAAAGGTGAGCCGCCCCTGCTGTGGCTAGTGTTTATGTGTGAAAAATAACTGGACTCCTGTCAGTCACCTGGTCTAACTTAATACCACATCAAGATCATTTCTGCTTGCCTGCAGTCACAGGTGACATTTTCGTCTATGGAAATTTAGAACTATTTTCATCTGTTTTTTTGTGAATCATACCTCATGTCACATATTCTGTTGCATTGTTAAAACTGTACATATTTGAGGAGCACGGTAGTGGTAAGTTAGTAACATTTGCAGCTTTCTTCCAGCCTTTTTTTTTTCCCCTGGATGCAGGTATTTGCAGGATAGGAACTATTCAAACAGTTACAGCATTCCAGAGATTCTTTCCCTGGATTCAACATGCTTACGTTTCAGAGTTATATTTAAGCACTGAGAAGTATTTCTGAATACTGAAGCATGTAAGATTCATTAGAATAGTGTTTAAGTAAAAATTCAAAAGTTTTTTTAAGTCCAGGTCATTCCTGTTCTTAGCTGGGCGATGATTCCTGCACAAAGCAGCCTTGAGTTCTATAATTCAGTGAAGTTAATATGTGGTGTTCCTGCAGTTTGGGTTAGCAATTATTCTTTACTTCACATATCACCACTACAGAGCCTCTTGCTAACTTTTAATCACCACCTTCTCAAGTTTAAGAACTTGGCCAGAGAGATCCCGGAAAGTCTCAACATTTTCCAGTGAGTAAAGTCCATCTCTTCTGGAGATCTTGACACTGATCATTAACAAGACTGCACCCTCCTTAAGGATATCAAGAATAGAGACCTGCCCTTCTGTATATTTAGCAAAACAAAGTTCTACATCAGGGTAATTCTTAAATAGGGCACATTGTATTTATTGACTAGCAGCCTGACCCAACTTCATGTCACCTCCTTCATTCTACAGGTTGTGTTAAGGGTTTCAAATGTTTTTCTCAGGTCAGTTTCCCTATCATTAATGCTGCAACACCTTTGCCGAGTAGATATCCACTCTCTCATTCTTTTATTACACCACAGTGAAACCAGCACGCAGACTCCCATGGGTTGATGAATAAACTCCAGTTTTATAGGCTTTTGTAAATAAGCTTTAAAAAGAGTTTCTGGAATCAACATATGATGAAAAAAATTCCTAAACCAGACTTAGAAAAAACCCCACAAAGACCCATTTAAATGATATTCCATTGAAATGTGTTAATGTGCTCATATGCATGCCATTCATCCTCTAAGGTGTCAAAGGTGTCACCAACCTTACTGGCAAATTTGGCTGGTAACATGAGCATACATGCAAAAGCCTTGCTTTTCGATAACACATAATCTGGAAACTATTTAGTTGCTCTTTAGCGCCTTTTAATAAAGGAGGAACTCATCTTTTTATTTTTTAAGTGCTTACTAAAAATTGCTTTTAACATCACCTGCTTCTAAATATTCTAATATTTTTATAACAAACTTGAAAGGTAATGTTGGAAAGTATTCCATGTGATTCAGTGGACACTTTCTGAATATCACTCTATGCCTGTGACTGCGTGCCATGTTTGGGATACAGAAATGAGAGATAATTGTCAGGTCACAGTGCACAGTTTAATGGAAGAGGCAGGGTGTAGATTCACTAATCTGATAGCAGCTGATTCTGCCAAAACTGGTCAGAAAGGGGTATTCTTTCAGGACGTAACGATAGGTTTGGACCTGGAATGATGAAAGCAAGAAAATGAGGACAAACATGGATATTCAGTGAAAAGCGGTGCTGAGCAAAGAATGTCATACCAGTGTGTGGCAGGGAGACTGGGAAGAGCTGCAAAGGGTGCAGAATGTGACTCAACAAAGTTTAACATTGTTGCTCTTTTTAAATTAGAGAAGTCATAAGGATATTTTTCATGAATGAAATGCCTTCTAATAATGCTCATCTCAACATGATCTTGGGAGTTGGTGTAGCACCTTAGAAAATAAAGAGTTGTTTGAGGGAACTTGTTTTACTTTAAAATAGATAAACGAAGGATAGTAACAAAGAGGATATCCTGAGACTGAAGCTCCTTAATTTTTTATGAGAAAGTGAATTATAATGTCATATGCACGTTCACTTAGTAATTTTTTTGTACACAAACCAATATTAATGGGCCATCTACTACAAGCCTAGTACTGTTCAAGCTGTTAGGAAGACATCAGGTGACTGAGATAGACATATTACCTGCCTTCCTTGAACTTTGAGGTTAGGGGAAAATCATAATTTTTCTCTGCTCAAGTATACTCCTGTTTTAGAGTGACCTAAATGATTTTTTAGTCATATATTTTATCATTTTATGATTGTTTCGGAAAATATTTTCTGCATACTTTGTTACTTCTACTAGATCTCCTATATGTTCATTTCCTCTTCCTAAGCTATAATAAAATTAATTACTAAGCACTTTTCTAACACTGACTATAGGAACTAGTGTAATATTGTGTGGGCAAAGTGTAGTTTAGGAGAAACCTTTGGAGAGAGAGTGAGGAATGGAATTAACATTTGTTGAGTACCACTGTGTGCTAGACTCTATGTGAGAAAATTTCATATAGTTTATATCATTTAATGCTTAAAGTTCCTCTGAGAAGCAGTGGTTAGTTAGTATCTTGATTTTTTTAAACCAAGAAAACATTCTAGAAGAGGGAAACTGAGGCCAACTAATTTGTTCTATGATACATAACTGGTAAGTAGCATTTGGACTTGAAATCAAGATGGTTGAGTTCCAAAGATTTTTCTCACTTTATTATGGCTCAGACAGGGGCACTTGAATAGGGGTACTAGCAAATAATAAATGTCAGTTTGTATATTTAAACCATGGCCTGAGAAGCTACAAAATTTATTTTAGTGTTTCCACTAGATTTTATGCAAGTTATTCAAACTTCAAATGTTATAAAAGCAGAATGTTTTTATTACTTAATTTATTTACTATTTTTGCCTTCCATGCTATAGTGTTTAATAGTTTTTACCTATATGGTTCATTTCAACTGAAGCAGAAAATTTCTTGTCTTGTATCAAAGGTATAAAATTACTATCATATAAGCAGACACATGAAGAAAAATATAAAATGCTTTTCTGGGACTTAAATGAATTACTAAAAACCTTGCAAGAACAAAACAAATCTAGCCTTTCAAACTGTATTTTGCAATCATATTTTAGAATGAAGATGGAAAACTTGAATAATCAAAGGTAGTGGAAATGTCCCCAGCTTTTATGGATCTATTAACTTAATCTGTTGAAAATCCCATTCAAAACAATTTTCACTAAAATTTGTGAGTCCTTTTAGTATTTGTGCAGAGTTTGTAGAAGGTATTTTTTTATTCACGTACTCATCCAACTCTGAAGGACATTTTTAACTCTTCATAACAGGTATATTCAGCTGATCTGAATATTTCTTCACGTCTCATAAACTGAGCGCTCTGAGTAATTTGAATGACACTGGGATACTGATTGTCTATATAAGATCCAGCCCTAAAGACTTAGAGTTTTAGAATTGACTGGCCAGAGAATTTGCTTCATTGCTATCACGAGTAGTGATTCTAGGGCTTTTCCTCCTTTTCTCAGCATTATTCTTGTCATAACTCTTAAGACTTGTGGCATGAATACAACATGACAGGATAAGCTATTGAAGAAGTACATTGGTAAATGAAAGAAAGCGCTTATCTCACACTTGTCCTACACATATATGTATCCCTATATTTAGGCAGCTATTTTATTTCTTTAATTTGGCTGTAAAATTCTTGAGTGTAAGGATCATTTCTTTTATTCTCCAAACTTTGCATGTTAATTTTTATATAGCAAGCCTTCAGTCTATAGTTATTGCTGCTGAAGTTCACGGTAAATTATTTCAACACATAGCGCACAACAATGAGTAGATTACAACTAGGGAAAATTAATTTTCCCATTTGGCATGTTGCCCAAAAATTCTAGCTTTGTCATAATTATTGGGTAACGTGTAGTCAGCTTTATTTACCTTTAACCTGATCAGGTATTGCACTGGTTCTTTATAAACCTTTATTATGTCTATAGTTTAGTTTTACTCTAGTTCTTTTTAAAATGTATTTACCAATCTGCCTGACTTTGCAGCCTGACCTCTGACCTCAACAGCTGAATATCCTTCATGGACTCAGATTCTGGATCCTCAGCAGAAAGAATTTAGGAGCTGTGTGGTCAGAGCCTGAGTTTGTGGTCTGCTCCAAGGGTTTTGAGTTTGTTGCCCTTAAATCCCACTTTCCCTATGACTAGTTTCTGACCGCCACTGCTTGCACTTCCTTTTTCATGCTTAACTGCATTTGTAGGTATTATTCCCTCTGCCTGGATGTCCTCCCACCCAGTTTGACTGGCAAACTCCTTATGTTTCAAGATGGAGTTTAGTCATCTTCTTTGAGAAGCCTTCCTTAACTCACCCAAATGTCTTTGGTAATTCCTTCCTTTATACTTCTTTCTCTATATAAGTCCATACCTCTATTAATGCACACATCACACCAAAGTCCCATTATTTGTTGACTTTCTGTCCCTCCTGGACTTTGTAGTTGTATGAATATTTGAAAAGAATGAATGATTTCTGCTACTTCATTTTGGATCTTTGTGGGTTACCTGTCTTGCATCTGCTTGGAGGGTAGTGTGGATACTACTTGAATTGAATCTAATAATGACATAGCCATGTACCTATACATTTTTCCTTCTATTCTGGATAATACTGTGAACCTTGGGCCATGCTCCAATTTGTTGATTGCTTGGATAATCACTGGACAGCTAGCTCCCTGTGTTGGGAGTCTTCCTGAATATGTTTCCTCTTGAGTTTCATGGGCAATGGTTCCACTTTATTCATTTTTCTAGTGTACGGGGCTTATGACTCTGTCTAACTTCATGCATGTTGGACAAATCCACAAAAACTCTTAATTGCTTTTTATCAGCTTTAATAGATTTATACTAAAAAATCCCAGGCTAAAACTAAAAACAAGCTTTATAAAAAGGATTTTTAATGATTGGAACTAATTTAAGAAAGATCCCAGACTGTGCCAAACATTCCATCTGCTCTTTAACTGCATCCTGGAGAAAACTTAGCGAGTGGCCTTTTTCCCGTGTGTGTTGAAGTTACTGAGGCTGTTGGAGTGAGTTAGGTTTGGAGTCACTGATGTTTGCTGTCATACAGCTTCAGACACTTTCTTTCCATGGCTAGTGCATACATTTCATCTTAAATTTGTCACTGTTTTGAAAATTAATGCTTTTTAAAAAGTGTTCATTGGATCTATGAAAATTTACTAGATTTAATAAATTCTTTGAAAGCATTTTATAAACATTTAGTTCTCCTAGATTTTACATATAGTTTTAATCACTTGAATTTTACCCCATAAGATTTGTTTTGCATCTTGATAACTTATTTTCTATTTCAACAATTTTAAAGGTTCTTTCCAAATTGCACTTGCCGCATTTTTATAACTATTGCCCCTACACTGAGTGATTAATCAATTGATTGAGTTTTTCTTCCTTTTTTTCTCTTAACTTTCAATACAAAACAATTTAAATACATAGAGAAGTAGATGTTTAATGAATTCTCATGTATCCATCACTCAGATTTAATGGTTATTAATTCTTGTTAGTCTTCTTTTAGCTATATATACCTCAAGCCACTTTCTCTCACAGATTATTTTAAAGCAGATCTCCAACTTCTTTGGAAGTTCACTAACACAATGTTTGTCAGTTACTACATGAGCAAAAGACTTTCTACTCCACATCAGAACTGAATGTGACATACATACATACATACATACATACATACATATACACACACATACACGTTGAGCATATATAGTGGCTTAAGCTTGGTGTTTATTGCTTTTTCTCTTAAGAGTATTTTTATGCCCTGACCAATGTGGCTCAGTTGGTTGGGCATTGTCCTGCAAAGCAAAAGGTCACCCTTTGAATTCCCAGTCAGGGCACATGCCTGGGTAGCGGGTTCAGACCCCAGTGGAAATGCATGTGAGAGGCAATCACTCAATGTTTTTCTCTCTCATTGAAGTTTCTCTCCCCCTCTTTCTCCTTTCTTTCTCCTCTCTTTAAAATAAATCCATAAGCACAATCTTGTTTTTAAAGAGCATATTTATTTCTTTTTGTTCCTCTGAACTTTTTATTTGTCAGTATAGGATGTGGAATTGGGGTGCACATGATTTTGAAGTGTCAATCAAATTCTATGCTAGATATATGTCATCAGTTTTTCAAATTAGGTAATTGGTTTCCTAAGAGCTTTTAGAGGGGTTCCAAAGATTAGGGAAAATGATAGGTGAATTTTGATTTTTGTAGGTGATAGGGAAGCATATGCAGCATTCCTTTACGAAATGCTATGGAAAACACAGATTAGAGAGTGCAAAACCATATGGGTACTGATTGGGTGCCTTAAGGGTGTTAGCACTTTGGGTAAAATGGAAGTGGCTGCAAAAATAAAAGTGAAGGAAATAACATACTTTGCCTATTTTATTCACACTCTATACAGTTTTACTTGGACTGGCAAACATATCCTGCCCAACACTGGTGAGGCCATATGAGCTTCCTCTGTGGATTATGTGCAAGAAATTTATGGTGGTGGTTTATGGATGGAGCCTGTTGGTGATAAACTCTTTCACTTCAACCCTAAAACTAAAGAAAATGAAAGCAAAAATCCTACCAATAATAAATGGAGTATTTGCAGTTTCTTCAATAGAGTTAACCTCATGATGATGAGCTAGTCCTTTCATGTCATCCTGATTTTCCCGAAGTCAGTACCTACCCATCATGCAGCTGTTGTCCTTTATAGAGCTGGAAACAGAAAACTCCTAGGGAAGATTGTTTAGCTCCAAGGTTGACATATGAGTAAGAGAGAAGAATGAACTAGGTGTTTCAGGAAATGACAACAGATTCCACTCTGTTTGGTACATCGTTCATCTGTCCCATGCTTATGAGGCAGGTAATTGAGAATTTAATGGTCAAAATTAGGTAGCCGATCACTTTATTTCACTGAATTGTGAAATTCCTTTTCTGGCCTCATATTTCAAAGGGAAGAACAAGTACAGCATTTGGATTAAAAGCAAAAACAACAAACCAAAAAAAGCAAAGCCTGGCTCCTCAATTAATTCGTTACGATTTTACTCAAGTCAGTTGAGTGCTTTTGGATTCAGCTTCCTTATATGTATAGGAATTGCATATACCTCATATTGTAGTGTGAAGACCTAAAGAGATGATGTATTTGACAATGCTTGAGAACTATATGGAACTACCTAAGTTACATTATAGTATAAACTCAGGCATAATAATAGTCTTGTATTCTGTGTAAGACATAATTTGTTTCTCAAAAGAACATAATGGTTGTTGCTATAGATCAAAGAACTAATTTAACATAAAGGGGGAGATACTTCGTATTTTTGTTAAGAGTGTTATTTTTCTTTTAACATTTTAAGGGAGTATGAAATATTGCTATCCATACATCCAAATTTCCTTAATTTCAGCCATTTTTTATACTTCTAAAATTCACATAATTAAACATAAATTCATGTATTCATGAATTGTTTTTTTTCCAAAGGACCCAAGAGTAATCTGTTAACAGTTAAAGATTTGAGGGTACAAGAATGTATAAAGTTATTAAAGGGATTCCTCATGGGATCATAAAGCTTTAAAGTTAAAAAGGAATATAAGATTTCCTCATTCAATACACTTATGTTATAGGTAAAAACAAAGTAGATTTCAGAGAGAAATAAAGAATGATTCTATCATTCAAAATAGCTGTGAACATGATCACTTTTTCTTTCTATAAATACAAAGAAGGAAATCACAACTGGAGGCCCACATCTCACTTATAAAAAGAAACAAAAAACTGACAAACTAAAGATGTTAGATAGTTTTCCATTTTTGTCACTCATATTGTTTGCTATCTTCATACATTCTGTGTTTGCCACATTCACTTTAGATAAAAGGAAGTTAATATAGGAGTGGTTTAATATAAATTCTTATAAAAATTTAAAATTAAAAAGTAGAAATTGACTTTCTGTTATGGGAAAAAACCATTGTTACTTTACTTTAGCTGTGGAATAATTTGACTTAGCATGTGGTGGAAACCTTGTATGTTTCAGGAGTACATTATAAGAACCAATGATGTAAACAAATGACAAATTAGTATACATATTTCTCCTCCATTATGATACTCATTTGATGTTAGAATTTTGGAATTGTAAAATTAGGTCATTAAGAAATCATTAAAATAAGACTTTTCTGCACCAGAATTGAGGAGTTTTACTTATATAAGATGGAAATTTTTATTCTTAAGCTGTCTACATAAAATGTTCTACAGACTTTTTGGTAAATTCCTGCCAGTGTGTAATCATATTTTGTTTAAGGGAACCAGGTTTTCCTTGAAATGATTGTTTTGAGTTAGTTATATGCTTTCTGATTTTCTAAGTTCGTTCCTTTGTTTTTTTTTTATTGTAAATTGCAGAATTTTAATATAGAAGTTGGAACATGTCTCAAGCTTCCTCTAATTTAAAATTATATTAGAAATTTTACTGAAATATTGAAAATGAATTACTGCTCCATAGTGTTGAATTCAAAGAAATGGATATCCAATTTATTATCATTTCTATATTAAATATGTAATTCTAAAACATGATAATTGTAGTAAACACATTCATTTGACTTTAGAGTTAAAAAGCACTTCACATACATTATTTCATTTAATTTAAATAAAGGACAAGGTACAAATGCTAGATACATAGGTGGATGCTGTGACAGGGTAATTACATTGCCAATTATCATATTCAATTTTCATTGTAGCATTACATGCCTGGTACACTTTATTTGCCTCCAAATAGTTCTCTGTTTCATTCATACCTTAGTTGTATCTTGTATTTAGGATTGCTCTTATTATTTTTAGAAATAACAATATACAGGAGGAAACCTGTCTTGCTTCACTGTTTAGGAAGAGTTGGAACATCTCCAAGTAGGTTTTTCCTGTAAGTGATAAACTCTGTAGTAATCAACATGACAGCTTCATCCTTGGAAATAATTTGAGATTTTTAATGGGGCTTTATGAGTCTGAATTCATTTTTTTTCTGATTGTTTACAAACATCTAGTATTAGTTTAAATGATTCTGAGTATGAAAAAGTCTTAGGGAAGAAGCCTATATTAATTTGATAAATAGTGATCATTTAAATAGTGATTTAAAAGCACAGTCATTGTTGCGCCTATGTGTTTTAAAATTTGTGTATGAGTTGTCTCTGTCTGTGTGGTGTCAGTCGCAGGGTATTCACAGGATAATTGCTGGGAAACAGTTAATTTCATATGCATATTGGGGTTGGTCCCTAAGAAAGTATACACGCAGTCAGACCTGAGGTCACTGAGAGTTAGTTTTGAGAAAATGAGCTGTGTTGGATGATCAGTACTCTGCCTATCACTCTGGACTGAGTAAATGAGGCTTAAATTTAGTGAGCCTTTAAATGAATTTGTCATAATAATTTTCTGTATCACTGTAGAACAAGCTCAAACTTTTGATGAGTGGAATTTTTACAAACTATATAATAGTTTTATATAGTTTTTTCTTATTGGAATAGTTTCACAAACTTTGTTCTATTTGCCTAGCAAAACTTAATAGATATTGAAGTATAGCACATAATCTAGATTCCAAGTGAAACGTAGCATTAGCTTCTATGCTGTGATTAATGCTACTTCAGTCTTTAAAAAAAAATAAAACACAAGTTTTGTTGTGCTTTTGTCAATTCTAACTAATGTTTAGTCTGAGTTTTAATCTTTTACATAAATCCTAGTTTATACTTACAAACATGTTAGGATAAATGTATTTCTTTCCATTTAGTTTTACATTAGGTCACTAGTGAAGAAGCATGAAGAACAAATACTGCTGTGTTCCTGTTTTCAGTTAGAGATGGATCCGTCTTGTTGAAGTTCTTTTTTTCTTACTTTTTGCTATTTTATTATATCTTAATTGGTCTGATCAATGCTCTGGACATTTGCAACACAATAATAAAAAATATTACTTTATTAGGTTTGAGAGGATGTTAAAATACATACATTCAAGGGGCTGGAGGAATATGGTTACAGAAATTGGGTTGAATACGTGCAAGTTTCAGAACCCCAGAGATTAATAAGTGAAACAGAAATTCGCTTTTTCTCAGCCTCTAGATTTTGTTTGTTTTAGATACAGTTTGTGTCATTCTGAATTTCCTTAATTTACATTATTTATAAGTTTTTACAGATCTCTGGTTCTTTAGAAGTTAATGTGGTTTTCACTTCCCTGATTTGAATTTTATATATTTAATATGAGCTTTGTATTTTGGAAAGATAAAAGTGTACACTGATTTTCTGCTGCTTTTATTGTGGTATAAAAAGGTACATTCTTCAAGGGTGTGGCATGCTCTCTATCAATTACCCATCAAGTGTTGAATAATTTTGTGTCATAACTAAAAAGCATTTTTATGATTATAAGGAAATATTTGTATAATATTTCCCTAGAAGTGTTTTCTGTGTGACTTTAGTGAGGTTCTTCTATGGTAAATATGGAGTTAGTTTATTTCCATTTACTCACTGGAAAACTAAGATACATAGTGTTTACGTTCATTTTTACTCATTGAAATCCATTACTAACCAGCAGTAAAATCTAAACATCTTACTTCTATTTCTGTGGTTGGTTTATTGTATATCATTTCCTAGTATTACATAACTACATTCGTTTCCTTTATTAACCTTCATGAGTTTCTCAAGGAATGGAAAAAATAGGTTACATTTCCCTCTTCCCTCAAATCATGAGGAGTATGGACTAATGACATACTATTATTTAAGTAGGTTTTAAGGTTTTTAAGGAAATTATGTAAATCCAACTCTTTAAACCTTGTGCCTTTTTATAATATTTGACGAGATCACCTGTGGTAACAGGAAAAAAAGCAAAGGAAAGGAATCTAAAACTAATCTTTTTTGACCAATTAATGACAGAAGTTTCCGAGTTACCCCTTCTTTTTTTATTTTTCATCATTAGTTGATTTGATTAGAAAAAGAGATTTTAATTTTACCTTTGTCATTCATTGTTTCCAAATGGAACTGACAAATGAATTTCATTAAGGCTAATAATATGGCAGCACAGTGAAAACTTGCAACTATTATCAGCATGTAGAAATTTTAAACAAGCTATTACTTTCTGACCAAATGTTCCATTACTTGTCAGAGTAATCTTGTACGTATGCAATGGTGGTGAAGAGAATGGATTGAAGAGCTGTCATTTCAGGTTTTCTTTAAAATTGTGTGTGCGCGCATGTGTGTGTTTATTTTAGTTTGGAGGAGTTCTCTCACTTTGTGGAGCTACCTTCATGGTGAAAAAAAGGCAATTAGATAATTTGTGTCTGTGGTGGAGACAATGTAGGAATTAGTAAAAAAATGCCAACTGATACTTACATGTATATTTTCAACAGTAAGTACTGCTTTGTTTACTTTTTTTACATACTAAAACAAAAATTCATATCACTAAAATAGTAATGAAACAAAGTTACAACTGATAAAGAGACTTATGGTAGAGCTACCAGTCCAGGAATTTTAGTGAATTGGCTCTGAGCCTTTCTTGTTCCAGATTCCTCCTCTCTCCACAAACAGAGACTCTTGCAGGATTGCTGTCTTCCCATATACATCTTCAGCTATATGAGCAGGATATGAAAGCAAAGATTGTGTATGATTTGAATACCACCGTAGCTTAGTTGCTTAGCAGAGTATGTGATACAGAAGAGGTACCCCATATGTATTTGCAGTGTTAATAAGCACTCACACTTTTTACACCTTTTAAAAGTAAGCAGAAATTTTCAGTTTTGGGACCCATTTATTTTATTCAGTTCCTTTTCTCTGCAAATTCTTTGCATTCTTGTCTTTATTGTGTTGCATTTCATTTGTTTGCACATTACTCAGTAAATGAGTTTATGTTTTGCTTAATGTACCATATCTGTATTCTGTATTATTTTGAGGTCAGTTACTAATAAATATTTGTTTGGTACCTAGTAAAATATGAATGTCATAAGATGGTGCCATCAATAGAAAATGAATGCTGAATCCCCCTCCCTGTTTGTGGGAGCTGGGTCCCTGCCCCCATTTGGTGGCCTTTGTATTCAGTGATACACATTATAAGGGTGTTTGGCTGCTTCAGAAACACAGTATTATTCAGCATTACGATGAAGAAAAGACTTGGTTTGAAATTAAATGGCTCATATTGAAGGACACCCCACAAAATGAGCCTTCCCTAGATGTTGGTACTCTTCGCTATCTTTTTACCTACTCCCTCCATTGCGAGCCATTGTAAAGCAGCCCACATAATGAACGAAGCTCCATGGCCCTGTTGGTGCTGGATTTAACCTTTAAGATCCTTAACAATCTTTCCTTTTCAGTGTTACTCTCTTGAGAGACGTGGACACAATCATTGGCTCTCCTGTCTTTTTCTTTCTCTCAAACTCTATATTTTGTCACTGAGACCTGTGTTCCTCTGCCACTGTATTCCCAAGAACTACCAACATTACTGGGATCCTGTCCATCTTGACCCAGACTAGAAGCCAGGCTGGTCTTGTTAACCTCTGTATCACCAACACTCTGCACTGTCCATTGTATAGACTGTACACTGCAAATACGTGTTGAATGAGCAAATAGACTTGCTTACTCATCTACCTATTTTTATGGGAAAGGAGGATGTAAAGGTGGCATCCTGAAAGCTAGTGAACTCCCTGATCTTGGAGTGCAGCCCGGTGTGATCCTGAGCAAGCACACATTGCAGGGCATAAGCAGTGACAAGAATGTTAATATCTGAAGAAAGAAGCTAAGTTTCCTGTCTTTAAAATCTACACATCCAAATCCAATACCTTGGTTTGTTTTGCTTTGTATGGTTGAAGATACACACTTTAAACCTTACTTGATCTATATGCATCTCTTTTTAAAATAATCTCTCTCTCTGCATAGTTAAAATTATGTCATATGCTCTCTAGATTGTCTGAAAAACTGTACAAAGATTTTATTGTATTCTTATTAGCCTTATAAATCTGTAATTCTTAGTGTCAGCTAGGACTTTACAACTTAATGAGTTTAAGGTAGTTACAACTTTATGAGTTTAGGGTAGTTCAAATTTTGGAGAGGTATTTTATTTTTCTTTCAGAATGTAAAATTTGAACCAGACATTTTCAGTCCTGAAATGTGTGAAAATAATAGAAGTACTGGACATATAATTTAAAAAATATTATTGCCTAATTAAAGGAAGGCTTTCTGGCTGTTAGGTAAATTAATCACACAACAGGTTTAAACTACTTGCAAATAGCACACAGTGAGGAAGAAAATAAAATTAATTTAAATGATAGTTTCAGTTGAAAAGAAATATATACACGCATATATATATGGCTAACTGTTGCCAGGCACATATTGTTAACCTTTTTCAAGTGGCAGCTTTTGTGGTTTGTTTTAGTTTCAGCTCGTCCCAGACCACCTCGCTGCACTGTGGAGGTGTTAGGCTGTGCAGTGATGGACCCGGAGATTAAAGGGAAGGCTCATAAAAATGTCTTATCATTTGGGCCTTCCTGGAGAAACCTCACTTGAATTTCCAAGTGGTCAGCTTGACATTTTAAAAAGGGAGAAGTTGTGTCATTATTTCTAGAATACTACAGTAGTTAGAGAAGAAAGATTTGAAGTTCGTTGCAGTAATTGCTGACAGCTTCCGCAGAATGAGGTGCCTTGAGGAAGCTTGTGCTGCCTCGAAAAAAGGCAGCATCTTAGGAATGTGGACAACCACAGTGATCTTCAAAAGACGAATGTGACAAAAATGTAGATTTGGGCATTCTTGTGTCCCTAAAGTAATTAAATTAATTTTGAAAGTGGAAAAGAAGTACGATGACTTTTATCAGTTCATGTGTTCATTGTCTTCAAGCAAAGGAAGATTCTAGGCCTCTGAAACTTATAACTTGTGTATTTTCAGTAACTTAAAGTACACAACCTGGTGGCCAGGTGTCACAGCAGCAAGGTAGCTGGTATCCCTGAGCTTGGAACAGTCCATGTGAAGAGCTGAGGCCATCCCTACTATAGCAGCATCGCAGCATCCTCCCTCCCTGGAAACCTGCAGTTTGCCTCTTCGTCCAAGATGGGGAGGAAACTGGCAAGCACCCGCAAACCATCCATAATGGCAGGGTTCATATCTTCACAGGGACAGAGAAAAGGAAAAAGCAGAAAAAAGGAAAAATGCAAGAGTCTTCATAACATTGTTTGAGTTAAAGACTTTATGCGTTTGTGAGGGTTGTTGGAGCACTTGTTTTGTTCATTTGTTTAAGTCTTGAGGATGTTGTGTTTGCTTTGCCTGTTTCCCCCTCCTGGATACTGGCCAATATTCAACTGAACAAAGCACATGGGGACGGCATATTGATCATATGGTACTATCTTCCGCTTAATAAAGAACATCATATGCACATACCACCCAGGTTACTGTGTATATACAGTGTATAAATGTACATTCACATTTAAACATGCTTTTATTTGTGGCCTTCAGAAATACACTGAGACATAGATTTAGGAATGCTTAGTTAAGTAGCACATCCATCATCTCACATATATTATTGTAGTTTCTTCTTCTCTTTCCCCTCCTCCTCCTCCTTCTTCCTCTTCTTCTTCCTCTTCTTCTTCTTCTTTTTTTTTTTTTGGTGGGAACATTTAAGTGCTACATACACTCTTAGCAAAATTTAATTATCCAACCCACTGCTACCAACTGTAGCCACCATATTATACATTAGATCCTCAGTCTTCATGCATTTTATGGTTGAAAGTTTTACCCTTTTACCATCCTCTCTCTATGCTTTCCCTCCTCCAGCCCTTGACAACATACTTTTATACTCTGTGAAATCGTAAAACTCCTAGAATAAAACATGGGGGGCAGGGGAAGCTCCTTGACATCGGTCATGCCAATGATTTTTTTATATAAAGAAATTTATATTGAGACACTAAGTAGCAAATACTACCTGTTACACAAAATATATTTTATGTAAAATCTCAAGCACAGCAAGTTACATCCTAGAATCAGATATATCACAGACTAAAGGGACCTCAAGAACCTTGGCTTCAAGCAGGTAGGCTTTTAATTATTTTGCCTGCATAAATAAGTAGGATTATCTCCATTTCACAGATAAGGAAGCTATGTCTCTTAGAAGGCAACTTGCCCCTTTGTAGGTGAAAAGATGCAATATCAGCACTAAATATTATGTTAATAGAAGGAGAAATAAAACTCAGTTTGTATACATTTAGTCTATTTATATTACGACCAGAAAGCATCAAGTATTTTAAAAGAAATATGTTTAAAATGACTAAGGAATTCTCTCACATCTGATAAATGTAATAACTTACCTTTACAAGCTTTTTTTAAAGCTTTTTGTGTGCCCTTAAACTATATTGGACATGTTTGTTTAATCTGCTTTCTATGACATACAGAACTATGCCATCATTTAAGAATATGTTTTCTACTTTAGTTATGAGCTTTAGAAAGCTGGTTTAAAATGTTCTAGAAATGTAGACAGACTCCTCATTGAATAATCAAAACTTGAGTTCACAGATAGATGATGACGTGCTTATAATTTAGAAGAAACTAACTTTTTGAACTAGTGATCTTATGAGACTATTTCTTGGTTATTTATACTCTACAATTTGCACTGAGATTTTATAGTATCAGCATATTCTGGGGCAAGGGCTTACATATATTTGTATTTCTCATCACAGTATTTTACTTTGAATAGTTCCTCATTTATAAAAGCAAATATAGATATACATATATACTTACATATGTATACATACATGCATAAACTTCAGAAGTGCCATGAAAGTAGGCACCCTATTTGTCGCTTGTCGCATTTCACTGTTGCTTTGTGGTGCCTGGTACAGAGCAGCTGCTCAGTGAGTAATTTTGAATGAGTGAGTGAAAAATTCTAAGGAGTTTCCTCCTTCATACTGTTTCTTGAAACTGAAGTGCATTAATAAGCTGTTAAGTCATCTTTGAAACTTCTTCTCTACATGCATTAATTCTTTTAATATTCTATTTTAATTCTCTAAAATATTCTACTTTGAACTCTCTTTGATTTTAGAATATTTTCTATCTATCTTCCCTGTTGAATGAATGCCTTCCAGAAGACATGATGTCACTCTAACCCAACATGGCCCCATGCCTCCTCCTCACCTCACGCTTGCCCCAGTCGTGAGTGCCATCTATCTTTATTACGTAAATCACATCCAACCCATAAGTGCTAGCTCAAATGCAATTTCCTTCGTGACGCCTTCTGCGTCATCCTGGTACTGCTCTGTAGTAAATGTGTCCCTACATTGGGGTTCTACACTGCATGATATGCTTCATATAGTAGATCTATAAGAAGTAAAATAGCCCTAAGAGAGTTATACATTCGATTGTACTTAATATCAGAACAGCCCTAGGATGGAAGTATGATCATTACCTTGACATTTATAGATGGGAAAGATGAGACTAAGAGAGGTTTTTATAAGGTCATGTGACTTATAAATAAAAGACTCTGGTCTAGAGCAGCAGGGCACTGAATCCAGGTCTCTTACTCTTACCTGTGAGCTGTACTGCCTGTTCTATGTGACTGCATGCTTTCTCAGTCTTAGGATTTTTATGTAAAGAATATTATCCTCACTTTACATAGTAAGAAACAGGGAGATAGTAAGTAACTTCTTAATATTCGGGGGAATGTGGGTGGGAGGGAGTGTGCAGGGTGGAGGGGAACGATGAGGAAAAAGGGGACAACTGTAATAGCATAATCAATAAAATATATTTAAAAAATAAAAGAAGTTAAGCACAAAAAAAAGAATTTGAACACAGGTATTCAAATCCACCATTTCTATTATTTACCTAGTTTCTTTGTAATTATTTTTTACCTTTTAACATGTATTCTATATGACTATCTAAAGTGTCTTATTCATTCCGTGTAGGAAAGTAGGTATGAGCATTGAAAAAAAACAGCTGCTGCATTGTGGGAAATAAAAAATCTGTAACTGATCTTTAAAATTTGCTGAGTGGTTGTCTAGATTTATTGTCCTTGATCATCACTACAATTCTTTCTTCTTTACTACTTCATACATTTTACTGGTTTTACACTTTTAACTGACCAGTCCTGCAGCCTGGAGCCAGATGTTGACTGTTTATTTTGCATAATTGGTGAAGTGTTCATGGAGACACCAGGGAAAGAAAGTCTGTAGCCTTGGTTGTCAGAGGGCATGTTCCAGATTTTGGCAACCAGCATTGACATTCTTGAACCCACGGTACGGAGGCTGTTGAGTTCCCCTGTCACTCTAGCTCAGGGACTCAGCAAAGCTGCTGAAATGCTTCTCACAGCTTTGGTTCTTCCCTTGGTTGCTGTCGCCCCGTAATAGAAACCCTGCTCCATTTCTTATCTCTGTCTCTTTCGCATGCCAGCAGCACTGCCTTCTGACCTGGTTTAAGCGTCCTTAGTGACCTCTGGGGATACAATGTGTGGGTCCCTTTGGGAATATGCCCGCTCAGCTGGATTATATAGTAATGATTTAACTTTTCAGAAGTTTGGTTAAAATTTTTATACTCCCCTTATTAAATAGATTATTCCACAATGTAATTTGCTTCACACACCCCCCACAGTTATATTAAGGAGATGGTTGCCGAACACCAGTTCGTGTAGATTGCTCTTATATGAAATAAAATCCATGCTCAGAAAAACCTGGCAGTGTAAGCTGGTCTTCTTCCAAAGCAGACTCGCAGACGAATTTCTCTTTACTCAAAGCTGGCAAACTACTGCACCTGTATTAGACATGCGGAAAAACATGTCAGATGACACACGTTGGCTCTAAGTAATTTTTCTTTAGCATGCTGACTTTCTTTTCGTTATCAGTAACTAGTAACTGCTTTGCTTTTGTTGACAAAGGGAGAGTAGCAGGAATTTGTTCATCTGTTAGTTCTGGGTTCCATCTCAGATCTGGTTCCCAGTAGGTGTGTGAGTTGGGCATGTAAGTGGTATCACTCATTCTGAGCTTTAGTGTTCTCATCTGTAAAATGAGCATAATATTTACCTTACAGAGTGCTGTCATGATTTTGTCAGGCAAAACATACAATGTTCCTGGTCTTTCCTGGCATACAGTAGCCCTGTACTTAATGTTATGTTGGTGATATTTTGTGTTTGAAACCTAACTCTTTATTGCTATATTCATTTGTTACCTGTGGTTAATTTATACATGGTCTCTGTAACTTAAAAAAGAGAAATAAAATGGAAAATCAGCCCTGGCCAAGTGGCTCAGTTGGTTGGGGCATTGCCCCATACACCAAAAAAGTTGTGGGTTTGGTCAGGGCACATTCCTGAGTTGAGGGTTCGATCCCTGGTCGGGACACGTATAGGGGAAGCAACCTCTTGATGTCTCTCTTTCACATCCATGTTTCTCTCCTTGATGTTTCTCTCTGTCTTTCCCTCTCTTCCTTCCTCTTTCTCTAAAATCAATGACTATATGCTCGGGTGAGGATTTCAGAAAAAAAGAAAATCAGCAACAGCAGTTCAACAAACACATATTGAGCACCTCAAGTATGTAAAGATGAGATGGCTTTAAAACTGTGAATAAAGACGCTCCCTTTCAAGGATCGTACACTCCAGGGAGTAAGGACCTTATATGTCGGGAGTCTAGAGTGAAGGCAAATACTCTGCTAACGTCTCTGTAATGTGTCTGTGCTCAGGAAACACTTCATGAAAAAGGTAGCAGGTAAGTGAGCCTTGAATAGGATGCTAATGGTGATAGAATGGAGGAAGAGTTCCAGTAAATAATAACAGGAGGCGGGGGAAAGTAAGTAGAGCTGTAAGGGATGAGTTCCGGGAAGAATGGCTGGAAGGTGACTGGGAAAGGCATGAATAACTGATAGGACCAATGGCCGGGGGTTATGAGGGAGCTGTGCGGTGCATGACGCGAAATTCAACACCAAGACCTTTGTGTTTAATTTGTAGATAACAGGCAGTCATTTAAGATATTTTAACAAAGTAATAGGAGCTTTTCTTTACAAAGATTAATCTAACAACTATTCAGGATGAGTTGGGGATGAGTTGTGGCAAAAAAACAAAAGGACCAGTGAGAAAGCTGTTGAAATTGCTCTAGGTAAAAGGTCATGGGGAATCTTAAAGGTCTCTGTTGCTTGTGAAGATGCAGGAAAGGAATTGGACATGCAAGACATGGCAGATATTGAATCTTTAGGACTTGGCAAATAAAATCATTCACTTAAAGGATGGAAAAGGGGATAGACTATTGTTTGCCTATGGCATTTCTATTTAAATGAGGCTTATTTTCTCCACATTGTACATTTCTCATGAAATAGGAGTCTACCAAAAAAAAAAAAAAAATAGAAGCTTCATCCTTGGTCTACAACGGTGCCACTGTGAGGGTCAGTAAACCTGTGCTGTTTTGCTGATGAGCATGCTATTTAAGGTTTCATATATTGTGGGAGACCATCAGAGAGTCAGATGTCTTGCCTTCCTTTGTTTTACTTTTATTCAACGAGGTAGAAGGGACAGTGTTTTTGTATTTATTTTGTTGCGAAGATCTCTTTCGGTGCAAATGAAATCTTTGTGAGCTGATAATAAGTATGATTTGTTTTTATAAAAATAATTGATACAAGACCATCAAACGACCGCAGTGAAAGTCCTAAAATGTCTTCTTCCATAAACTGTTCATTTAGAGATTGAAGTTGATAATACTGACTTATTTCTCAAAGAGCTGTCTTTACCCACCACTGGTAAGTCATAGTATCGCAAAGGAACATTGAAAAAGTGGGGGACAGGTTGCCTACCAAATATTGACAGATTCTTTAGGAACTAGTTGTACTCTATGGACCTATCCCTAGGCCAAAGCACATTTACAAATTAAGAGGTAGTTGTTTTGAGTGAGTATATGCATCCCAGACTTAATAGAAAGGGTTCATTAAGTGGATGAGTTTATGGGAACTTAAAGAATCTTTATTCTATCTAACCATTGTGGACTTGAATTCCTGGTATCCTCTTCAACTAATGGACATGGTTTTATAGCATCTGAGAGATCTGTGCACCCCCATAAGTGATGTTTGTCCTTATTTAACACTAATATTAGTTACTTGTTTAATTGGAACCAGTATCCTGTCATAGAAAGATGGCTGGGCGAAGAGGCAGATCTTGAGTTGATACCAGCCTCACATGTACTTACTTTGTGTCCTTGGGAAAGTCTCTTCACACCCATGGCTCTGTTCCTTTATCTGTGCTGCCCTACCCCCAATTCATCATTGTTTGAGTATCACATGAGACAAAAGTTGTCTTTTTTAAATTATAAAAATTATAGTAAGTTCCTTTTTTAATATTATTATTATCATTATTACTATCACTATTATCATTACTAGGGCCCTAAATCCTTAGTCTAAAGAGACTGTTTTGTCCAACCTAACATTTTTAGGAATACCAAGTGTTGCTTTGCATATTTCAGATGATGCAGTTGACTAAGTTGAAATAAATTTAGCAAGGTCCCACAATGAGTTAAGTGGTAGAAGGACAGGTAAAGACCCTGGTTTCCTGCCTTCGGGTGCAGGGTAACTTTCTACTACATTATTCTCAGAATAATAACAGTATTTCAGAAATCAGCACAGTCTTAATCTAGTTTTCCTAATGGATTTTTAAAATACATGCTTTAACCATATTGGAAAGAGAAGAGAGTGGGGACGGACCGAAGTGGGGTGAGGTGGAGTGGAGCGCTGATGTAGAGTGCTGCCCCCAACGGCTCTGCTGAGTTCAGCGATGGCCGGCGTCTGGACTTGTCCACCTGTTTATAAAGGGACACTTGAAGGGTGTTGTGGGACAGACCTGTTTCAAGATTTACCCATTTATTTATTCACAGTTAAATAATGTTTTATATTGTGTGAAATTTTGTTGAGGAAATTTGAAAAAACTGAACATGACTTGAGATAATTTTTGTTGTGATGCTTTTACTTTATTTAGGCTGTCTGGAAGTTCTTAGTAAATAATTGTGCTTCGTGAAAGTGTTTTGAGGGCAGTTTGTTTTTCTAACACATTATTTAAACAGCTGCTGGGCTGTTAACATGGGTTTAATCATATTTAGTGTTTCTGTTTCAAACGTCTGAGAGAAAGATATATGTGCTCAGAAGGAACTTCAATCAGTAGACATGCTGATTCAATTGGTGTGTATAACACCATTCTAGTATCATGGCATAGACTGAGAAATCAATGCTTGTAAGTAATAATGATCCTTAGTGTCCCCTTGAATTCTTACACAACAGAAACCAAGCATATAAAAATCCATTTAAATATCATACCTGAATGACTTTTCCCCCAATTTTTACGTAAAGAATGGTATTTTAGCTAACTTTTATTCAGCACCATGAAACAAATATTTCATTAATTCCCTAGTATTTGCTTCCATTAAAAATTAAAAAAATTGAAAAATATATTTTGGAAACTAAACAGAAATAAATCCCTAATTTGATAGTAATTAATCTAGAAAGCATTTTTTACATTCCATAAGCTCAGTCAATATTATATTCTTTCAAATAGTGCAAATAAATTGTAATACCTTTGCATTATTTTTCTGGCTAAGAAATGAAATAATTTGTTTAAGCGTTAATAGAATCAAGTTATACTAAACATCAAGTTTTAAATTGTAGAATGTTTAATTTAGATATTAAAACATTTTAATAATGATATTTTAGGATCAAGTTACTACTCTGATATTTTCAAAACTTAACATTTAAAAATGATAGGGTTATCTGTGAAAACCAAATGCTAAGGATGAAGCTAGAATTTATTCTTTCAATTTTATAACTTAGAATCAATTATCAATTGACTATATTTCATTATGCATACAAAGAATTACCTTTTCCTCCTAAATCTTAAAAATAAAGAATTTCATTATTTGAAGGCATCATTTGCTAGACATTGCAAATCTTTGCCATCTCACATAGGTGAGAACTTGGTGAAGGTGTGGAGTAAAAGGGGTAAATGCCCAATTCCTAAGGAAAAGCCTCTTCACATTTAGGTGTACTGTTCAGGTCAACAAATCTATTATGTAACCAAATCATCTACATTAGTAAAATATTGCCTGGACTCTTCTTATTCATGAACTGTGTTAATGCCACTTATCTATGTACATACTATCCTATTAATGTGAATTTCTTATTTAAGATAGTATTTTTCAGCTTTTGTTTTAAACCTTCATAATAATATCAAAGTATTAGGCAAGTACCAGGTACTTTAAAAATCATTGAGTCAACCAATATTTATTAAGCAAATTCAGTTTTGGCCCTTCTTTCTTACAGGTTGAGGTGGATGACTTTTACAAGTGTGAGGCCTATGAGTATATGAAATAAGATTGTACATTGTTTTTAAATAGTATATATTTGGGTTTTTAATTATTTTTTTAAATTTTCAAAATGTAATAGTGGCAAAGAAAATGTTCATTAAGATATAGACTAAATTAAGATAATTTGTTTTTAACAGCTTCACAAAAAAGTTTTCCCCATTTGTTTTTCAATACTCCCCTCTTTTTTTTAAAGTGATCTATACATGCTTGCCTGTGTAAATGATGCCCATATTACATTATCCTTATAATGTAAGGATACATTATAAGGATAATGTAATATATCCTTATAATGTAAAGATAAGTGCATAGTCTTTAGAGTGAGAGACAATTACTAAAGTTTACCATTTCTTCTATTTCATTTCTAGCAAATACATACTATTTTGAATATTCATTTCGAATGGGGCCAGAAAGCCTATATATCTCTTTTAAATCTCAGAGTAGTTTACATCCTATAAATTAATTAATTTGCACAAAAATCTTACGGAATAGAGCACTGTCAGTCCAGAGAAAATAATGATCAAGCCCATTTTTTTATGTTTACTCACTGAGTGCTCACAGCAACTCTAGGAAGAGAGAACCATTATCATGCCCATTTGTAACTTGCAGAAGACGATGCTAGTATTTGAATACTAGCAATGGCACTATTATTGTACTAAGTGCCATTGCTAGTCTTCAAATCCAGGTAGCAGTACCCTCAGTCGTCGTAGCTAAACTATTCTGTTCAAACTCTATTCTGTAGTCTGAGTTCATCTCCACTTTGCAAACGAAAGATTTAAGATTCAGAAATTAAAGAATTAGTTTAAGAGTTACTGCTAGTAAATGACAAAGCCAGTACTAGAGCCACATTCTACTGGCTAAATCCAGGGATCTCCTCATTGTGCACACTGCCTCCAGTTGGCAGGGGCATTCCAAGGAGGGGACAGAGGAAGCGCCATTTTGGTGGCACTACCCATCATTAGTACCAATAACAATTCACAGAATGTCTGGGTTCTCTAAGAAAACAATTGCAATGGAAAGAACTTCCTTTTTATGAAAGTGTTTCCTCTAGTCAAGCAATACCAAATAATTTATTTTGCTCAGTAACTTTGATATGATTTCTTAAGAAATGATCAGAATTACTGGATAAATAGCTGGTATTCATTTAAAACTTGCTTCTGCTTTGTGAAAAGACTTTGTCAGCAATCCAGAATGAGGGCTGTGCTAACCAAATTCCAACTTTTCTGTGGGATGATCCAAAAACAGCAAACAGAAGGCATTAAATTTCTTAACAGTCACAAGTGCATGCATGCATGCATGCCACGCCATTCTTGTCATTCATTGCTTTTCAGTGTGCACATTTTAAAGCTGAAATACTTTGATTTGCAGAGCAGAGTGGCTTAAGAGCATGTGAGGTCCATGTACTCTACCACACATTCATACAGCTCTTAACTGAACATATGTGTTTAGTCTGATTTTAGGATATTTGCCTTGGTGATGTGCCTTCATGTGTCTAAGACATTTGCTGCATTAATATCCCTAGTTGTTTCTCTTGCTCCTTTCAGAGACAGGTTTACACATGTACTCTGATGTAAAACAGACTAAGAAGTTTGCGTGTGTGTGTGTGTAAAATGATTGTGATACTAAGATTAAGAAATATCTAATCTTCTCTCATCCACAATCCTATCTCAGTCTCAGTAGCCTTAATAACAAACTCAAAAGCTAACACCAGAATTATTGGGTTGGCCAAAAAGCCCATCATGTTTTTTTCCATAAAATAAAGACACATTTTTCATTTTCATCAATAACATTATTGATTTGGTTATTTTGAGTATGTTAGCTATCTCCCGCTATTGGCTTCTAGTGTGTAGAGGCCAGGGGTGCTGCTAAACATCTTGCAATGTATATATAAGACAGCCATACAGCAAAGAATTATTTGGCCAAAATATCAATAGTACCACGAACCTTTGTAAACCACTTTTGACACTTTTGATCAGTCACAGCACTTTCTCCATCACACAAATCGATTTTTGTGTTTCAATTGCATTTTTACCTTTCTTGAAATAATAAAACATAATATGCCAACAATGTTGCATATCCTCTTCCAGCTTCAATATTTAAATGGCTGATATTTTTAAATGCACACTGATTTTCAATTCACCAATTGTGATTGTTTTTTTAAAATGCACACAGATATGACAGCTGTCACAGTAAGTCTAACAAAATCATTTCAAATGAAGTTAAAGACAACTAAGCTCCAGTAGAGGCATCACATGGAAAAAACAACCAACTTTTTAGCCAACCCAATATTTGGAGACTTGCTTTAGAAGTATGTAACTGATTTCACTCATTTGTGGGATTTAAAACTGAACAAAACAAATGAACAAATAATAAAAACAAACAAATGAAAACTCATAGACACAGACAACAGTATGGTGGCTATGAGAGGGAAGGGGGCGGAGGTGCAGATAGTGAGGGCAAAGGGAGTCCAATAAATGGTGACAGAAGAAGATTTGACTTGGGTGGTGAGCACATAATGCAGTGTACATGGTGCGTCATGGTACGTTCAAGTGTACATCGTACACTTGAAACCTATACAATCTTATTTGTCAGTGTCACCCCAATAAATTTAATTTTAAAATAAGGAAAAAAAGAAAGAAATGTGTGCAGAAATAAAGTTGGTTCCATTCACACAGAGCTTTCCTGATCCACCTTCACCTTCATGCCAAAGCTTTTCTGAAATCCCAGAGTACAGTGTGTGTGTGTTGACATTGCATTGGTGATGGACTATGTTTTACTTTATACAGCATTTCCGACCATGTTAACAGAATGGCAATAGGTGGAAGAGAGGTGTAGGTGACAACATCGCATGCATTAACAGGTCTCCTTGCTTCTTTTTAAATTACAGCAAATTCAGTAAAGCTAGAAATGCAGAGTGATGAAGAGTGTGACAGGAAACCCCTGAGCCGTGAAGATGATATCAGGGGACAGGATGAGGGCAGCAGCCTAGAAGAACCCCTAATTGAGAGCAGCGAGGTGGCCGACAACAGGAAAGTCCAGGAGCTTCAAGGCGAGGGAGGAATCCGGCTTCCGAATGGTAAACTGAAATGTGACGTCTGTGGCATGGTTTGCATTGGGCCCAATGTGCTTATGGTACATAAAAGGAGTCACACTGGTAAGCAGCTGAAAGAATAACCTGATGACTGCCTGTGACATCTGATGTTGATATTACCTGACATCTATTCTCTTTCCTTTTTATTCAGGGGTGGCAATGGTGAAACTACCTTTTCAGAATTCTGCTAGTATTGGATTGCTGAAAAGCAGAGAGTAGCCTGGGTCTTGACTTCAGCCTTCAAATCTGAATAGCTATCAGGAAAGAAGTTTGGGATTCAGTTTCCATAGTTCTTAATATAGCAATAATATGATAAGGGTTCAAAAGGTAGAGGAGAATTGCATTGTGCAACTTAATCTTTTTGTGTTACTGTACATATTTTACCATACCCATGGGCAGGCAATACAGCTTTCAGGCTAAGTGTTTATACCCTGAAATGGTACTCATGCATTTATATGGGGGTGGATCATTTTCACCTTATCTAGTTAATTTCCTGGAATACAATTTCCAATCAATCTTTGCCTACCTACCATGGGTCTCTGTAATAGGCAGATACTTACTTTCCCTAGTTTGAGGATTTTACCAACTTCTCATATTTTTTATCATAAATCCTGCAAGAAGATAGGTAGGGTAGGTTCATCAAAGGGTAGGGGGTGTGCAGGTAGAATCTGTAATCACGAAATAGGGGGAGGAAAAAGACCTCCGATTAATTTAATATATACTAAAAGTATATAAAAAGTCTAAAAGACTTGAGTCATGTGCAAAACCAGCTAAATAAGAAGGCCTTATTTAAATCTGTATACATCCTTTGGCAAAAAATTTTAAAATTTTTTAAAAATCAGCAATTTGATTGTGGCAGATAGAGAACTCTTAAAACATTTTTCAAGTTCATATGAAAATTGATTTAAAATAATGCTAGTTTTAACTATAATGCAAAGTAGTAGTATTTAGCAAAATACTAATAAGTAACATACTCAGAGCTTTAAAATATGAGACTCTTCTGGAAGAGGAATAAATTATAATAAAGACATTGGTTTAAAATACTGATTTGTAAATAATCAGTTTAATAAGTAGGTGCTTAGAACCTGAGAGATACAAGGTACATTGAAGTTTCTAGTCTAAACTTCCTCTCATTTATGCTGGGAGAAAATGAAGCCCGAAAGGGTCAAGTGATTTATCCATTGTCCCTTGTGAAGGGTATTGTGAGGCCAGATCCGATTTCATGGTACCCAGCATGGGTTTGTTCAAATATGCAGTGCTTGGTAACCTACATTTTATGACGAGGTATTACTATAAGGCTAATATCTTAAAAATTATAGTGAGAAGTTACATGTTAAAATCAGTGTTATTTTAATCAAAATTGTCAAGTTTATAAGGATTAAAGATTATTCCAAGCATATAAGCAGTAACATTTTTACTTTTTGTTTTGTTTTGAATTTTCTTTTAAAATATTTATGATAAAAATTTTATAGTAATAATATTTATATTATAGTACAATTTTTTTCTTTAATTTTTAAAAATGTCTCATGGAAGAATTAAAAGATCAAGAGTGGATGCCATATTTGATAAGATAAAAAAGGAAGAGAGTGTAAAATAGTGAGTCCATGCCCATGAAATCGTTCTAACTGCGGTTCTAAAAGAAGAGCTGCACAAAGTTCACGTGTACTCATCCTCTCCGACAGCTTACACTGAGGAAGATGGTACCCTTTCAGGTGCCTGACTTCTCTCATCTGAAACGTACAAACTAAACAAAATCAATCTAATGACTTCCCAGTTGAGTTGTCTATAGTGTTCATTTTGAGGCTGAAAAGTGTACTAAAAACAATTTTTGTAAAAACAATTTTTGTGGTCTAAGTTAAGAAAATTTGAAGAACCTGAGGATGTCCTTTTGAAAATTTAGGTAAATCGATGTTTCACCATCTGCAGCGGTTTTCATGAGGATTGTTGGTTTGTAAACAGTAATAATTACCTACTCTACTGTCATTTGATTTTAATACTGTAGAAGAATTGAATTATTTTGATTCTGAAATCTTTTAAATGACATGGAAAATATTTCTAAATAGTTACAAAGATTTCCTTAAGTCCTAGGAGATTCACTCAGCTAGTAAAGGCAAGGAGAATGGACTAAATAAACCAAAATACTCTTGCAACTGTATGAACTTTTTACTGTTAATGAATATTTATCAGAGTATTACAAAAATTCTTTCACATTCCCCAAATACAGAAGGTTTTGTTAAAGCTATAGTCATTCACAGAGGGGCTTGGGATATCTACCACATTGTTGACCTTGAAATTGTTATATATTTTTAAATTAGCTATTTTTATACATATTTCTGCTGACCCCATTTATGCACCTGAGTGGGTCATGACATTTCCTACTCCATTTTAGTACCAGAATAGAATATCTACTTATATTTCTTTAAACTAGATGGAAAATATGCAGTCAGAATCTAGTCACTAAATGTTTTCTCCTTAACACTGTGAACTACTGGGTTCACTTTAGAACTTCCACCTTTCCCCAGTTATTTAGAGCTAGTATAAAAGGCACTGTCTTAAATCTTTATCAAGCCTTCGGGAACCATATGTTTCTCTGGTTTTAGCTCAAAAAACTACCTAATATAAAATTCATAGTGAAAAAAGATATGCAACCACCCAATTCATTAAATGACATGGAGTATCAGATCAAATTCACTTCTTTTTCACTCTACTAAAGTGCCAATTCCAGTATCATCTTAATGGGTTGGTGTTATTTCTTTGGTATTGTTACTTTAGTAGGTAATCAGGTAATATTGTCATTGGATACTCCAGGCACTCTTTGCTGGGAATACAGGGAGAAGAAAGGAAGCAGGGGCAATAAATCAGTCCATGCATATCTAAACACACATTGATGTAAACATAAATATAGAATATTCTTAATTTTGCCCCTCCATGGGGAGAGTCCTCCCATCTTCATAACTTCAAGTTTTCAGGGCTGTATTTTGTACAGTTCAGCTTTGTGGAGCCATTCTCTCGCTCCCAGGCCCTGTCTCTGGGTGCCTGGGATTTTTCACGTTCACAGGCTATTGTTCCCTTCAACACAGGGACACCCTCTGTTATGATTCACCAAAGCAAACTGATGCATGTACACCTGCATTCCAATGTTTATGAAAGTACCTAAAATGTTGGAATATAATTTATTTATTCCATTATAAGCATAATGGATAACTTCATCCAGTGAATAACTAAAAAGGGTCCTTAATGATACTAATAGATACATTTATAAAAACAAAAAACAGAATGAGGATGGATTCGGAGTGGTTAATCCGGACTTTTGTACCCACTTACAGGAGGATTAGTCATAGACGCAATAGCCTTTGATTTTCTAAATTTAATTACTCCATAATGTCACTAATATGTTTCATAAATTTGTGGAATTTTCCTGAAATTTGCTTTTATTAACATCTGAAGAAGAACATTAGTAGGTTTTCAGACAAGGTCTCAATTGACTTAAAAAGGACCCATTGACTCAGTCTGTTTACTAAAGAAAAACAGATTATTAAAAAAGAAATCATTGAGATGTGTTGTTTCAAGTAACATAGACAATACAGATAGTTAACCGAACTTTTTACTTTTCAAATAATTTTACACATTTCTGTAATGCCTCGGACAGAGAAACTCCAAATCATTTAATAAATGGATTGCTCACATTTTATAGGAAAAAAAAATTAGTCAATCTACTTATTTTTGATTTGTTATTAAACGGATTTGGATATGACTCCTGTATTTGGATTATTCCTAGAATATAATGATATATACAAAAAAGAAATCTTATAAGTTAAATTCTGTTTTCATCTTTGACTCCAGTAGTAGTGTCACTGGGGGTTTTCAGTGTAATTCCAACTAGATTTAGTGTGGAACACATGCAAAAAAAATAGAGGATTGTGGAAAAAAATTATTATTTACATAATCAAGAAATTAAGAGTAGTTAAGCATATTTCAGCCCCAAATGAGTAAAGCTATAGAATTATTATCCAAGAATTTTGAAAAATCTGGACAATTCATGTAAAGTAGTATTTTTCAAAGGTTCATCTGATTGAAATCAAAGTACGTTATTAACATTGCCTCTTCCCTCTGTCCAAAATGGGAGCATGCCTGTTCCCCTCAGCATGCTTCTTTCTTTACTTGCCAAGGCCAGGGGAGCCTAAGAAATGCCTCCACACTAATTCATACGCACTCAGCAATATGGCAACATTTCCCGACACACCTAGACCCCTTTTTGTTTCTCCTATTCCTTTAAGGATGGTTATATAAATTCAAAAGCAATTCTTATTTTAATAGTATTTGAAGGTATCTGGAATATTTTGCAAATGTAAAAACTTGTCATTAGTCCCATAAAGTCAATTAGATGAATTTAAAAATTATTTTAAAAGAGTCATTCTTATTATTTTTTAGTTTTTATTTTAGCATTATATTGAATAATAAAGTCACTTCTCTAAATTGGAGATCTTAAAATATTTCTGTTGTAGGAGTTGATCAAGAAAATCTGATTGACATGCTAGGGTAGTATTTTCCAAGGGCAAACATGGTTTCAAATGTTTTTGTTCACTACCCTAATTTACTTCATTTTAAAGTTCTTGCACACTGATTTCTTACTTGCCTGGGAAACCCTGCATAGACAGATTTCAAAAGTAAAATAAAAGTGAAAACTAAAATATTTGGAGTGAAAATTATAATTTAAATTTGCTATTTTCCTACTATCTAAAAAGTTAATTTCATGAAGAAAGTGCCTCCTTTTTAGCTTCTTCCTTTTTTATTATTATTTTCATGGCAGAGGTGGGTAGTAGAAAACTAGATTTTAAGGTTGTAGAATGCTATTCCATTGGGAAAAAAGTCAAAGACTTAAGTTTATATGTGTGTCACTTGTGTGTTCATATGTGTGTGCATATGTATGTGTAAAGTAAAAAAGGTTTACCAAATTAGATTTATTTTAAATTATTGACTATTTTTAAGACTGTTTATGAGAGGTTTTAGGTCAAGTATCTTTTTAAAACTTACTTAGTGTTGATTTAATTAGTCAGTTTTAGTATTTTTTAAACTTATTTAGTATTGATTTTTAGTTTGTCATTTTTAGCAAATGAATCAAAAAAGTTAATTAAGGTTAAATATAAGGCAACTCTAACATGACAAATAATTTTTTTCAATCTAATACATCATTGTAGGACATTTTGTAAACTTAGTTCATGAGATCTCCAGATTTCTTAAGAAAAAACCTTAATTTTTGCTACATACAGAGAGATCACAATTTTTTGGTGTGTATCTTATTAAATTCCAAAATGAGCAAGTATGACAAAATTTGGGATACACCTGGTTTATCCATTTTTAATTTATTTAGCATTTATATCAAATCTGTATGATAGAATATGCAGTGGCAGCTGTTAGAAAGGGGCCAGTTTATTTTCCTTATGAATTTCAGATTCTTTTTTTTCAATGAGTTTGCATTCACATGGGACAACTGTAATAGCATAATCAATAAAGTATATATTTTTAAAAAGTCCCACCAAAATACAGAGGTTTTATTATTCACTATTATTATGAATGTTGCAGTTAGATATATAAAACATGACAATTCAGTTCAAAAAATTTTAAACTATTAAAATTGTAATAATTATCTAACTTCAAGTACAAAAATGGTCCAGTTCAGTCAAAACGGAATTGTTTTCTAAATTTTATTTTTATTCTCCACTTTGAGCTTTAATATGATACATTTACACTATGTATTGATTTACAATACGTTGCATGTCTATCTTTAGAAATAGACAAACTTAAGTAATAGTATTTTCTTCATGGTTTGATTAGCTGAGTTGGATCCACATGCCCGTTTTACTGCTTCATCAGCGTTATGGCTGGTGACGTCAGCCGGTTGATGGCAGCCAACTGAAGGGTAGCATTATGGCTAAACAGTTTATAGCAACGTCAGTAAGCCGTAGGAGGGAAAATGCCTATCAAGCAAATGATTTTCACAACAAAAAGAAACACCTGAATGAGTAATTTTCTTGGATTTTCCCTGACTATATGAGGAAGTTTTGCTAAGTCCCTTACTGAGACTAGGAGAACTGAGAGACCTGAGCTGTACTTGGAGGTTTTGTGGTAACAGGCTTTGTAACCTGGTTCATTCACTGAACCTCTCGTCCCCCTGACAAGAAAATTGTCAGCTAAATGAGAGAATTAGACTAAAGGTGCCTTTCAACTCAAAATTTATGTGATTTTTAATGAGAGCATGGTACAGTTAAGGAGAGCAAGATAGAGTCAATCTGACCAGGAATCAATTATCAGCTTGGGTGCTTCTTAACTCTGTGACTGTCATCAGATACTTTGATACTTGAACTTCATTTCCTTCATTTATAAATTGAAACTTAGATGCCTGATATATCATTAGATATACCATTATGAGGACTGAAATATTATATATAAAGCAGCCAATAACATCAGTAAAGTGATGGCACCTAGTTTATCACTTGTCAATTCTATTACTGTTACTCTTTTGAGTCAATGACAGGAATTGTGTAAAATTTATATGAAGGCGGAAAACAACACTTGACCTGAAGCTTGAGACTTTAGATTTGGAAAGCAAATTCTAGGAAGGTAAAAGTTTAGAAGACCTAGAAGGGAGGTGAATATTCTTAGCAGGAAGGACTGGCTCTAGGTAACAGTGTGTGGCGACTTAGTCCCTTGCACATGACCTACTTGGCCTTTCTCATCTCTTTTCCTTTCCTCAGGTGAACGTCCCTTCCACTGTAACCAGTGTGGAGCTTCTTTTACTCAGAAGGGCAATCTTCTGAGACACATAAAGTTACACTCTGGAGAGAAGCCGTTCAAATGCCCTTTCTGTAGCTATGCGTGTAGGAGAAGGGATGCCCTCACAGGACACCTCAGGACCCACTCTGGTAAGTGCCAGCAACGCTTGGAGACAAGGCTAAGGTGTGAGAGTCCCGGAGAGGGCTGTAGATAAGACAACGTCACTTACAGCTTTGCTACATAGCCAGGGATGACCTAGACGGTATTTTTATTTGTGTGCATCGAAAAACTGAAAAACGTTGCAAGGTGCGCGTGGCCCTTACGGATTTGGCAGAAGGAGCACTGTCAGCTGAAGTCTCTTATTTCAAGCCACTGAAGTAAGAAAACAGCTGTTATATAACTTTCCTCTGATTTTTTTATTGTATAATTATTGACCCAATAATTATGATTAATTCAGGAGAATGGGAAATACCATCTTTCCATACTGATGTTACCTTTCATTGAGATGAAAGCTGTGATTTATTATTATTATTTTTTGACTGATTATAGCACCCAGGCTGGGACCTCAGTGGGCAGTCAGATCTTGCTATTTTTAAGCTTGAAAATATTATGCTTATCAGAAAATTGGCTATTGGAATATACTATATTTCCCTTTAACTCTTTTTTTTTTAACTCTCAAACAGTAGTCACTGGATGCTTTCTGCAGTTATTCTCTATATCATAAATCCTCATGAAAAATCTGGAATAGGTTTGATTTTTTTTAAATGCCAGAATATAGTACTTAAAAGAGAAGGAATAATTAGAAATTTGAATGATTCTCATTTGACTTTTAGCATGAATTGCCATAACCAAGAAGCTAAAGGGGGAAAATTAATATAGAATGCTCTCAAGCTAGTTTTATATGCTCCTTCTATTTCTAGTGACATTAACATTTAATTTTGTTATAAAGTTATGATGAAAGTGATGTATTCACCTACACTGACAAATGTGTTAGAGAGTCCTGTGGACTGTGAGGTAATGCTTGTATTATCTTTCTTTACATTTTTCCTATTAAGTCTTAAAGTTTTACCTCATTTTTAACATGAATGTGAAATATGTAAAACTATTTAGATATTAACTCACATTTGGGGCAGTTACAGAAAAATGAAGTTAATGCAGGCATTAAAACCAAATACTTTATGTATTTTACTTTCCTTTTTGACTCAAAGTAATTCACTTATTTCCAACTATGACATTTTATATTTTATGTTGAAATTAGGCTATGAAAACTATATCTGAAAGTAGTGTTTTATTATAAAAATCATTATCATAATATTTTTAAGACATGACAATTATTATTTTTAGCAAGCCATGTATGCTGGCTTAGTAACATGTTGTCAAATTGCCCAATAATTATATAAAACATAGCTTTTCATGAACATATCTATTACATGAAGTTGAGGCAAAAATAACTTTAAATATCTACTATATATTTTTTAAAATTGTGCTGCTTTTAATATAATGGTCTAGCGTACACATGTTTCTTTGCCTGGTGATCGCTATCTTCTTAGAAGATCCCATGCCTGGTGACACCTCTGGAAGGCATTTGATATTCATCTCGATTTCTGTTTCCTTGCATTCCTTTCTGTTCTTTTCACAGATTTTTCCCTGTGGGTGGTGTCTCACAAGTGAAGACACCTTGGTTTTGTGTTAGATTGAGCTGGGCAGCTTCAGTTAGCTTCTGTATGCAAATAGGCATGGCCCATGGGAAGCACCTGGTTGGTGGGTGATAAAATGAGGGGAGGGAAAGATGTCCCTCCAAAAGTGGGTCACTCTCATTAGCTTTGGCCAAGCCAGACCCTTAACACTATCTACACAGTTTTGTGTAATTGTAAAGTTTGTGTCTATAAATTGAGGCTATTTCTGTGAAATTGTATATTTTATAAATAAATATATTGCTACTTTGAGGTTCCAAAAAAAATCATGGCCCCTATAAATACAATCATGCTGACTTTGCAGTTTTCTTTATCAGAGCATGATTTTTGCTAATATAAACAGCAAACTCAGACTGGCTAATTGAAGAGAGTTTAATGGAGTGAGAGCGAAAAAACATTGTCATTCAGCTACTGCATCATAAAAGGGTGATATTAATTCAGTCATCCTTCCAACTGGAATCTAAAATATTGGCCATGACCAGTGCTTTTCATAATAGATGAAACATGAAGCAAAGCTGTTAAAGTCTGCTTCTCTAATTGGTCAGGAAAGTTAAATTGATCATCACAGAGTTCTTCTTCCACTGCCCATCCTAGCTTCCCCTTAACCTCCTTTTCAGCACCTGGGCTGGACAGGTTTCTTTATCTGATAGGTAGCCCAAACCTTGATTTCTGCAAGTACCGTGGTCCTGCCTTTGTTTTACAATAACCAGGATTATCGAGAAAGTTTATTTTAAATAAGTGCCCCAGTGAATCTCCCAAATTCTAAACACAGTTGTCCTTGCCCCTTCATACAGAAACAACCCCAAATCGCTTAGTCTCCAAAAAAACCAACCAGTACCCCACTTCTCTCCCTATAGTTCGGCAGCCTGAGATGCCCCAGACAGCCAGGAAGTAGTCTCTGCTTCCAAAACAACAGTACCGGAACTCTAATCCACGGTGAAAACATTCTTCCCATGGGCACTGAGGTCTCCAAAACCACCAATCCCGAGATTTCAGCACAGGGAGAAAAATCCTGTAAATGAGTTGTTGGATATATTTATGTCGTAGCCACTCCTACCTTAACCTCTTTGTCATCAGACTCATGCACTGTGGCTGCGGAGGAGACGACCTTAGGCATATATCATGTCCGATAGAACACACCCAAACTTCTCCCAGCAGGAAGTCACACATAGACCGCTCCACTGGTAGGCCATCTTACCCCTCCGTTTAGCCAGGGGATTCTGGATCACGGAACATGAGGCGTGAACAGTGGGCTACATACATTTGAGCCCATTGCTGTATTTCCTTCGCCATAAAACGTGTTTCCTGGTGAAAGGAATATTTTAAGAAATACCATGGTACTTAAGACATTCTGTTAAATCCAGGTATGGAGGAGGTTGCAGAAGTATTGAAGGAAAGGAACGTAAATCTGTATCTGGAATATCTATTACATCCTATGAGGATAAATTTCTCCCTCCCTCATATCGCAAGCTGCCCAATGTAACATGCCTGCTACCAACTGATGGGTTAATCTTCCCGGAGTAGTTAGGGTCTCCACTTTAGAAAGCTGGGGATCCAGCTCTGGTGGTAGGAAATCAGTCACAGAGCGGGAAAAGTCTGTGCGGTTGAATCCATGACATAGCTTCCCCCTTGTCACTTTGTACGTGGGCCATGTCCTTGAGCAGGCACAACAGTAGCTAAGACTCTGATTGACATACGTTAAACAGATGTTCCGATTGGTTTGGGTCACACCGCAGATACTCTTGTCCAGGTCACTGAGAGCCTTCCCCATGTGAATACCTTCAGGGCATTCATATGGGACATGTCATAATGCTTTGTCCTGATTCCGCAAGGCTCATTCACATAACTCTCACCTAGACCTTTAGCACCAATTTTCCAGTCCTGTTCTTCCAAGTCCTTGACAATATGGCCATACCATGTGTCATTACCTGAAATAGCTCTCCTTCCGTGCAGGGTGCACGGTCTGAAATTCTGGGGGTATCCTTTCACTGCTGTATTTCAGGGCCAGTGCCCCTCAATGGGCCTGAAACACAGTGGTTACAGCTCAGACCAAATATCATGCCGTTTGTTTACAGCTAGGTCCACACAGCCTCATTCTCCATGTATTAGTCACTGAGAACACCCCTTGGGGCCATGCATGTGGTTGGAGGAGGGATTGTGAAGCAGTGGTAGTAGGTATCAGGGACACCTGAGCTACTTGCTCATGACGTTAGCGTGGGCTTCCCAAACCTGCACGGTCCCAGTTTCATTTACAATGAAATGCTCTTGTGCACATCTTATCCCGTGTTATACTGAGTCAGATAACACCGAGTCATTTTGCGTCATTTGGGCCACATAGTCATTGGAGTTTGGTGGCCAAGTACTCTCAGTGTTAAACACGGTCCAATATGAAGTTAGGACAGACTTTTAAGAGGGAGAATTGTTAGCCCTGGCCAATATGGTTCAGTCGGTTGGAGCATTGTCCCATCAACTGAAATGGGGTTCAATTCCTAGTGAGGGCATGTACCTAGGTTGTGGATTTGGTCCCCAGTCGGGGCACGTGCAAGAGGCAACTGATTGATGTTTCTCACATTGATGTTTCTTTTCTCCTCTCTCTCCTTCCCTCCCTTCTTCTCTCTCTAAAATAAATAAGCCTGTCCTCAGGTGAGAATTAAAAAAGTGGGGGGGAAATAGTTATTGGTACAAGATTACATGTGTTTTCTTTAAAACAAAACAAAACAAAACAGTTCTGCGCTCTGATGCCTCTGTTGACAGAGATGTTTTACAGCCACAAGCATTTCCAAAAGCCACTGCATTGCTGGATCTTAGAGCCAAGGCGTAGGGCAGCCTTCATCATAGCAGAGCTATGTGCCGCAGATCCTTCCCTCGCCCCAGTCCCCTCTCAGTGCTGGCAGCCTGTGGAATGCCTGGTGCGTGCATCGGAGCGGCATACCCAGTGTGCAGTATCTTTTTCCAAAGTCCAAAGAACGCACTGCATTTGCGCCTTCTTCTTTATGATACATGCAAGGGGCAGCAATCTGCTTGCTGTTTGCTATAGAGGATCATTTCAACATGCCCAGGCCACTGGGCCCATAGCATTTCACCAGTGCTGCAAGTCTCTTAACTTTTCAGGGACATTATCTCTGGTCCTCCGGTGTAGCTCTTCCTGAGGTATCTTAGGTATTTACTACTTCCTGCTCATCGAGTCCAGTCAGTGTACCATGTTCCAGCTAGATGTTCTGTGAGATGTCAAGATGAACAAAATTTCTCTGGGCTATATTGTGACAAAGAGAGGAGAGTTGACCTAACCCTTAGGTTAAGATAGTGAAAGTATGCTGTTCCCGTAATGTGAAGACAAACTGCTTCTGATTATCTTTGTTGATAAGGTACTTTTTAAAAAAGAAATTGTTGATACCTTCATACCTGGTGTCAGGGGCTGTTTTGATATGATCCAGTGAAGATACTGGAGCCAGAAGTGCATCTGCAGCTGGCATTATGAGGTCGTTAAGTCTGCACTCATCCACAGAACCATCTAGGTCTTCCATGAGCCAGCCCCCTCCAAAAAAAAAAAAAAAGAAAACCAGTTTAAATGGGTATGTTTTAGGAATCACCACTTCAACATCTTTCAGTTTTAGTTACTGTCTTGGGAGAGGTGATAGTTCTAGCGCTGTGCTCTCCAATGTGGCAGCCACTAGCCACATGTGGCTGTTAATCACCTAAATATGCTAATGCACATGTTGAATTATTTTTGATGAAATGAAACACAGGGGAGGGCAAAAGTAGGTTTACAGTTGTGAGTATGGGAAACAGTCAATAAAGTTGTGCTAATAACCAGAACCTGTATACGTTCCTCCACATGAATAACTGTAAACCCACTGTTGCCCACCCCTGTCCATTTAAATCGGGGGGCCCAGATCTGTCTGCACATCTATCACTGTTCTCTCCAGACTGGCGAAGACAGTTACCATAAAGATCTTCCAGGCACACTGGTTCTTTCCTCACCCATGTAATTCCGTTAAGGGTGTATCCCACAGGCCCTTCCAGGGGTACGGTAAGGGATAGGTTGAACAGGACGATTCATAATATATACTTTCTAATATCCTTACTTGAGCTTTTGGACTTATTACACTTTGATCTGCCAGGAAATTTTTGGCGTTTCAACTTCTTACTATGTAAGGCATCACTGAATCAAGGATGCAATTAATCAGTCACCCCCACCTGCTCTCGGCAATATGCTAAATCTCACATCCCAGATAATTGCACATATATTGATACATGTGGCCTGGTCTAGCATTTCAGTTCATTTTTTTTTTGGTATAAAAACCTTAGAATCAATCTATCCTTATTCCCCTACATGCTAGCTAGACTCCTGCTGGTACAAACTGACAAAGTTTTGCAAATCTTTCAGTGAATAGGATGTCATTTCCTAGATCAGGTCTTGGTTTTTGACCGTTAGGATCTAACTTGTTATGAGCCTGAGGTCAATGAGATGTAATTGGAGTAAGTCCTGAAAAGAATTGCCATTTTCTGTTTGGTTTCAGCCTTAACTGAAACAATTGGAAGTCTTATTACATGGAAATGATGTTGGTTTCCTTAGATGGAAGAGAGGGGATGAGGATGATTGTGTCTTCTAGGAAGGATGGCCCAGGGAGGTTTGGGGATTCAAAATGCTGAGCCTTCTGAGTGTTTGATCAGATAGTACTATCCCCTGTTTTACTCTTTCCCCATCAGGACCCCATTACCCAGGCCAGTGGTATGGGTACTGCCTGTTTTATTTAGCACAGCAGTGCCCTAAGTCTTCAAACCAGATTCAGGAGTTGTCTTCAGCCTTAATTGCCCTGAGGCTTAAGTAAATAAGGATGCTTTTAAAGCTCACTGGGAAACCTCACCGTTTCCCTCTGCTCTGATTTGGCCATTCAGAGCCTTCAATTTGTTCTTTCTCCTTGGTGTATTTCTTAAGGCCATCCGTAGCTATCCCTCCCCAGCTATCCCTCCCCGCTGCCACCACTTTTGCTTTAGCAAGTAAAGGCCACAGCACCTAAAGCCTGGCCTTGCTTGTACACTTTATTCCCTGTTACCACCAGGGATAATTTGAGTAATCATGTTGCCAACACGTGTCTAGAATTACCAGTATTTTATTAACTCCCTGGTAAGGTGGTCACCCTGTTCTCTTCAAATATGAGCAACCCAATGGCAGAATGTCATTCTGATGGACTTTGGCCTTGGGCCACTCCTGCTACTCATAACTATCAATCAGGGTCCTGACAGGAAGGCACTGAGACACTGAGATGGGGAAAATTTGGAGATGCCTGTGGAAGGACTAATATTTGCAAAAGAAAGGTTAGGTATGAAGGAAACCAATGAAGGGTGGTCGAAGCGCTCTGAGACCAGCAATAGCAGGAAGTAATTAGCCCCAGGTCTAAGGGGCCAGAGGATGGAGAGGCCACAGGAATTAAGAGAGGTAGGAGACTGACTTTCAGGAGAGAACACACCTGTTAACCTGTGACTGAGGAATAAACACCTTGGCCGCACTCTTCCCACCCTCCAATCTCGGGCTGATGCCTCACTTTGACCCTAAAGGGGCCTGTTGAGGACTCCAATAGAAATTAGCTTTTTGCAGGAACAGAGTGAAAATGGCTATGGAGCCAAACAGAGAATGTGCCCAGACTGACTAAAATTTAAGAACTAGTGCTTAAAATGACTAGTATAAGGTATTAAGTGTACTGTAATGATTTTAATTTTTATGAATATTAATACTATTATTAGAAAGTATTCTGCTCCCACCCCCTTCTTTAGGTAATGACTGCTCATTGTTCCATTTTAGTTACTGTGTTCTGTAGTATTATTGTTGCATCTCTATGTCCTGTATTTTAGATTTAAACATTTTCCGGCTAGTAGGTTGGTAACAGTTACCCCAGAGCTGATGTGCACTGATGTTTCTGTGAGATTATACATATATGAAAGGGATCCCCCCAAATGGAATTATCTTCTGTAGGGTAGGCCCCTTGAAATACAGGCTTCTCCCACTAGGTGCGAGTTCTAGGAACCCATCTGTACCAGTGTACCAGCTGGTGTTATTTTGAGAGGCGGTGTTCAGCTTCAGTGAATTTCTTTTGAAGACTCTTAAGACTCTTTCAGCTTGTTTGTCCATTGCATCATGGGTGATTTACGGGTGCACCTGCCCACACTGCACTGAGTGTTCAGCAGTTTTTGACCAAAACTAGCATGACCCCCATGGCTCACCTCTATTTACCAGGTTGTGCGCTGAGCCACTTTTTTTGTTTCCCTGGATTGAAAAAGTTCTCAAAGGGAAACATATTGCTGATGTGGAAGAGGTGAGAACAAAAAACAGCAAAAGCACTAAAAGGTCTCAAAATTGATGAGTTCAAAAACTGTTTTGAGCAGTGGAAAAAAGTCTTGATAGGTGTATTGCGTCAAATGGAGAGTACTTTGAAGGTGACTGAAGTTTAAACATGTAAGAATAAATACACAATTTTTTGTAAATAAATTCTGTTTTTTTGGCTCTCCCTTCATATATATGTTTAAAAAATGAAAAAGACATTTAGAAAAATATACAGCATATAATATACATTCCTTGATTATCTTTGCCCACCTCCAATTCTTTAATATTTTTTTATCAGCCCACCTTTATCAAATCTTTCTAAAGTGATGAGTTAGTTTTTATAGAAAGAACTTTCTTTTGTACTTACTTTATTGGAAAGTGGATGTTTTAATAATTTATGTGATTACAATAACAGATACAGCTGGCATTAATAGATATGGCTAGAATCATAACTGAATCTTAGTGAATACCTAGTTCAGCTGCTGGAATTATTGATATTTATGTGGGCATACCTAAGAGAGGCTTCTGTGTGTCAGGAATTTAGTGTTTCAAGTCACCCATTGGTATGTTTTTCAAAGGGAATGCGGAGACAGTCAGTGAGGAAAGATTCTTGCTATTCCTATTCCTTTTGTACAGGTGAGTATACAGAGGCACAGAGAGGTCATGTGGGCATAGCCTGGATTCACATTCCAAATTCTGTATTTTATGCTGCATATAAAGGATAACAGTTTCTTCCACAAAACTTTAACTTGACTAAATCAACTCATATGATAAAGAAAAAAGAATACTATCTGGAAGTCAAGATGTTGACTTTAAGGTTTTAGAATGAGCTCACTGTAAATTAGTTAGCTATGTAACTGACAAGTCGCTTAATTTAATCTTCAAATCTCCCTACACTACTAATACTGTGCGATGCTAACTACTGTGTTATCTTTCCTACCATGACTTTGCTGATCAGTTTCTATGACCAGACTTTAAAGGGAGTAGTCCCTACTCCCCACTTATTTTTACTCCTTTAACTGTTAAAATAGATTGGCAGAACATGGAATAGATTTTAAGTTGGGGTTTTCAAATGATCTTCACAGGGCCAATAGTACTTCTCTGTTACTGGCTGCTAACTTAAATCTAAGCAGTATCCTCAATATAGTTTCTGGTTTTCCATTTGTGGTTCCAGTCATAGTTGGTTCACGCAAAATACATTCACTTTCAATAAATGTTTGGAAAAGCTCCCTTCGTCTTCTGAAAACCAGAAGTATAAAAAATGTTGAATTTCCCCTCCTTCACACTGTAATAGAAAATGGGATTAAGTGTACAAATTCTGATTAGTTTATTTGCTTGCATGCTTTAAATTTTCATTATAGTCATTGATAACATTTTTAAATTTTGAAAGGTTGTCCAGTTTTACCAAAAATAAGTCAGATCCCTTTAAAGAGCAAAAATACTTTTGGTAGTATTTACCAGTATTTGCCATGGAAAAGTTTGTTTTCCAGCAATAATATTTTTCATCCTCACCTGATGGCGTGCTTAGAGAGGATGGGAGGGAGACAAAGAGGGAGAAAAACATCACGTGAAAGAAACATCATCTGGTTATCTATCGCACACGCCCTGACTGGGGCCCGTACCTGCAACCCAGGCAAGTGCCCTGACCGAGAATGAGACCCTCATTCTTTCGGTTTGTGGGACAACACTCCAACCAACTGAGCCACACTGGCCAGGGCAGCAATAATTTTTTTGGTATAATTTTATTATTTCTGGAAATATATCAAACCAATAGCAGATGATTTTTTTTCAGTAGCAGATAATTCCCATCAAAGAGTCCTGAACTTTATTCCCCACTTCTTAGGATAATGACAAAAGAAATCATAACCTTTCCAACTTCCATTACAGAAGTGCTGTACCTTAATTTTGGAATGTTTTCCATTTAGGAAGTGAAATGATACAATCTAAATTTTGTTTGTACAGTGATCATCAGTGTTTGATTTTTTAAAATATTTTCACTTACTATGGGTTATTTAGATTTATTATATTTATATTGATACTGGGCATATTATTAGAGTTCCTTTATCATATTGCATTATTTTGGCTAAATTTACATATTACTAGAAAGTGCAGCCCCTTTTCTACTTTTGACCCTTTGCAACAATCAGAACAAAATGAATTGTCGAAAAGGGGGTAAAAAAAGATCATTTTGCATGTGAAAATTAAATGATATTTTAAGAGAGAATGGAAGAGAAGGAGAGAGAAATAAAAAATTGGAATGTGTCTTTAACAGTATACCAGCTGAAAATTTTTAACCCAGTGAGAAAATCAAATATACTTTTATAAACACATCCCAGCCTTAGACATACAGTTGTGAGAAAATAAAAGATAGTGGTTTCTATTTCAAACCCTCTATTCTTTAATCATAAGATTTACCACACAAGTCATCTAATTTACTTGATATAAATTTATAACATAGCATAATATTTTTGAGGTTTTAAATGATGAATCAGTGCAGTTACTAAAAAAGTCAAATGATTTTTAAATTAGTTTTGGTTCTTAGATTTTTCAGTTTGACAAGTGATTATAGCCATTTCATTCCTAGAAATTTGATTAGTTTGCTTCATACATTACATATATCACTCCTTTTGTCTTTATTATACCCAATACACTGGGGAAATTGTGTTTCATTGAAATCCTGGACCCCTGTTAATCAAAGTAATATTTAACATACTTGTTGTCTTTTAAATCTAGGAGGAACTAGAATTGCATATTTTTTTCTAATTAGCATTTCAAGTATATTTCTCAAATACTCTAATGCTGTGCCCAGGTTAAATATTTAAAACAGGATAGAAGAGTATGTATTTTTAATATATGGAAACATATTATACATGTATTATAAATTCATTTGTATAAATTATAAAGAGAGACAGTAAGTATGCTTCTCACACAGTCTAAACTGTTTTTATTCCAGATCTAAAATTCAGTTTTGGTCATTGGATTGTATTGGACTCAGATTATCATAAAAATTATCTGTTGCATAAAAATGGAATTTTTGGAAACATTTGAAAATGAAAACTCCTAATATTTCAAGGAAATTTGTTCATCTCTTGTATTCTACAAAAGTCAAATATTCCTTAACACTAGCATATTTTTAGGATACTTATTTTAACACTAATATATTATACCAAGATATATAAATAAAATATCCTTGAATAAGCAGATCAGTGCAGGAATTTTACAGATTTTTTTGCTCATCTCATAAGAAAATGAGTATTACTTTGTTTTTTACATAGAACCTGTTATAAAATTCTAAGTAAAACCTTTGCTTTCAATTAACCCAGTATTTAGTATACGATGTAAATTTTATTTGAATATAGCACCTGAAAAGGAATACTTAGTAAAAATAGTTTACCTTATACAGTCTTGTGCCGCTTAACAGCGGGGCTACGTTCTGAGAAGTGTGTCATTAGGCAATTCTGCTGTTATGCGGACAGCATGGAGTGCACTTCCACAAACCTAGAAGGTACAGCCAATCGCCTTAATTTTAGGTGCTATCCTTTTGTGGCACTCATTCATTTCCACCAGCATCGCCACAGACACATGAGAGATGCATTGCACTGAAAAATTCCGACGGGCACAACATCCCCAGGTGGTAGGAGTTTTTCAGCTCCACATAGTCTTATGGGACCAGGGCGTGTACGTGGTCCATCTTTGACTGAAGCATCATCGTGTGGTGCATGGCCGTGTGTCTGTGTACGATAGCCCCGGAGCAATAGCTATTTGAGGAAATTTCCAGTGTGGAAGTCCTCTTTTGACTTAGGATCAGTAAGTCTAGTGAACAAGTATCTAGTTTATTTACAAATGCCATCAAGAAATGTTGAATTTTACAACAATACTTTATAACTTATTCAATGTTTGACAGTTTTCAGCTTAAGAAGTTTGTTCTTTATGTCTAATTGTTGGCTTAAAGCTGTTTGGTCTTATACAAAGGAGCTGGACCAAATGTACCACGTAAATATCTACCTGTTAAAACAGCAACAATTCCAACTCATTGCACATTTTTAGTTATTTTTTATAAGGATTGTCTTTTTGTTTTACAAGATCCTGTTAATTCCAAGGACTTTATTTTATCCATTAAATAGCTCAGAACTATGCTTGTATTCGTTCCTAATATTGATTTTTTAAAATGTATTGGTTGAATAGTACTACACTGCTGCAAACTCACTTAAAAGTTTGCCTTTTATTTTAAACTCTAGTTTGTCTGGTTCAGTTATGCCCTTAACTACAAAATAAAACATTATGACTCACCTGCTCTGGAACATATTTGGATATTCACCTTTAGTAGAATGTTCAACCAACCAACAGGCATTTTAAAGGTATTAACTACACAGTCTCAAGGAAGCTGGTAAGAAGAGATAGCTTTCTCATCTCATATTCAAATCTCTTAAAAATAAAATGCAAAAGTAGCATCTGGCTTGGATTGAGATAGGGCTAACCTTTGACCGTAGTGTTAAAGAAACAACTTAATGTCAAATGTTCTAGTGATATGTCTCAAACGGGACAGTCTGTTAACTTGTCATGAGCATGCTACACCCTCAAATGTATTGTCACTTCCAACTGAAAGGTTCACTAGCACAGCCGCATCGTTTCCTAAACTGCTGACTGATACTGGTCAGGAATTCCGTTAGACTGAAAGGTATTCTCAAGCACATGTAGCATTGTAATCACTCACTCTCTTTTCTAATACACCCTCTTTCCATCTTGTTTTGTTTAAATTACCTTCCTCCCTTGTCTCTGCTTTTGCCTTCTATTCTTTCTTTTGTCTTTCTCATAGATTTCCCCCCAGTCCTTCAATGTTCCCTTTAATATTACTTCACTTTATTTGTTGAGGAGACTGTCAGGAAAAGTACCTAAGTAGGTACCTTTAGTTTATATTATGTCAAAATGATTTGCATAACATGGAGTTACTACAGGTTATAAACTTTCAGGTATTAATAGTACTGAATAATTTGTGAAATGACTGGAGAGTAGAAATTATCTAAAAATTAAGTACTTGGACAAAAGATTATCATCATCAGTTATATTCATATTGAAATTATTTTAAAACCTGATCACCATGACTTCTCTACCAGATTTGCCAAAGGATCCACTTAAAAAATACTAATCCATGGGCCAATATATAATAATAGACATACTGGATAAAATCATGCAGGTTCAGAAACTGAATCTAGTGCACTCATTCATAATAATGATGGTGCATTAAGTATAGTATAATTTGTCCTACGGGCTTCCCATGAGAAGGCACTGTCCTCGCCTGATTGTAGACTGGGCACCTGGCCCACTTTCTCGGTGATCTCCCAAGTGTGAACTTTCCCCACCCTCCGCTCCCTCCTTTGCTTCCTGGAGGTGGTTGATAGAGGTGGATTGCACTGACAATTACACAAGCTGTGTCAGTTGCACACATGATTTGCATAACTGTGCTGTGCTGATTTCATCCATCAAGTCCCATACTGAGGCCCTTGGTGCCTTCTCTGTGTGCTTTGCAATAAATACGGAAGAGAGGAGACTGGATTAGTATCTTCATTCCTGACTCTTAAAACACACACTTAAAGCCCTGCCCATTGAAATTTGATCAGGAGGGAAAAGCCATTTTCAGTTAGGTTAGCTGCTAAAACAATCCATGTGATTTTCACAAAGTAGAACACCTTTTTTTATTATTTTTTCACCAAACAAATAACCTTTTATAGTTTACCCTATGTTCCTTAATGAAAAAAAAAAGTTTAAATAACATATGATAGTATATTTTAAGTGAAATTTTTTTCAGGTGCTTAGCAGTAATCAATCTTCTTTAAATTTCAGTCACTGATTTCACTAAAGAGTTAGTAAAGAGAAGTCTTTCTTCTGTAACACATACTTATCTGATGTTGCTCTCCACTTTGGCGCAAAAACAATGATTAGGTCAGTTTATTGCTAGAAACCTTCCTCCTTACTTTTTTCTATTCTCAGGGGTTCTAAAGAAATAGGCAAAAATCAAGGTCCTATTTCTTATTCTTCTTAATCTTCTACAGACATAGTCGTCATTCCCAAGTATACTGTCAGCGTTTCACGCCCTACCTAGGTGTTGGCGTGGACAGTCTGAACTCGTGGCCAGTACACATTTTCTCTTTGACATCGCTGAGCCTGCAGGCCAGCATCTTTGGAACTCCGGGGCAGAAGTGGGAAAGCCGCATGCTAACTTCATTGCTCCCTTGGTGTCCAAAAGGGCATATCACACTTTTTTGGAGGGGGGTGGGAGTAAGCTAACCTCCATCCTCTCCTTTTATTTTCCTACTTGATCCATGTACGCGAGTCAAGGAAACCTGTTTATCCACAGCCTGTACTGTCTTGCCAAATCTTGTAACGAAACTCCCAAATGGTAGAAAATCATACAAATGAGGTAAATAAAAACCGATAGCATTCATTACAAGAATATAAAATAGAAGTGAGAAAAGTAAATTTGTATTTGAGGTATCACATGCCATCTGTCAGTGTCGTCCCTTTACACTGTACAGGAGTATGATGATGTAAGCACATGGGTAAGAATGGAAGATCCTGACTTCAGCACTTGAAACAAGAGGTCTGGTTATATTCTGTTTCACGTCTGCATCCCTTATACTGTGTCGGATTGGATGAATGATGGGATGTATGAGTGCTTTCAATTCAACATTCTTGCATTAAGTAGAAAGTTCATTTTTTAATACTAGTGGAGGTCTGTCGTGGTTATATCTATTTTTTAGTAGATGATAAATCTCAATTCATTATAAAAATAAAAGTTAATGGCTAACATTTAGTAGTCTCTTATTTTGTGACAAGCACTATTTTAAAGCCGTTAATTTCCTTAAGATAAGGAAAGTCAAATTTTAAGAGAGAGATGCTACCTAATATCCCCACAATGTATGGTCCCATATGTAAAGCTTTATTTTATTAAGGTTATTACACTTTTGCCTTATTTTTTGTTTATATTTTTTCAAGAGTGTATTATTTGGATTAGATTTTAAACACACATGCAAGTACTGAGCATAATAAAACTAAAGGTCATATCATGCTCAAATAAACAAAACATGTTCCATAATGCTTGACGACATAGAGAAATTTAGAATAAAATTAAAAATCTAAGAAGAGTATGAATTACCGTTGTGAGAGTAGTTTTAAAAGTTATGCTATTATATAGTAAAAATCTTTCTATCATTACCATATGAGCCTACTGTATGCAACTTCCAATATACTCAGGGGAAGCTGGGATAAAAACTCCGCTTTGCCTGACTCCGGAGCCTGTGCTCTCAGTCGCCACACTCCTACTGTCCAACCTTCTCTCCCTACAGCAGCCACAGTGTTGCTTTAAAACCCATTTTAAATCAGGTCATCCCTCTGCTTAAGATAATGGCTTTCCATTGTTCTCACGATAAAATCAAACTGCTTATCCTGGCCCATAGAAGCTCTGCCCACTCTACTCTCACTCTGCTTTCTTTGCCAACCCAGGTTCCTTTATTCTTTGCTACCTGCAGGATATTGCACTGATGATCCTAGAAGTCTTTACCTTCAGCTCTTTCCCCAGTTCTTGGCATGATTGCCTCATTAGCCTTTCAGATAGTAGGCCTCTATAAGCACCCTACCTAAAGTACCCTCCTAGTTACCATCTTCCCAGCTCTATCTTAAAGTCCTATAAAGATTCCATCAGGATCTGTGGTTACCTTGACCCTTTGTTCATGCATCTGTTGCCTGTCTGTGCCCCACCGCCCCTCAGCCCTTGCCATTCTGATGTAACCTCCCTGAGGGCATGGGCTTCCTCTGCCTTACTAATGTATTACCCAACGCTTCGAATGGTGCTTGACATATAATAGGTAATAAAAATTGTTGGTTAATTGAATAAGGAGAGTCTTATGGTATATACTTGATCTAAAAAGAAATTCCATAAAGGAAAAGAAGAAAAACACTAAGCTGTTCTAATTTCCAGAAAAATGTAAGTTTGTGAATCACAAATACAAATAATACATTTAGATAATTCTTTCTTTTGAAATTAGAGGTAGCTCAAGAGTGCTCTTTTCGCTCATTCCTGGATAATAAACAAAGCATACATGGCATCTTCCAGTTGAAAATTCTTGGTACGAGGGGAAAACACCTAAGAAAGCTCCAATAATGAAATGATACTTACTCATTCAACACATATTCTTGAGTATCTTTGTGCCAGACATTTTCCTAGGCACTTGAGATATGACAGTGAAGGAAAAAAGATCTGACTCTATGGAACTTACATTCTAATGAAAGGAGATGGACAATCAACAGTGAACACAGTAAATAAGTGCATTGTATAGTATGTTAGAAGGTGAGGAATGCTCAGGGGTAGGGGAGAGATGCCATTTAGTGAACACTTACTGTGTGTCAAGGACCTTTTAAGTTTGCCATATGCATATTTTTGTATTTTTCACAAAAGCGCTATGAGTTAGGCATGATTATTTACTCATTTAACTTAACCTAGGATTCACGCACACAGCTAGTAAGTTTTAGGGCTATAAATTGGAAACCAAGTATAAATCCACATTATGGATATACATGCACCCACATTATTTACTCTATGTGAATACTTCATTAATTAAAACAAATTGTCAGCTTCCAAATTGATTGGACCTATTAATATCCAAATTTCTTGCTTACTTGGGTTAGTATAATATTTGAAAGCCTTGCTACTTACCTGAGTTACATTGGAAAGTCAGATAAGAAAAACTGCTTAGAGAAATAACAGAAATCATATCTAAAAGGAAAATTTCATGTGATTTTGTTATTACTTTATTCTATATGCCTCAAAAGTTCTTACTTGGCTTTCTATTTACTTTTTGTTCCCCATGATAAATGTTTTGTACCTTTGTAACAACAAGTTTCAAAAATATCTGTCTTATGTCTTAGATTTCTATTTTATCATCTCTTTGCTGCATTATAACTCTTTACATCCTTATAATTTCTGTGGTTCCTTTTCTTACATTCACTAATCAATCAAATTAATTTGAGAATTAACTTTATTACATTATAAAACAAATGGACATATTTGAATAGTTAAGTAATGCATGAATGGGCCTGGAGAGTATTATGCTAAGTGAAATAAGGCAGTCTAAGAAAGACAACTACCGCATGATTTCACTTACATGTGGAATGCAGTGAACAAAGTAAACTAACAAAATAGAAATGGACTCACAGATACAGAGAATAGACTGACAGCTGTTAGAGGGGAGAGGGGTTATGGGGTTAGCTGGAAAAGATGAAGGGATTAAGCAATGAAAAAAGAAAACTCATAAACACAGACAACAGTACCAGAGAGACAGGGGTGGGAGGAAGTAGAAGAGGGTAAAGAGCAGATACATGGTGATAGAAGAAGACTTGATTTGGGGTGGTAAATACACAATACAACATACAGATGATATACTATAAAATTGTATGCCTGAAAATTATATAATTTCGTTACCAGTGTCACACCAATAAATCCAATAAATTTTTTTTAAAGAAATGTGATGTAAGGTTCAAATTGTGAGCGAAGAGTCCGCATGGTGTCTGAGGGGTGTTGAAAATTATTTCCTTCAAACATTTGAAATATCCTGTGCTGCTTTTACTTTAAAATATCTGTCCTAAGAGTTTGCTTCAGTGACCTCAAAGCACCTTGCTACAATTGAGGATCACTGGCTTAGCAAGTTAGTGGAGAATTTACTATTTTAATAACAATACTTGTTGACATGTGGTGCAATGGCTCTCTCATACACCAGCAGTGTGAATATGAATTTGCAAATCCTTTTCTGAAGCAGCAGTATAACAATAGTGATCTAGAACATTAAATTTGCTTATATACGGCGTTCATACAATAAAAGAAACCACTAATTCAGACAACATATAGTAACTTAAGGGTATTAAAAACAGAAAATAATTAATGTCATTTGCACATTCCAGTGCTCATCTTTCTTCAGATTTATAACTCTGTAAGCAACTACCAAATAAAATCAGATATCAAGTTCCCATTTTTTATTATAAGTATATAAAGTGACTGCATTTAATTTGTTAAAGGAAAAAGAATGTGATATGTGCATAATACTGCTGCTGATTTTATGTTATGACAAATGATAATTTTCTGTATATAGATGTGTTTGCATGTTTCTATATGTGTAAACATACACATCTCTATAAAGAATAAAACATTTACCAGGTATGTTAGTGCTATTGTACTTTGTTCCATAAGATTTCACTAAGATAACTCTTGAAGTAACGTAATCCAAGAAACTATAAGTGAACAAAACTTGGTTGTACTATTTGTCTTTATGACTCCCAATGAATTTATGGTAAACATCACTACTTTAACATTCTTTATGGTTATGTGATTTGTTTGTCCTTTCGGGTACATATATGGGATTCCTAGGAGTATAAAAAGGGACAGGCCTATTTTATTTTTAACTACTTGTAGTGATAGTTGGAGATAATCTCAGTAAATGCTAGCATTTTTTTAAATTGAATGGTTTTCAAGATTGTCAAGTTTTCTTTACCGAATCTTCAAATACAATTAATTGCCCAGGTCAGTAATCTGTATCTATAGCTCTGACAGATTTATACTGAATATCCTTTTTTTGTGAGGTTCAAGTGTAGGGTTTTTATGAGGTACCATATGTCAAGGAAGAGACTGTATGTTAACTTTTCAGATAGTTGGGGGTTATCTTCTGGGTCTCAGAATCCTTAGATTATATATCTTTAGAATTATATTTTTAAGAAACGTTATTTCACTTACATGAATTGCATTGGTATTTAAGCTTATCATGTTAGTGTGACTTTCTTGGTATTCAGTCCATTTGAAAATACAGCTTTTACATCTAATCATGATGAAATATTTGGGATCAAATAACCCTCCTGCCTTGAACAGACAATGTACCAGATGATGTACATTAAATGACATTTAGAAATTTAACAATAGCCACTGCAGGACTGTGATCCCTGAAAGAAGATAACAAAGGCGGTGAGTTCTACCATTACCCGGCTCACTTCTGGGAGACAATCTCCAGGCTGCAGTTCAGGACCAGCAAACCCAAACAGAGCAGGCAGTCTTGGAGAACTGAGGAGTCCAGGGAGACCTATGTGCCTAGAGTGTGGAAGGCGAAGGATCAGACAGGAAGAAGCTGCGCTGAAAAAGCTCTGGAGTTCTGGAGGGTGACCCTTAAAATCTTTCACAAAATAGTTTGTACTTATGTGTCTGAGGAAACTACCTGGGCGTGGTGGGGGGTGGGGAACTCCAGAAAGCATAAACTTAAACAATTCTTAGAGCTTATGTGGAGCCAGAAATTGTTAATTATCACTAGCCAGTGTGGAAAGATTTTGTAACATGCAGGGCATTGAGTAAAGTCTTCAGAAAGTTATCATCTTAGTGCTGGGGCTAAATTAGCCTTTCTATCAAAGCATGTTCTGTATCTGCCTTAAAGCAGAAAAGCAATACCAAAAGGATAAATTGATTGCAAGAAATGTAACAGTATAACCCAAAAATACACTTTAAAGAAATTTAGAACCCACTAATATAAAATGTACAATTTCCAACATCCCACTAAAAATTAATAAATATGCAAAGAAGATAGAAAATATTACCCATAATCAGTAGAAAAATCAATCTGTAGAAACAGACCCAGAAATAACCAAGTGGTAGAAATAGGAGACATGAATGATAAAACTATTGTTTTAATATACTCCATACATTTAAAAATATAAAGGAAAACATGAACATGAGAATAAAAGCACTTGGATGAAAATGTATAGCATTAAGTGCTTATATTAGAAAAATAAAATGGTCTCAACCTAATTAACGAAGCTTCTTTCTTAAGAATTTACAAAAGAAGAGCAAATTAAGTCTAGAGTATGTAAAGTAAGGAAATAATATGATAAAGGCAGAGATCAATGAAAGAGAAGACAGAAAAATAATAGAGAAAAACCAATAAAATCAAAGGCTGATTCTGTGAAAAGATCAATAAAATGGATAAACTTCTAGCCAAGATCAATCAGTACTAAGAGAGAGCACTCAATTTACCAACATCAGAAATGAAAACAGGACATCACTAAAACTCCTGTAACTGCTGGAAATACAATACAGAAATATTATGAACAAGCTTATGTCAATAGATTTAAGCAGATAAAATTAATAAATTCACTAAAACGTGGAAATCATTGAAGCTCACTAAAAAGAAATACTCTGAATAGCATCTTATTTATTCCAGGAATTGAAATTATAGTAAAAATACCTTACCAGAAAGAAAGAATTTAAGGAAACATTTAAGTAACATGTTCTTCTAGAGAATAGAAGTGGGAAGAAATGTGTCCTAATGAATTATGAGTTCAGCATTACTCTGATACTGAAACAAAAACATTATAATAAATGAAAACTATATAGCAATATCCTTCATGAACATAGGTGCAAAAATTCTTAACAAAATTTTAGCAAGTAGAATCCAGAAATAATATGAAAAAAGAATAACGTATCATGGCCAAGAAGGGTTTATTTCAAAAATTCAGTTGATTAAATACTGGAAAAAAATCAATCAGTGTACTTCTGCAGACTAACGGACTAAAAGAGGAAAGCCATATAATCTTTTTCATAGATGCTGAAAAAGCATTTGATGCAATTTGGTATTTATTCATGATAAAAATTTGCAGCAATAAAAAAGAACTTCTGTGATGTGGTAATGGCCACCCTTGGAAAATAATACTAATAATAAATGAGTGAAAATGTGCCCTTAAGAGTAGAAAGAAGGCAAGACTGCTCTCTGCACTTACATTCAGTGTCATACTGGGAGTCTTGTCCATGGAGCATGGGAACAGAAAGAAATAAAAGGCAAATCGGAAAAGAAAAAGTAAAATTGTATTTAGGTTTAGTTTATATGGTTATCTATGTAGAAAATACCAAGGAATCAGCCAAAAAAAAACCCTAATAAAATAATGAGTGATTTTATTAAGATTGCAAGATTCAAGGTCAATATGAAGAAATCAAGTGTATTTCTGTATGATAGCAATGGACAATTGAAAACTGGAATTTAGAAAACAATAGCATTTATCATTGCATACAAAAAGATGTGAAATACACTGAGGCACATCTAATGCTGTATACAACACTTAGAGATAAATTGAAATTATTCTGTTCAAGAAAAATTATAAAATATTACTGAGAGAAATTAAAGATCTAAGTAAATGGTAGGACAATAACATGACCATGGTTTAAACAATTCAGTACTGTTAAGATGTTCTTGTAAATTTTAGCCTATCAGTTCAGTGCAATCCAGATCAAAATTCTAGCAGATTTTCTTTTGTAGAAATTGTCAAATTGATTCCAAATGTTTCTTTGGAAATACAAAAGACCTAAAATAGCAAAAATAATTTTGAAAACAAGGAAAAAGTTGGATAACTTACACTACTTACAAAGACAAACTCTACTAGTAAGACCTGCTCTTTGGGCCTAAGGACACACATAGAGATTAATGGAATGGAATAGAGAGTCCAGAAATATATGCGAAAATACATGATCAATGATCGTCAACAAAGGTACTGAAATAATTTAAGGAAACAAGAATACTTTCTATAAAAGGAGCTAAAATAATCCGATATCCACATTTTTTAAAAGAATGGTATAGGCTTTACCATACACCACATACAAAAATTAAGTTGAAATGAGTCAGAGACCTAAATGTAAGAGTTAATACATACAACTTCTAGAAGAAAACAAAGGAGAAAATTATTCTGACATTCGTTTAGTGAAAGATTTTTTGCATAGAGGATACACACACACACACAACACAAAGCACAGATGGAACTATGATAAATTGGAGTTCTTCAAAATTGAAAACTGAGTTCTTCAACAAAGACCTATAAAAAGCAAGACACATCTATACAAAATATTTGCAAAGCATATACCTCATGAAAGACTTCATCCAGAATAACAAAAACTCTTTCAACTCAATAATAAAATTAGAGATAACACATTAAAAAGATAGCAAGAGGTTTGAACAGCTAATTCACCAAAGAAAATAATGCGAATGGCAAAAAAAATTAGTCTCCTGAGGCATTAGAAAAACATAAGACACCATGAAACACCACCACATACCTACTAGAATAGGTGAAATAATAAAAAGATTGACAATACCATGTTCACATGGATGTGGCACAGCTGTCAACTGTAATATACGCAGTGCCATGGAAGTGCACAGTGATCCATTTTAGAAAACAGGCAGTTTCTTGTAAAGTTAACCAGATCCCTACCACATGAAGCAGCAATTCCACTTCTAGGTATTTACCTAAGAGAAATGAAAACAAAGGCTTGCTTGCAAATGTTTGTATAAGCTGCATTTCTAATAGCCATAACCTAGAAACTTCCCAAACAAATATACAACATATTGTGGTATAGCCATATAATGAAATAGAGCTCAGCAATAAAAAGCAATCAACTACCAATACATGTAACAACATGGATGAATCTCAGAATCACTGTGCTGAGTGAAAGAAGCCAGATGCAGAAGACTACATAGTGCATGGTTCAGTGCATATAAAATCCTTAAAAAGGCAAAACTGTCATTACAGAAGCAGATCAGTGGTTGCCATGGAGTGACTGTGGGGAAGAAAGTTGTTGCAAAAGAGCAAGAGAATTTTTTAGGGGATGGAGGTGTTCTATATTTTCGTTGTGGTGGTGGTTACAAACTATACACTTTTAAACTCCTTGAAAATACACTCAAAGTGGGTGGATTTTATTTTATGTAAATTATACCTCAATAAAGCCAGTTTTGAAATGGTTATGTTGAATTTTAGATTTCAGAGGAATATGTATGAGGCAATACTTAGAAAGTATTTGGAAGTATGAAATTCAAGTGCAGTCATTCAGCAACTACCTATCGAGCATCTCCTGTGTTTAATGACTGCTGTATGCACTGTCAATTCAAAACTGGGTAACACGTGACCTCTGTCCCTATGACAGAGCTCGTTGTTCAGATTAGGGAAATAAATTAGCATCAAATGGATAAGTACAGTGCAGTTGTCATGGGTATCACACGTGTGAACAGAGTACTGTGAAAGCACAGAGGAGAAAGCTTTGTGCTCACCAAGATCATTTATGAACAGGTTTAAATGACAAGTCAGAGCTTACATGTATGGGCAATTTTCCAGGCATAATTTGGATGTTTCATAGAAACAAGGGCTTAATCTAGAGAGAAGAGAGAGACTGCTGTACTGAGAACAGAATCTGGATGTGCATATGTTTTTGCCACAAAGTAAGAAGTAGAGAAGACAATGAGGAGGACTTAGCACCTGACTCCAGACACTAAATAGGACATTCAAGACCCATGAAAGCTTGATAATAACCAAGAAATAAGGAAGATTCAGGATTGATTAAAGTCCACTGTCTATAGTGGTTCAGAGACTACAGATGACTTTTTAAAATGTTTCAGTAATATCAGAATGAAGTTGTTTCAAATACAGAGAAGGTGTAATAATTGATAAAAGTGAAAGTAGCAAAATATGTGTCCTCTTCAGTGAATATATATGTGATACATTTTAACTCATAAGTTTGTAAGTATTATACAGATAAGCTCATATATAGAGAGTAAGTGTAAACCACATTTTCATGTACATGATTTTGAAGAAATATCAAAGAAATGGCAGGAGAAATGGTCTTAGAGAGACAGTGGAGCCATTAGATGTGGCAGGGATTGTTAATGATGTTTGAAAACGATTTTCTGAAGACTGTAAGGGCATGATCTAGACCTTGAAGGAGCTAAGGATGTGAGCGCAAACAGAAAGAGATGGTGGCACTTCCCAGAACCTCTGACACACTGCCTCTCCTCCACGCCACCCCCGAGTCCCATGATCTGACTAACTTCTACTTTTCCTTCGGTTATCAGCCTAAATGTTCCTCCCTCAGGAAGACCTTCCTCTTCAGCCTTCTCCAGCTAAATTAGGTTCCCCACATTATACCAGCACAGCATTTGTTTGCTTTGCAGAAGCTACCACAATTTGTCAAACAAATAATTTGTTCATTGCCTGTCTTCCTTGGCCGACTGTCATGACAATCATGCCACTTTCTTGGCCTGAGAATAGGTACCATGAGATTTGTTCTCCATTTGATGATCCAGCATCATCACAGTGTTGATACGTAGTAGGCTCTTTATCAGTCTGTATTAAGTGAGAAGGAATAGGTGGAGCATTTCCAGAGCAAATTTCTTGGAGGTAGTTACATGATGCCAAAGTCCAATATGTCACCAGTATATGGATTGCTGAAGTGGGTGCAGATGAAGAATTAGGAAACTCGGGGTTACACTTTTGAACTCCTTGGACTCACTGAGAACAAGGATGGTACATAGAGGCAAGAGTGATGTTTTGAAGATGACAAAGTGGGAGAAGGGGAAGTGAAGTAGATGGATAGATTTCAAAAATGAGGAGAGTAAAAAAAATGAGTCTTGAAAGCAGTAAAACATATCCTATCTTTTTCTCCTTGTCAAGTGAATTGCGAGCTTATAAAGGATTGTGAGCCAAGGGGAATAAAGGGGAACTACATTTAAATAAGTTGAGTAGGTATCAAGTTTGCTTATATAAATTAGGGGAAGAAAGTGTAGGAGGTTATGTTTACAGTAAAATAGGTTTCATAGGACACAGTGCGACAGGAATACTAGAGGAAGATGATGGAACTAGTGTATAGTGGGCAATTAATGTCAGTGCATGTGCTTAATAAGGATTAATTGTTTAATAGACTTGTTCAGTGCAAATTCCTTACTTATTTCTAGAGAAACAGCACTAAAGAACCCAAAATTGGGTGGTGGTCATGGGGAACACTGGCTTTTTCTCCTGTGTAGCCTCTTATCATGGAATATAATTATATGTAAATATATGTTTGCACTAAATTTCTGACTAAAAGTATTTGCTTGTATTTCTCAATGCTCTTACACAGCGATACACATTCTTCACAATATACAGAGCTGCCTGGTTTCGACTTCTCAGAAATCCTTGGTTCTGAATAATAGAAGTTACTTTGCCTAGTATTTTTAGAAATGAGTAATCATGCCTTAGAAGTTTTTGTTTAAGATAATTTACAAAAAAAAACTATAATAATGAAACAACTTATTTTAGTTTATGTGAACCTTGAATATAAACTGAAGGTTTTGTTTAAAACCAAAATCAGTATGGGAAAGGTTTATGTAGCTGTGAAGACCTTGCCTTGTTACAGTATTTCAGTCCCACTTTTACCCACTGTCATAGCATGGAAGGTCAGGGGTCAGGAATGCCGCATTGGGCCATGACAAGGAGTCGGCCACTTGACCTCTGGGCCAAGCACAAGGACCCCTATGGGAGTCGAGGGCGAGCCACTCACTGGGTTCGCTCTGTGCTTCACCACTGAGGGCTTTGGCACAGACCACCTGGTGTTGTGTGTTTCTCTTCCTGCTCTTCAAAACCAGGAGTCAGAGTGCTCTGATAGCCTTGTGGAGAGTTATACACTAACACATGCTTCTTTCCATAGAGGTTTTTTTTTCCTTCTTAATCAATTTTGTAGTTTTTTTTTCTTTTTAATGTGATCATCACAGTATTGTGCCAGGTGTACTGAGATATGTCTCTCTGGCTATTAGGAAATAATTTATTTTCTGAATGTGAAATATGTTGGCAAATACTATGATCATTGTTTAGCTAAATATGTTAGGGCTTCACTGGTTATTGTTACTAATCCTGACTCAAAGCACCCAGGAGCTTAATTCTTGGTAATATAAGAACAGGGCTCATGTGGGAGAACACACTTTGCTGCGAAGTTTTGCATGTGTGAATAGTTATTACCAAGGTGGAAAAAAAAGAGAAGCTCTGCTTTTATCTGCACTTTTTCTCATCACTTGAATTCCTTTTAGTCTTCTTGGTACCTATGAATAATTTTTTCATTAAACAATGACATTTCAAGTTGTTGCATTTTGGTTTCCTTCAGTGTGATTCTCTGTCCTTACCACCACCACTCCCTGAAAAAAATAAGTAAAAAATAATTCTCATCGTGTATCTAGCTGAGAAACTGTGTTAAGAGTAACTGTTAGCGTTAAGAGTCAGATAATTTGAAGACTGATCATCTAGGATACAGTCAGAGCATGAATTGGATTCAGTTTTTCCCCTGTCACCAAAGGTACCATCTTCCTTATCTTCTTTTTGTCTTTTAGTCTTGGTAGAGATTTATTATCTAAATCAGAGTGTGGAGGAGGAAGAGACTTAAGTCTGAAAAGCCTATAAATGCTTCCTCCGGACTGTGAGAAGTTAGCTGTTGGTTTTGCTCTGGATGAGACTGGCCGCACACTAATCCTGAATTCTCTTCTCAGTGGGTAAACCTCACAAGTGCAACTACTGTGGACGAAGCTACAAGCAGCGCAGTTCACTGGAGGAGCACAAGGAGCGCTGCCACAACTATCTCCAGAACGTCAGCATGGAGGCCGCGGGGCAGGTCATGAGTCACCATGGTGGGTAGAAACAGCCTTCACAATCCTCGTCCTCCTCTCTGCTGCTCTTGTCGTTTCTAATGGGGTAAAAAGTTCTGTCTGCCCTTCAGCATGGAGACAGAGTCTTCCTTTGTTTAAAGCAATTTTAGACCACATTAACTTCACATGGGATTACCTTCTTGAGCATTTGAAATGAGCTGAGCTTTGGGACACTTCGCAGACAAACTAGACTGAGTTTTTGTGCTAATCACAAATTATTTCTCCTAACATGTATTTGCATAAACATAATAATAGCAGCCCCATTGAATACAGCAAACAAAGGTGTACTATGTAATCTTCCTAACAGTTAGAGACAGTTCCACATAAATCTCCAGGTTTCCTAACAGATTTAACTGGTTATTTGTGCCTTTGCATTTCTCTTAGGTAAGTGATCAGTGATGTAATTGGAATTTTCTCCAGTCTGTCTTGTGATTTATCTTGGAAATTACTGATTTTGCTTTCTATAAGTGTGGGACACAAACTAGGTCAAAATTAGGCACCACTTCCTTCCACAAAAATGAAAGCCCAAGCAAAACATCCTGATCTCCACAATACACAGTAGCAGGTAGAAAGACAGTCTGTAAGATTTAACAGTTAGTAATTCTCTATTACTGATAAATTAATGTTAGTAAATCAGGAAAATTACTAATTTCAGTTATTTATGTTTGGAGCCATCTTGACTTGTCTTATCCTACTAATTATATGTTTTTTATTTTATTATTCATACAAGTACATACAAAAATCTTAACTTACTGGTATTTTTATATCTGTTATATAAAAAACATTTGGCAATATCAAATAGCACAATTGGAGAATGCTTTCATGACTTTTAAAGTATAAATATCTATTGAGCGATTTATAGACAGATCTAAGATTATTTGTGGGGCTTTTATTTGTTTTATATAGTGTCTACTGTGGAACTGTGTTTATTAGCAGCTAGTGATTATATGTTGTTGGGAATTCCTTTTAATTAAAATATTTGGTATTGTGAATAATTGGAGCATTTCTTTGTATTGAGGGCACACAATGAGATTTGATTCCATTTATCATTGTGAGTCTATTTGTTTATATTATTATTAACTAAAAAATTATAAAACCTTTCTATTTTAAGTCTTAGTAAATTTGATGTTGCAAGTTTGCATTGCCTGGGCTTATGAGGGTAGCGTAGGTATCATAGCATGGAGGTTAAAGTGGTGAACCTGGGAGTTTGACAAACCCGGTCTAGCTGCGTGGTGTCTAAGTGTGTTACTCATAGGCTTGGCATGATAATTAAATGTTATTGGGTGTGCAATAAACACCCAATGAATAGTTCTTTTTAGTGTTACATTTCTGGGCATTAAATATTAAGAAGTTGTAAATGTTCCATCCCCTTTACAGTTATGTTACTTCCTGTCATTAATTTGGGCATTGGAGGTTTCATTTGCCTACTAAGTACACTATTTTCGTTTAAATAGTTGGTTTTCGAGGTGGCCTGAGGCAGGGTAGCTGAGAGAGGCTTGGGGACATGCCCCGGATTTCCCAGCACGTCTTATGGCACTGCTACTTTGTCCATATGATGATCTCTTATTGGAGTTTCACAATTGATTGGATTATTAATTCTACTCATTCTTCTATTCATATAGGGAAATAGGTGTACATAAATAATTATAGTCAACATTTAACTGTTGGCAGATTAATCAGTTATAGATTAAGTGCTGACAAGCAATTTAACAGGTGTATTTGGGGAGAGGAAAATACTTTCTTCTAAAGTGCTGCAGCCTCAGCATCCACCCCATTTTCAGCTTGCTTAGCTCTTCCCAGCACAGGCCCTTTACAGGTGGCTCTGAAATTGGACTAGTGAAGAGAGAGCGGGAAAGTGGGAGAGACACTCAGCTCCTGGGGAGAGCATGGGCGAAGCCAAGGAGGAGGGGGGGTGAGTTTCCATATCATTTAGAGACCCAAATATTTGTTCCTCAGTATTGGGTATCGATTTAACCGCCTAAGGTTATGTTAATGCCATTTGATACTATAATTTTTCTAGGTATTTTGTAATAGTAATTTGAAATTACCCTTGCTTTCCTTTGCCCTTTTTTTTTAACATACTTGGTGGGGAATTGAATGTGTGGGGTAGGGATTGATAAATGCTGTAAGAAAGAAAAATACAGGTAAATGCTGCTAGAGTTCATTATTAACTTTGTCTCATATACATTACTTGACGTGTGTCTCCTTTTAAACAGAGCCACAGTGAAATCATTTTTACCCCCTTCCCTCTCTTACTATCTTTTTCCATGCAGTCTATTTTTTTATTGGTCTTTTCTTCTAGTGGTATGTGTGGGATTGTTACTTTGGTGGCCATTAGCTGCTTAAAATTAATTACTGTTCTTTTATTTTCATATCTGACATAGTTATATTTCCTAGCCTTTCCTTCCCAAAACATGTTTTTCCCCACATTAGCTCTTATAGTGAGAAAGTGTCTGACGTGGCATTCTTTCACTCACTCAGGAAACATTTATCAAGGGTTTATGTGCTAAATTCTGTGGAACATTTCAGGGATATAAAGGTAAATGGAATAGATGCAATGTCTTTCTTACATTGATAGTCCAGTAGGAAATACATACTTAAAAAATAAAATGAAATGAAGCAAATGCAGTCATGAAGATGTATATATGCTTCGCCAAGGGCACAGATGCAGAACGACTGCACTCTGTTTGGAGAAGACAAGGAAAGCTTCGTAGTGCAGTGTTTTACCCATGGATGAGGGTGAGAAAAATTGTATAGTTTGGACAGATTCACAGAGAATGTACTGTCCGGGCAGGCAGTTGCCACAGGCTAAGTATTAGACATATAAAAAGAACATTAGCAGGTTCCTGGAAGTTGAACATAGTTGGAACTCAAGGAGTGGTAGGAAATGAGATTGAAAAAGTAAGTTGTGAAGTAAAGATAGAGCCTTTTATGCTAATCCAGTGTTTGGATTTCATTGGGGTAATCAATTTGTGTCTCCTAAAGAAAAATGTCACCAACATAGAGTACAAAGTAGATGGCTGACAGGCATGCTCAGAGAGATGGGGAGTGAGAACGCCGAGGAAGAGGAGAAAACAGGGAAATGCTGAACACATATTCAGCAGGTGGAACAAAAGGGTCTTTAGTTTTATGGGAAGGGAAAAATAATGACTTGTACTTTTGCAAATAAAGTTAGTAATGCATTTGGTTTTTATAGCAGATTACTTTATTTGAAAATTATTTTATGCTCATTTTCAAGTATATTCAACTTGAAGAAAAAGCTTTAACAATAAAAGTACATAATTAACATCCCTCTCTTTGCCTAAAGACAAAAATGAAAGTGTGAACTGAAAAGAGAGCACACTTTTAAAGAAAAATGTATATTTTTAGATTTATGGTTTGATTATTTGGTAAAGGGGGTTTCTTTATTGCAAGTGTGGAGACATAATTGGGAATGTGCAAACTTTCTAGTAAGCCTTCTCCACCTATTTCCATTGGGTGACATTTCTTTCATTAAGTCATTTGGAAAACATCCATTGGATAGTATATTTGTCTCACATCCCCAAAGATATTACAGATACAAAGTCAAATAAGATGCAGTCTCTACCCTAAGGTTATTTACCAACATTTGGAAGAAATAGACCAGTAAACCAACAGGTAGAACACTGTGTCTTGTGTGATAAGCATTCTGGGGACACAGAGGAGAGATCACACTGGGTATCCAAGAGAAATTTCTGGGGAAGGTTATGTTTTAGTGGAGGTTTGCAAGGCGAGATAGCTAGCTGAGTAAGTGGAGAAGGGGGTTTCATGCAGAGAGAACAGCATGTGTGAAGAAACAGAAGTTTAAAGGTGTTATGGGTTCAGGATCTAGAAGCAGCTCTGTATAATTAGAGCCCAGTTTGTAACAGGAAGAAAAATTGGTGGTGGCCACCAATAGAGGTACAGGCTGCGTCAGAGCATCAAGGGCTTATCGTGCTAAGTGAAGAATTTGTCATTTATCCCCCAAAATATTATTACATTGACATTTTATTGCTAGAAATGTGGGAGATAGATCAGAAGAGTCAAGATCAAGGCAAGTAGAGCATTGCAACAATCTACTGATTGATTGAGTTGGGCCTAGTGGCCTGCAGTATGCAGAAAAGTTAGTTAATTGGGAGCAACTATAGATATAGAATCTAAAACACCTGGGAACTCCATGCATACTGAAGGAGAGGTGGTGAGGGAGAGGAGGGGCCAGACACTGGGTGGAAGGAAGAAGTCTAGGATCTGCCACAATGACCTAGCATGGATGAGCAGGTAGGTAGTAGTGCCATTTACTGAAATGGAAATTAGAGAAATAGAAAGTTTGGGTTAGGGAAATGAAGATTTCAGTTTTTTAACATACTATTCTTTAAGTACCTGTGAGAGTTAGCCACTTTAGCCAAGTGAAACTAAAAAGAAGTTTAATATATATCATATATATAATCAAGCTCTCGGGAGAGATGGGTAGGAGGGAAACTTGCGGGAGCCATCATTATATAGACAGTCGCTGGAAGTAACAGGCTTTGTAAAGTTGTTTGGGTAAATAGAGAATGAGATATCTAGAAGGCCAAGAATATACCAGGAAGGGAAAAACAAATAAACAGAAGAAAAAAAAAAAAAGAGCCATGCAGATGAATAAGAGCAGAAGGCTTGAAAATGGAGTGATTTTACAGAGGCCAAAGCAAGTATCGGCACTGTTGAATGTTCTCAAGGAAATAGCTAAAATAACTGAAAAGTTTCTTTTAGATTCTGCAATGTGGAGAAAATGTGTGACAATATAGAAGACATCTGCTGTTTTTGCCAGCCTCACATACCTTCCTTCTCCTTTTGATAACAAGACTTCCATTTCCCTTTAGAGAACCGTCTCCCATTGCATGAGCCATGGCGGGTCCATCAGCCTATGTGGCCGCCCCTCTGGCCGCGGGATGGCCATGTGACCTAATCTGGGTCTGTGTGTTGAGAACCCTATGGTTCTGTCTGTATGATTTATCAATGTGATGAGATAATGAAATAATGCAAATATAAATCAATTTTTTCCTGGTTAAATCTTCAAAATTAATTCAAGGAAGATTATCTGGTTATGAAACTTGCTCCAACAAGTGAAGTTAGCATGTTGGTATGTTCTTTGCACAAATGAATGCCTCCCTGTGGGAGCAAACCTCCCTCGGTGAACTAGAGAGCTTATTCTGTGTTCCGGGCAATGTACAGCAGTGGACAAAAGTAGGTTCACAGTTGTGAGTAACCAAAGCACAGAGTTTATTTTTATTTTATTATTTATTGTCATTATTTTCCATGCAAACAACGGTAAGCCTACTTTTGCCCATCCCCTGTATATCCAGAAACATTTTGATGAGTTGCATCCAGATTCACGAAAACAAAAAATTCAGATTAGTTATGTAATTGGGAAAATATATCAGATATTTTCCCAATGGCAGACCTTAAAAATATATCAAACTTGATTGCGTAAAGTCAAAATTCAAATGAATTCTTCAAAGAATACCATAGCATAGTGACCCAGAGCCCAGCCACCTAGGTTCAGCCGTACGTCCATTTCTAACTAGATGTGAACCCTGAGGAAATAGCGTCTCCGGGTCTTTGTTCTCCCGCCTGTAACATGGAGATGGGAATGGTACCTGTCTTGGTGTGGGGCAGTGGGTGAAGCATTAAACAAATTATTAAATGCAAGTCCTTAAAATAGCACTTAACACGTGTCAGCTGCTGCTGTTGTTGTTGTTATTGATTATTGTCAGTGTGGTAGACACAAGGTCTCCATTTGATGTGTAAAGGACGGTGCTAAGGACGAATTCAGACCAGAGCTCTGCCGAAGTCATTATTTTCTGTTCACATGAGCTTCATTGAACTTGGGACGAATCATCTGAATTGAGGTGGATGTGGTGTGGGACAGTTCCCACACCCAGGTTTCGTTTTGAATGTTAAATGTGTGCACATACAAAAATTCAAGGTGAGACTTAGAGCAAAACTGCCAAGTTTTAAGACTACTCATTTCAAAACTAATTAGTATATTCAATTTGGGGGCAAACCCTGTTAACCAGTTTTGCTGTTTTTTAGCAAAATTTACAACAACAAACTTTTTTTCTTTCCTTCTTTCATTTTGGATCTTGGTCTGTGACATATTTTTCATCTTTGGTCTATAGTTATTTGGTCTATAATTACTTTTTTAGTAACCTAATAAATGCCTGTAATCTACCACCCAAACCAAAAATTAAGATTTTTATAATAATCTATATAATTACATGGTTCCCCACCATGTCACTGTTATTTCATCCTCCTGTACCTGCCTTATTTGATTTTAGGGTCTTCCTTTCTTTGCTTTACTTTTTTAGGTTTTTTTTTTTTTCTTTTTAAATTTTAGTTTGTAAGATAGGACATGATGTTTTACATAATGTAGGTGGTCAGACTTTATCTACTTGACAAATATTGTTATATATCAATATAGAAAATGAGTTAAATGTTTCCTTGTTTCTGAATCTCATTCTTGGAATTTTTTGCCAAATTAACACCCAGTAATTGCAGAATCCCTTGCCATTCATAACTACAGAACCTGTTATAAAACAGAGATTTAAGATTAATTTTTTCTGGTATATCTACTAGACTATATTAGGTTAACCCAAAACTCAAATTGAATATCAATCTTTTTAAACATGTCCAATTTAGGAAAATAATTTCCTGATGCTGCTTTTAATTTTTTTTAATTTTCAACCTATATTGTTTATTAAATAGGTCATCTGAATTGTGCACTGGATTTTCTTAACTTTCATCTCTTGCTTTTTCACTTTATTTTAGCATCCACCCTTATAAATGAGAATGCATTGTGTTTTGCACAATGGAACTACCCTTTACAAATTCAAAGAGGAAAATAAATCATTTTACCGTGAATGTTGAACAAGTAAAGATATCCTAAGATATGAAACCTTTTTGTTTTCAAGCTGTGTTGGCACAGGACCCACCGGAGAAAGCAACAGTAATTGAGAAGCAATATGTTATGGTCTTTCCTGTGAGCACTGGTTTTAATCCGCTGACCTCACCCTGTCTCAGATGTTACTCTGTCTTTAGTTAAATGTTCTGTGACAGTATTTGCATTCAAAGAGAAATTTTATAAGGTCTGTGTCTACACTATGGATGCCAGTATCCAACCTATGAGCTAGTATATCAGCCTGTGGCAACTGAAATGGGATGAAGAGGGAGCACCGTGGAAAGTGTATGTCAGTGAATCAAAGCAGTGCAGTGAGAAAGTATGCCTATTTGGAAACGGATTCTTTCCTCTTGCTGAAGAGCTCTTCTTAAAGTAAATGACAGTTAGAGAGCTGCCGCCGTTTGCCGCGCGTGCTCAGAACTGCACCTCCTTCACCCAGGCTGCCTTGTGCAGGTATTTAGCTGCTGCCAGGAGGGCTACCAGCTCGCTCAGCTCACCACATAGAAAATCAGTTACGAGAAAATACATGGCTAAAAAAAAAAAAACCTAGTTAAATACTGTCTTGTTATTCTGCATGTCTGTTGAAGCTTTCCTCCAAACTAGTTGACTTACTTAAATTGTTTTACAAAAATAAACTCCAAGAGCCTTGAGAATAGTTGCAGTCTTAAAGTAGTATTGATTTTAGTCAATGTCAAAAACACTTTCAGAGGAATAAGATGAGAAACAAGATGAACATGTTTGCCACCAATAGTGGCAACAGTTTATGTCATTGATCTGAGAGAGGCTCAGATAAAAACAAATCCTCTGTGTGTCGGAGTAAAATTACTGGGTACTTGAACACTGGAGGTTGATCTTTCTACTTGCTTTTATTTAAGCATACTAGCTTATGTTTGTCTAACACATATTGAGAGGGCAAATCCAGTTTTGTATCTTTACAATGTTGAAGAAATTATCAGATTGCATTTTTTGTATGGTTTTATATAGTACCTCCTATAGAAGATTGTAAGGAACAAGAGCCTATTATGGACAACAATATTTCTCTGGTGCCTTTTGAGAGACCTGCTGTCATAGAGAAGCTCACGGGGAATATGGGAAAACGTAAAAGCTCCACTCCACAAAAGTTTGTGGGTAAGCATTACAAATGCTTTTATTTCTTTAAAAAGGTGATTTTAATGGGCAAAGACATGTTCCCATGTATTAGAAATATATACAGTGTATTTCAGTTCATGAAATAAATGTCAGTCTCTTTTCTTCATCATTCTTTTCTACTTTATGCCAGTCCATGTATATCATCCACACAGACACACACAGACACTTAAGTCTATGGGCTTAAGAAAAGAAATACAGGAAAGACTGATAGTAGTAAGTTGCTGTCTCAAAATGAAATGATATATAAAGTAAGAAAGCATGTAAAAACAAAATGATGATTTGTTAAAAAGATAATAACCCTTAAGGGAAAGAGTATAGTCTGTTAGCCAGTTTTGGATTGTGTTTTTAAATTTGCATTAGCACTTGGTTTTTAAACTGTTTTCTTTACCTGATGTTAATATTTTTAGAATTTGATCAAAGTAAAAGGAAATCTCTTTTTTAAAAAAAATTCTGCATTAGAAAAATAATGCAGCAACCTACATTTAAGATGTTTCATATTAGTTCTGTATTTCATATTTTCATCTTTGTTTTCATGCAGCCTGTTATTTTGAACTGAAAAGATTAAATATAATGTATTAGGCTTTCCTTTTTCACTTGCAAGCCCTTGGATAGTCTTTGATGTGCTCACAGTTGGCATCATTCTGCATACTGTTAAGTCATAAAGTATCTGAGGATACAAAAAGCATCTGAGTTCTAAAAAAGACTGTGAATAATAGAGATTCAATATAGAGAATTGTCATTAATTGCATATGTAATATCTATTTTTATAGACCTTCTGTAGGGTAGAAATTAGAAGAAATAAAAATATTTAAATAGATTCTTACATTCTATTGTAAAAATCATTGTGGAACATCTACCTGGGGGAAAATCTTTAGTTATTTCCGGGAAGAAAGGGTAATAAAATTCTAGTACTCCAGTGAACACTTAGAGAAGGTTTCCTTTCAATCTGAAATGGAAGAACTAACAAATTACCAAAATAACACTTTAAGAGACACTGGAGAGATGAATGGACAGAGCTCATGGAAAGAAGGCTGGTTGCAGCCCCAAGGCCCCCCGTTTACCGTGGTTCAGCGGGAGCCCCTGAGAGTGCACTCAAAGGCTGGCCATGGGCCCTCGGTCACTGCTTTCTCTTTCTTTCTTTGTACAAATAACTTTTAAAAAATGCCAGTTCATCTGTTTTTAAAATTGGTTAATTTGATGGATGTCCATTAAATGCCTATATCTCAACTAGACACTAGTGTAGTTAGGAAAATATGAAATTCATGTCTGTTTTTTCCGTCTTCTGAATTTATTTAGTTCTGCTTTTGAAAACATTTTCACTTTTTTTATGAGTTAAGGATGCTACTCTCAATTTGATTTTATTACATTTCTTAGAAAAGAGGGACAGATTTTTAAATTTACATTTTGATTCAAAAGTAATGACATTGCATTTTTACTAGGAATTTGAAGGGTTTTTTTTTCTAAGTTGGATTCTGCTCTAGCAGTAATATATTGTATAACAATTGCATAGTAACTCCTTCTATGTCTGAAATGAAAAACATTTTATTATTCCACAGTTACTATACATTCCTTTTTTCTATGTCTCAGTTAAATACTGTTCTCTGACCTTATTAAGGTCTCCCAGCCAGTGAGCCCTGAGCTTCCTTCCTATTTGTCTCTTCTTTTCTTAACTAGCTGTGATCCTGTGATCACTTTTTCTATTCTTTTGCCAATATTTTTGTCTCTCCTGATTTGTTGTCCTTCTATCACCGTCTCCTGGCAAAACCCTACTCTCTAGTGAAGCCATCTGAGCCTCTTATCCATATCTACACAGCAGCTAGTACTTTTGGAGAAAATCTCACTGCCTCACAATTTGGTGTCACTATAAATAAATGAATAACTGATCTCAAACATCCATCGTCCCACCCATGCTATGTAGCAGCCCTCCTTTGGTTTATTCCTGAATAGCCTTCTCTCCTACTCACCACTGTGGCCATTTCAGCTGCTCTCTTAGTAGATATGGTACCTCATGCCTCGATGGTATTATATCCAGATTCATAGGGAATAAAATCAGTTGAAGTGATTTCAGTGTAATATCACTAATCTCATAGGATGATGTGCATCCACCTGAATACTGTCTTCTTCTTGTTTCAAAGGATGAGTATCTCTCTTTCTGATTAAGCTTAATTCCTCTAATTGTGCTCTGGAATTCTTCTATCCCAGCCCCCCAAATACCTTACACTATTATTTTCCCTTTTCCTCACTTATATTTCAACTTCTCACTTCCACTGTCATTTTTATTTTAGCATTTGATGTGATAAACTCTCATCATTAAAAAAAAAAAAATCTTTCCTCACACCCAGGTCTCCTTCCAGGTCCTATCTACGTTCTCCTTCTCTTCAAAGATGGAGTTCTTGAAAGAGTTCTCTCTGCTTGTTTTCTATAATTTCTTTCTTTCTACTCATACCCTGGCTTTCTTCCTTATGCTCCACTGAAATTACTCTCATTGACATCACCACTAGTTTCCATGGTGCCAAGTTCAGTGGGTCTTTTTTAGGCTATCTCACCCAGCTCCTATAGAACATTTGCCACTACTGATTAATTCCATTTGAAGTACCTCTTTCCCTGGTTTCAATGACATTGACCTTTTTTGCATTTCTTCCAGCTTTGTGACTGCTACACTCAGCATCCTATATGGATTTACCCCTAATAGCTATACAAATGGGGGCAAAAGTACTAATGGAGGCCTCCATTATATGCCTAAATATTTTAATATAAATCAAAGTGAAAAACTGTTATGGTTTTCTATTCTAACTTAAAAGACTGAGTTCTAATAAATGTGGAGTTTTCAGGTACCTTGGAGTTCCACACCAGACCTTGGCTGCACGACCAGAGCTGCCTCCTTGCCTGGAGCCAGGCCCCTCTCTTAGACACATTCTTGGTCTCTGAGTTCTGTTCAGTTTCAAAAGGAGCCTCGGGCACACATGCGTACGCCCCTCAGCCTGCACATCCAAGTTCTTTTCACATTGTACCCACATGCAGTGCGTGAGGAGTGGCAGGTGGGCCATTCCTCAAGCTGAAAAGCATGCATTCCAGCAGCACACGGTGCGGAGAGGACTGCTCACCTACTGCTCACCCCGGGAGCAACTGCAGAGCCATGTGGGCGAGGAATTCTGGGGTCAGAGTATGGTGTAGGGAGTCAGCTTGAGGTAGTCCTGTTCCCTTGGCCCTGCATACTCCTCATTCCATGAGGAGCAAAGTGCAGGGCACTTTAAATATGGGACTCAGCACAGGAATCACATCAAAGTCTTGGTGCTTCAGTTTCTATCGTTGAACTTCTCTTCTTCACACTTTCCCTGTCATGGGTGGTATTGTGTATTCCCATGGCTTTAGAAGTTACTTTCCGTAAACCTGTGACTCTCATTTCGACATCTCAAGACCAGACGTCTCTCACATGAGTCTGAGACTGTATCTCTGTACCTACTGGACATGACTGTTACTCATAGTATACCCTGACCTGAATTCATCATGTTTTCTTTTTCATTGACATCCACTAAGTTTCCTGGGCCAGAAATGTAGGCGTCATGATTAACTTCCTTCTCTTTCTTATTCTCTATGTCTAGATGATTTCCAGGCCCTAACAGCTATGTTTTCTAAGTTTTTCTCCATTTCATCAAATTTTCTCCATTTCCAATGCCACTCTACTGGTTCAGGCTGCCATGGTCTCTATAGCAACAACTTCCTAAACCGTCTTGTTAAATAACTGTCCAGTCAAGTCATTTCCCTGTTTAATCTTTTCAATGCTTATTGCCTTCAGGATAAAATTCAAATTTCTTAGCTGTTGAATGAGCCCTAATTGTACAACTCCATCTTTCTCATCTATTTTGTCCCTGAGCCTTCCTACCTTCTGTTCCACCTGCACATTCCTTTACTTGGCTAATATTTGACATCACATTCATATCTCTGATACCACTTCTTTCAAGAAGTCTTCTTTTACTCCCCTAGTATGAGATATGAATTCCTCTTAAATGATTGCATAGCGCATATATCACACTGTGTTATAAATGATTCCTAAATTACTATCACTGACTTTAAACTGTAGATTCTTTGAGAATATAAAGTTTGTGTGGCGTAACTTTTAAACCTTTGACATTGCAGTATCTTCAAGTGGATGCCATGAGAGAATTTCTCATTTTATCCTTCCATTTTCATTACCCTGATCATTACCCTGACCATACTTTGGGGACCTTTCTTCAAACCTGAGATAATACTAGCTACTTGGAAGTGATTTTCCAGAATGCGGTTCTGTGAATTGATATGTTCTGTCAACATTATAAGTTAAAGCTCCATCTACAACATACTAAACATTTATAAGAGTCCACAGATATTTTTAAGAGGCAGTTATCTGTAAGATTTACCTATCAGAGTAACTAGGTAATTAGTAGAAGACCACATTATTTTAGTGTCAGAAATTAAAAAAAGATAAAATATCCTATCTGAATTTGGTAATGTTTAAAGGAGAAAAATTAAAGTTACTTCTCATATTCTGTGCACCAAACTCTTTATAGTTAATGCTTAGATATTATATTTAAATAAAATTAAATTGATTGCAGTTAATATTAAAGGGAAAACTACAAACATACTTCAACCAAGAAAAAGTATAGAAAATGGACAATGGATCATAGCAGGACCATTTTCATACATGTCTGAGTAAGAAAGGGGTCATATAAACATAAGTAATTATTTTTTTGAGATGCAAAGCAACAAAACAAAAGATTTTCCAAGTTAACAAGTACTTTTGGAAGTTAACTCATATTTTAAAGAGCCCCAAATTTTATTTATCAGACAGTACAGCTTTTAAAGGTATTTTAATTTGGACTCTTGAACTCTCCAGAATGACATGTTTGTTCTGTAATTGTTTTCTTAATAGAGCAGGTAAATCAACCAAATTAACCCTACACAAAAGTGAGGTGACAGATTTTATAACCAGATCACAAATTCTGGTTATGTGGCTTGGTCACTGATGTTTAAAATGTGCAAAAGCAAGCACGGTCTCCAACTTATTTTCACATGGTATTTGTTCTTTCTCCTATAGTTGCTGACTTAGTTTCATAGTCTCTGACTATTTTCACCTGGTATTTTTTTCTTTCTCATATAGTTCCTGAGCTCTAGACAAGTGGAAATTTTAATAGTGAATCAAAATAAGATAACACAGTCAATCATATTTTTCAGGCCGGGTGCATTTTCCCAATGGTATTAGAACAAGTGCAAATGGCTTGTGAAATTTTTATTACTAATCCCCTTTGCAGGTTTAGAATGTGTGTGAGCCTCAGCAGAATGAAAGAGCCTAAATACTTGATCTAAGGAATAAGATATACCATATTATGGAAAATGGATTTGATTAGGTATGTTTGTACTTTTGTATTTTTAATCCAACCACTAATTTAGTTGTATCCTTTTTGTTTTGTTTCCTTTTTTCCTTTTCTCCCCCTCTCCCTTTCAGGGGAAAAGCTCATGAGATTCAGCTACCCAGACATTCACTTTGATATGAACTTAACATATGAGAAGGAGGCTGAGCTGATGCAGTCTCACATGATGGACCAAGCCATCAACAATGCAATCACCTACCTTGGAGCTGAGGCCCTTCACCCTCTGATGCAGCACCCGCCAAGCACAATTGCTGAGGTGGCCCCAGTTATAAGCTCAGCTTATTCTCAGGTCTATCATCCAAATCGGATAGAAAGACCCATTAGCAGGGAAACCTCCGATAGTCATGAAAACAACATGGATGGCCCTATTTCTCTCATCAGACCAAAGAGTCGACCCCAGGAGAGAGAGGCCTCTCCCAGCAATAGCTGCCTGGATTCTACTGACTCAGAAAGCAGCCATGATGACCACCAGTCCTACCAAGGAAACCCTGCCTTAAATCCCAAGAGGAAACAAAGCCCAGCTTATATGAAGGAGGATGTCAAGGCTTTGGATACCGCCAAGGCTCCTAAGGGCTCTCTGAAGGACATCTACAAAGTCTTCAATGGAGAAGGAGAACAGATCAGGGCCTTTAAGTGTGAGCACTGCCGAGTCCTTTTCCTAGACCATGTCATGTACACCATTCACATGGGTTGCCATGGCTACCGGGACCCACTGGAATGCAACATCTGTGGCTACAGAAGCCAGGACCGTTATGAGTTTTCATCACACATTGTTCGAGGGGAGCACACATTCCACTAGGCCTTTTCATTCCAAAGGGGACCCCTATGAAGTACCGAACTGCACATGAAGAAATACTGCACTTACAATCCCACCTTCCCTACAATGTCGACATACCTTTTTTAAAAAAATATTATTACTGTCATGAATTCTTATTTTGTGGACGCAGTGTCTTCGCTCTGCCTAATTTCAATTAGGAAGAAACAGAAGAGAGAAAGGACAGGGACAGGGGATATTGTTTCTTGATAACTTGGCTTGTTTATTTTGTGGGAATTTTGAGAGCAGTTCATTTCTGCCATGCATAGATATAAGGCATATCGTGCTCGAAAAAAAAAATCACTTGATTCATACAGGTTCACCTAAAAGATTCTGATTTGCCACTGATGCTCAGAATTATGACTGAAGGCAGGAAAGTTTAGTTTTCTGGGTAGGACTTTCTCAGTTTAAAATGGGATAAGTAATTTAACGCTTCAAAGAGTTTATTTCAAAATGTCAGCTGTTGTGTTTTGTTTTTTTTTTTTTTCCTCTAGAGATCATGGAGCAGAAACACATTGTTCTTTTCAGTGAAAACTCCTTGGATGGGTGGTTGTTGTGGGTTCTATGTTTACTTCCCCTCTGGAATTTATGAGACGGTATGTTACACACTGTACCATAGAGCAAAACTTTTAAACTACAGGTAGTTAAGGACACTCACAATACATCTGAGGTCCTGCGATCTTATTTTTCTAAACTTAAGCACTGTTTTTCCATAGTTTTGATGACTGGCATTTTATAGACACCCTGGCAGCCTTACTTTGAACACCGTTAATGAATAGTATTTTTAACTAGTTTTCAGAATAACATATGGTCTAAGAGTGGCTAACAGGCAGTCGGTGGTTTCCAGAAGGGACCTCTACTTTTCATAAATTTGTTTGGAACGTTTTCTTTTAACATTGTAACGTGATGGCCGCATAGTATACGTATTTGTTTCTAAAAGTATGCTTACGATTGTCACTTTATCAGCATTGAATCAGTGTTAACTAGTCAGCAGAAAAATATAATTAGGCTAACAGTAGGGGGAAAAAACCCACTCAGAAATCCCTTTCCTGGTATATTTCTCTTTTCTCTTGTGTTTTTCAAGCTGTGACCACCCAGTGTTCTGTCCATAGTCCATTCATCTTTTACTCTTCCAGCAGAAGGTCCTACATACCTTACTATAGGCTATTTCTTTCCAACTCTCCTCCAAGCAATTGCTAATTTGATCTGAATGTGTAACCTGAACCATGTAAGGTTATAGAACTAGGGCTATTTATTCTAGCATTTTTTTCAATAATAACATCTACTACTTTTGGTGCAAGGAAAGGAAAATTCTTTGTTATCTTTACATTGTACTACAGATCAAACAAACAAACAAAAGGCTTATTTTCACCAGTCTTGGAATGTAGAATATGACTGAACCTCCAAATGAAAGTAACTGTGCCCTGCAAATTTTTCTGTCTTCAAAACACTGAACTATTTATAAGTCCTTGTCAGAAATGGATCTCAATTCCATAGTACAGAATTTCTCTTCTTTTAATCAGTACATGTTATCATAGTTCATGCGCACATTTTAATGTCATTTATATGGGTGCTCTCTTTGTTCTTTGCAGTCCTACAGCATTAGAGGGAGGCAACCCAATGAATTCGGTTCAGGTCATTTGGGGGACGAACCTGGAGGCAGAACTCACTGTGTGTAGAGGGGGCAACGCCAACCACGACCAGATGATCTGATACCCGTGTATGAACACTGCAATTCTCTAGCAGTAACTGATAGCTGCTCTAAAGAATTACTAACTAGGGTGCAGAAACTGTGTTTCTTAATGCAGAATAATGCGAGAATTAGCAAGACTAGAGAACGATGGACAGATAAGCAACCCTGGTCTCCACACTGCTCTTCACTCATTTTCTGGTTTACCATCAGCTCGTTTAAGCAGGGCCTAAGCACTTACCCAGGCCGAGCTCAGCAAAGATGGGGACAGCTCAGCTCTCTTCCACCTAGCCCCTGTCGTAATTGTTTTTGGAGAAATATCCAAACTGTTTCTTTAAATCTAAGAGCAGCACCAAAAGAGAAATGTGAAATGTTTTAATTAGAATGTCAACTGTCTTTTTTTTCTCCCTGCATGCTTTGGTACTTCGGTACATTATGAACATATAATTTATTCAAAGATACAGCATGTCTGTGAGACTTCCTCACCCCACTCACCCTGACCACTCATAAGTAATTGAAATTTTATTTTATTTTCCTTTTGGTGGTAGCTAAATAATTTAAGTTAGTGATTTTGTGTTTTACTGTAATTTAAAGAAACATTTGGATGGCAGTCAATATGTTCATAATTTTGGCTGTGTGCGAATTTCTGCTGGCATTATCTATGAATTTTCTCCCTGCTTATGATTTTTTTTCAGTATGTGAGCAAGTATGTACCTGCCCTGGGATAAACTGAATTTAGGTGGATCTAAATTTGTTGTGTAGTACCCCATGAGGACAGTGCTCAGGTACTCTCCTCTGAGTTCATCTTTTTAGGAATCTGTTTTATCGAAGGGAGTTTGTATTTATGAGAGTGCATTTGCCACAAGTGTGTGCTTGTCCTCTCTTAGCCTTGTGATATAAAGAACAGAAAGAAGTAAAGATGGCTCAGGGTGTGACAGGGACAAATGAGGACAAGGTCAATCCCAATGTGTAGATCAGGAAGAATTTTTGTGGACACAGTGCTTTCTGGGAAAGCCTGGACGACTGTATTTGCATGCCTCTCCTTCACAATAGGAAATAAGAAATGTGGTAGCACCTAAAAATAAGTATGAGCTTCAGACACCAAATAAATCAAGTTTTACATAACAGTTATATGCCCAGTTATTCAGGTGAGATTTCACAATGCAGAGTATTTGAGGGGCATGAAAATGGGTTAAGTCTCCGTGTTCTCCATTCTGGCAAAAGTTCAGAACTTCGTCATACTGCTTTGCCCTGATTTCATCCAGAATTGTATCTTGAGCTCTTGGAGAAGTGTGTGGCCTTTCTCTAACAGTGGTCCATCACTTAAAAAGCCATTCTAATCTGGCTTTGAAAACAGTGGAAGTGACCAGTAAGCAGGCTGGGAGAAATTTCAAGTTGTTGAAACATTCCGTGGAGCATTTTCTGGAGGGACAAAATGGAAGAATGAGAGACCAGGATTTAGAATTGGCTACAAAGTAGGGAGTATCTTTCATATATTTCATATATATTTCATATATATACACACACACAAGCACATGCATTCTTTTACAGAAAATTCATGAAAAGAAGCAATTAGAGTGATCCGATGTGTTGCAAAAAACATACAGAGTTAACAACTGTTAACACCAGAGCAGTTTAGTAGGCTTGGTTTTTACCAGATTGTATTAAGAAATATTAAAGAAGTCACTCGTGTGTCTTTAGGACTCTTTGCAACAATCAGTGAAAAAAGCAGAGATTTTAACCTGATTTGATACAGCCTCCAAAGTGAAAGAAGCAAATTACCCTTGGATAGGGAGATACAGAAAAAAATTGTCAACTGTCATTTATTGACAAATGGAGGAAGACAAGAATATTTTAGTAATCTGGATATTGTTTTGGGTCTCAGCTGTGTACCTCACAAGACCACCGTGAAGTCTTTATGGTAGTTTATATAAATGTTTGACAAAATTTACATCAGTTAAGGTGTTTTGATGAAAATTGGTCTGTTTTCCAATGTTAATTTATTGGATCTCCAAAATGATTCCTTAAGGTAGAAAAAGAAAAGGCTGCAAAAATACAAACAAAAAAACGCATGCCCTTAGTTTCAAGACACAACTTAGATTATGAGAGACCGGCTATTTAAATTGTTCTAACAAAATGAATGTTACATTTGTGATCATCTTTAGTTGTATTTTGTGTATTATTTCAGAAAGTACCATCTTAGGAAGACTTTTCTACAACAGAAATCCCCCAAATGCACAGGAAAAAAAGAGCGGCAGTGAAATTGTAGTTTGTATATATGAAAGTTATCTTAGAAATGTTTTGAAACCTCCAGTTTCTGCAAATTAATTAAAATATACAGTAACTGGTCTCTTAAGACCCTGAACTTAACGTATTAAATACTTAGAAAAGTTCCTTCTATCGGTGCCTTTTTAAAACGCAGTGAGTTGTTGCCGTAGCTGTTGCAGCACCACAACACTGTTACTGTGTATTTTTAAAAATCACTTAAAATCAAGTACCATATAATTTATCTTCATGTCTTTAGGGCAACACTGTTAGAAGAATTTTCAACACAGAGACATTGAGCTCACCTGTGTAAAGCAAAAGGCAGTTTTGAAGCGATTTTAATATCTTTCTAGTTAGGTGGTATTTCGGAATACTGTTACAGGGGTACGCAGGTGAAATGGGAGGTAGATGGAAATTTTGGCTGCGGATTGCAGTATGGTATGTGCTTTGTTTTGTGTCTAAGGAAAAATAAGCTCTAATATCATGCAAGGCTTTACGAGCAGGGTTGTTGCTCGATAAAACGAAGTATTGTTTTGGAACTTCCTCGAATGACTAGCATTGTGCTAGTCTTAGAACCTCTGTCCTCTAATCTGTTAATGTTTTATGGAGTAATGTAAAGAAGCAGGTAATTAATTCTCCTTGAGCAAAACAAAACTGAACAGCCACATCACGTTGCTGTTCTCCAAAGCATAATCTCAGATGTTGCCTGCCGTGGTTGTGTATTACTTGCAATGAATGTGTTAGGATATGACAGCTTTTTTTAAAAAGTAATAATAATAAGCTGCTTGTTATATGAAGCAAATGTCATATGACCAAGAAGCTGTGATATGCTAGTGTTTCCTTATATCATAGTGCATTGCTAGGCCAAATAATGGCACCTTAAAATTTTTACATTTATTGCAGAAACCTGAAATTTTGAAATTTCCATAAAATTTTTATGTAACATTCTATTTTGAGCTTTTTAGTTTTCTCTTGCTGTACTGTAAGTGTGTGGGTATTTTTCAGATGCACTCTTAGAAGTAAGTTCTTAATTCTGTTTATGGGGTTTTCTTCCCATGATATTGCATTTGTATATTTTCTGTATAAATTTTTTGTGAATTAACCTTTATCCCATATAGAGAATGGTATGTGAATGGCTAGTTTTCTAAGATGTCCTTTTATTGTGAATAAAATATAAAATGTAGAGGCCCTCTGCTAAACCACATAAAGTATAGCATCTAACTTCGTACAGGTACAGATAAGCCAGTTTGCAGTTAGCTGGGCCCTTCAAATTACCTCAAGTGACAGTAAGGACAGCTTCTCGGATGGGCGGAGGTCACTGAATCCCCTACTATGCACTTACGAGGATTCTACTTAATTTAATTTACTGGAAATGAATTTTAAAAATAGAGTACACTGTAATAAGGGAAGGACTCTGGGTTTTGTCTTTGTTGTTGTTTTATTCTTTTATGTTTATTTTTTAAGTAGTTCAATTTGTGAAACTGTGATAAAAAAAATTGACTGTCAAGCACTCTCAGATTATCAACAGAAATCATTTCCCCTTCTGTGTAAAAAAGTTCTCTTTGTTATCTCTCAAATTTTGTCTGCCCTCCTCCGCTTCTTCCTCCTCTCTGTCCATATCTCTCCCATCAGTGTCTTCGGGCTTCTCTGCCGCTCTTTTCCCCCTACTAGTTTGAAGATTAGGTCAACTCTTTTTTCTGATTCATGGGTCCCTTAGGTCTTAATTTTGTGTGTGTGATTTGTGTTGGCTGTATAATCTGCTGACATATTTTTATACTCAAGTGTAGTTTTATATTTAAAAAAAAGTAGTTGGATTAAAAATGGTAAGGTATGTAACCTTTGTATTACTTTCACTTTCAAATACTGGGCACCTAAAATGTGACCTCAGAGATTATGTCATCATAATATGGTATGTTTGCCTTCCTTTTTTTGTTGAATTTTGTGTTCTGATTTGGTTTGCCTCCTAAAGTGTATATAATGCGAGATTAAACAATTTTTGCAAGTATTTAGGCAGATGTTAAAAGTGTAAAGCAAAAAGTCTTAACTGATTCCCAGTCGGGAGAACATGCTTTAACATTACTGTAATATTGTTCCAGGTTTAGAGGGGGCTGTTCAGGCTCCACATTTGCTCTCACTAGTTGGACCTTTTAGACCATGTGTTATTTGCAATTCCAGAACAATTGCTTCTCTTTAGTTAAAAAGATCTTTTTCTTTATTTTCTGTACAAGTGCAATACTTTCCTTGAAGTCTTAAAAACTATGGTTATTTTGTTTTGTTTTGTTTTGGGTTTTTTTTTGACCTGTTCTTTCTTTAGTTAATGAAAAAAGAAACCCCTGAAAATCATGGTGTGTTAATTAAAGGACAAAGCAAGCAAAGAGAAAAACACTCCATAGTCAAAGAATCAGAGAATGTGGAAACGGTTGATCCAGTCTTGTGGTACCTTTAATCAGGCTGAATTTTTGTTAAAATTAGTAATCTTTTGCCTGAGAAGTGTGTCCTGAAGTGGAAATTCTTAAAGACGGAATTTTTTTCTTAGGTCCTCGCCCAATGTTTTAGATTAAGAACGTGATATTTTCATTTCAGTTTTTTCCTTTTGAAAATGAACTTTTAAAATGAAAGCAAAGCACTTAGCTCAATTTTAAATACCTATCACTTACTGGAGAAAATGTTTAAGAAATATTTGGAGCACTCCTGTTTTCCTACAGATTTAAGAAGTATTTTTCGTATCATGCATATTTATATGCAGTTTGTTGGTTTTCTTTTTTTATACCTGTGACCCTGTAGTAAAACTGCTGTAATGTAAATACATATTTTGTTAAAAGATAACATTTCTTTGGCATTTCTCTTAAAGGCAGTTACTGCATTTGTACAGTATATGTCTTGGCCATTTTAGATTTTTTTTTCCTTTAACAATACCAAAGGTAATTAGACTACTTTAAAAACTAATTGCTTGACAGTGTCTAGGATATTTTGAGTTTTAGAAGCAAAAAAATAATAATAATAAATAGGTCAAACCAGTAAACCTCATATTTTTTTTTCAAACTAATAATTTGGGAAAATAAAAACTATTGTTTTAAAAAGAAATATATATATAAATATATATGTAAAATTGAAATTCCAGACCTTGTATGTCAGGTTTGCTCAGTGTAACATAGTTTTTTTTAAGGCTCAAATACCATACCTCAGAAAATGAGGTTTACTTTGGAAATACTGAAACCGTCTTTGCAGCTGTGTGACAAGTCACTTTGCTATGTACCAATTTGGAGACCTCCAATATCACCGCAGACTAAATTACAGGACTTGTATTTTCTCTGTTTTTAATGCACACACATACATGTTCTGTGCATGTATGTGGGTATGTGTATACGTGTGTGAGTGTTGTATATGCATGTGTGAGTGTGCGTCTGTGTGTGTACCACTAAAAAGCTGCAGAAACTTTGTAATACTTTGTGAAAGGATTATATTATAAAGGTTTGTACTGTCTGAGTGCACAGCTACTGGAATAAATTTAGGGAATCTCAGGAACAAGCATATAATTTGTCCAAGATTTATTTCTTCTCAGAAGTGTAAGTGCAGTTTTTAATTCTGTATATTATTTAATATTTTACCAATAAAATAAACTTCTGACATAAAAGTTTGCTATAAAAACTTTCTGGTGAACATTCTGTACACAAACATCTTGCAAAGCAGAAGATTAAACTTATCCCATTATCATGGCCGTGGTGTGTGTGCCACACTCCCGGACCCAGAGACGGGGGTGCGGGCGGTCTCAGAAATCCCCGGCCTGACTGCGTAGCCCGCCATATCAGAGAGCCAAGCCCTCCACAGCTCGCTAAGGATGGCATCTCTTCAGAAATGTTACATCTTAATCTACCACTGAAACAAAACTAAGAGGCTTGTTTTTAAGAGCCTATCCCCTATTTACAGAAGAAAAAAGTGAGACCTGGGGGGAGAAGGGTTGAGACTTGCCCCAAAGGTCCAGGTAGTGTTCACTAGCCGTATTGGAAACCAGCATTTCTCAGGAGTCAGACCAAGATTAAATCAAAGTTTAAGGCACAGAGATTGTTCAATCACAGTAGCAAAAATGTGGTTGTCTGTTCTGCTGTGTGTTACACTACAACCATGTGAGTCAACGTTTCCCTCAGATTTTACAAATGGAGTTTGTTTTAACACTAGAAGTTTTCTGTTACAAATATGTTCATAACCAGAATGCAAAAAGGCACTATGATTTGCAGACTTGTTTTCTTTACCTTTTTTCTTTTTTTAAATTTATTGATTGTTGTTCTGTGACAGTTGCCCCTTCCTTTGCCCATTGCTCAGCCCTACCCAACCCCCACTCCTGCGGTCAATCCCCCCCATTGTCCGTGCCTGTGTTTTGCTCATCCACGCCAACCTCAAGTCCACCATCACGTTTGAGGGAGCTATTAGAATTTTCCTTCATCAATAAGTGGTCCCAGAATCTCATAGACCTTTATCCCATTTCTAATTTAATTTCCACAAGCCACACAAAATGAAAAATACTACAAATTCAAATGAGATTTTACTACCTTGACCAAGTTTAATTCAATTTCTAACGTGGGGGGAAAGTACAAACGAAGAGACTAACAAGACAAAAAAAGATGAGATTAATCAATTACTCCCTCGTATTAAGTTTATGATGGATCCCTTCAAGATCTGCATGGGATATTTATCAAATTTTCTTGGTTTATGGTATTGACAGGAGCAAAATGAAAAAGTTAAAGAAAAACACATGCCACATATTCTTGATTTTTCTATTGCATTAGGGTTGGAGAAATGATAACCAATTCAAAACTTGGCATGACTATGAGACTTTTTATCAATTTGTTCAAGCCAAAGGGTGTCCTTGGGGTGTGAGCCACCTGGTGAAGGCAGTTCACTTAGAATTTAAGGGTTTCTAAGGTGGACTTATTAAACTCCCAACAAGCCCTCATGTTTTATTAATAGCTCTACCAACAGTTCCCAGTGTGATTTTTTTAACTTCTCACTAGAGGCACCAATTAAGACACAACCGGTAAAACTGAATTCTGCTGCTTTTCTCTGACTGGACACAAAAACTGAAGGAGGTTCTTCCTTAAAAAAGCCTAACAGACGGATGCAGAGGAATTGGCCAGGAAGATTAAGTGTCTGCAATCCCATACAAAAATAGGCAAAAGTAGGGGGAGATCCTGGATCATAAAGATGCCCAGTCTGAGAAAAAGAAACACCCACCTTTTTCTTTTCATCCTCACTACTCTTTGATAATCCTAGAATATTCTTGGATCAGACCAACTGTCTCTAACTTGAAAGTTGGTCAGGCATGGGACAGATCCCTCGAAACAGTAAAAACAGATACTTGCCCAGACTGGTGTTGAGTTGTTTGTTCTAGAAACCCTTAAAAGAGCTGTATGAACCTCACCATCTGACCAACCAGAACATATGCAAAGAAGCAAGATTTTCAGGGCTCCAGGAAGAACTAAAGGTACAAAAGAAGGCAGGTAAGGGGGTGTGTGTTGAGCTGTCCTGGCCTTAGGTAAGCTTATGACCTGAGTCATTCAGTGTTGTCATTTTGCCTCAGCTGATGGCCACTGGGACCAGAATCAGCTGTCTCCACTGGGTGTGCTTCGTGAAATACCGTGATGGTGAGGTATTGCATGAAGAGAAAATGGGAATAAAGTCAAATAGTATGCCGATGCCCTGGGTCCACGTATCGGTTCTGGTTGGTGGATTTAAAAACTTGAAAAGACTATGGCCAACACAGCTTTTCTAAATGATGGAGCAGTTCCCAACCCTACCCCTCCACATTGGAAAGTAGGGACTCAGAACCTAGGGCAGTTAGCTTTTAGAGCAGGAAAAGTGAGTGCATATTTTGGAAGTGAAGTATCCCAGGCTAGGGAGTGAGTGGCCTTCTTTTCTTCCCTAGTTTTTTCTTCTTTTCCTGTCTTTTTCTCATTGTGTCATGTAAGTCATCCACATTTATTTCCAGGTCCTTTCTCACCCGTTCCTCATCTGTCTACATCAACATTTTTATTCTCCCCCATCTCTTCTGTACACAACCTGTTTCTGCTCTCTATTCTTTACCCTGTCACAACTTTGATGAACTAACTTGAAATAGTCTCTTTCAATATAAGTAACTTAATGCAACCAGAATATATATATGTGAGGTTTTTTTATTGTTCACAGTTGTCTCTATTTCCCCCCACCCTGTCCCTAACCCCCACCCCAGCCATCCCTACCTCCCACCCTCGATCCTACCCCATTTGACTTTGTCCGTGTGTCCTTTATACATGGTCCTTGATGGCCCTTCCCCTTTTCCCCCCAACTATCCCCTCCCACCTCCCTTCTGTTTACCGTCAATTTGTTCTTAATTTCAATGTCTCCAGTTATATCTTGCTTGATTGTTTGTCTTGTTGATTAGATTCCATTTACAGGTGAGATCATATTTGTCTTTCACTGCCTAGCTTACTTCACTTAGCATAATGCTCTCTAGTTCCATCCATAAAGCTCTCCAGGTCTGTCCATGCTGTTGTAAAATGTAGGACCTCCTTTCTTCTGTAGTGTTCCATCATATGCCCTTTTTGTACAAGTACTTTACAAATCAGCACAATTGTTACAAGCTTTATCTAATTCCCTTGCAAAATTTTCACGGATATGTGAGATATCTGATAATATATTTTACTGATAAGGAAACAGGTTCATGTAGGTTATGATTTTCTTCATGAACACCACAAATAAGTGAAAAAGCTAGACCTAGTATCTAATTCTGGATATACTTAGTCTAGTGTTTTATTTTCTAGAGATGTTTATTCAGCATTTGATTGATAAACCCCATTAATAGCAAATCTATTGTCTGAATGTTTGTCCCACCCCACAAATTCATGTGTTGATATCTTAATGCCAATTTGATGACCTTAGAAGGTGGGGGCTTTGGGGCTGACTAGGTCATAAGGGTGGAGCCCTCATGAATGGGATTAATGCCCTTCTAAAACAGAACCTCCAGAGTTCCCTAGTCCCTTCCACCTAGTGACAGCAAGAGGACTCCAGCTGTGGACCAGGAAGAGGGCCTTCACCAGAGCATGACCATGCTGTCATCTTGATCTTGGACTTCTAGCCTTCAGAACCGTGAGAAATAAAGTTCTGTTTTATATAAGCTGCCTGGTGTTCTGCTATAGCAACCTGAATAGATTAAGACAGCAAATACAGGGTCTGGCACAAATAACACCCCTTTTTATTACGAAGTCTTTTATTAAAAAATCACAAGCATGTACTTCTGTAACATAACAATATCACACTCAAGCACACCATATGACATTTTAGATGAAATGTTCAAATTAAAGCTATAAATTATTATACTTATATTATTACCCTACCAACCACACTCAAGCAGGTGTTACTTCTGCTGGATCCTGTATTATAAAGTACTGGGAAAAATTATGTCTCAGATACATATCTGATGAGTAATGTTTTGCTTATTCTAATTTTTAAACAGAATATTCGCAACTGAATTAACTGCTTTACACAATCAGGAGGATGAGAAATACAATGTTATATAGCGTGGCAAAAACAACCTGGAATTAAAGTTTTTCTACAGAAACTTTAAGAAATGGATAAATTATTGTAAGTAGGTCTTTTAAAGACTCCTTTTTATACTTGATTTAAATAAGTGTGAAATTTAAATTATTCACCAAATTTCCGACATAATTGATGGAATTCGTTGCCCATTTCTAAAATACTCCATCTGTATCTCCGTACACATTTCTTTTCTTATTGGAAAATGTAATTTCCAATCTTTATAGTTTGTTTTCTGACTCCTTTTCACTTAAAAATCTTGAGGTGGCTCATCATAAGTAATAAGGAGTTATCACTACTGGAAGCTCTGGGCATGGTATCCAAATATTTGTCATTTTATTATATCTCCCAAATTTAGTGAGCAGCCTGGGCATCATGCTTATTTTTCTTGGATACTAAACCCAGTACTAACTTAGCTCTTTACTGTTAATTCTATAGCATAAGGGCATTTCCACAGTTCCAACTCTATCCGTTGTGAAGTGATACACTTATAATAAAATCCAATCTCATGTTGTCTACCCTTAGGAATGAGACATGTGCAACTATTTGGAATTTTTGGCCTTGACCTGACAAGTTTCCCCAGTCTTCAGGGATGGTTGCTGTAGTTACGCCTGCCATCATATACTCTTTGTCTTATTTGGACAATGTAAGTAACCTGATATTTTGGCCTTCAGACAGTCCGTTCTTTGTCTCCCTGCCCTGCCTCCCTTCACTGTTTTGTTTGTTTATTTATTTATTTATTTGCATCAGATTGTAACATGCATATGTATTACCATCATTTGATAACAGTCAAGGGGAAGAAAAAAAAAACTGGGACAGCAAATGACTCATGTTTTTCCAAACTCTTAGCCAAATTGCTCTGCAGTCATCCTAACAAGTAAGTGGTGGTTTGGTTACATCGTAACGCTGATACATTTCCCAGGCTACCAGAGTCTTGGGCTTTCTCTTCAGAGTTTTGACAAATCTGATTACAGCTAAGATCTATGATCACTCGATCACATAAAGAGCACGTAGACGATGCCGCTTTGGGCATGGCTAAAGGAACAGCATCCCTTTATTCACAAGAAGAGTTCTGGTAGCTTTCTTGGGTCTTTGAGATATGAAGTGGGCCATTGCCTTATTCTTTTGAAATGAAGATGAGTTCTAGGGTATAATATCTCTTAACAGAAACTCTAAAATGGACATACAATATTATCTATTTAAATTAGAGTATGCTTAAGAACATTTTCTGCCTTATAAAAATGTGTTTGGCTTTTTAAAAAATTATCACTAATCTTTATCTTGAGAGACCAGCCACAATATTTGGTATATCTCTCAGCTTTAAAAAAATGCTGATTTGTGCTCATGTATTTTGAATTTTTCTTGGAGCAACAATTTTCAACCAGTGTGCCACAAGGATGTTTAAAACATGCAATACCTGATTATTTAAGGTCAGGGGCACTGACCTCTTTCCCTTAGATTGTCAAATAAAAAAAATGACAACTGCCAATACAGTAGCCATCTGGTGTGAGTGAATCCAAATTATACTATTTTTTGGTCAGATTGGCAAAATGTGTTTTTCGGTGTGCCACAGAATTTTAGTAATTAGATTCTGTGTCCCATGAGATGAAAAAGGTTGAAGGTCAAGCCTTAGGGTGCTTCATCATGTTTCTAAGTTTCTACCCTACAGAAAATTTAACACAGAAGACCTCGGTATGGTGTACGACTTTGGGGTATATATAAGTTTACTAACATATCATTCTATCAATATAAACTATCATAATGGTGTGTTTTTTAAAGATGAAGTATGTTACAATATGTTTGGGTTACTTACGTTAGTCTCCTGTATCAGACTCAAAAACATGGCAAATGAGCGCAATTCAACAAAAATAGCCTGCAAAAGTGACCAAGGTAATGCATCGCATGTGTTTTTCTTTCCGCGAGCCTGTGGCTCCTTAACATCACTAGGCCTCACCAGCCCTGTTTCCAATGTGTGCACACCCCAACTATAGTTATTAGTCACCACATAGTTCATGCACAAGCAGCGGTGTGCGGTGCTAGTGCCCCATGGAAACCCAGCACGTTGGAGCCATCACATGTCGGTAATGGCAGTCCGTCAGCCTGCTAGTGGACAGTGTCACCTACACCAGCACAAGGTTCAAGTACAACTCATAAAATTTATTCTCGTGATACCTCTTAAATCTGTAGACTGTAGCTTCTGTTTATCTGCTGTCTGGTCTGTAGTTCTCTGGAGGCTGAGTTATAAATAACCCTTGTATTTCTCGCACACAGAGACTTTTCCTACTTTTCTTATTTTTAACTAAGACTTATTTTCACTATTTGAAACTGTGTAAATGACAAAATCAATAGTCTGTGAAGAGAAAAGAGCTTTAGCTTCTAAATTTGCGTTAGTCTATGAGCTGTGAATTCATCTCATTTGTCCAGCTGCTATGGCAGGACTCCATAATGAACCTAATTGGGAGAAACAAGGACAGCTACATCACTGGCCGTATGAGTGACAGTGAGCGTGAGTGACTTACCCCACCCCATCTATCACAGTGCACGAAGCAGGTCTGATTTATATGTAGTAACCCCTAATTTATGACACAGCAAGGCCTTCTGATATTTTACTATAACTAAAGTAAGCTGACATATGAGTCTAAGCATGAGAAATATCCTCTATCCTTTTATTGAATAATATTAAACAGAGTATTTAGAAGATATGGTTATGAAAGAACATACACATTTTAAAACCTACGTTTAAATCTGATTCTGTCAAGGTAAATGGAGTAAATCATTTATCATTTGAAGATAGAAGGTGTTTTTTTGTTGTTGTTGTTTTAAGAACCCTGAAGAAATTTCTTGGTAAGTAGTACTAGAAGAACAAAAAATAAGCATGAAGCAACATCAACTTTTCGTTACCCTTCTGGCCCAGTGAACATAGTTTATTCTGGGCTTCTTGGCTATGTCACCGTGTATCCTTGGAGAGCTTAAGCAAATGTCTACAGAATTAGCCTATAGGATGAGACTTTTGGAGGAGAGAATGTACAGGTTATTTAGTTTCCAAAATTAAAATTAAGTCCATTTGGGAAGTCCAAGGAAAAAATAAGCTTTTCCCCTTTTCTTTCTATGCTCTTTCTGCAGTATTTTACAGTATTCACTGGTAAAATAATCTAAAATTTAATGGATTACTTAAGTACTGTAGTGGGTTTATTCATTTATTTAGTACTTCCAATATGCCAGACTGGGTGCTTGGAACATAATATTGAATAAGACACAGTCCCTGTTCCCAGGAAATGACCTTACACTGACGAGCAAACAAAAAAAAAATAGGAATAAAACATTATAGTTCTCATTATAAATGTAAAAGTAAAATGCTATGGAAACAATGGCAGGTGACCCTAACTTAGCCTTGGAGTGAGGAAATGTATCCTGATAGAAGTGACGTCTAAGCTGAGTCTAAAGCAGTAAATGTAAGTGATGACAATGGAAAGGTGAAAGAGGAAGATAGAAAGCGTGTTGTAAGCAGAGGAAACACATCTGTAAAGTCCTAGAGGAGGCAGTGGAGAGAAAGACAGACAGACAGACAGACAGACAGGGGAGAGGACAAAGGAGAGTCAGAGAGATAAGAAAACAGAAGAGAGAGAGAACCAGTACAAACGGTCCCCTTCAGAGGGTTGCATGTTCAGTGTGGCTGGAGTGTAGAGATACAATGAGAACAAGGCATAGCAAGAAATAAACCTGGAGTGATGAGTAGAGTCAGGCATTAGGGCTTTGTTTTCCTAACTCAAGGAATTTGAAATCATAGCAAGGGAAAGGAAGACCCATAAAAGTTGTGTTGGGAGTGACATGATTAGATTTGCAAAATTGCTCGGATTTGAATACGAGGTTAGTGTGGAGGGATGCCAGACTGGGAGTAGAAACTGCTGCAGAAAATCCCAGGGCAGATGATGGTGAGTTGGGCTGTGGCGGTGGGTCTGAAGTGGGGAGATGTGTTTAGATCCCAAAGGCGTTTGAAAGGTAGACTGTACTGGACCGTTGACTGACTGCAGGTAGGTAGTGAGGGAGAGGGATGCATAAAGAGATGCCCTAGTTTCTGAGTTGGAAACGTAGATGCACGATGGTACCATTTACCTCAGGGGGAGAAGCAGATTCGAGAGGTGCAGAGATGAGGAATATATTGAATATGTTGAGTGTGAAATACCACTGTGACATTTGAGTGGAGATGTCTGGTAGGACATCAGGGGAGGGACCTGAGCTTAATTTTTTTTATTTAAAAAAGTATGCATATATAAATACACACATTCAAATATAGGGGATGAAAGTATAAAGTATAAAAAGCATTCTATTGAGAAAAGCACAAAACATTAGAAGGAATGCGAATGTATAGAAATGGCAGTAAAGAAAAGCTGTCACCCAGGGTCAAAACAATGGCACAGAAAACCTGGGAGCTCAGAGTGGGAGAAGGTTTAGGCCCCAAGTATAGCCTCATAGTAAAGGTATTTATGAGAGTTTTGGGAAATTTTTTTGGGAAGTTTTCAAAAGGCAGCTAAAAAGTTAGGGTGAAATTGTGTGACAGGGACTTCAAGAGAAACGTACTTTGGTTTTCAGTTCCTCTCTATTTGAATGTGTCTAAGAAAGAGAAACAAAGAGGAGAACCAGGGGGCCCAAACCGGCACAGACATAGAGCCCTGCTGGGCTAGAGAGGGAGGCCCCGTCTACCCCTGCTGACCTGGGAGGCGGTGTGTCTAGTCCCGGGTGTCTCTTCTCTTGTGAACGTGCAGGCAGGCTCTTGGCTCTCTTGGTGCTTTCTATGGTAGACTAATATTTAGAATTATTCGTTAAAAATTCTGGCATATATAAATGTACAAAGTAGGTATCTGTTACACTCATTTAAATATGCCAAGTAGTATCATCTTACTCTGAGCTAGAGGTTATTGGAGATCATCTCAATTCACAGAGACAGAAATTGAGGCCCTTATTATGCATCTTTTTGTATATTTATTTATTCAAGACATTTTTCTTCACAACTAGTTAATCAGATGGCTAGGGGCTGCGGTTTCCTCATAGTCAGATGATGCTCAAGGTCATACTAAGAGACAGGACGTACAGTCATAGAACAACCCTCTATGTGTACATATCTGTTTTCCTTTCCTAGCCTTCTCTGGGACCACATTTTAATAACCACAAGTTATTACTGCTCTCCTGGTAACCTATATGCCATGTAGCAAAATTGACTGTTTTCCCATTTATTATTATGTGCTTATCCACAATTAATTGAGTACCTACATATATGATGCCCAAGGAAATCTTAAATACTATTTTCATAGGCTATATAAGGAGGACGTTTGATAAGTATGATATAAAAATAACTTCAAATTATAATATATTGATTGGTTATTTAAAATCTATAACCCTAAGAGACAACCTTCTATATATCTTATAACAAAAGGCTTCAAAATGTTTTATATGTGCATATAAGAATAATAAAAGTTCGTTCTGAGTAACATTTCTGAGATAGAAAGGTTGTGACAGGACTTCTGAGTAAAACTCAGCCCACTCATGAGTTCGTGACTGTCATTGGGGACAGCAGTGCAATGCAATAGAAATGTCGTGTGCGCTGCAAATGCAAGCCACGTAAGCAATTAATTTTTTCTGGTAATCTCATTAAAAAAATTAGGTGAAATTAATTTTAATGTATTTTATTTAGTCCGGCGTATCCAAAATGTTATTTCAAAATATAAGCATATACAATTTATGAAATATTTTACCTTCTTAGATTTTCATAAAGTTTTTGAAATCCAGTCTGTATTTTACGTTTATAGTACCTCTCAGCATCTCACTTTGGGCTAGTTAACATTTCAAAGGCTTAGTAGTAGATCTGTGACCTACCCTAGTAATTGAAGACAGCTATATAAATGCTTCTGTGTAAAAATAATGACCACTGCCGCCATGTAAGTCCTTATCATGTGATAGTCACTGTGGTGATTCCCATGTTTTTCGTATTCATTCTCAAAATAGGCATGTGATGTAGATGCCATGATCAAACTCAGTTACTAAAATGAGTAACAGGAGACTCGAAAGGACATAGTGGCTTGCCTAAATCTACGCTATTGACAAGTGACAGGCCAGGGGTTCAAATATGAAAATTCTAAAAGTATATTGAAATAATATTTATATTGTATGCTTTTAGATGATCTTATATTTTTATTTTTAAGTGAAGATAGCCAATTTGATTTTAGGGGAAGTAAATTTGTGGTAAAGTGATTTCAATGACTTGGTAGTTGGTAAAGTGAGAGACCTCTGACCTATCTTGCTTGCTAAGGGAATTTATAAGTAGTAAAGAAAAATAAAAGAGAGGATGTTACAGAGATGACATTGAACAAAGTGACAATAGGGACATATATCTTTGTTAAATAAAACTAAAAATGAGCCCTGGCTGGTATAGCTCAGTGGATTAAGCATGGGCCTGCAAACCAAAGGGTTGCCGGTTCAGTTCCCAGTCAGAACACATGCCTGGGTTGCAGGCCAGGTCCTTAGCTGGGGGTGTGTGAGAGGCAGCCGCACATTGATGTTTCTCTCCCTCTCTTTCCCCCTCCCTTCCTCTCTCTCTAAAAATAAATAAATAAATAAATCATAAAAAAAATCTAAAAGTGAGTAGACGTAGGAAGTGTAGTAGTATATCCTGGATAGGCTTTAATCAGATTACACCAAAGAAAACTAATTTGTGGTGAAACCCAAAAAGATGAATGTCTACATTATTAAGCATATGAAAAAAAAAAAACAGTTATAGAAGTGTTAAGAAAATTGTAAAATTGATTTTAGGTCTAAATTTTCTAAAATATAAAGTTACTCATCTGAGATCAGAGAGATTTGCATGGGATATGGTGTTTGAAGAACTGAATATGAGTATTAAGCAAGTCTAATTTGGATAAACTCAAAGATGAATGCAGAGGTCCATAGTATGGTGTTGGAGGTAAAGGAAAATCATTAATAAAAAAATATTCTGCTTTTCTTCTCTTGACCCTATGGAGATTCTCCACCGATCGCTGTAATATTTCAATGGCTATTTCTTCGCTCTGTCCCTCATCACAATTTACCTTTTTTCAAAAATTTGTGTCTGTTCCTTGAACATCACTGGCCTTTCAGCCTGTGGATTAAATCCCTTTTTCCAAACACTAAACTGTATTTTTCTCCATAATTCAAGATACCGCTTGGAAACAGTCTACTCCAGGAAGCCTTTCCAAACCACAGATGGGAAATACTGTGTCCTCCGTGGAGGGGAACAGTGGCATGGATAACTTATACAAATGTTCTCATTCTACGAGCTCATATTGCCATAGGGTAAATCCATATACTTGTGTCTGGTACACTTTATATAATTTCTGTCCCACCTCCACCTCCTCATTCCTCTAATTCAAACCACATACTCTTCCTTATTGCTCAGGTTTGTACCCTTTTCACTAAGCATTCTTCATGGGTCCTTCCTCCTTGCTGTTACCAGTGAGTCTATAAAACATCAAACAAAGAAAATATTAATATTTGCAAATGGCTTGCAAGTAAGAATTGATTGGGGCCAGGAAATGCTTGTTTCCATTAATAAAAGAGGTTTTGCCTTAACTAGGTGACTGACGGGGACATAATAGAGTTGAAAGACAGCAGAAGCATTAGTGTCCAGACACCAAGGACACCCCCAGACTTACTGCTTTGTGATATTATTAAGATATTTAAACTTACTGGTCTCAGTTTTCTCATCTGAAGTTGTGATAAGAACACATGGCAGAGCTATTTTGTTTATTAATGTAGTTCCCTGGGCAAATAGCATGTACCATTCATATATTAAACACTAGATACTAAAAATAAAAACAATGTTGTGCCTTTGTTAATTCACATGCAATGGATCAGAGAGAAATAGAAACCAATGTTATTAGAAGAACTCCAAAGTGGCAGGCTGGAGGCAGGCATAGAGTGCACTGGGGCAGAAAAGGGGAAGCTGAGCATTTTGCTTTGGAGGATGGAGAGATCAGTCAGGAAAGTCAGGGTATTTAAAGCAGTTGACTTAAGCTGTCGTGGAGGAGGAACGGAGCAGGAGGGGTAGGTAGTCTACCTATTCAATAATAAGTTCGATTCTTCAGGAAAGACTGATTGTGCGCTCAGCACGTGGTGGAGATCATGGTGGTGAATAAAAAGGGAGACGGCCCTTTTCTAAGACACGTGGGCTTCCCCGGTCCTCACAGGGCTTACCGTCAGTGCGGAAGAGAGAGAACGGTGCGAACAGACCTCCGCTTAACTGACCTGGCAAATTCACCGATACTTCCAAGTGCCTCTGTAAACAAACTGATTAATATTCAAAGCTCAGTGAAGCCTCACAGCCAATAGAATACACTTCAGTAAGCTTACACCCTTCTCTCATTGGCTGAATTGCATATTTGCCAAGAATTAGTTGTGTTTATGCCCAAACTATTTATGACAGTTGACTTATCATTGTAATAATTAAACATTGCTTACATAATTTAATAAAACAAAGTGTAAAACGAGGGAGTTGTTTCTTTGAAAATTAAATTGAATATTTTGGAAACACTAAGTAGAATCTTTAAAAATGTTTCTATCAAAATTACGTATAGGAGATACAACCAGAAAAGACTCTGAAAAAACTTCTTAATAATTTAAACAAGTCTCCTTTCAGACTAGTTTGCAAATGTCTTTAAGTTTTCACTCCACTTTAAATAAAGTGAAACTGGAACTTAGACGTGGTGCACTGTGGTAAAGAAAGACTAAATGGAGCTTCAGTGGACCCATCTCCAAATTTAAGGCCACAGCCCTACTGAAAAAAAAATGTGAATGATTGTACATTTAAATGTATTGGATTAAACGTTTGAGGGGTGTAGATAACATTTTCATACTTCTCCTATTTGAACCTACTTTAATTACTAATTAATTATTAGTAATCATATTGGTAAGAGCTTCCAATAAGGAAATTGATGCAATGATATGGATAGTACTGGGATCTCAGAAATCTACACTAGGGAAGCACAATCAGTCCTAGCGAGTAGGATCTCAGAAGTAGGCATAAGTGGAGATAAGGAAGGGGGTAGGGAGAGGACAGCATCCCAGGCAGGGAAAACAGGAACAAACAGAGATGCCAAGACCTGAATAAGTTCAGTGTAGCTGGACCATACGGTGGTGAGAGCGGACACAGCAAAGGGTCTGGACTGGTAGGTGGGGCCAAACCCAGGTCCTGGAAAGCCTCATACATCACGCTCAGTCTAAACTTTACCTTGTGAAAGGTTTTAAATTAGGGGCTATATTAACAGATTGGATTGGGGTAAAAGAACTAGTTGAGTGCAGACAATGAGTTGGTGAGGAGCAAAGTGAGAAGAAGGAGATGAATTATTCTAACATAGTGGCAACATGGGGTAAGGCAGTAGCACTGGATTTGGAGACAGGTGGCATATTTTAGAGATATTTGTGAGGTGTCCTAAACCAGGTATGCTAACTGCTTGGAATTTAGGGCTGAAAACACAGTGAAAGGAGTGAAATACAGATTCTCCTAGATTTTTGGCTTAAGAAGTCAGGTGGGCGATGCCATTTATAGAAACATGCAACTTTAATAAAAGAAGGTTGTTTGGGGAGTGTGGGGGACGATGAAGCCCCTCTGGGAACACTGTGCTCCTCTCACAAGGCCATCTGGTGGGAAAGTCCTGTGAGCCATCGGCTATAAAGGTGCAGGAAAAGGGTAAGGCTTGGAAATAGAGGGTTTGTTGGGATCTGCCTAAACAAACCATAACGGGAACCGTGAAAGTAGAGACAATCTCCCAAAGACAGTTAGTATAATCTAAAGAAAGAAGAGCAGAGAAGAAAAGAAAACTGCATAGCAGGTTACTGGCAGAACGTCAAAGTACAGGTAGGAAACAAGAAGCCAAAGCGTGATTAATAAAGATGCAGCCGAAGAATGAGGAGGAAGGGCAGTGTTCGAGGTACCCGTTGCTGCTGAGTGAAGAACACACAATAGCTCTGGCAGTATCTAGGTCATGGGTGCTCCGGGCGAAGGGCACGTTCAAGGAGCACCTGGGGCCTGAGGGGAAACAGTGGGATGAAGAGTGAGGGGCAGAGTCCTGTGCATTATTGTGCTGTTCTGAGAGTCGTATGCTGTTTTAAGGTGAAGCATAGAAAGTAAAAAGCCTGAAGAAGCTGAAAGGGGCCAGGACTGGAAGGGCTTGGATACCGAAATAAAGAGGTTGCACTTTGTCCCATAATAAATGTTGGGGACCTAGTAAAATCTGCATACTAATAGAAACTAGCTCCCTTTGATGAGGAGGAGGTCAGTGTGGGGTGAGAGAATGGGCAAAGGAAGCTGGTTAGCACAAAGCTCTCCACCATGATGCAGTGGCACCCAGATGTGCTGCAAGCAGTTTGTTACTAAAAATATGGTACCCAAGCTAACCTCTTTAATAATGTCACTCTCACTTTTATTCCAGTACGTTTTCTAGCAGCATGGGAAAGAAAGGGGTGGAGTTACTAAACTTCTAGAATTATACTTAACATGAACTGTGCCTGAGGGAGTGACTCACAAGTGAACATCATCCACCCTTTGTGTTGCTGTCAGGAAAAAAAGTTAAGGGTCATTAAGTTAGAGAAAATTGCAACCATTGGAGCATAGAGGACTAGATCCTAATTAGGTATTATCGGTAGGGATGGTGAAGAGAGAAAGGATTGTTGGAGCAGAGTTGCAGAGCTGGAAGCACCAGGATTCAGAAGCCGATTGGCTGTGAGACATTATCCCCCAAATAGCACTGTGCTTTATCACATGCCTTTAGTATATCAGGAACTCCAATAGGAACTATATATACATCATCGCACTTCATCTTCTCAACAACCTCACAAAGCAGATATTTCTGTGATCATTTTATAAATGATAAAACTGGAGTTTAGAGAGTTCAAGCAACTTCCCCAAAGTCAGCCAGATTTGAAGGTGCCTAGACAAGGTTGAAACCGATATTTACCTGATTCGAAATCATTCCCACTCATCACCACCCTCTACTGACCCCCGAGGCTAGGATGTGTGGCATGTCAGTCGCTGGGTTGTATACGGTGATAATACCATATTATGATGGTTAATACAAATGAGCAGGTTTAGGGGGAAATGGTGAGTTCAATTTTAAACACATTCTGTTTTTAAAAGCCTGGAGAAAATCCCTGATGATGTCTAATAGTTCTGGAAGGAGGTTCTGTGGGAGAGAGAGGGAACAAAAAGGAAAAAGGACTTATGGCCGTGGACAGCAGTGTGGGGATTGTGGGGTTGGGAGTAAGGAGGACAAATGGGAATGGGAAAAATATAATAAAGATAAATTTTTAAAAAGCCTGGAGAATATCCCTGGTGAGGGCATCTAATAGTTACATACATGTCTGGAATTTAGGGGAGATGTCCGGGAGGAAATAATTTTTTAGGCATTAGCGCTTAAATCGTTAAAGTCATGGGAATAGATGAGACTGGAATGTGAGAGGGAAATCAAGTGGAGAGCTAAGAAATACTAAAACTAAAAAGGAGGTCAGAGAGAAGTTTCAGTGAAGGAGACAGAGAGGAAATGTTAACACCAGTTAGACGGGAGTAGCGAAGGGCAAATTCTGCTGAAGCAGGGGGAGCTGAGAAGCAGGAGGAAGTGATCAAATAGTATCAAGTGCTATGGAGTACTCAAGGAACATAACTGAAAAAGTCCACTAGACTAAGAAGATTGTGAATGAGAAACAAGTTAAAACAGCCTGAGATTTGTAGATGTTAATTCTGAATGTGAACACCGAGTATTGTCTCTGGTCTGGAAATATACAGATTGTGGGAAAGAAAAGTATCAACCTTTGGAAGGCCAACTGCCAATGCCTTTGAAAAGCCAGCATTCTCATTCTAGGATTATTTTGAAGGAAAAATAAGGAATAGGGGCATTCGCGGCAGCACTGCTCCCAGGGGCCACCGTGTCACCGAAGTGAAGAGCTCTCACTCCAAAGCCACACGGTCCCGGGCTGCCAGCTGCCGGTGACCAGCTCTGTGACCGCGGGCGACTTACTTAAACTTTCTGTGCATCATGTTCTCTATCTGTAAAATGCTAAAAAGACTACTGTTATCCATCATGTTATTACAGCCTAATTTTGTCCTAAGAATTAAGTGAGCATAAATACTATAAAGTCTTTATGTTGAGTATTTGTTAGATAAATACAAAATAACCAATATTCCATGGTAAGATTGATTTTGAAATCTTGTATGTCTATGCCTTGCGATAGCATGCAACTAAGAAAAATTATATAGTTACCTATCTAGCATTATGGAGAGGTACTAACAGGTTGTCATTAGAAGAAAGTCATAAGCCAACTGGATGGAATGACCCCATTAGTGAATAAACCATGTGCACACGTGCATTGTGTATGGGGAATATTGTTAGAAAACCATATATCCAAGTGCTCGTGTCTGGAGGGTTGAATTATCAATTTATTTTATTTTGCTTTTTTAATTTTTACACATTTCTAAATTATTTATATAATTCATATACATAAATGCGTATGTACAGAGAGAGAGAGATTTTTAAGATAAGAAAAACATTAAAACCATCCTGGAGGTCAGAGTATAGAATAGCAACTGATAATTATTCTTTGGCAAAACTTGCCTGTGAAAGGAAGCAGAGTGGGGGGTCGGTAGCTAGAGTAGATTTATAAACCAGTGGAGACGCAGCATATATAAAATGCTTAACAGAGTCCTGCCACCTAGGAGGCTTCCTATAAATGAGGGCTGTTGTTATTTCCACTACTATTATTTTTATTGTCATCAAAGCTTTGTCAGGCCTCCCTGAGACTTTCACTACCTACCAGCTGAACTACTGTGTAGCCAAGGGCAAGAACTAGAAGAAAAAATTTAAATAGGGAGCATTCTAGGAAAAAAGATCGCTTAGTAGAACATTCTGGATGCTGTTCCTGCTGGTCAGAGTGGTATCCAAAACTAATTATCTATAGGAAGAGCCTCAGGACCAGAGGAGATAAGACTTGTGTTGCCAGACCATCTGTAAAGTACCTAAGATAAGAAAGAATATGAAATATTGGGGGATCACTTTTTAATGTATATGATTGTCTAACCACCATGCTGTACACTTGAAATAATGTTGAATGTCAACTGTAATTGAAAAAAAAATAATAATAAAAAAAGAAAGAATAAATTGCTTTAAGATCTTTCTTCCCACCTCCCATTTGTACAAACTGGTTTTGGTACCTAACCATTCAGGCTACAAATGTGCTGCCTTATCTCAGACAGTATAGATTATAAACCCCAGCAGGTCTGTAAATATGATCCATCCTATAGTGTATCCTCCCATGCCAACCCTGTTCCAGATTCAGAAAACTCATCTTAAGCAATTAATGGCATGAGCAGAATAAACATAACCACAATTAAAATCATTTCAGTTAGCCCGTGAAATTAGTTTAAGGGCCTGCTTTCAAAGATGTCATGTAATTTTGAATTTCTGACTCCTTGGCTCTATGATGGACTGAGATACTGAAAGTAATGACAAGATCCCAGCAAACCCATGGCTAAGGCTGTCATCCAGGAAAACCAAGAACAAAACCTGGTGACCTTAGAACTTTGTCAGTTTTAATAATTATGTTTTAAAACCCGTGTCTAAACCAGTTATATCACCAGATTAGAGCAGTATGAAAGTAGAAGCTCCTGTAATTGTAACCTGTTAAAGCAACGGAGTTGGACTGAACTGAAAACGACTTTCAAAAGAAACTCCGAATATACTGTGCTTCAGAGTAGAGGTAAACATACCATTTAAAGAGGAGTTAAGTTCAGATGTCGTTTCCTTCAAGTTTTGAGTCAGTGGCCCAACCAGTTAGTCACTGTCTTAAAATTGTAGGATAATAAGCCTTTCCAAGTCACCTACATGCTTTAGACATTTAAGTCTCCATATCAGAGAGAAACACAGCCACTCTATCTAAACAGACAAGCCTCACAATTTCAAAGTTCAGGTGGAGGCATGAACACCAGCGAAGGACTTCTCACGACAGCCGTGGTTTGCCCCAACTCCATAAGTACGCTCCCGTCCGCTTTCTTCAGCTCGGCCTCCCCATCCTAGTCTATAGACAAACAAGCTCTCCAATCGGATTCTTATCAAGATGGAAACAGGGCCAGGCTGCTCTTCTAGATAAAATGCTTTGGCTTCTAACCGCCTGGCTGCTTATCTTTCATCTTGCAGAGTTAACCATAACCCCTTTCCTGACCTGCTCTACTTCTTGTTTTCAGATGAGCACTAAGGACTGGGGGAAAAATATGCTTAAATGGACAAGTTCCCTCTCTTCTGTCCCTCTCCATTCCTTTTGCATTCTGTTCAAACCTTTTCACGTTCAAATTGCCTTTCTAAAATTATCAGAAGTCATGTTGCATGTACAGCATGTAATTTGATTTATTGCTAAGTCTCTCTTTTTCAACTTTTACTCTTCCTAATCTACATCAGCATACATATACTTTTAGTTAAAATTTCTTGTTGATTATTTTGGGGGGGGGAGAGGAATTGGGTTGTCAGAGGAATAGCAAATGTGCTTTTGTTTTTTTTTTTTTTTTTTTTTTTTTTTTTTTTTTTTTTTTTCTCTACTTTCCTCCCCGCCCCATTTGCCTGCCCAAGTCCTAATAAGCTGAATCATCTTGGCTAAGCTGTTTGGTTTGGCTTACCTGAATTCCTGTGTTTTCAGCCAAACAAAGCATTGCACTTTCCTTCTCTTTCCTGAGCAGGTGAAAGTTAACGCACTAGAGATCTTGAGTAGCCAGGCAGTGTTCTGGCTAGCCTGCTTCGAGAGGTTAACGGCGGCACTGCCCTTCTTCGACCCTTATTTCCTATACCTGAAGTGGGAAGAAAAACTAAGGTAGTCTCCCGCTTTGCAGGAGAATTCTAGGAAGCTCAGTTCCCCTGTAATTTGAAACAGCTGTGAAGTTGTACTAGGTGAGATTGTACAGGGCTCTGGTGTTATAAACACCGTGTTCTGCTTATGACACCTTTACCCCACACAAACTCATGCACCTGAACCTGCCTGTCCTTGAAAATATGGGAGTCTTTCCAAAAGAACTTGCACTCCTTGGGAGAAAACCATTGTATTACAACATGCTGATGAGGTTTTGTCCCTTGATTTTTACCTTCTAGCATTTATAAATAAATCCCATTAGACGTCAGAAAATTATCTCATAGGTGCCTGTTGTGCTCTAGGTCTTTTATTCTATTTTCTTATCTTAGAAAAGATTGAACCTTGAAATACCCTGCCTCTTCTCATTTTCTTCAACCAATTTAGGAAACTGATTGATCCTTTGAAGCCAGTCTTTTTTAACCATGTAATATTATTAATATTGTGGGGACAGTGTCATTGAATTCAATTTTTAAGTTATATATTATATGTACCTCATGTATAAGGTATTTTGTTAGGTGCTAATGGGAAGAAGTAAATACCTGCCTTTAGAGAATTAATAATTTTGTGCCAGAATAAGCAACTCTGATATTTCCCCCCGATATGGCATTTTTATAACATTAATGATTCCATGGTCAGGATACACATTCTTAAAAACCAGAACATATATTTCTTAGTTCATGTCCCTTTGTGTCCACAAACAAGGTTCTAATGTTTCTTTTATTCTCAAAATAATTGATATCAAACATCACCTTTCTTAAAGGAGACTCATACTTACTAGAAAATATTTTATTCCTCATCTCTTCTACAAAATCTCATAAGGAAATAAACTTTTAAACTTTGTTTCAGTTATGATAAATGTTACTTTCCCAAGAGTTTCAACTATGGCTGGGAAGTCTAAAGAGTAATTGGGCACTTACCTAAGTCAAGCTTAACTACATTTGTTGAACTTTTAATTGTAAATACCATATGATCTCACCTATAAGTAACCTAATCAATAAAACAAACACATAAGCAAAACAGAACTGGAGACTTGGAAATAAAGAACAACTGACAGTGACCAGAAGGGAGGAGAAGGGGTAACGGGGGAAAGAAGGCGAAGGAGCGAGCAAAGGAACACGAATAGAGGACACATGGACATGGTCAATTGGGGGGTTGAATGTGGGGGGTGGTTAGGGGTGAGCAATGGGCAAAAGGTGGGAAAACTAACTGAAAAACAATAAATGAAAAATAAAATTGAAAAAAAAAAGAGTAATTGGGCATTTACCTAAGTTAGGCTTAACTACATTTGTTGAACTTTTAATTGAAGCAAGGGGATCTTTAAAGTCACCCCTGGTCTACTTCTGTCTTAGAGACATAAGATTATTTTTACTAGACCTTTTTGGTTATTTTTGTAACCTATCATAGGTTCTCATATGACTAGAGGACAAGGGGCAAGTTAAAAAACTTTTATCCATTGTCAAATGATCAGGTGTCTTTTGGTCTAACGAAAACTCTAAAAGTACAGTTTAAATAGAGTAGTAAGACTAGGAACCAAATTCTGTGATAACTCCTGGGTTTCACAGCATTTCTCTGAAGTCTTTAAATGAACATAACTTAAAGTCCCCTCTACTTAGAAAATACTTTCTTAAAAAACTAGCCAGTTTCATGTGTAAATGAAAGTTTAAAAAAAAAACAACTAGACGGGAGCAAGTTAGAAGAGGAAAGTTAAAGGGGGAGAAAGCTGGAAAAGCAAACTTCTGGGTGAGGGTGTGACTTGAAAACACATTTGCTTTAGGAAGATAGATCTGAGAGAATGGCTTGGGGCAGAAAGAGTCTGGAGGCGGGATGGTCAGTTGGGCTTTCCCTCAGTCATTCAGGTATGAGAAAATGGGAATTGACTATGACAATGGAGAAGAGAAACCATACATGAAATTATATATATATATATAATTATATATATAAATTGAGTTTTTAAATTTTTTAAAAATTTATTTTTCAATGCAGTATATATTCAATATTATTTTGCATTAGCTTTAGGTATACAACATAGTAGTTAAACAATCATATTTTACAATGTGGTCCCCTCAATATTTCAAGTACCTGCCTGGAACCATGTATCGTTATTACGATATTACTATTTTCCCAGTCCTATATATTTACGTCACCACCACTGTTTTATAATTACCAATTTGTACTTCTTAATGCCTTCTCCTCTTCCACCCAGTCCCCCAACCCCCTTCCCTGTTATGACCGTCAGTCTTATCTCTGTACCGATGAGTCTGTTTCTATTTTGTTTGTCCATTTATTTTGCTCTTTTGATTCTACATATAAGTGAAATCTTATGATATTTGTCTTTCTCTGATTTATTTTATCTAGCATAATATCCTCCAAGTCCATCCATGCTGTAGCAAGTGATAAGATTTCATTCTATTTTATGGCCGAGTATTATTCCACTGTATATATGAGTATGCGCCCCTACTTTTCTATCCACTTGTCTATTGATGGACACTTGGGTTGCCTCTGCAGTTTGGCTACCGTAACTAATGCTGCCGTGAACACAAGGGTGCTATATTCTTTGGATTAACTGTTTTGGGTTTCTTCGCATATATATCCAGAAGTGGAGCCACTGGGTCATAAGGCATTTCCATTTTTAATTTTTTGAAGAACACCCGTACTGTTTTCCATACAGGCTGCACCAGTCTGCATTCCCACCAGCAGTGCAAGAGGCTTCCCTTTTCTCCACATCTTCGCCAGCACTTGTCTGTTGATTCATTGATAATAGCCATTGGGACAGGTGTGAGGAGGTATCTTACATGAATTTAATTTGCATTTCTCTAATGGCTAGCAAAATTGAGTATCTTTTCTTATCTATTGGTCATATGTATAACCTCTTTGGAGAAGTGTCTAATCAGGTCATCTGCCCATTTTTAATTGGGTTGTTGGGGGGGGTTGGTATTGATTGTATGATTTCTTTATACATTTTGAATATTAACCCCTTATTGGATGTATCATGGCAAATGTCTTCGTTCATTTAATAGGCAGTCTTTTTGTATTGTTGATGGCTTCCTTTGCTGTGAGAAAGGTTTTAGTTTGATGTATTCCCATTTGTTTATTTTTCTTTAAAATCTTTTTATAATGTATTTTTATTATATTTTATTGTTTATGCTATTACAATTGTCCTAGTTTTTTCCCCTTTAGGGGACTTATCTTCCTGGCACTGCAACCCTGGGCTGGGGAGCCTAGTGTGGGGCTGGGACCCCTTGCTTCTGAGACATCCCTCCTGATCTTTACCTGCTGCACATAGGTGTGGTACCAGCTGGTTCAGTTTCTCCATGCTTTGTTTCCTTTGAGTGAGGAGATGCATCAGAAATAATATTACTAAGAGAAATGTCAGATTTTACTGCTTATATTTTCTTCTAAGATATTTATGCTTTCAAGTCCAACAGTTAAGTCTTTAATCCATTTTGAGTTTATTCTTGTATGTGGTATAAGAAGGTGGTTTAGTTTCATTTTTTTTTTTACATATATCTGTCCGGTTTTCTTAAGACTATTTATTGAGTAGACTGTTTTTACCCTATTGTGTGTTTTTGTCCCCTTTGTTTATGTTCATTGATCAGATAGGAATGTGTTTATTTCTGGGCTCTCTGTTCTGTCCCATTAATCTATATGTCTGTTTTTATGCCAGTACCATGCTGTGTAATTACTATGGCCCTTAATATAATTTGATATCAAGTAATGTGATTCCTCCAACTTTGCTCTTCTTTCAAGATAGCTATGTTTATTTGGGGTCTTTTGCTGTTCCATATCAATTTTTGAAATAATTATTTTAGCTCTGTGAAATACCATTGGTATTTTAATAGGAATTGTATTGAATCTATAGATTGCTTTGGGTAGCATGGACATTTCAGTGATGTTAATCGTTCCTATCCATGAGCACAATATATGCTTCCATTTATTTGCATTTTTCCTTAAATGTCCTATAATTTTCTGAGTACAAATTCTTTTACCTTCTTCATTAAATTTATGTCTAGGTATTTTTGTTGATATAACTGTAAATGGTGTTGTTTTATTAGTTTTCCTTTCTGAGAGTTCATTATTGTTGTTTAAAAATGCAACTGATTTCTGAATATTTATTTTGTAGCCTGCTACTTTATTAAATTTGTGTATCATCCCTAGCCGTTTTTGTTTTGTTTTGTTTTTGGTAGAGTCTTTAGGGCTCTGTATAGACAGTAACATGTCATCTGCAAATAATGAGAACTTTACGTCTTCCTTTCAAATTTGGATGCTTTTTATTTCTTCTTGTCTGATTTCTTTGGCTAGGACTTCCAATACTATGATGAATAAGTATGGTGAAAGTGGACATCTCTGTCTTGTTTCTGATCTTAGAGGAAATGTTTTACTTTTTCCCTGTTGAGTTGAGTATATTGTTAGCTGTGGCCTTGTCATATATGACCTTCATTATATTACGGTATGTTTCCTCTATTCACACTCTGCTGGATTTTATCAAATCCTTTTTTCCATCTATTTTTAATAGTTTTATTTTATTTTATTTTAATTGCTGTTTTTGTACAGTTTTCTGTCTTCTACTCCCATCCCAGCCCACTGTCCCAGCCCTCCCCGCCTCCCTCCCATTTCCACCCCCTCTGGTTTTTGTCCATGTATCTTTTATACTTGTTGCTCTAAACCCTTCCCCTTTTCCCCTGGAATTCCCCCCAAGAGGGGAGAGCCCTCTGGTGACTGTCAGCCTGTTCTCAATTTCAGTGTCTTTGGTTATATTATGCTTGTTTGTTTGTTTTGTTGATTAGGTTTCTGTTAAAGGTGAGATCATATGGTATTTGTCTTTCACCACATGGCTTATTTCTCTTAGCATAATGCTCTCCAGTTCCATCCATGCTGTTGCGAAGGGTAGGAGCTCCTTCTGTCTTTCTGCTGCATAGAATTCCATTGTGTAAATGTACCATAGTTTCTTGATCCATTCATTTACTGATGGGCACCTAGGTTGCTTCCAACACTTGGCTATTGTAAATTGTGCTGCTATGAATATTGGGGTGCATAGGTTCTTTTGGATTGGTGTTTCAGGATTCCTAGGGTATAATCCTAGCAGTGGAATTGCTGGGTCAAAAGGTAGATCCATTTTTAGTTTTCTTAGAAAATTCCATACTGCTTCCTTTTTTGCATCTATTGATATGATCATATAATTTTTATCCTTCCTTTTGTTTATGTGGTGCATCACATTAATTGATTTATGGATATTGTTCCAACCTTGTATCCCAGGAACAAATTTTATTTGATCATGGTGTATGATCTTTTTAATGTATTGCTGTATTTGGCCTGCCAATATTTTGTTGAGGATTACTGCATCTAGGTTCATCAGGGATATTGGTCTATAATTTACTTTCTTTGTAGTGTCTTTATCTGGTTTTAGAATTAGGATGATGCTGGCCTTGTAAAATACACATGGGAGTTTTCCCCCTCTTGAATTTTTGGAATAGTTTGAGAAGGATAGGTGTTAGTTCCTTTTTGAATGTTTGGTAAAATTCACCTGTGAAGCTATGCGGTTCAGGACCTTGTTGGGAGTTTTTTTCTTTTTTGTTTTTAGTTTTAATTCTTGCTTCTATTTCATTAGTTGTAATCTGCTTGCTGGGTTTTCTGTTCCTTCTTGATTCAGTTTTGAAAGATTGTATGTTTCTAGGAATTTATCTATTTCTTCCAGATTATCCAGTTTGTTGACATACAGTTGCTCATAATATTTTCTTAAACCCTTTGCTTTTCTGTGGTGTCAGTTGTTACTTCTCCTTCATTTCAGATTTTATTTATTTGGGCCCTCTCTCCTTTTTTCTTGATGGGTCTGGTTAAAAGTTTATCAATCTTGTTTATGTTTTCAGAGAACCAGTTCTTGGTTTCATTGATCTTTTTAATTTATTTTTTAGACTCTATTTTTTATACTCTGATTTTTATTATCTTTTTCCTTCTACTTAGTCTGGACTTTTGTTGTTGTTGTTGTTCTTTTTCTAGTTCATTCAGATGTAAGTTTAGATTGTTTATATGAGATCTTTCTTGTTTCTGTAGCAGGCTATGAATTTCCCTCTTAGGGCTGCTTTCACTGTGTCTCATAGACTTTGTGTTGTTGTGTTTTCATTTGTCTTAAGGTATCTTTTGATTCTTTCCCTTGATCTCACTGTTAAGCCATGTACTGTTTAGTAACGTGCTATTTAGCCTCTATGTATTTGTGTGTTTTTCAGGTTCTTTCTTGTCATTGATTTCTAGTTTCACACTATTGTGGTCTGAGAAAATGCTTGTTATGATTCATGAAATATATTTTGAATAAAAAAACAATGGCCAGTGTAGGGTGATTTATTGGATTAGGGGAAGTAGGAAATAGCTACGTCAAAGATGAAGTTTCAAGTCTGAGTGACAGAGACAAGACTCATGGTGGGGCAACCCAGAGGGAGGACTCATGGGGAGTGTCAGATAAGAATTTCAGAGACTTTCAAAGCTTGAAGAAATCAAATTTCCACTATAGGTTTCTGTATATTGGAAGATCCATAGACCTAGCAGTTCTGCTAGGGTTTATGGAAATTGTGAAAACATTTCCAGAATTCAGTAATGCCAGTAACATTTAGAAAGAAAAATTGAAGTCAACAATTGTACAACAGGAATAGCCACAGTTTCGGGATTTAAAAAGGAAGGGGAAGAAGAAGAAAGTTGGAGGCTAATGCTACCCAATCAAGATTTATTTTAAAGATACAGTAGTGAAGATGTGATATTGGTACAATAATAGACAAATAAACCAATGACATTAAATAGAAAAAATCCATACACAAGCAGGCAACTGATTTTTGACATAGATTTTGACATGATTTTTGACATGAGATGACCATAGATTCATACCCCACATAGTATAGAAAAATAATAACTAAAAATTGGAACACAAACCTAAATGGAACACAAAAATTAAAATTTCTGAAGCAAAGCACAATTTTTTTTTATTTGTGGTTAGGCAAAGATTTCTTAGCTATAAGACCAAAACATGACACATCAAAGAAAAATATTGATAAAATGAATGTCATTAAAATTAAAAGGTTTTTGAAATACACAGTTAAGAAGAAAGTTATAAACTGGAAGAACAGTATTTGAAAATTACATATCTAATAAAGGATTTGTACCCAGAATAAATAAAGAATTCTCAAACTCAACATAAGAAAGCAAAACAATTAAAAATGAAGTGGTAAAAAGTTGAAAAAGTCATATCACCAAAGTAGATATACAGATAGGAAACTCATGAAAAAAATGTTCACCATCAATTAGTCATTAGAAAAACACAAATTAAAACTACAATGAGACACTAATTCACATACAATAATTCAAATTAAAATGTCAACCATACCAAGTGTTAGGGAAGATTTGGAGGACCTGAAACTCAGACACTGCTGCTGGGAATGCGAAATGTGCAGCACTTTGGGTATCAGTGTACCAGTTTTTCAAAAGGTAAATCTACTGCCATGTGATTTATTCATTTCACCCTCAGTTATGTGTTTATCCAATAGAAATGAAAACATACGTTCAGCAGAAACCGGGCACATAAACATTCATACAAGCTTTGTACGTAGTAACCCCAAACTGGAAATAATCAAAAAAGTTTGTCAAAGAGTAGATAAAACTGAAATGAGTAGACAAATTCTAGTATATTTTTACAATAAATTCAAACTTAATAATAAAGAACCAACTAGTAATACATACAGCAGGAATTCAAAACCTTTATGCTTAGTGAAAAAAGCCAGACCAAATAAAGAGCGGGAATGCTGTATCATTCTGTGTATTAAAAAGTCTGGAAGACGAAAACTAATGTAAAGTGGCAGAAACCAGCTTTGTGGTTGCTTAGGGATGAAGTGGGTAGCAGTTGAGGAGAGAGTAATCACAAAAGGTCATGAGTGATCTTTTGGGGGCGATGGATATGTTTACTTTCTGTATTGCAATGATAGTTTCATGGGTGTATAAATATATCCGAACATCAATATGAACACTTTATACATGTTTAGTTTACTGTACATCAATTTTATCTCAATAAAGCCGCTAAAAAGATTAAAAAACTCATTAAGTCGCCACTACATAGAAGCTCTAAAATAGATGAACATAATTTTTAAAAAAAGAAAAGAAAAGAAGACAGAGAGCTACTAAAAGTAATAGGAGGAGACAAGGAAACCAAGAAAAGCCAGTGTTTCAAAGAGGAGTGAGCAGTTAAAATAACATGACACAGCTATAATAGGAATGAAGGCTGTCCAGGGCGTTTGGCAGAGACAAAACCACGAAACATCCACCGAGGGCAGTGGGGTGGGAGCCAGAAAGTCAGAGGCTGGAGGGAGGCCGCCTGAACCAAAGATGACAGTGGCGTATTGAAACCATTTGTTTTAAAAGCTGGCAAATGAAAAGGAGAGAAATAAGATGGTAGCCAGAGGGGACAGCAAAACAAATTAAACATTTTGTTGGGTGCAGTTTGAAAGCAGAAAACAAGAATCGGGGGATGAAGAAGAAAACTGAAGATCCTAGAGATGAAGGTAGAACGTGTGGAAACAAGTTCCTAGAGGAATTTGGAAGTGATGGGATCCGAGGCACAGGTGCCAGAGTGAACCCTGGAGACAAACCCGTCTTTGTTAACTCCTGACAGTCCTCCCAAAGTGCTGGGCTACACAGCACCTAAGTGGATGATTCGAAACTCTGAGGGAAAAGAGTTCTTTTGCTGGCAGATTTCTTAGAAAACATGAATGGCTGGACATTTTGACATTTCTTAAAACTGATTATCTCGATAAAAGAAGACATTATATTAATCATCACTGCTGACCCCCAAAATGTGACCTTTTCAGGCTGTAATCTACTGACCACAACCCTTAGGTCACCGTCCCAAGTGACATAATAGTACTTGTACTTCATTAATCTCAGTATCGTGCTGCTTCAGGAAGATTACTCTGAGTCAGATGTTTTAGAAGGGACGGGGGCAGGAGAACAGTCTGGGATAAACTGTGTGTTTATGTGTACAAAGTAATGGGGAAATCTCCATGGAGGAAAAACACAACCGTCACTGACGTCTGAAGGACATCGCTAAGGCTGACGGAATAGTGGAAAGGACATGAACTTCAGAACCAGGCAGACTTAGTCCTGAATCCAGGCTCTGCCTACTAGATATGCTACCACCATGGGTACATTTTTTGCTTCCATTAATCTTGTTGTCGCATCTCTGTAGTGTGTATACTGTTTACCTTACCTGATCATTCAAAGAATTAAATAACTTGTTGGATTTACGTATTTAATAGGAAATAGGCAAGCAATACAAGGTAGCTATATGTCTTATACTATCACATAGTAAGTGTTCTTAACCCATAAAAAAATACCCCAAGCTGTCTTATTTCCATTATTTGTCTCTGTTGAAGGTTAATTACTGCCTGTTGACATTCAAGTGATTGTTTAGCAGTCCTCCCTTTAAAAGAGTGGCACACTGTCTAAAGTTTAGATAACACATCAGCATGCAAGGATGAAGTGTAACTGCAAACAATTGGCCCTTCTCTGCATCACCAAGTTGCTTTCTCTCTCTATGCATACTAAGACTCAGCTCGACCATTCTCCCTTGTTCTTACAAGTGACAACCTGGAAGGAGAAGATAGCAACTGGGGGTGGGGCACATTTCTGTGACACTGGAAGTTGAATCCATGAGGAGGAGTGGAACCCTCAAGTTCTTGATACTTTGCAAGGATGCGAAGTATGGTTCATGTACCAGCATATGCTCACACTTTTAAATTTGTCAGTATAGATTCTTATCCAGAAGTGAGGGCTAGGAACTCAACTATTCACTGGGAACCTCTCTTTAAAGTAAATTATCCTTTAAATGCGTATCACATAGTACCTTGAGCCTACTTTAATTATAGTATTAGGCCCACTGCTGAATTACGGTTTTTTGATGCAATTGAACTGTGCCTTTTTAGAACGACTTGAAGTATATTTCAGGCATTCATTGCCTGGCAATTTAAAGGACCTAGAATCTGTGGACTGTGTCTATACTCAATTTATCAAGGTAAAAGAATAATGTTTATGATAAATCCCTAGAGTAAATGTACAGACTCAGTAATAAGATCTCTGAATCATTCCTGGAAATGCAAATAACATATCATGATAACCTTAATCATTGGTGCATGAGGGTAGATCAGCTCGTCTTGTCTTCAGTTTCACACGACCGACAAGAATTATTAGTTCAAGCGCAAAAGGGAACGTGGTCTTAGTGATCAGGATACATTTGCTAAAGATAGTACACCCCTTGCCCATCTGATCCTCCTGATGGCAGTTCACTGCATACTGAGTCCTATGACTTAAGAGCTATAAAGGGTCTGGCATGAACCTTTCCCTGCTCTATATCATGGCTAGAATTAGTTGATAGTCCAATCCTGGGCTTTGGTTTGGCTCTAGGCACTAATAAATTAAGTATATTACTGCTTGAGGGTCTGCCACAAAAAAAAATGTATTCATTTTCTAGGATTCTAGAGACTATGTGATTGAGCAGAATATCATTGAAGCAAATATTTTCTTTGAGTTACAAGAGAGGAAAATATCTTACATGAGTCAAAACCTATCAAAAACTGTCCAAACTTGAACTCAGCTAATTGCGTAAACCTTGTAAAATTATTATTGTAAAGTTAATGTGACACATGCTTAATGATACACATTATTGTGCTACATGGTAATTAGGCATAAGTGGTAAGCAATTAATATATATGGCTGAAATTAGAAGTTTTACACAGCCAGCCCAAGTTCCAATTGATCTTTGTCTTCTCGCTTCATTAATTTCCCATTTTTTATAAACAGCATCAACGTCGACAGCCTCTCTGACACCTTGCCTTAGGAATCTCAGTAGAATATTGTTGTGCTGTTTTCAAACGGCACTCACATCACTCGTTCAGGGGTCTGCACTGCTCACCAACTGTACAGGCTGCGTAGGTACTTAGGATAAAGCATTCTTCAGTGTAAATTTTCTTTTTCCACCACAGTTATTATTCCATACTACTTGTCTTAGTTTCAGGCAGCACAGTGGTTAGGTGATCATATACTTTACCAAGGGACCCCCCTGACATTTCCAGTGCGCAGCTGGCTCCATACATAGTTACTACAATACTATTGGCTATATTCCCTATGCTGCACTTTACATCCCCGTGACTATTCTGTAACCACCAATCTGTACTTCCTAATTTTTTCAAATTAACTGCTGAATAACCTCAGGGTCTGTGCTCCATTCTCCACGCTGTCTGTGACCTGGGTGATGCCCTGTGCCACCCCCCAGCCTGTGAGCCCTCGTCTCTGACTTCCAGACACACAGATGAGGGAATGTTGACAGTGAGGGCATACTCGAGGCCTCAGCGCCCAGTACCCCAGGGTTTCTGAGGTTTCAGCTCCCTCCCACTGCCTCTCTACAACACCCTGTTTGTCTCCAGGTTCCAAACCACCCTCCGTCGCCTGCCCCTGCAGGCCCCGGGGCTGTGCAGAGCCCAGCTCTGACGAGTGCTCGGCACTGGCCCTGTAGTCTCCTCCCTCCCAGCTCATAAAAGGGATCAAACTCTCCTAACTTCAATATGCCCCCTGTTTTGTGCTTGGACCCTGACTAATTCAAAGGTATGGTTTTTTACCTGTAAGCATGTAGTTTGTCCTGGTTAACAAAAAAAAGCAAGTTTGCATTATATCCCACTATTTGTTTTGCTTCTGCTGCATTTTATCAGTCTTGGTGTGTGGAATGTGGTAGGTACTGAGTGTCTACTTGTTGATTGATTGCTATGTAATGCATAATATTTCCTGAATTACAGTTGCTAACATCAGTATAATTCCAGTAAGACAATTAATGATCAAACTGTATGTTGTGTAGAGAGTAGCAGAGACAAAGAATTATTATTTTGCCATGGTTGTTGAGAGAGATGAATAAAAAGCATGCTCTAGTTTGCAGTCATGCTAATGAATTTAGCAACAACCTGCGTAACTCATACTAAAACCTTGTTTTCCAAATTGAGTTTCTTCAACTTTAAATTGTCAAGCTTTACCTTCTCACTTACAGCATAACATTGATAGAATCATTGGAATCACCAAGGTATCTATCTTTCTTTGCAGAAAATATATGCTTAGTAAATTCAGGGAAACAGCCAGTTACTGAGCGCCTAGCATAGGTGAAATCATTTGAACAGTCATGTGGAGAATGAATTGGACAGGGCAGAGTGGAGGTAAAGAGATTAGGAATCTACTGCAATATTCCAAGACAAGCTAAATATTTACCGAGCTTTGTTATGGCTGTGCTTCTGCTGTTTCAGTCCTGCTTGGTTTTGGGGTGGGGCTTGTGGAGCAAAGCTGGTATTTGAGTTGTTCTGGCAAATTCTTCTGAGTGACAATGTTTACTTTGTTTTTCTGCGTTACCTTTCCTCTTCTTTCTTTGGTTAACCAATTAAACAAGAAAAACTTGAAATGTCTTACAATCCGGTTGGGAAACAAAATACTGACACGGGAAAAGTAATAGCAAACTATTAAAGCAGGAGAGGAGTTATCAGAATGTGACTTGAGATCAATATCCAAATGAATGGAATGGCAGTTAATGCCAGAATTTTAGGAGACTAATAGGCAGCTGTGGGCTGGGTACCTTGGGGAATTTTTATGGAGAGCTTGGTGCTGAATTGTAGGCAGAGAGCTAGAAAGAAAAAGGAAGACATTCATGGAAAGACGAATTCCAAGAAAGGCAGGATTGAAAAAAAAAAGTCTTATTTTTCTTATCTTTCATTTTACCCCTTGTCCTCTTGTCTTCCAAGTGCAGAGCTGTCAGAGTTAGGAGCAGGGTGAAGAGGTGTTGTCCCTGGATGGGGGAAGCTCTTTCCCTTCCTTTTCCCCGTTCCTCAAGGCTTAGCCAGATATGAAATGCTTGTCCAGCATGGTGAGTTACTACATGTGTCCAAGCCTGGTCTAAATTCGTGGTAAAGACCCACTTAAATTTCACACAGGAGCTGTAATTAAATTTATTTTACATTTTAATTCTAAAATTCATAGGAATGTTATTTCTTTCGGGAATGTTGTATCGATGGAAGATATCTGTATTCTTTAAATCACTCTGAAAGTCATGAGGAAAAATTAAAATGCATTACAACAAAGAAGAGTTGCAGAAAGAAGCTTGCATTTCCGAAGTGCAGTTCAGTTAGCAGTACTGATTGGAGTGATATACATATATCTTCATTTATTATGTATAATATATTATTATATTCATATAAATGAATTTAGCAATCCAAATAAATGAATATATATACATTCACTTATCTATTCATTTACTATATATTCATATATACATTCATTTATATATAAATATATATACTGATCATTAATATATATTTATGTTTTCCTTGCAACAAATCATCTCAGCACTGTAGACAGAAAACTATGGCAGAGAGGCAAATGTGCTCAATGCCCCACCAGTGGAAAATGCTGAAGCCAGTAATCAAACTGAGGTCATCTGACTCCCAGCCTTTCGCCGCGAGAAATTCCTTGAGAAGTTATATAATTGATCTGCTCCCTTGTCTGTAAAATCTGGGAGGTTGACTTAGATAATATTGACATCTGCCCTCCTGTTAAAAATTAAATGTTGGGTTCACAGCCTCAATTTCTACCTTTCGTACAGGATTCAAGTTTGCAGCCGTCTGTGCTCACTTCCAAAGGGATTCGCTCTCCCTTCAGAGGAGCACTGACATGGATTGTTCGGGGTTTTTGAATGACTTCAAGAGGATCAGATTGCAGGTCAGCGATGAGCCACTCCTGACTCAGATTTGCAGTCTCCCTGAGTTTCCCGTGTGATAGAGGACCTGTTTTCAGTGTGCGAGGAGAAAATCGCCCTGCGTGATGGCAAACGTTAACATGTTAGACACCAAGGAATCTAAACTTAGTGAACATACCTGCTGTCATGAAAACCAAATGAACTATTCTCATATGGAATTTTTTAAGTGGGCTGTATACAGTTTTTTTTCTGAATGGTTCCAGAGGAATGAGATAATTTCTGTCCTTTGCACTAGTTCATGACCTATGTGTCACCAGCCTTGTAGGACATATGTAGTATCTTTCCCAGCTATTTAGAATCTGAGTTACCATAGGTAGCAGAACAGGAAGCAAAGAGGCCGGGGTGGGGGAGGTTGAAGAGGGTAAAGGGAAATAAACAGTGGCAGAAGGAGACTGGACTTTAAGTGGTGAGCACACGATACACTATACGGACGATGTGTATAGAACTGTACACCTGAAGCCTGTATAATTTTGGTAACCAATCTCACCCCAATAAATTCAATAACATTTGAAAAAGAAAGAGAGGTAGCCCTGGCCAGTTTGGCTCAGTTGGTTGGAACGTTGTCCCATGGACCACAAGTGTCACAGTTTCGATACCTAGACAGGGCACATACCCCGGCCGCTGATTCAGTCCCTGGTGAGGGAGCCTAAGGGAGGCAGCCAATCGATATGTCTCTCACTTCGATGTATGTGTGTGTCTCTCTCTTTCTCCCCCTTCCTCTCTCTCTAAAAGCAGTGAAAAAATGTCCTTGGATGAAGATAAAAAATGTTTTTAATTAAAAAGTAAAAGGAAGAGAGGTAAGGGCCTGGTTTAGAAGCAGAATGAAACCCTGCTTGTTCATCAGGAGTTCCCTGTCTCAGTTCTGACCAGAAGAATTTCAAACCAGCCTCAAGTTCCATTGTGATTTATACCTCCTGCAAAGGGGTGTACAGCAGTAGCCCTGGGAGCAGCCTCTTGCACTGCCTCCAAAGCAAAAGAGAAGGTGGGGATGAGAGCAGAAATCACCCTCCACTACCACTTCCTCTATTTGGAACTCAGTGAAGGAAGTTTACTCTCAGAGCCTTTTTCTTAAGTCAACATGATGCAACAACTGAAATATCTTAGGGACAAAGCTTCACAATGTGGAACTGGACGCAAGGGTTAAAATGCAAAGTCTCCTGGAGGAAGTGGCACACTGCTAGGACTTGAGGAAAATGTAAATGAGAGAGGGGAGGGCAGAGAGTTTTCTAGCTGAGATCCCAGAAGGAGGAGAGAGGGCAGAATTGGGGTAGAGGTCTAAAGGCAAATGTTGCGTACGTAGCTCTTTTGGTTTACTACACTGGGAAGATTCCAGGTGTTTAGTATTTTCTTTCTTGAATAACAATGAAAAGACAGCCAAAGGAGTCATTGATTGGATCTGTAATGAGTCTAGATTATTCTTCACTTCATTGTCCAAGTTCCCACAATAAATAGGAAACATCTAAATTTAGAAAAAAGGAACACATTGTGTTCTCCCTTTTTATGGCACATATTGATCACAGGGGAACAGTCTACAGGGAAGAACACTGGAGGTGGGGTTGGGTGTTTGGGGGTAGGGGGTCTACTTTCAGGATTTAGCCCCTCACTTTGTTTCGGCAACACAGGAATAAGAGGGGAACAGCCAGAACTATGGCCTTGGAATTCAGGGATGCGTCGCTGAGTGTGGGAAGCAAGCACCAAGGAGCAGGATGGCCTCCCCCAGAGGCTGGTAAAGTGGAGTGTGGGTGAAGTCCCAACGTCAGAAGCTTCACAGTGTCTTGGTATTTTCAACATTAGGCCTTGTCTTTCTTTCTAGCTTCCTTTGATTTATTTTCCCTTAGCAACCTATACAAAGTTTAATGCTTTTCCATCACCTTTACACTTTTTTCCTGTTCTGTGTATGAGTTAACTTTTAATATTTAAAGGTATTTAGAGGTAGCTCCTTTCTTCCATTATATTAGCTCTGTAAAACATTTTTTTTGCCCCCCCAATCCCCTTTCCCATACCACTGATTGGTTCCTCTGGGTGTGCTAGGGGGAGACAATTCTGCTTGAAGTTGTTGTTTTTTGGTTCTTTCTCTCTTTTCTGTTTTCTTTTCTTTCTCTGAATGTCAGGGTCTGTCTGTCAGTCTGAAACACTGATGGTTATTAAATTAAATAGAGAGAGTTTGGATCTGGGAGACTCCTAGGCCATGGATGAACATACTATATTTCATAGCAGTTTTTGACTTCACCCAAAAGCTAAGAAACAAAGTGAAAATATTGGTAAAACGTAAATTCGTGCTAAATACCATATATAGGGATAGGATAATGGTTATGTATGGCACTGACAATTCAGTAAAAGGGAGGGCAGCAAAGACACATTTAAAATAGTCTTTTAAAATGTAACTGCTGGAGGAGAATTCAAGTTTCAACATGATTCATGAACAATGACTGGATTTAGTTGTCGTACCTGCATACATCATTCTAAATATATTACTTGCAGCTAGACTACTACAGAACTTTGAGGAATTAAATGCAAAATAAAAATACATGTGAGCCCACCTGCATATTTGGTCTTTTGGCTAATATGTTACATCATCACTCTCTTCCTGTTCACTTGTTAGCTTTCAGGAAGATTCCACAGGGGTCTTGTCTTCAGAAGCTTACTCTTATAAGCATAAAAGATAAATAGATGTCATATTTGCTTTATTTAGCTTTTCAATGCATTTTGAAATAGAGGACACATATCTATAATTGTCTACATTTCTAATAGTTTCATCTGAGCTGAAAGTCCTAACAAGACTCAAGAAGATCATTGAATATGGGTTTCTGCTTCAGCAGTAACAATTTGTTTGGAGGGAATAGATCAGTGAAGAGTCTACCTTGTCTGCTCTGCTAAGACAGGGAGAAAATGAGGGTCTCAATAAACCACTTTCCAAGCAAAGAGAAACATATTCTCAGTGGTAATGTAAAGAACAAAGAAACTCAGATGTTAATTTAAGTGTTACACAGATTAGGACAAACACAAGGACTCTGAGAACAATTCCACATTCTTTTATAGAGAACAGACACCTACCCTATAATCTCAAACTTAGTTTCAGTGAATCAACTTTTTCTAAATCTTGAGTAATGAGGAAAATGAACAACTTGGGTGGAGCTCAGAAAGAAACAGAAAATACTTCGCATGTACAGGCGTGATTTAGACTGGTATCAGCTTTGAGGGAGGAGGGGACCTATTTGTAAACAATTTGCAAACAAAGCAGAATAAACAGTGTACTGTAAGCCTACAGGTCAGTTGTATGGAATTAACATTTTTATTTTAAAAGAAATAGAAAGCAGAATTGCTTGATTTCTCGTGCCCTTGAAGTTCTTTCTTGTCTCTGGAATAGTCAAGTTATCTCTCTGCCCCAGAATTCTGTACACTAGGGTGGAGTGTAGACTTTGTGCTTTGTAGAGTATTCTGCTGGGCTGTCTTCTGGATGTGATAATCTGACTCTGTGTGAGTCCTGACAAACCGCTCAGCACCTCCAGGCCCCTGGATTCTCCCAGCAGCATAGTAAGTGCTTACTTGCAAAAATGTCCATGCCCGAGAATTTGTGTGAAACAGCCACTTAGAGATAATTCATAAACATGTTTTAGAATTATAAGGATCCTTTATATGAAGACATACATTTAAAAGTTTTGGTTTTCACATGGACTATTAAAGTGTCTTCATAACCCCCAGTCTTTGGTGCCTCCTCTTCTTCCTCAGGGTTAAATTTATGATAAGTACCTGTAGGGCTGCCTTCAGAATTTGAATAAATTCCTGCAAACTGTCTAATGGTCCCTGCAGGGTAGGCTGAACTTCCTCTCACATACAGCGTCTGATGTTTTCACTGATCTGTTTGGTGATTCCAGGTTATTACCCTAATTATGAACTAATGAGCACACAGCTTTGCAAGGAAATTTGCATTACTTGCTTAAGTAGGACAAATTATCAGCTTAACCAAGATAAAACATCTCTTATTGTTTGAGACCCTTTAACGCACCAAAAGAGATGCCTATCATTTAGCCAAGTGAAATCAGCCTTCAGAGAAGCGTGCTCACTGCTACCTTGAAAACAGTAACTAGTGCGATTTTAAGAAGTTTGCTGAACAGGGTCCAAACGATCCCTTTCAATTCCTATTTTCTTTTAGCACCTCTATCCCGATCCCCTACTAGTGAAATAAAAGAAGTGACCAGTCTCCTTGCAACCAAAACAGGAATGCAGGAGCAATTTCACATAAGAAAATGTGGCACAAGTGCAGACTTTTTACATCAAATGTTAAGTTTTCTTCTCTTCACAAAGTGCCAATTATTGCATTTTAATGTGTTTTGTTCTTGGAGCCAGAAAAAATAGAGCTGTACATTTTATTCTCATGTCTCTTTCCTTCATATTTTCATATACAGAGAAATAACTCTGGGATTTGTTTCGGAGTTAGATAATCCTGACTTTCATAAATAAGTTAAAGGCCTTAATTTGAACATTCCTTTCCTCTTTGCAAGGGCATCCTTCTTATATTAAGTATTATTTTGTGAATTTTCTGAGAAATGATGCAAATTCTAATATGAGGGGACCTCCCAGATATCCCTAAGAGATAAAGTAGAAAAGGTGAGTCGGCAAATCAGTCAGCTAAATTAACTGGTTGTTTCAGAAGACGTGGGCTCTTTACTGCCACCACATTATGCCTCGTTAGCTCCATTAGTTGCTTGACATTGTCATTATTCTACCTACTTCTCTCTGTGCAGTTTTACCGTGTCAGCTTTGATTTCCCCTGTACTTATTTTTTTTCCAACTTAAAGCTATTATATCACCTTCCAGGGGCATTGATTTTTCGTCAGGTGTCACCAATTTCCCACTCATCATTTCCTTGCAAGCATAAAACTGGCGACTGCTGCTAATGCTGCAGCCTTTCATTATTTCAGAGTTAATCACTTATTCCTATCAGCCGGTTCTAGCATCCTCCTCCCCTATTACACTTGATGTGTAATTGTCAAATGTGTTAATTGACAAACATTGAAATAACTTCCCTTCACTGTGGTTTGATACAAATAAATCACTAAGAAGGCAAGGAAGAGGTAGATGATAGAAGCGTTTGTTTAAAACAGGCAGACATTTGTAGGGCATCTAGTATTTGTCCAGATTGTAATAGATGAGGTTAGAGGGGTGACAGAAATCTAAAATGTCATCACTCCAACCCCCGTAGTACTTAAAATCTTGCTGTGTGAAGCAGTTTTGAAAGGTTTAGAACCTGGACTCTAAAGTTTCACAGTCTTCATACTTAGCTTAGTTTTAACTTGGCTGATTACTTTCATAATTTAGAAAATGCCAGTAACCAGTGAAGGAGTTCTATTTTTGTTTTATGTGTGTGTGTTTTCACAATGTAAGTAGCAATGACTTTTAGAATTTCAAACAACTTATTGACATTTTAGATGCAAACAATAAAAAGTGTTGCAAGTTGAAATTTTAGTACAGTTCTCACTAGAGGAGCTTGCAGGCCCGTGCAAAAATATAGCACATCTCTTAAAAATTGGTGTATACACTACTGTCTCATTAATTTATTTGGATCGTATAAATTTTTTGATGAACATTTTTTTATTTCTCTAGAGAAATAAAGGTTACAATTAACGATGTTTCTTAGTAAAGCACCCTTTCTCAATAGTATCTATCTTAACGGGCATATAGACCATCGCTTTTTAAGATGATGTAAATTCACAGTACACAGCCACCTAGAGGGCATGGCATATGTAGACAGTATCTCTAAGAAGGGCATAGATATTATAAATAGTCACTTCATTTTGTCAAATGTTATACATCACCAGGTTGGAAATGGTGACAATGGTGATTTCAGGGAAAAAGAGTGAGGATCGTGGCCAGGAGGAATTTCTATCATGATCCATTAAAATTCAGATATTTTAAGCTTCTTTTTGAGAAGCTTAAAGTGGTTAAGAATACTCTTCGAGGATGTAACATACATAAAAAAAATGCCATAAGAGAAAATGTTATTTCTCCACAGCATAAGAGGTTGGATTACAAATTCTGACCAGACTAACCTACAGAATCATAAAACTGCATGGTCTTCAACTGGCAAGTCATCTGTCTGTCTCTTTAAAATAATTTCTTCAGTTCAGGGTCATTTCCAACTTTTTATTGATGTTCATCCTGCTTCTCCTTTTAAAAGGCTGGCAGCCAGCTTTATAGAGAGAACATCAAGGTGGTAGAATTGTGGTCTGAATACAAATCCTGTATTTCCCTCCCTGGGCCAGTAGCAGGCTCATTTTCTACAGTGAAACGTGAATAATTCTAAAGGCCACATTTACCCATATCATAGGAATGTTGTTAAAAAGGTAATGGGCTTGAAAGTACACTGAGGAAAAACACTTTTATCCGAATGCCAAGTGATATTCTATTCTCTCTACAGTTTGTGAACTTCTGCTTCTCTACATTTCCAAGTCATGAATTCTGCGCTTACATATAGTGTAGTCAAGCTCAATTAAACTTGAAAACACTGTGGGAAATGTCATCGAAACGGTAGTGGGATGCATTATAGTGAAGAAAAACTTGAGGAAAGGACTTACACCTGACTGCTAACCTTTAGTAATGCTTGAGCGGCTTTTCAGTGGTTTTCTAGCTGGGCGTTCCTGTTTCACATGCCATCCTGAGTTCGGAGTGTCCTGAGTTCAGCGTTTCACTGGGTTATATTGGTTTTCATATTTTCATTTCTAACCAAATTCTATTGAATGTTATAAATATGCCCTATGACTTTCAACATATCATTTGATGTTATCAGAAATAACTACAAAGTTCCCTTGTTGTTTGTTCTATTGATTGTAATACTCTGTGTAGCATACATTGTTAAACAGCTAACCCTCTGCAGTCTCTCCTGAGGGTAATTTCCTGCGTATACACCTATTACCATTTTATATATTCTGTTAAATGGGCAGCATATAGAGCCTGCTGCACAAACAGTAATACAATACCAGGGTATCATACATCTAGGATAGATGATTTTTTCTTTTGCTATTTTTGTATGATTGCACTTAGCAATTTTAGAAACTCCAATTTAGTTTGCTCTATTACTTAAAAGACAGATCAAAATGTGATATTGGGCAGAAATTGATATATTTAGTATATATTTTTTTACCTGCAATATCTGACAGTGCTTGGCAACTGTGATTCTATTATTTAATTTGAAAGACAGCAAACATTTCTTACTTGTTTAATGTGACTTGGAGTTACTATTTTTTTCTAATCCCATGTATTACATTGAAAGACCCCCCATGCCCCCCCCCAAAAAAAAAGAGCTAGAGAACGTAGAATAATTAACACTTTAGCATATTTCTTCTGGACTAACTAGTAGTTTCAATGTTAATGTGAAGCATTATGGAAAAAAATGCATCTTCAAGGCTTTGAACTTAATGCTTTTTGGGAATGTGCACCATGACCTACATATCTATGTATTGTATATGTGTCTGTGGACTCAAAATATGATTCCTTTATAACTCATGAATCTTCTAACCAAGATGTCGTAAGATACAGGCTTCTCCAGTCACATACAGAAACGTGAGTATAACAAGATCATCTTGCATCTATGCTAATATTGCTCAAGATTCCCATCGTACAAAAATGTACTCATCACCTCCATGGAAACACAGATAGATTAAAATTATTGCAATAATGCTGAAGAACTGCAGAAAATGATTCAAAATGTTAACTTTTCTGCCCTACTATTTCTAAAATCCAACCATGCATGTTCATAGAACTTTCTGGTTCTAACATCATGAGGCTCTTTCTTTTCTGAATCCTCTTCTTTTCTTTTTTAAATAAAATTGCTATCTAGATAATTGCCAATGTAGTTTAAGGTTAAATTTGTCCAGCAAATCCTCAAATTCCATATTTTTTTCTTTCTCATGTGGCTGCCATTTCACACTTGTTTTTGTCTCAAATCATTCATACTTTCAAACAATGACATTGATGAACAATATCAAATATAATGTGCAGTAAAGTTTTTTTAATTTAAAACAGAAAAATGTGAACTAGAATATCTATAAAGAACAATAATTCAATATATAGACAAACGTGGAAAGCCCTTTGCTTAGTACTCAACTTTGAAGATACCTAATAATTGTTAAACATCATTATTGGGCACTATCCCTATGTATCCCTCTCAACATTTTAAATAATAAACATAAGTGTTATAAGAAATGGAAGTTCCTCTTGAGTCAGAGAGAACTATAGGATTAGATATCATATAATTCAATTTTGTATGTTGTACTTTACTTATTTAAATTAGAATGAAATCCATTATCAAAGGCATAGGGGAGAAGAGGAAGAAGAGGGGAAGAACACCTCATTTTCTTACCTATTGACAGATCCAGCCTTTGGCCCACAGTGGAAGTCTTTTCTGTTCCCAGAATATTCAGCCATGTCAGGCCCCAGCGAATTCCATCCCTAACAATGTCTGAGTTTATCTATCACACATGTTATACTTTGCTATTTTATATTGTTATAGTCGCATTTCTCACCTAGGTTTTGATTATCTTTGGTATAAGCTCCTGTTTCTTGGTTCACCATTTACATTCGAGACCCTTTTTGCTGCAGATATATTCATCTAAATGCTACTAACTGGTTTCCATCGCTGGGATCACATAATTCTTTGCTGAAAATCCCCTAAGTGCCTGAATTGGGTTTTGAGGTCATCTAGCAACATTCCCATTGTTATATCTGCCTGGCTATTGCTCTGTTTTCCTACCTGCTTTGCCATGACCTCGACTTTAGGTACACCTTTGAAGAAAAAAAAAAGGTTTTATTTATTTATTTTTAGAGAGAGGGGAGGGGAGGGAGAGAGGGAGTTAATCTCAATGTGTGGTTGCCTCTTGCACACCCCCTACTGGGTACCTGGCCTACAACCCAGTCATGTGCCCTGACTGGGAATCGAACTAGTGACCCTTTGGTTCACAGGCCAGCACTCAATCCACTGAGCCACACCAGCCAGGGCTAGGCACACTCTTATCTACATTCATTTCTAAACATTTTTTCAACACTCAGCTCAAAATCCACTTTATTCATAAAGCCTTTCTTGGTTTTTGAAAAGGCAAATGGAGCACTTAGGCTGTTTTCAGAAATTTCCAACTTGACCACTGCGCTCTTTTCCCTGCCTAAAATGAGTTTAGAGATGTGTTACGTACAATCACATGTGTTTAACTGACTTTTCTTCATCAGGTTATCCCAAATGTAGAGACTGCCCTGCAGCAAACCCATTAGGCTTCTCACCACAGCTCAAATGCATTGACAGAAGCGTCAAGCTTGCCCTTAAATACATTTTTCATGGCTCATAAATAAAACCTATGTTGACCTATGATCAAGTGCATAGATCCAAAGTTAAGATGGCAAACATTAACCTTCCCCCCATTTGTCTGCAGCTCCCTAATCACCACTGCACTTCACATCAATTCTGTCTCCTATCTTTCTAAAGAATAGATAGGATTCCCAGATGCTTGCCAATAGGATTTTTCATATTGGCAAGTGGGGCAGTGAAAATACAATCTTTGGGTCAACTATTTTTTCCATGTTCCTTTGTAAGGGTCAAAATGTTCTCAGTAGTAATGTTACAGTTTGTAATGTTCGATTGACTTTGTTTTTCCATAGTCTTCCTAACCTTTGGTAGCTAAGTCACATCTGCTTGATCACCAGTTTGTTAGCTTAGCCAAAGGCATACAGGCCCTAGAGCCCAAGTTAGGATGAAACCACAAGTCTCAAGTCTTATTAGAAGATATCATTTGATTCACGGAGACGCATGCTAGTCACAAGCTGCTAATGGGGATATCTCGTTACCCTTTTGTCTTTGCACGAGAAACAGCCTTTATATCCTTTGCTCACCACAAAGTGAGTGTTTGGAATCCCTGGTCAATTTCTCTAGCTGGGAAAGAATTTCAAGTAATTAACCTCAAGTAAATTTCAAGTAAATGTTCACATAAACAGCCAACCAAGATGACTATGGAATTGGGAAACAGGTTGCGAAGTGGAGTCATTTAAAATGGCATGAAGTCCCTGGATAAGATCAAAGAAAGTTCCCTTTTCGGTTGATACCACTTCTGGGATGGGAAATGGCATCTCGCTGTGGTCAGCACTTACTGTCTGTGCAAGCCTGAGACAGCTCTTATCTCTGCGTCCACAGTGTGAAAGCCTTTGAAGTAGACCTCGGTTACCCAAGAGAGTGCTGGAGCGGAGGAGATGGCGGGGAGCGCGGCAGCCCTGCCAGCGGGCAGCTCTGCTTTGGGGTACTTCAGGATTTTCTATAGACAGCATTATACATGGTGGAAAAGTTGTGTCTGGCTCATGCTTCTGCACTGGAAAGGTATTTCTCACATTTTATTCCTAACTATATGTCCAGAGACTGGTTTATTTTAAAGAAACAAAACCGGTGTACGATTGCTTAACAGCAGTTAAAAGTCTCCTTCACAAATACCGCTTAGAACTTCAGGTGTACAAACTTATTTCCTCCTTTAGTCAGTTGTAATTACTGAAAATATAATTGCCTTACGTTGGAGATTTTCACGTGCAGCGTCCTAACTAAAATCCCCTCCTGCTCCTCCTTCTTTCACATGGGTCCGTTGTGTGCTTTGCAGACCTTCCATGAAACTCACTCCATAAATTCATTCCCTATTCTTATGTGTTTATTTCTTAGAAATAGACACTGAGCAAACAAATTGACCCTGAGAACATCTTAAGATAGCAATTGTACCTCTCATCTGTAGAGATAAAGGACTACAGGCAAGAAATAGCAGACCTGGAGCTTTAATACTCATGAACAGAGAAGATAATGCCCTCCTAACAGAACCCCTTTCAATATGTCTATCAAAAATCCATAGAAAAACATCGACAACAAATATGGGTGATATCTATGTCACGGGTTTCGATTTTATAGAAACCCAACACCTCTTAGATTTTTACAACTAGAGGGAACTAGAACTTAGATTTTAGAACAAAAGGTTGGCCTGCATCAAATAGACCAGACTTTTCCCTTTACTGATGAGAGAACTGAGGCTCAGAGGGCAAGGGTTCACCACCAGGCCCCACAGCTGGGGAGATCGCCTCCCCATTCGTCTCTCTCTCCTTGTATTTCTCTTTTTAACCAACCACAGTGTCCCCGGTAGAAGAGTGAGAGAATGAAAAGAAATGGTGGCGCCATAAAGGCGTGTGTATGCCTAAGCCCTCATTGGGACGTGCAAAAGACAGAATAAAAACTGTTAAAAAAAGGAGGAGCATGAAGATACATTTAATAAATAAACCAAGATTGTAGTTATCCCAATCATATTACTTTTTAAAAGAGTCTGCTTTAAAAGAAATAGAGCAAGCGCATGTTGGGATTCATCACAGTCATGCACAATCAGTGAAAACCTCCTAGGAAGGCACTAGAGGTTAGAAACTACTTAACCAGTTTTCCAGGACATTCTTTTCTCATGTAGAATTGCTCTCAAATGATTATTTTTCAGTGCTCATTGCCTACTTTAATTTTATGGCTTCATTCTTTTCTTTGGAAATATCATTTCAAGGTCATTTGTCTTGAGGACCAAGCTAGGATACTTGGGAAACCGATGCGCCCCACAGAAAACCTTTTGCATGGCATCTGATAAGGAGGCCACCAATTGCTCTCTTAAGATGTGAAGCCACCTGGGAGTCTCCCAACATCGCTTAACAAGAGATATCTAACCAGGGCAAGGAACATTGCTGCGTTTCTCGTTAAGCAGCCAGGACCATTTGTGATTGGAATATCATCTGGAAGGGACAGGCACCCCCAGGATGCCTGCAATGTAAAGTGTATTCAGGCCCGGACGAAGCCCCAGGGGAAGGAAGTGTATAGTGCAGCTACTTGGATGCCTTAGGAGGAGTCACTAGCCAGCTGAGCAGAGTGGGTGACATTTGGTTGCTGTGGGGTGTGGGCACAGTACTCCAGGCAATCTGGCTTTTCCTCTCATATTTATTTGGCAGACTCAGCCATTGCTCCTCACGACTCCCCCTCATATCTGAAGCAGTCATCCTGGGGTGAGATGACGTGTTATGAATTTCACATAGTATTGCCCGCAGAGCTTTCCAGGGGAAACGGATCCTCCTGTAAAATATGACCAGGTCCAAGAGGAATGGATGGCAGCCCCACTCCGCTTGGCCTGACTGACCTCCTGTCCTGGCTTCCTTGTGTTCCTGGGACCTTTGTATTTTTACATGAGCCCTAATCAAGTTGCAACCTCTTTAGATAGGGGAGAGAGAACACACCATGAGACAGAAGCTTCATTTTCCCCAAGAAGCTGAGAAGCTTTGAGGCTTAGAAGGAAGAAAGACATTCAGTCATCTTCTTTGTTTACTGCTTCTATTTAGGGTAAGGTCAGGGTTTCCTCATCCTGATAAAGGGTGGCAAGGAGAGGGCATATTCCCAGGAGTCTTCTTGGTTTTTAGGTTTCTTTGTTCCTCCTGTGTCTGACCTGCTTAATTCAGGTCAAACTCAGGGAATTAGCTGGAAGGAATTCTCTGGTGCAACAGAGGTCAAAGGAGGGAAGACACATGCGTGCAAGCACCCATATATGCACACAAGTAAGTGGGGGCTGTTTGTTCCCCGGTGTCACAGTCAGCCTTTCGATTTCCTTTGCACTTGGACCATAAGTAGGGCATGTGACTAGGACAAGGAGGTTACCCTTTGAAGGTGGTAATGGAATGGGTTACATTTGTTCCATTTCCTATGCCCTTTACATTCATGAGATCATTATCATGAAAACGGATTTGTGCTGTGCCATTTCCTGTTCTTGCTACAATCTTTATCACGACAAGAAGGTGCCAGGTTTTAACGCCCAGTATTATGGTTAACTGTTTTCAATTACTGCCGTGGAGTGTGACTTTTCCTCCCATATTGTGTTGTCTCCTCGAGGGGAAACGTGGGTGCTGTCTGGGTGTCTGCGTGGTGGTAAACTGAGTCTCTAAAATATCCGGGTAGAGAAACACACCTGCGACCTAACCAATAGGAGGACTTTCACAAGAGGCTCTGACTTGCTACCGTAGCCTCCACGTTGACTTCAGATGCCCGCTCTTCTTATCCCCGGCTCTTCGTAGCCCAAATGACACCCCAGTGACAGTCAGAGTGTATAACTTAAGGGGCACGGCAGTGCAGTTCCCAATTATCATCAAAGAATTTCCCCAGCATTACCATGCTGAGACTTCAGGCTGTTGATATGGATTAGATCAAAAATAGTACATGGTATAATAAGAACCTTTGCTTCCTGGCTGGCATGGACTAGAATCAGAATAGCTAATAGTACAACACTTTCAAGCTCTTTCTCTCTCTCTCTTTAAAGTAGGGTTAGTTCTTGTGCGAGCTGCTGAATTGACAGCTCAGAATACTACGGATAGAAAAATGATAAGCTTTTTCTCTTCGTTTTTCCCAGTATACCTTTGGCCTGCCCTGGAGGAAATGTCTCAAGAAGAGAGAGGTTAGTTCTTTCTCCAGATACTTTTAATCTTTGAATTCAGGAGTAGGAGTATTATCCAAGCTGCTTATTATGAAGAATGTATCAAGATGTGGCTATGAGTTTCCTAAGATCAAAGCTGAAATTGACTAATCATTTCATATAGGCAACTGCAAAACCGCCGAGCTAGAGCCAGTTTTGAAATCACGTGCGTCTTTCTCATAAGTGGATTCCTGAGTGCTCCACGTGAGTTGCAATGAATTGTTTGTGGTTAAAGTTTTAAGAACTCAACTTTTAGGATGATAGGGTAGAGCATTCACTTCATAATCAACACTTATGAAGAATCCAGTTGTTGCTACTGATGACTAGCCTGTATTTCTTGATAGCAGAGCTCAGAGCAATGGGGCTGACTAGGAAAGCCTAGACGTCAGCCGTAGGCTGAGGGATAGTGGGGCATGCAGTCTTCCAAAGCCTGGTAGAGGTAAACATCTCCACCTTTCACTACACAAGACTTATCTAATGTTTAATAATTTTCAGGGGAGGGACCATTGCACATGTCAGGGGGTTCTGAAATTCCTGAGATTCTATGTAATATTTTTTTGTGAGCATATAAATGTTCTTTTTCTGTCCAGTGTACCTTCCTAGTTATTATCAAATTTTCAAGGAAATCTGTGACATCCCACAACCTCCAACCCACCTCCCCTTTCCTGCCCAAGAGATTTAAGCAGAGAAACCTACTTCAGGAAGAACTAAAGATGCCACCTTAGCCTAATGTGAATTAAGTGTGATAATAAGAGGGCTTCAGGCAGACACCCCTGGTGAGGTGCTCGGTGTCTCATTGTCTCTGAGTTGCCTAGCCAGAGTTTCCCAGCCATGAGTGTTCTGCACTCGCAACTACCTATAAATCAGCCCATTCTGACTTCTGACATCTAATGCCCCATCCTCCTCCCCTTTCTCCTCTGTCCCAAAATGCCTTATATTCCCAATGCTGCCTCACTCTCTTTGCAATCTTCATAGAATTATCATGCCTGTGTGAATTGCTATGCACATGTATTCAACTGGATTTTTCTCCTATTAAAAAAAGAATCGCGATTTTAAGAGCCACTGCTTGAGACAGTAACGTCTCATCCCTCACTTTTCTCCACTCAGAAAACACTTAGAGAAAAAAGGGAGTAGATCACCAGGAACACAATGGCGTCCTCTTAAAAGTAAACTCTTAGAGTGCATCTGCAGCAGTGTGCATGTTCATCTACCAGCACCACCCCCTGTAAGGAAAGAAAGATTTCCCTTAATGAACGCTACCGTTTAAGAAAGGGAAACAAACAAAGAAAAATCCAGTGTATAAGGGATTAATGTCCATAATAAAATATAACAATTCCATCCAAGAGATAGTCTGTGAGTGTCAATATAAACATAACCACGTTGCCTGCTGTGCTCTGCTCTGCTCTGATTTGAGAGAGAGAGAGAGAGCGAGAGAGAGAGAGAGCGAGAGCACACAAGTTAAGGGGAACAGCTCCTCTGTTTCCATCTAATATTGTTCTGGGGAATTCATGAGGTCGGGAACTTGACACTGGTTTCGAGTGGAAGCCAGTCAAGCAGGATTTCTTTGCCCTCTGGACAAATGGTTGGCCTACTTCAGGAATTTTGAATAATTATTGCTGTTCTCTTCAGCCAGGAGAAGTTTACCTTTCACAAAGAGAGGAGTTTGTGGCATGCATTTCATCCCATTTCCTGAGCCCACAAAATCAGTTTTGCTCTCCAATTCATAATTCCTGGTTTATGAGTCTGAGACCTCTTTCATCTTCCTTTTTGGGGTCCACACGAAAACGAAGCAGTCACAGTGCTGCTTAGAGACGGACATGATGCCCAGCCCCTTACTCCCCAGAAGGAAACTCCTTCACAGCTGCACGGTAATAAGAGGAGCGTGCTGCTCTTCCTGCTACGTGCAATGTCCTTTTCCTCTAAGGGGCGTGGAGCAGCAACTTTGTACCTGCCACTGTGACACTCAGGAGATTGTCATCCTTGCTCTTTTCCCACTGGAACTACTCCGCATAATTCCCTTACAGATCATCTTGCAGCAGCTGAACAGTCCGCAGCACCAGACAGTAAGAAGTCAGTGGCCTGGACTGAGATCATTATTGTGATGAAACAAGTGGTTGAATAAACTAAAATTTTCCATAGTCGAGTTCTTGAACAAAAATAGCATCTAAGGTTGTATGAAGAGGATATAGTACTGGTAACCACTGGCCAACTGCGGGCAGCTCTCTTTTCACCAGAAAAGCAAGGTTCCCTTCATTTTTAATTCCCTCTTACTATTCCTTGGTGATTTGTATTGTTTTGGAATCATTCTCTATCATGCATAACAAGTACTTTAACCATATGGGATTACCCATCTAAATTCCCAGGGAACAGAGAGTAGCTGTGAATATTTTTGTATGCTTGCTATATTATTGCTTTAATGCTGCCTCAGATTGCTAGAATAATTTTCACTAAGAATCTTCAAACAATTGATGTCTCAGGAATTATTCTCCTACTAATGAGAAGCCCATTAACTCTGAGGAAGAATATATTATTGCTTCACAGGTGTTGTGTTGACTTAAATACACACATACACACACACCCTTTGATATAGCATAGAAAAATCTTGTATTGGTAATCTGTGTGGGTTTTTAAATTTGTGTGTGTGTGTGTATGTTTCATAACATCAGTCAATCCAAGGAATTTTTGTCTTTCAGCCCAGTAAATACAGACACAGCACACATCCCCCAAAATGTTTTTGCAACCTATACAACTGACCCTGTGTCCAACCGAGCAGGCAAGAAGACCAGCGTTTTGTACAGGGGTAATTTCTCAATACTGTTGACTCGTGTTTGCTGAGTGCTTTATCATCATTTCAGTACCATAAAGGGTTTCTAGTTTTCTTAAAATATAGCTTAGCTCAGTGAACTGTTATGCAATTTGCTTCGGTGTCTTCCAACTGGAGACTATCATGTGCATCTTTATATCACCGTTTCACAGACACAGTAAGCAACCAGCAAAGGTTAATGGCATTTACTTACAAAGTGTTGTGAACTCCTTAGATAAAATTAAATATTCACAAAGATCATCAAATGAGTATTTGATTATGTAAGTGGGCCTAACTTTTGAGATGGGGCAGAGTTAAGTTGGTGGGCGAGCTGTCTTTCAGATTATGTTTCTTATAGCATATATGCTAGGCCATGCAAACTCAGGGGGTCTTGAGCTGAGAAACCCTGATTTAGAAGCTTTCAAGAGAACCCAGATTTTTAAAACACATTTTTAAAACCTGTGGTAGCATGAGATCTACTCTCTTAACAAAGTTTTAACTGTACAATGCAGCATCGTTGACTTTAGCTATTCTGCTGTACAGATCTCCAGAACACATTTATCTTGCATTACTGACGCTTTACCCCCTTTGACTAACAACTCGCTACCCCCCTTCCTCCAGACCCTGGTAACCAGCACTCTACTGCCTGCTTCTATGAGTTTGATTATTTTATAATACTCGTATAAGTGGAATATTTGTCATGAAGTATTTGTCCTTCTGTGACTGGCTTATTTCGCTTAGTGCAATGTTCTCAAAGCTTATCTGTGTTATCCTGTGTGGCAGGATTACCTTCTTTAAGGCTGAATAATATTCTGTTTTATGGATATTCCACATTTCCTTCATCCACTCATCTCTAGATGGACATTTAGGTTGTTACCACATCTTGAATGTTGTAAAAATGATGCAATAAACATAGAAGTGCAAATATCTCATGGAGATATTTCCATTATTCCTTATTTCAGTTATTTTAGGTAACTACCCGGAAGTGGGACTACTGGGTCACCTGCCTACCCCTGCTCCTGCTCCGTTGTATTTCAAAGGCATCGTCCCCATAAATATCTTATACTTCTATCTTCACTTTAAGATCTGCTTCCCAGACGACCTATCTAACACACTTCTCTTGAGTCCCAAATCAGTCCCTCTCTTACTACAACCCCATTTCTTTGTTCTGCTCTGTAATCTGTGCACAAGAGTCATCTAAGGCTGCGGTTTCTACTTCCTTCTTCCTGAGTACTTGATAACCCCCATCTCTCTGTCTTCTATTACCATCATTACCCTGAAAAAGCTATCTCCACTGAGACGACCTATCTTCATGTGACAAATACAGTGAAGGCTATCCTGTCATCTTATTTTTGTCTCTCAGTGAAATATGACACATTTTTTGAAGGGGATGAAAAAGCTACTTTTCCTTTGCAAATTAGAGAGCAGTGTTGAGTTCTAGTTAAGAATATGTCCTTTGGAATTACATTGAGTCCAAGATCTGCCACTTATGAGCTGTGTGAACTTGGGCAAAATGGTTAATTCACTGTGCCTCAGTTTCTCTGCCTGTAAAACTCTATAATAATGGCACCTAGCTCTTGAAATTTTAAGAAATAAAATAGTTTAAGGCAATTAAAGCAGCACTTGGGCAGGACTTGCTAGGAATCATGGTTATTATTCAATTACACATTCTTTGGTTTTTCTCCTGCTTCTCACAGTCTCTGTTTTTCTTTGCTGGTTCCTTCTTATAAATAAGACCTCTCAATGTTGGAGGCTGTGCTTTCTCCTAACCTAGAGAATTTATATTTTACCCAGATGCCATTAGCCCCTAAATGGCACTAGCTTTGACCCATATACAACAGTGTATTTGACATTTCTACTTGTATAGTATAAACATATCAAGTTTAACATATCAAAAATAGTACTCTCGATAGTGCTTCATCTTGTCAAAACCTATACTAAGCTTCCCCCCACCTCCACCAATTTGTTTTCACTTGTTCAAGTTGACTTGCTAAGAGTCTATGATTCCTCCCCTTCTCTTCATCTCTACTATCACCACCTTCATCTAAACCCCATTCCCTCTAGCCTGGATTATGGAAATAGCCACCAATCTAGATTCCTAAATTTTTGTCCCCCTGTACAGCAGATTAAACACACAATTGCCAAGTTTATTGTTTTAATATGTAGTGAAATTATGTCATTCTCCTCCTTAAAATCTTCTTTGGTTACTGATTGAATTTCAAATAAAATCTGAACGTTTTCCTTTGGACTACGTAACATGAGACAACGTGGTGCCTGCCTACTTCCCTCATCTCCTTCCAGACTGGTTTATTCAGCTTGCTCCCAGCCCTACTGGTCTGCTCACTGGTCTCTGAACATGCTAAACTCTTACCTATCTCTGGGTCTCGGGTTTGCTCTTCCCTCTCAACACACCATCCTTTCTTGGCTGTTGCTCAGTGCAAATTTCAGGCCTTTGCTCAGAGGGCACCCCCTCTAGAGGCCCCCCTCCCTGGACCAGCAATGTAAAGGAATATATACCATCCTGCATGAATTATTTGTTGGCATATTCTAGCACTTTTGAAAATCTGAAATTGTTTTGTTTGTTTGCTTGTTTATTTGTTGTCATTTTGCACTGGAATTTAACCTTCTTCAAGGGACAGACCTTATTTGTCTTATTCACGTCTATAGGCCCCCCACCTAGGACAATGCCTGCTGCACAGCAGACACTTAATAAATACTGGCTCAGTTAATCGCAACTGAATCTCAGCGGACAGTGAACATTACAGCAGAAGAGTGACGTAACAATGATTAACAGCTTCAAGGGCCACCCCGGATAATAGAATATAGGTGCCCACCCCTTACTGTCTGCACTAGAAATTGGAGAGGTCAGGTAGTAGAACAAAATAATCATATTAAAAATCTAAACTAATATCTAACAATTAAAATGTTAACATTTTTGTCATGGGCTTCTATATACATCTTAGGTTATGCTAAAGTTTACATAGATATTAGGGTGAGGGGAAGTTACCATTTATTAAACATATTTTATATGCCTAGAATTAAGCTGTATTTTCATATAAGTAAAAATACCCTGTATTTTGCTGCGTACAATGTGCCCCCGCATTTTTGTGTGCATTATACACAGGATTATTATGCCCCTTAATACACCCATGGTATGTAATCATTATACCCATGTATAATGTGCATCCTTATATTTCCCTCAAAAATTTGGGCAACAAGTACACATTATACATGGCGAAATACAGTAATTTGTATTTGTCAGAAAATGTTCTCTTTCTACTTTTATATTTGGTTAAAATAAGATATAGTATTTATGTGTAACTATACAGTAGAATTTTTACGACTTAATACTTTAGGTCTTTTCTATTTATAAAATAATATTTGATAAATTTCCTAAATAATGTGAAAATTGGCATCTTACAATAAGAACCTAGGAACTTATAGAGCCATTTTCCATTTGGGGAATAATACATTTTATATTTTAATACATTATAAATCAGAAATAAAATTATGCCATATTTCATTATAAGTAGAATAACATCCAGAATATTTTTAGTGATTACATAAGGTAAAGGGAGGCATTTAGAAGACAAAAATGACAGCTACCATCTAAAAAATTTGCTCTGCGGAGATGATTTGCTAAGTACTTTACCAATGGAATGTCAGTGAGGTAGCTGACTGTCCATTTCATAGTTTTTAAAATACAGAGACTTAGAAAAGTTGAGTAACTTACCTAAATATACTCAGTAATTATCTTAACCAAGTTTGCATCCACATCACTCCGACTTCAAAGCTCTTAACCACTGTTAAGGGCTGAATGTTCGTGTGTCCCCCACTTCCAAAAATTAATATACTGAAGCCCTGATGCCTCATGCGATGAGTTTGGAAGTGGAGACTTTGGGAAATAAAAATTTAGGTTTCAATTTGTTCATGAATGTGGGACCCTCATGATGACACTAATGGCCTTACAACAAGAAGAAGGCAGCTCCCTTCTCTCTCTCCATGAGCATGCGCCAAGGAAAGGCCCTATCAGCACACAAGCAGAAGGAGGCTGTCTGTCTACCGGCCAGGAATCAGACTTTCTCCGGGAACTGAATCCGTGAGCTCCTTGACCTTGGACTACCCAGCCTCCAGAACAGTGAGAATTGCATTTCTCTTGTTTCTACCACCCAGACTATGGTATTATTATGTCATTAAAGCCCAAGCAGACCAAGGCCACCACATTGCTAGGCAGTTATTATGTTGGTTCTCCTGAATGAAAAGTCACCTTAATGAGAAAAGGTTGATTTCTTCATTGCTCCAGCTCTAACAATAAAACCCACCAGGAATTTTTCTCTTGGTTCAAATAACATTTTATTAGAAATTAAGTTATAAAAGTATATGATGAGCTTCGTCACCAGAGAGACCTAGATCTCTCTCTGCAGGGTTGTGGTTGAAGCTCTGTGGGGATCCTTTAGTGCATTACACTACAGTTAACTCTCTGGGGTACCTTGCTTTCATGAGCACTAAAAATCAGCACGAGTATTGAAGGGGAGACTTGAAAGGCCCTCTGAGCTGACCCAGAGTCTGAATGTTCCTTGTCTAGCTCCCTAGTAGGAGATTTTCTGATTTGCACTCATAGCCAGCAGCAACTACATGCTACAGAGGCAGTACTTTAAGCTCCCGGAGGGATGAAATGCTTCATCATCACTCGGCAACCACTTCGGCAGAGTAAAGGGTGACATTGATTGGCTCTGAACAAGTGAGTAAGAGAAACAGTATCCAAATCTCAGGAGGAAAATATGATAGAGAGGGAAAAAAAAGCAAGCCTCTTTGAGCCTAATCTTTAAATGTTTCAGACCCATCAAATAAATGCAAATCCATTTGCAGTGGGAAACCCAGTCACTCAAATGAGGATTCCAACAAAGTCATCCTTAGAAAGTGACACATTAGTTATCTTATTCATTTATTCAATGTTTATCAAGCCCCCCTTGTGTACCAGGACACTGTTCTAGGCCCTAGGGATACAGCCTGAACAAAATGTCCCTCATCTCAAGGAGGAAGACAAATAAATAGGTGTATCAAGTGGTGGTAAGTGCAAGGAAGAAAAGTAAAGTGAAGTAAGAAATGGAGTGTACCGTTAGGAGGGAAATGGATGCTGTTTCCACATCATGGTCAGGGAAGGAAGGCCGAATTGACAAGAAACCTGACGAAAAGGAAGGGGCCAGCGCTCCTGATATTTGTGGAAAGACACATTAGCAAGAGCAGGGTGGCACGGGAGCCTTTTGAGGACATCAGAGTGGCTGGAGAAGAGTGAAGGGAAGAGGTGATGTAAGGGGTAGTGTGGGGCCAGGTCAGGCCCCACATAATGGGTTGGGCTAGGTCTTATGCTTTACTCTGAAGGAGATGGAGAATGATCACAGGGTTTTGAGTGCAGGATTAATATGTCCATGTGTCACAATTTCAAGAGACCGCTCTGGATAAAATAATTTAGGAAGCTAAGAAATTGGTAGGAAGCTCCTCCAGTTCAAGAAAGGGTTGATAGTTTGAACCCTTGTAAGTGCAGAGGAGGTAATGAGAAATGGTCAAATCTGGGTGTATTTTGAAAGTAGAACTGACAGGCTTTGTCGATAGCCTGGATATGGGGTGGGAGAGACCAACAGGGTGATTTAAGGATGATCGGGGGCCATCTATGGAGATCAGGAAAATTGGAGGAGAAATAATTTGATGGTCAAGAAATTGAGAGTGGTTCTGTGGACCTGTTCATCTTGAGCTAACCTGAGATGTTCTAGTGGAGTAAATAACTGAATATAGACATCTAAAGTTCAGGGGAAAGGCCCATGTGGAAGATACAGTTTGGGGAGTTGTCCCAAATAAGGGACATCGTTAAACACGTGGGCCTGGAGAGATCACTAAGGAAGTGAGGCACAGTGGTAACAGAGGCCTGGCATTACTGTAAGTGCTTTACTTGTGTCAAAATCACCCAATTCCCATAATTCTGTGAGGTAGATACCATTATTCACCCCTTGAGGAAACTGAGTCATGGAGAGGCGCAAGCAATCTGTCCCAGCTCACATAGCTAGGCAAGATGCGAACGCAGGTGGGTACGTTTCAGGCCTCTACAGAGGAGGCTTGAGTTACACATCCCCGTTCTCAGACACTGTTTCTGCCTCGGTGCCTGCGCTCTTCAGGGATGGTCTGAACAAGGAACAAAACCAAAGGTCAGAGTTTTGCACCACTTAAATTCTAGGTTCATAAATCATTAACATTAGGACTTGGGAGACTCCTACACAGGTTCTTAAACACAAAGCATAGACACACAGAGACACAAACAAACCTCTGTAAAGAGACAAACATCCCCAATGAAGAAATAATGATACTTTATATGTTACTTTATTTACTCAGCTTTAGAGTGTAAGATGTATTCCCACTTTAGAGATCTAAAAGGAGAAAAAAAGTGTGTGTCTTACAATTAGTCAAATACGATATTTTAACTTTTTACAGCAATCTGTCTTATTTTGTTGACTGGGTTCTTAGCATTATTTTTCCAGAAATGCACAGTTCTTAATATACTTTCCATTATATTAAATCACAGTTCTTCCCCTTTAGTAGGCATGACTTTCTTCCCTAGGAATAATATTAATTGAAGGCACCAGTAAAACCTTTATTTTTAACCCTTCAGTCATCATATATAGTATATTTCAGAGTGGTGTTCATAATAATAGCTGAGAATGGGCCTAAGAAATACAATTTTCACACGGTGTTTGTTGAGGACAGGATCTTGTTATGTCTAATATAGAGATATATAGAGAATATAGCTCATTCTCTTGATACCCCTAATATAGTAGGGGCCTGGTAAATCTTCACTAGAATAGAGATTTAAGTTTAATACTCATTCCTAGTGTTAAAATGTTACCAAGTGCATAACCGAGATGCATACATAAAGCTTTCCTTTTGTCACTTTGAATTTTGTTGATCTGCGTGTGACAACATTGGTGAATCTGTGTGTTTATTAAGTTTCTCCGTCTTAGCCCACACCGGGCTTTTCATGCTGGAGAAGTTGTTGCCGCTGTCCAGCGGCAGCAAAGAGAAGCTACACGGAGTAGCTTAAGCAAAACAGTAGAGCAGCCCTGGCCTGTATGGCTCAGTTGGGTGGAGTGATGCCCCGTTACCAAAACATTGCTGGTTCGAGTCCTGGTCAGGACACATAGCTAACTAACATAGCTAGGTTGTGGGTTCCATCACCAGTCCTGGTGCATATAATCCCTGATCCAGGCATGTACAGGCTGTGACCAAATGATGTTTCTTTTAAAAAGCAATGAAAAAATGTCCTCAGGTGAGGACAAAAAACAAAAAAACAAACAAACAAACAAACAAACAAAAACCAGCAGGGCAGTCATTGGAGACATTATACTAAGTGAAACAAGCCTAACATCAAAAGATAAATATTTATGATTCCACATACATGAGGTATCTGGGATAGTCTAATTCACAGAGACAGAAAGTAGCATAGAGGAAACGCCCTCGCCAAGTAGCTCACTTGGTTAGAGTGTCATTCCTAATGCGCTAAGGTTGCAGGTTCAACCCCCAGTCAGAGCACATACAAGTACTGATGAATACATTAATGAGTGGAACAGCAAATTAATGTTTCTCTCTCTCTCTCTCAAGAAATGTTTAAAAAATAATAATAATAAAAAAGAAAGTGGCATAGTGGCATAGTGGTTGTTACTGGGGCTGAAAGGTGGGAGGAATAGCGAGTTCACTATCTAGTGGATATGGAGTTCCAGTTTGGGATGATGAGAAAGTCCTGGATAGACAGCAGTGATGGCTGTACAACAATGTGAATATACATAAGGCTACGGAATTGTACATTTAAAATGGACCTTTTACATCATTTTCATGTTATACCTATTTTATCCAGCAAACACACACACACACACAGACACACACACACACACAGACACACACACACACACACACACAGAGTAGGCCAGAGACAATGCTAAATTTCTCCGTTCTTTCTTAACTGGTTTTCTAAGAGCAGGGCCACCAGAATGGGGAGGTCCGTATCAGTTATAGACAGATGCACGTGTGCCCGCATTTACCACCACATCGCACCTCTCGTCTCCAAGCAAATGATCCTCTTGTTGCCTCCTCCAAACCTGTCATCAGTCTGAACATTTAGTTTTCCAAGTATTTCAACATGCAATTTACCAATCCAGTTTAGGCTTCTCTCTTATCTCCAGACTTGCTTATTGACCCCTGAAATGAAGGCCTGAATTTGCTCCAGCCTGGGACAAGGAAGGGCTCCTTGGGACTCATCAGGCTCTTTCCTCCTGGGCGGTTCACCATGAGACCTAAACACCTGCTGGGAGAAGGTGAGAGGCTGTTTGAGAAAGCCACAGAAACAAAGTTCCCAGGGTTGGGGGTTAAATACTGGAAAATTCAGTAGCTCCCCCCATCTGTGGTTTTGTTTGCCGTACTTTGAGTTACCCACAGTCAACTGAGATCTGGAAATATGAAATGGAAAATTCCCGAAATAAACAATTCAATAAATAATTCATAAGTTTGAAAGTGTGTGCCTTTCTGAGTAGCATGATGAAATCTTGCTCTATTCTGCCCAGGACACGCATCCTCCCTCTGACCAGCATACCCATGCTGTGTGTGCTACCTACCCATTAGGCACTTAGTAGCCGATTCAGTTATCGGCTCAAATATCACAGTGCCACAGCGCTTGTATTTAAGCATCCTTATTTACTTAATAATGCACAAGACTAATGATGCTGGGCCCTGGCTGGATAGCTCAGTTCGTTAGAATGTTGTCCCAAGATGCCAAGAATGCGGGTTCGATCTCCAGTCAGAGTATATATAAGAATCAGCCAACAAATGCATGAGTAAGTGGAACAACAAAATGAATGCTTCCCTCTCCTTTTCATTCTCCCTTTCTCTCTCTCACTAAAATCAATTTTTAAAAAACACAACTAATGATGATGAAAATTCTAGTATGACAAAGAGAAGCCATAAAGTACTACCTTTGAGTGAAAAGATAAGGTTCTCAAGTTAATAACAAAAAATTGTATGCCAAAGTTGCTAAAATTAGTAGTAGAATCTTCTATCCATGGAACTGTACATAAGTTTAAAGAAATTTATGCCAGTTTGCTGTTGCACCTCCAACTGCAGAAGTGACCGCCACGTTGTGTGGTAAGGACTTAGTTAAGATGGAAAGGCATTAAATTTGTGGCTGGAAAACATTAACAAAAAATGCGTTCAAACTGATGGCAGTGCATTGCATCAGAAAGCACCGAGCCCACATGAAGACTTCAGCAAGGGTTACCCTGAAACAAATGCCCACATTCACGTAACTTTCATTACAGTACGTTGTTATGATTGTTCTATTTTATTGTTGTTGTTGCTAATCTCTTACTGTGCTTAATTTACAAATTGAACTCCCTCACAGTTATGTATGTATAAGGAAAAACAGTACATATAGGGCTCAGTACTGGCCATGGTTTCAGGCCTTCACAGGGGTTCTGAGAGTGTATTTCCCCATGAATAAGGGGGGACTACTGTACAGTTTCATGTCTTTTTCTCCTAGTGCTGGGAAACATGAAAGGCACATAATCTTGAAGATCTGGATGTAGTCCCCAGCCCTGCCCCCAGTAACCACGTGATTGTATGCAAGTTATTCCTCTTAGCATATAGATTAGGAAGGATGTCAGCCCACTAATCTGTAACATTGGAAACACTAATACTTATCTTTCTCATTGTTGTGAACATAAATCTACCATGCTGGATACAGAGTAGATGCTCAAGGAATTCTAGGTTTCTTTCTTTTCCTTCATTACAATACCTTGCCATCATTAACAGGAGTTTGCATTCTGAGATTGCAAGTATGGGCAACCCATAAGTGGTCCACAAGCCACCCTGTAGGGAGAGGGCTTTGCCTGTGATCCTGTGGCAGAAAAAATAAAAAACTATAATACTGAGGACTGTCTATTATAGTGGGAAAAAAAGCAAATAGTTGTTTAAAACCCAAACGTATAACTAGCTTGGCTCATATGGGGAGTAACATAACACAGCAGTACAAATCAATCAGTTATGTTCCTGTCCCTAAAGAATCTGATGGCACAGGGCTGGGGGGATGGCCAGAGTAGAGCAAAGCCTGGAATTTCAGTGCCACTGGGTGCTACTGTTACAAGGAATGAGCTGGTGCATGCAACCCTTTGTTCAGGCTACTGTATTGATGTGTCTTTGAAGAAGAGGCACCATGAGGCTAACTATGCAAATTTCCTTATTATCTCTAAAGCCTTAATTAACAAGTTCTAAACATTCACATGACTAGTGTGAATGATGTTTTGGGGAAAATCAAGGAGGAAGTTCTATATTGTGTCTCAGAGGTGACATGGTAGAATACAGACATAGCTCCTGGGGAGGCCAGCATAATTCATAACAGATTTTAAAGCAGCAGTTCAGAGCCACAGTTGACCAGCAAAAGCACACACCATCCCTACCCTCTCCTTATTTCCTCTTCCAAAATTCCGGAAAAATGATGAGAGATATTGAATTCCCATCATCTATGGGATAAGGTTCAAGTCCATTCTATTTGAATTGAAAAAGACAGCACAGCCCAACTGATGCTTTGGATGCTCTAGTAGTAATGGGCTGGGATGGAGGTAGGAAGGGTGCCCATGCAAGCTCAGATACCATCATATTCCCTGGAGCACAACTCGGGGATGGCAAAGCAGGGATGGAGATCACACTACAGTCCTCTTCTTGCACAGGAAAGATCAAGTCATCTCTGGGAGGAGATTTATTTATTTTTTCTATTGAGTTTTTGTTATATACTTATACATAAAACATAACTGGTTTTAAAAGAGAAAATTCATCAATATTTCCTCTCAAAGTATTTGTGAGTTGCCAAGATGTGTATTTGAGACCTGAGCTCCCAGTTTGGATAGGAATAGAAATTCATAACTTTATTAAATACCCCATCTTACTTCCTGGAGACAGAGAAGAGGTACGCAGGCACACAGGCTTGCTTTTAGATGTAGTTCCAATGTAAAAGTAGGTAAATTACCCATGTTTACTGTGTTTTCTTCATGATTTTTTTTTCTTTTTTACTGCCTAGAAGCTGTTTTCATCACTGTTACAATTCCATCACTGCTTCAATTTTCACCAAATGCTACAATTTCATCACTGTTAATTTAAGACTAATAGACCCCTAGGTGGATATCTAATTTTGATAATATTTTTGTTTCAGGGTTTTTCCCCTTTTGATTTATTTTTATAAGTTATCATCTTGCTATTATTAAACTCAGGTGTATTTGAGTTGTTTCCCCTCTAGACTTACAGTAACTCATGTTTCCATCGTGATGGCTTTTTGAAAGAGAATGTCTGCGCTAAAGGCACTGTTTGCAATATGGTAGGTTCACGGGAAATACTTTGAAGGAAATACGCATTGAGTCCATCAGTGAATGAAGTAGCAAACATATTGAGAGTTGGCCATGTTTCAGAGGAACTGGTCAAATGCTCTCAGCTAATAATACATGTACAGGTAGCAGTTCCACTTGAGGTCTGTCAGCAACAGCAATGCACCTGCACACGCAGACATGTACACAGGCAGCTGTGTGTTTACATGAATGTTCAGGCAGCTGTGTGTTTACATGAATGTTCATCTAGGGAAATGGGTACTTACACATTTTAGGGGCCTAGTCTTAGAACTAAAGGTTGAAGTCTAAGAAGGGGAAAGAAAATTCTTCCCGTTCAAGTGTCTTCCTCTTTACTTAGTGAGTACTTAGTTCTTCTTTATTTGATGAATGAATGAATGAATGAGTAAATGCTCAGCTCAGGCTACTGAGCTCTCTTGACTATCTGAAAGGAATTTTATAAATGACTATAAAATTGAGATTGACTTTTAATGTCACATTCTTTTTATCATTACTGTTTATTCACAAAAGTGATGTTCAAGATTATATTTATGCAACTTTACTGGAGATCAAATGGGAGTTCTCTTTCCTCTCTCCCTCATTCCTTCCTTTCAGCAAACTATTTTCTTTATGAACCTGTGGATTTGTAATTAAATAATTACAGCACCCTACCTAAATCTTGAACTCCCATTGTATTGTGAATGTGTAATGTTTCTTCATTTTTTTTAATTAGAAAAAGGTATTATTCATAACACTAAAGGAACTATAATGGGTATTATTCGTTATATTACCTGAATAAAATGTTAAGGTTATTAATACCTAGAGATTACTGAGATTTCTATTAAAGTTTGTATTTTAACCCCTATGTGGGTTTGGCCTTTTCCTGGTACCATGGAAATATACGCCATCAGACCATTTGCCACCCAGAAGAACAGGGACGTGACAGCAGAGGGGTGCAGCTCCTGCAGCTGGGCGGCCCTTCGCGGGAGACTCCGAGAAGCCTGGGATGTACGGGCCTCTGATGTACAGGGTCTGGCGCTCCCCATTTAGCGCAAAACCTTTTGTCACAGAATCATAAGCATGTAACTCTGTAACATAACCACATCACACTGAAGCACACCACTTTGGGTGAAATACTCAAATGAAAACTATAAATTAGTACACCCCTATTATTGTCCTACCAACCACACTGAAACAGGCGTTACTTCAGCCAGACCCTGTGAACAAGAAATACAGGCTAGAATTCATTAACCAAATTAAACAAAAATCCTAAATACTTGCATTTATTTAAAGAGGATCAATCTGTGTTCAAAGTATTGGTGCAGATTAATGTATTTTTTTAAAGGATGACGAAAGGAAAGGTGTTGGCATTTGCTGGTTGGCTCGAGCAAGTTCCAAGGACTGGCAACAGAAGGTGAGCTCTGATTCGTTCCTGGCTTCTTCACAGTTTTTGGAATTAAAAAATTGACTAAATACCATGAGTAACATGGAAGTTCTCTGGAGGCTAAGTCCACGGTCTGATTAACATTTTCTGATCATTCAGCTGGAAACATTGTGGACAAACTTTGCTGGGCAGTTTCCTGGGGATGGGAGGGATATGCAGAGTCACTCTGCTTGGAACTCCATCCGTTTATTCCTAAATCCTGGCAGAACAAATTCAGCACTTGCTTGGTCACTGCTGTTGCCTCTTCACACTTGGGACACAAGGCCTAGTCCTTAAATAGCCGCTCTCGTGGTCCGTAACTCCACCACACACCTTCTTCTTTTTCCACACTTCCCATTTCAAATTCTGAATGTTCTATTCACAGTATTTCTTTACAAAAAGGTGATGCAGTATGTTATGCTGTTCTCTGAAAATACTCCTGAAGTTTAGAGTTTATGGCTTATAAAGATTTCATTGATATTTTTTACATTCAATCCCTTGTAAAGATAGTATTTGGATAAGGTTTTATCCCGTGGGCTTTGGTGATTAATAATCACGCAAATTATACTGGTATAACACTTGCTATTTATCATATTCCTCATCAGAGGAATTTAAAATACTTTAGATAGTTTTTTCTTTGTGTCAAAATGCTTTTTGGGTACTAATATTGGCTTATTTTCAACTAGGTTTTTATTATTGAAATACTTAAATAGTCATGTAAAATTAAACTTATAAAAAGAAAATTATGAACATAAAAAATACAGTGTTCACTTCTTTCATGTATTCTTTTTGGAGTCACCTAGTAGAATGCTGTATTTTGGGCTCCAGCAAATCCTATCAGGGTCTCATACCATCACATTGGAGGGGCAAATGTGTATTCTGTTTTAATACAAGGCTAAGAAAAACCACTTGTAGATAAAGAACATTTGAAACTACAGATTAATGAAAAAAGCACCACATTTTAACCATGTTTTAGAACTAACTTTATGGTTCTTTAGCTTTTTCTTGAGTTAGGATCCATATTTTTTAAAAGTACATCTTAATCCCTCTTTCTATATCCAGAGCACCAAAAACAATTGTTACAGTGATGAGGTTTTATGACTACAAATTTCAAGAAAATTGCTTCTGAGATATGTTTTAAGGTAAATTTGGCATGTATACAACAGAGACTTTTGGTCATTTTTTTCTGATTCAATAAATAGTAATAATAATAAAAAATTCCAAGTGATGAAGTTTCTTTATAAACCACAGAAAACTACCTAAAAATCCTCTCCCTACTTTTGTGTGATATGATATTAGAAAGCTTTGGAAATGGTTCTAGTAGAGTTTTTATAAACTATTAACAATAAAGTCAAGGCATCCTTTTTTTTTTCCCCTGCACATTTTTAGACCTTCAGCTCCTTAAATTTCACAGCGATATTAGAATCTAATAATGCTACCTAGCTTAAAATTTGTTCTAAGTTTATACATAGAAATAATTAGAAGTCTTCGCTTTAAATTATTCATGATATGGAGAAATCATTGAATGATATTTTTAAGAATTTTCTATTTAAATAAGAGGGACAATAGAAATGTCGTTTTCTTGATATTTATAGTGATAAAACCCCTTCACTATAATTGTTTTTTGTTTTCTCTAGGTATGGCTACAGAAAAGGTAGTTAGAATGCAGTTTTGCAAAAATAAATGTCCTCATCCCCCCCAAAGTTTTAAAGAACCATAAAAAAAAAAAGCACTACATTTCATTCTGTTATACTAACACCTGGCTACCATTGCTGTCTTCTCACTAATTTGTAACTTCTTCAGTTGTTAATCAACAGCTGGTTTTCCATTATCCTACCTCTTGAGCCTATTAAGGTTAGCCACTAAATACAAGACCTTTAGGGAAGTCAGGTAACTGCATGGGGGCTCCATGAAGCCCTTCCTATGGAAAATGCGAGAGTCAGGGTGGACTAAATGATACTGACCATGTCCCTTCCTAAAAATTTCTTCATACACTATTCCAATTCAGGCTCCTCTTACCTGATACCAGCAGCCTGCCTTCAACCATCTGTCTACCTCCGCTCTGAGCTCTGGCATGTAAGGTGGTTTCTAGCAACTTAATCACTTTGGACTTTGGGGAAACTTTTCTATTTTCTTTTGCCAGGTACAGTCAAAACCGTCACCTGACTTTTTCCGACTTTTCCACCTGTTTCCAGACTTGAGTAAAACCACCGTGAAAGCTGGAACTATTCTTACACTTCCTGGCAGACTTCTTCTGTGCAGGCAACTGGTCCTTTGGCCCCAGGTCCCTTAGTCACAGCCACAGGTAATCCTTTTCCTTCTTGGCTGTTAGGGAAGGGCCTGGTTAGCCAACCCAACAAATTCCACACCCCACCCCCTGCTCCCCGGGTTAGCTCTCTGCTCCTGCCTCAGGCTTCTTGCCAGGTTGAGCTGAGGGGATCAAATTAAACGATTAAATTACCTTTGCTGCTTAGCCAGCAAGGGCACAATGCTGTTTACCGGCCGTCTGCTCCATGATTGTATTTTCTACATCAACAGTTCTGCTTCCTTTTGACTCTTGGGGGCTCTTTTTCTTCCTCAGGAAGCCTACCACTTCTCCCATTTGTTTATCATGAATTGATGACTGTTGCATTATAATTTAGTTCAGTAAGATTTCAGCAGCAAATGAAAATCAAATAAATAAATGTTTCACCTGCCCAAAGAGTCATGTGGTAAACATATTAGAACAACACAAGATGGGATGGTTCAGAAAAATTAGACATTTACAATGGTCACAAATGTGGAAGCAATTCATTTCATTTTAGTTATAGGGATTCACTTAAAGTTGATGCTTTCTCATTACTGTCTGATTTGTATATGAAAAGATCTCATGAAGAAGTAAAATCTATACTATGTCAAGGTACATTTGGCAGAGAGAATGACTCATCTTTGTGAATTCTGTGTGTATTACAGAATTCGGCTGGGCAGCCAGGTGATCTAGGTAGGAGTGGGTTATTTACCTGGGAGGACCTGGAAAGCTCTTTACACAGTGTCAACAGGATTGTTGTTAAGCAGCAAGTTGGCAAACATGGGAAGGTTGTCATTAAACAATGTTGGGATTCAGAACTGTTGACGTTTATTTGCTTTTCAAGTCTTCAACAGCTCATGGAGCAATCCAAGCTATCTAAAAAGAAAAGGCACATGCATCATTGCCTTCCCTCTCTCACTCTCTCTTTCTAAAGCTCTTGGCAACCCTAAAACAAGGTGAAACAATCCTTTAGGGCAAGGACTTTTTTATATGGGCTTCCATAAATGGCCTTTGAGGAGGTCGTGAACTCCTGTAAATATATGGTGTTTGTGTATAACCGTGTGAATGCATACAGTCTTCTGTTTGGGTGGTTTGGGGAGGGTTGTACAACTTTTATTAAATTTTTAAATGAGCTTGTGAAACAACACAGTTTATAAACTACTACTTTGGGGCCTAAATTGAGCAGCTTTCATAATGTGGGTGGAGAAAGGGGGCAGGGCACTGGCCTGGTGTATGCTCCTCCTGTACACAATTTTTAAAAGCAGAGCCAGCTAGGTAGACATGGAAGGAAGAGAAGGAGAACTCCGGTCACTGCTGCAAAGTAAGAATATGTTGGGAACAACTTACTGGAGACAGAGAACATTAGTGTAGCCCTTCCAAGAACGGGCAGCAGGAGACTCTCATCTGCTCTCCTAGCCAGGAGTTTCTAGCTCCTGGTACTGACTGAAAAGCTGACGGCCATTTCTGCTCTTCTGAGGATCTCCCGCACCAATTCCACCCCAGGTGCAGATGGGTTCCTGTTTGTTCTCATGCTTGGCTCATCACAGTTCTGAGACTCATATGCAGAGATACCCTACACAGCTCTCTATTTGCTAAACAAAGAGAAACTGATGGATCAGGATTTGTGTTGCCCCATCCCCAAATCTGGATAGTTTCCCCAAATCCTGACAAGGTTGCAGACCTCAGAAATGGCCCTCTAACATCTAAGATTTCACCTCATTCCTGCTTAATTCATAGCAAATGAACGTTAGAGAAGCCTGTTTGCAAGCTGGATTGCCGTGTTTGATTAATCCTCATTCCCCCAGGTGGATCCACGTTCATCCACCACATGAAAGCAAGAACAACAAGCTTTTTGCTCCAGAAGGCTGGCTCCGGCTTATTCCTCTCTGAGGTAGGCCTCTTCTTCATAGAACTCTATTTATATGTGTGTGTGTGTATTTTCTTTGTCTTACAATTTCTTGAGTCAGGGAAAAGTTAGTTAAAACCTATATGGTTCTTTGGGTTTCTGGCTTGTTTGTGAGATTGTGCCTCATTTGCTTGGTTTCACAGGGACATTGCCCTGCCAGTGTCTGATCATTTTCACTAGTTCCAGCTTACAAACCAGAGATCATTGGGCAGTTCTCTCTCCATGCACCTTGGCGCTGCCCCTTTTGCGAGGGCGTGGGGAGTGCGGGTAATCAAACTTTGACTTATCTTGTAGTCTTAATATCATTCTTAAAATGGGAACTTTTGCTTCCCACAATCCTTCCGGCTAAATGCACTCACCGACAAACAAACTCCATTTCCACAGAATGTGAGATTTTACTCATCAGAGAGTCAAGTTATTAACTGGCGACTTACCTGCATCAGCAGTGCTGACTCTGTGTTCGTGTTTTAAATATATCTATGTCTACTCTTGCTATCAATATATTTTCCCTTAACTCTAAAAATCATCCTTCTGTATTCACGTAAAAAAAGGTGTTGCTGAAACACAAAACTCTGGATAGTCATTTGCATATAATTTTGACAGTGATAATGTATGATGAGACATGACCTCTGATTTCATGAACTTCAGATACAGTTACTCCTATATAAATTGAACAGATTTTTAACTTTTGCTTTGTAAATATATTCGTTTCCTCCTGTTGCTGTAACAAATAGTGGTTTAAAACAATCCAAATTTATTCTCCTACAGTTCTGGAAATCTGAACCTCACAAGGGCTTTCTCTGGGCTAAAAGCAAGGTGTTGGCGGGGCTGCCTCTTCCAAGGGGCTCTGCAGGAGGACTCACTTCCTGGCCTTTTGCCCTTTGCAGAGGCTGCCTGTCCTCCGTGGCTCTCGGCCCTTGTTCTGTACGCACCAACAGCAGCACGATATTTCAGTCTCTCCGACCTGCCTCTCTCCTTCCACTTAAGGACCCTTGTGATTGCACTGGGCCCACCTGGCTAATCCAGAGTACTCTCCCCATTTTAAGAGCCTTCATTCAGTCATCTCCCCAAAATCCCTTTAGTCATGTAACACCATGTATTCATGGGTTCTGGAGATCAGGATGTGGACAGGTTGAGGGGCCATTATGAGCCCTACCACAGTAATTTGAAAGGCATCTACTGTATAATGCTGCCTCTAAAGAAGATGTTTATTCTTTAAAACTTCATTAGACATCTAAATATTTACTTTTTATTAGGCAAATTAACCCCAGTGAGGTCAGAACTGTTATAGGACATTCAAATGAGAAACTTTCCAATTTGCCTTCACTAGTGTGTTTTGGGAGCAAGTATAGACTAGAATGCTGAGAAAATACAACAGCACTCTGGGTAGAAGAAGCTGTCAATGTAATTTCCTTCTAGTCTGTGGTTTTCTGCACAGATGTTGCAGATAAATCAGAACTCGGAGATGCCATGGCAAGTGTGTTCAGTATTCTCCAAAGTGGGCCGAAAGCTGACAAACTGTAAAAACTGTTTTCTGTCCTTGTTCCTAGGAAAGCAGTGATGCAGTGCTTTTGCCCTCCCGATCTGGCTTTTCCAAGTTTTGTAACTCTCTGACCTCTCACTTCTCAGACAGCCAAGGCCATGCCTGGTGACCATCCCTGCTCCACTCTGTGCCTTCCGTCCCATTGACGAAGGTGGAGTGCTGCACGGTGCCCGCGCTCGGCGTGCTGAAGCATGACTTGAAAGAGGAGACTTGCATTTGTTTATTTCTTACAGAAAAAGGAAACTGAAGGAACAACAGGCTCCCATAGGAAGTGCACACACACCTGTTTTGTTTTTTGGGGGGGGATTGAGTGCTTTAGACATTTTCCAAAAACAAACCCCCATAGTAAAACCATCAACGTAGGAATGGCTTTGTGCTGGTCAAAATTATTCTCAAAAGCTAAGTAGCACTTTCTGACCAGGTACAGAAATCTAGTCCCCCCCCCCTTTTTCCTAAACAAAGAACTAATTTTTACTATCTTGCTGAGCAATAAGTTATTGTTTTAAAGTCATATTTAGATAAAATAATCTGGGAGCAAACACTGATAATTTTTAAATACTGATATTTCTCACTCATACTTTAAATTTTGCTTTCAAAGGTTAGGAGCAAGAAATATCAGTGTTTGAAAAATGAGATACAGTACATAAATTATGCTTGCATGTGTAACAAATATGTAGTCTACTCAGAAATGAGTGTTATTAAGAGAAAGATCTGATACTTTTCCCCCCTTTCTGTCTTGGTGTGGTTGTGTGCCGGTAAGTTCATTTAAAAAAGATCTCCCGAGGAAGAAAAGCCCTGATGTGCCATGTTTGCCCATTGCAACCATATTAAAAATCACCCCCACTCCAATTCCAAGGCCAGTTCGAAGTAACCGTCTGAAGTCGCTGGCATCAGGGATGAGAAGATATGGGCACAATGAACTCTCCTGAGCTGCTGTAAATACCTAGGACTAATACGACTTAGAAGACCCGTAGAGCTAACAAAGGGAAACATTCAGAATGATTGAATCCTGACTCGGAAAAGGGGACTGTGTTTGATTTTTCTCTTCGGTAAGCCGTAAAGATGTATCACAGTGTCTGTAACCAAGACCATAATTTCTGACTTTGGATGGTCTGGATTTTTCTTCTTCTAAATCTGGCAATCCTTTATCCCATGTTCCATCCTGGGCATTCTGAGTCTGCACCTTGTTTCAGGGGTTTTAGTAAAACAACAACAACAACAAAATCACTGGAAGGCCTGCCTGAATTGTTTTTTATACATTTGACACCCAATACACTTTTTATATATGGAGTTTTTCCCCATTGCTCTATGTGAAGGACTTGAGTTCCTTCCAATATCAGCTGAAAATACCAGATGCCTATTTGTTTGTGTGGAAATTTCCCGAGACCGCAGCTTTTAACTCTCTGACCTGGGTAGTGTGTGTGTGAATTTTCCACCATGTTGTATTTTCTGCATGTTCTCTGTTGTGCTGTGTCAAATTCTTTTACAAACGTGTGGGAGCCCCAGTCTGCCTCCCACTTCAGTCTCTGTGCCGCCTCATACCTGGGGAGGACAATTCCCTCCTCCGGGCTCCTGCGTTAGACATTTGACCCCAGTTATCTGGTGGCTATGCCCCTGCCCACTGAGTCTGCGCCCCCCTCTGAGACCACTGTGTGGATTCCAGAGACACTGAGCCTGTTGGGCCTGCATCAGCCAATTTGTCTTGTCCACCCTCCAGAGAGTAGACTGTTCTATCACCCAAGGTTTTGGTTAAGGGTGGGTAGCTAGGTTTTTTTGTATGTGGGGCAGAGGATGTAAGTATGGATCTATAAAATTTTGGTTTCAGGCTTTGTGGTTCGATAGCTGAGATAGCTGGGTGTGTGTGTGTTTTCTGTTATGTTGCTTTTGGACAGAAGTATACCTAAGAGCTACAATGACTCCTAAATTTGAACCTGGCTTTTTAGGTATGCACATAAGTTGGAATGTATTTCATTAAATGTCTGTTGATATAAACTTTTAAGTATTTAGACATATAGTATATGGACCTTCATTTGTACCTTTGATCCAGACGCAGTAAATATTAGGGCAGGTGTTCCCAAATAACCGGTTAAAAAGTGTTCCCTTTTTCTCTTTAAAGTGTAGACAACCTAGGTAAGTAAGGTTGAGGTTTATAAAGGAGAAAAGGTACCAGGGAAAGAGGCGTGGGGATTAACTTACGAAGAATAGAAAGCTAATGCTGGTGACTGTCCTAGGGGAGGCGTTAAGATGCCCCAGTGCTGTGGACTCTCGGGTCACTCTAGTCTCACCTCTTCTATCGCAGGCAGCCTGTGATCAGCTGAAGCGAAGCAGCCATGGGCACTTTCAACTCCTTTGGGACGGAAGAGTCATCTTCTGCATGGGCCCTGGGTCAGTCGTATTCACTGTGCAACACCATGCATGGTCCTTTCTGGGTCATGTCACCACCCTCCTTCTCCCAACTGCCCAGCTACAGCGGCGCTAGGACATTTCAGTATAATTGCTTCCCACTCACCATCGTGTGGGTTACATATATGAACACGCTATTTCCTGAAGCCTTTTTAGCAAAATCTATGTAAGGGTAGGAATCCAAATTAAGATGAATTCCAAATCGGTGTCATTTTATGGACTCAAAACATGGTGCTATGAAAATTCAACATCATGGCTCTTGCGAAGAAGCTGTTGGTTAGTGCGTACAAGACAACAGCACTCTTCAGTGGCAAGTGCTTCTTGTAGGAGGACTATTCTAGCATTTCCCAACTAGTAATAGTGCCAAGGTAAAAAAAAAAATTATGAATTTAACTGTGAACATAAATTAAAAAATCTAATCAAGTATCCGGGATTAGGGGAAGTATCTGAGTACCATGAGGTCTGTAGTAAACTATGAAAACGTTCCTGTCTTTGTGATGCAACCATAACCAAGAGTAGAAAAGGGAAGATGGTAAATATTCCTAGACTAGCATGTGGTATTGGCTCCCAATAGGCAGCTGAGACAAAGAGGAAATCCGTGAAGAGAAGTCAGGAAAAGTTTCTTGGAAAACACAGGCCTTGATCTAAGCTCTGAAGACGTGTGGTGGAAGGCAGAGAATTCTCGGAAAAGGGAACGAGGTCAGTGTGGGAGTTAGTTGTATGTGTCAATGTCACTGAGCCAAGGGGTGCCCAGATTTTTGGCCAAACGTCCTTCTGGGTGTTTCTAGATAAGACTAACCTTTAAATCAGTATGTTGAAGAAATACATTTGCCCTTGCTAGTGTAGGTGGGCCTCATCTAGTCAGTTAAAGGCCTAACAAGGACAAAAAAGGCTGACCTCCTGAGAAAGAGAGAATTCCTCCTGCCTGCCCGCCTGCCTTCAAACTGCAACATAACATTTGTTCTTCCTATAACTCCAGCTGAAACATCGTTCTGGATCTTGAGCCCGCCAACCTGGATGGGAGCTTACACCGTCAGTTCTCCTGGTTCTTGGGCCTGCAGACTCAGACTGGAGCTAAACTAATGGGTCTCCAGTGGCTGACCCACCCTGCAGATCTTGGGAGACAAGCCAGCCTCCCTAATTACATGGGCCAATTCCATTCAAGAGGACAATGTAAAGTTTGGCTTGATCACATTAGGAAGTAGAAAGTATGTGTGTGGAAACATTCCAGATCAAGTTGACCTGATAGAGTAGAAGATGAAGAAGAGTAAACTGGAAGGGTTTGATCAGCAATGCAATAGACACCCCTCCCTCCTAAGGTAATCACGCTCTCATTGGTCAGTTTTGTCACCCCTGCCGCTGAGCCCAAATTTGAATGAGTATTTCATATTGATACTGTATCTCCAAACACACACTACTAATCATTTATAGTGGGCACATTAGATGCAACCTTTTTAAGTCACCTGGGGATCTGGTTAAAACGCAGATTCTGATTCAGGGTGGAATCTGAGCAGGGTGGAACTGAGTTCTGCCTTCCCGAGTGGAGAAGGTGCTGCCGTGAGGACCTGCCTTGAGTGGGGATCATCGTTGTTTAGCTAATGCTGCCTGAATCAAGGAGCCATTGAGGAAATACTTCCTAGCCTCTGAAGAGGTAAGGCCTGGCCTGGGGAAAGGGGTACAGTGCATTCTGAAGTTGTTTTTGGATTGTACCATGCATATTGCCTCCTAATTATTGTTCTGGGAATGGATTGTCAAGAATTTTCAAAATCATAGGACAAAAATTAAGAGGAAATCAATATTCATCCAGACAGTGTCATTTGAGTTTGTTGGGGATGATGGGAATCACCATTTTGCCAACATTAAAAGAGATGGCATTTTAAAATTTGAACTCTGAGAAGCATTTGATGTACTTATTTATACAATGCTAATATTAGTTGTAATTGGCCTAGGTAAAAGCTTGCTAGGAAGAGGTCAAGGGGCTTAGGTAATTCAACTGGAACCTTTGAACTAGGTTTTTTCCCGGAAAAGTTAACATGATGATGGAAATTCTAGGGAAGCCAAGTGGCAAACCTTCTCAAATCAAGAGCTGTGGTTTGCCTTTCAAGATACTGGGTAGAGACTGGGAGCTCAGTTGGTTAGAGCATCAACCCAATATGCCAAGTTTGTATATTCAGTCCGGTCAGGGCACAGGGGAGAAGCAACAGATGAATGCATAAATAAGTAGAACAAATTGATGTTTTTCTTTCTCTCTCCCTTACCCTCCCTAAAATCAATTAATAAAATTTGTTTTAAAAAAGATATTGGAGAGAAAATAATAAAGCACAAGTAAATGATGCATCTAGTAGGAACTGTTTGGAAATAAAAAAATACACAATCTTTATCCGTCCGTGCCGTTTGTAGAAAGAAAATATTATAAGATACAAAGTTAAAATCATATATGAAAAAATGAAGCTAAATTTCAATGTATGCTCACATGAAAATACTCAGAACACCATAATAAAAAATATATAGATGCTGTAATCTTCAAAAAGAAGTGGAAGCCAGGAAGAATCTGGATGATTAGTAGGAATTCCCAGTAAATAATTCACGTGCACACACAACAGGCACATGCTCATCTCACTGTTTGTGGATCTTGGTGCCGCAGCTCGGTGCTGAGCCACGCTAAAGAAAGGATGATAGAGTACAGCTGTGCCTGTTCGTGCAGGCGAACTGATTCAGGTAGGTATAACAGGAACGGGGTATTAACTTGAATTTCAGCGTTACAACTTATTAGATTGGAGCCATTCTGTCCTGATTTAGTTAAAATACACTCTAGTACAAAACTTTTGAACATCTAAAATATACCAACACTACTGGCTGCTTCAGAAACAAGGCATCAGAGAGGAAGACTTGGTCCTAGTCCCTGGAAGTTAATTATTTAAGAGCTCCGACTTGGATTTCAGACTGTCTTGGATGTACCTACAGTATCCATCACCTACTTGCTGTATGGCCTTGAGGGACTTATTTAATCTTCCTAAGTATTGGTAAAATGGGATTACTAACAGTGTCTCCCTGCATTGTAATGCAAGCAACAGAAAAGGACCACCTGAGAAGTGGAATTTAGGGGAAGAATGTGGGGTAGCTAAAAAATGGAAGTACAAACAATGCTCCCAGAGGGACAGAAGCAGGAGGGACAGAGATCCAGGTGAAGAAGCAGGGATACTTTCTTTGAGGAGTTGTAGTCAATGTAGCTCCAACCACGTTCTGTCCTTGGGCCAAGTTTCTGGGATTTCTATCTGATTGGTTTTGGCAAGTAAGAGTTAGGGACAGGGGAGAAGTGCCAATCCACCCCTTAGTCCTTTGATCCATAGTTTGAGGTCCCACCAGGCCAGTCCATGATGGGGATGGGCAGATTCCCAGAAAATCAGAGGGGTGTTATCACGGGGAAGAGGTGGAGGCTGGACTGACAAAAACAACAGCTGTTCACCACAGGCACTTTTGTTTCCATTAAGGGAAAAGAAAGGGGCTCTTTCTAAGTTAGTTTATCTCATTCAGCACTGCTGACATCTTTCTGCACACCTACATCAGGGGTTCAAATACTAAGCATTTTTAATGAAAGGCCAGGACACATTTTATTACATAAACATTAGTGACAATTTTAGAAGCTTTAGCTGTTCATTGTAAGTTGTTTGGCAGTGTCACAAGGGTTTAGAAAGGCAGCTAATCTTAAGTAAAGGCTTCCTTGCTGATCACTTCACTTCCTAGAATAATCATGTGAAAATCTCCCTTTGTTTTTTTTTTTTTAATCTAAAAAGCATACAATTGGTATCATAAAATTTATGGACAAAATAAACATCAAACATTAAGAAAAAGTACTTAATGTTCTTTGTTTACCTTATAAAATATAAGATTTTTTTTTTACTTTGTGGGATGTTGACATTACTGAATTTTCACCTGAAATCGCTCATAATCAATTATTACTTTACCCATAACCTGGGTTTGGCTTATCTTAGTTTCTCCCTAGTATTAAGTGATGTAGAGAAAAGGTAAATAAAGTGTCAGATGTCAAATATAATTAATGTTAAAGTCAGAGCTGATGAATCAGGTTGTTATTTCTGAAGAGAGTGACTCAGCACAGGCTTGAGGTCACAATTGCTAAGTCAGTCACTCCGTGAGCCCCTTTAGCTGATACTGATGGCTGAAACACCTCTGGGAGAAAGAAACCCCTTTGAAAGGGCTACATGTGACCTCAGGGAAACATGCCTTTCCAGACACAAAACTTGTTATCAATTCATCCAAGAGGATGTGAGCAACATTTTCTTAGAACTGAAGTATCACTGAAAAAGTCATTTATGAACAGATTTCTTTCCTTAGCTCAGTTCCACATAAGTGACTTTTGCTCTGTGCTTTGCATTCCATCAAGTTACTGAAGACCAGGGACTTCTGTAAAACTCAGCTTCCCAGACTGTTTCCTGGAGACACTGCTGGTGCCTCCTTCTTAGGAACTGAAGGCACACGTGTGTAGCACTTAGCATAGGACTGGATACTTACAAACACTTAGTAAACGTTCCTTAGTAAAAAATATCATCAAAGGATTTTGAAATCTAAAGATTCTAGTAATTTTCCCAGTGCATTTGAGAAGTCTCTTTTATCACACCAGTGAAGTTCATCTTCCTTCTCATTGATGTTGCAACCCCTCTTCCCTAAGCCTACAGAGTTCCTTCTCCAAGTCACCTTAGGTGAGCAATCAGCTGGATCTTCCCCCCTCGGCTTTTCAGGAGACAATGCGCAGGCACTCCCCTTCATCTGCAGGCCTGAGGGCAATACGATGAGAGGTCAGTCTCCTTGACACTTGTCCCTGCTCCTCAGGGGCATCTGCTTTCCCTTTTCACCTCCTCACCTTTACAAAAACCTCCTTTTGTTCTCACAATTTGCCAACTAATACTGTTCTCACAGTTCCCCAGAAGATGTATGGGCATGCCCAGTGATGACGAGTTCCTAAGAGCTAAGAGTCCTTGAAATGACATTTATACTGATCTGGAGAGTCATGGTTTAAAAAAAAAAGACGGTTTGTTATAGAAATTTTGAATAACTTTCAGACAATCATGAATTCTTGGCACATGATACATCTCGTATGAAAGAATGCTGAGAGATATTCCTGTAGACATTTTCTTCACCATTACTTGAACTGGAACATTTTTTGCAGTATTTCTTTTCTCAAGATCTTAAAAATATACCTAGGTTTGCAGGGGAACACTCCTGTCTGAAAGGAAATATCCTTAAATTAACACATTATTTTGCTACGTATATCAATTGTCACAACTAAACCCCCTCCTTATACTTATTATAGCCAAAGAGTCAAGGGAACAAGATGTGGCTGAAAGATTGACTCATTTTTAGGTGTAAAAGACAGCTTTATATCCAAGAAGAAAGAGAAGAAAAATTCCGTTCTTTGAAATATTTGAAGCTAATTATATCTTGAATACCTACATCTTATTAAAAACAGTTCAACATTCTTTCATTTACATTTGAAAAACAAAGCCTATGCCTCAGGTATTGTTTTTATGTCCCATTTTACAGGATAGGAAACCAAGATGTAAAGTGCGTCATTTGCCCAGTTCACAGGCTACTTTGTCCCCGGGTTAGGAATTTAATCGCACTCTTTTTAAACCCAGTTCAATGGACTGAACTCCCATGCCATCCTGAGCACCTCTGCTCCATGAGAGCTCGCTTCCCTTCCCACACTGGTGGTTCCACTAATTTTATTTGTGAGTTTTGTGTCCCTACCCTGACTTGCTGCTGATCAGAATTCTCACACTGTGAGCAGTTTACCTCCAGATGACCCTCCTCCAGATGCAGGGAGTGGACAGACCTCAGGCTAAGTGTGGTTGGAACGGCAAAGCCTCACCTCCTGCAGGATCCATAGCGCCCCCTCCCAAGCAGGCCATGACCTCGGGGTTTCCCTCCAGGATCAGCCTGCCTGCAGGACTTGGTTGCTCCATCTTGCCCAGTTCTTCCTGGGAAATTTTTGTTTTGGACCCTGTTCTTATATTCTGCTCAGTGGACTTGAAAATCAGGTACTTCCTTGCTTCCTCGTTCTTCCTGTGCTTGGGAAACAGACTTGGAATTCTTCTGTTCTGCTCTTCATTCAGCAGTAGGACAGCTCTGCCACTTACCACCCCTTGGTTCAGCTCTGGGAACCCAGCTGCGGCCAGCAGTTAGAACCCTTGAGAAAGTTAACTCCCTGGGCCTGTTTCCTTCCTCAGTAGATTGAAGAACCGAGTAGAGAAAAGCTTCTCAATATCCAGGATGCAACAAAAAGTAGGCTTACCATGGTTCCTATGGAAATAATACAATAATTAGAAAAAATACAAGAATAAACTCTGTTTTGCATACTCACAACTGTAAATCTACTTTTGCCACACTCTGTATACCATATAATTCTCAAATTTTCTTTAAAAAAATCTGCTTTGTCATCATTTGAAGCAATTTATATAAGCTAATATGTAGGATAATTATAATAAAAGATATCATTTATTTCTGTTTCTTCTCCTCTACTGAATTAAGCATAAAGAGATGCTCGTGCCAAATGAGTCCTTACTGTTCATTTGTGTGAATGCTCTGACAAACCCAAAGCCCCATGATCGTTACTTATGCAGTCATCTTTAATTTTTCCGACACAGAACTCTGGATGGTGCATGCGGCACAGACCGCCAGCCACTCGCCCTGGTCCCCTCTCTTCTTCCTGAGCGCGCAGATGCACTGTATTTCCCAGTCTCCCTTGCAGTTCAGGTGTGGCCAGGGGCTACTGTGTACTTGGGTGCTCTTAGGTGCCTGTCTACATTCTGGCTTTCTGAGTGGGAGCCAACCACAGCTCTCTTGAAAGGACCAGGGAGCCCTTCTCATGCTGGTCCTCTGAATGACTGCCTAGAACTCAGCACTGCTGACCTAGAACTTCCCCCCTGGCTTGTGATGTGAAAGGGAAGAGGTTAGTGTCCTGTTCCCTGAGATGCTCAATTTGGAGGTCTATTTGTTATCATGGCACAGCCTGTGCTCACTGAAATGATGTGCGTGTGGTCTTGAGGGCAAGCATCTTAGCTAGTGAGAGTGCTTGGTCGAAGTGAAGTGCCTGCTGTTCACCATGACTTGCTGCCTCCTACACATCTAGTGTGAGCCATGACTCCTGCTGAGTAGCAAATCTTTGAATAGTAGTGGAACACGACACCACAACGTAAACCACTAAATGTTGGTGGGAAAAGTGAAATGAAATTGAATGTGTGTAAGAAGGCAGTGGTTCTCAGCTAAAAGATGAATGTTTTCTATAATTTAATAGTAAAATGCAAGTTTCATGTCAGTCTATTAATAATACCACTAGCTGCTCTATGTACATGAAGAACAGAAGATTTCATTCTTTTTTTTTTTAATTCTCACCGAAGGATATGTTCATTGATCTCAGAGGGAGAGGAAGATGGAGGGGGAAGAGAGAGAGAGAGAGAGAGAGGTGGGTATGAGAGAAACATCTATGAGTTGCCTGCTGTACATGCCCGGATGGGGGGATTGAACCCACAAAATCTGGGTGTACAGATCAATGCTCCAACCCACTGAAACACCCATCCAGGGAAAAAATATTAGTTTCTCAATTCTTGAACTGTTTCAGTAAATGCTTCAACCAGGATTTTAAAGATAGTGTTACAGGTAACACTAGTCCTGAGTTTATAATATTAGTCATATATGTAAGGATCATTTACATTTTTAAATGTACACTTTGCCACAGATCAGGTAAATATTTTATATGTGTTTGAAAACTTGTTAAGTCACACATATGTACAGAAAAGGTGATTATTTTTGATATATTCCTCCTTAATATAATTTGGTTGGTCCAAGTGTAGGATTAATTTGTCTTTTTGATTCTCTAAGACTGTGTTATTAGACTACATATATTGGTATCTTAGATTGTAGAATTCCAGCATATAGAAGAAAGAGCAAAAAAAAAAAAATAAATGATACTTATTTGTGACTATTAAATTTGTGTGGTAGGCTGGAAAATTCCTCCCAAAGATACTAAGTCCTAATCCTTAGAAACTGTAAATGTTACCTTAATTAGAGAAATGGTCTTTGTGGATGTGATTAAGTTAAGGATTTTGAGGTAAGATTACCTTGAATTATCAGAGTGGGCCTAAATGCAATCACAAAGATCCTTTTAAGAGAGCAGGAAGGGAGATTTGACACAAAAAGAAGAGGCAGAAATGTGATCAGGAAGGCAAATTAAAGAGATGCAGCCACAAGCCAAGGAAAGCTGACATTCACTAGAAGCAAGGACTGGATTCTCCCTGTGAGCCTTCAGAGGGAGGGTGCCCCTTCCCACTCTCTGTTTAGGCCCAGAGAAACTGATATTGGACTTCTGCCCTGCACAAGTATGAGAGAATAAATTTCCATAGTTCTAAGTCACCGAGTTTATGGTGATCTGTTACAGCACGCACAGGAAAAACACTCAAGTCCATTTTCTAATGGCTAAGTTTAACTTTGAGAGTTTATATCTGTGATACTTTATCCCAAGCCTCTAGAGACCTAGGTCTGTCTTTCTTTCCTTTGGTCTAGAAGAGCCGGGTATACCTTCCATTGTATTTGGGGTTGTTGGGACCTTTAGGCAGCTCTAGGCAAAGAGCACTGCCCTTCCCCAGCTGAGTTTGAACCATTGATAAATAAGAGAGTACAGTAGACAAAGAACAAATGATCAATTTTTTCACTGATACAGCTGACTTTGCAGATGGGTTTTCTAATAATGAGCTGAAGATTTAGAGAGACTTACCGGCTCTATTCCCAGCATTTGAGAACATAGTCCTCTTCCAAAACTTGGGGTTCGAAATAGGTGAGTGGAATGTATGCTTTCTGTAGGCACTTAGCTCCCAGGAGAATTGAGAGACAAAGGGGCTCAATAAAATTAAATGACTCCTTCTTCCACTGAGCACAGAAATGTCAGGACTGCTATGCTTGTGAGAAACTTCTACATGCTAGGATATACTAAGAGTGGGGAGGAGACATTTCTGATGGCCCCAACCCAAGATAATCAGCCATCCATGGGCAGAAAACATAGCATTCTGCTTTCAGATTAAATGAAATCTTGAAATCTTTCACCTTGACTTGCATTAATGCTTTATGTCCCCGCATTTATATTTAAAAAATTCACACACAAATGAAGAGGATTGAAGACTTCTTAAGGGCAGATGGAAAAGTCATAGCTGTTCTCAGTTCAGAGAGTATCCAGCCATGTCATATGAACAATAGACACATTTATCAAAGAAGATACAAGATACAAGAAAAATTGTACATGGGGCAATGACACCTCAGTCTCCTTCAAAGTTATGATCTTCTTGAGAAAATCTGGTTCATTGGTAGCAGTTTGAATCAAGTCATTAGCAACTTCAGCACAATGTTCCCTCTGGTCTAGTAACAGAAGCCACAGAACAAATTTTGCCACGACAAATTTCATGCCAAGATCCTGCATTAAAATCTCAGACACAGTAGTTTTTGGAACCCCCAGATCAGCTTCTAGTTCTCACACTGTCAGTTGCCAGTCTTTGTGGATTGCAGCTGGTACATGTTCAGCATCCTCAGGTGTTCTGCTTGTTGCAGGCCTTCCTAGATCACTTTCAACAGATTCTCGGCCATCTTTGAAGCATTCGTGCCCCACTTTTATTTATGCCGCACTCGTTGCATCATCCCTGAAAGCCTTCTGAATCATCCACATAGTTTCTGTGGAGGAATGTTCAAGCTTAATGCAAAATTTGATGCAGATTCGTTGCTCTACTTGCTCAGTCATTTTAAATGCAACAGCCACACAGTACTCATGCTCACTCAATGTTGTCTACCGCCCCCACTGACTAGTACAGTGAAGTAATCTTTGTTCATGCATGTGCATTCCAGTCCACTCTCCTTGGCTGCCAGGTTGCATCCATGTTGTGCAAACTGTTCTTGTCATGTTAACAAAGGCTCAATTTTTTCTGGACTGACCTTGCATATATATTTAATGTTTAATAATTATGCCTTTTAATAAAATATATAATAAATTGAATATTATATGTAATCTTTATGAACTTTGTGTCTAAGATCCTAAATGAGTCCAAAGTTAAGTCCTGATTGTTGCTTGAGTTTGCACATGCACCTTTCCTTACACATCTTTTTCTTAAAAAATCTGCCAAAGAAGATTTCTGCTTAATGCAGTCTTCTGATAGGAACTGTCTTTGTAAATGTATTTGTTGATATGTACTAGAAATGTCACTCTTCTATGGACAGATACTGATAAGTTGCCTACTTCTCTTCCCCAAATGACTGTTTCTTGAAAATTAAAAGAACATTGGGTGGAGTGTGATAAGCTTCCAACCTCAGCATGAAGGCTTAGTAATCCAGCTGATAGCTATTTGTCGTTGTAGATGCGTTTATTCTTTCTTTCTTAAGGTTATTTCATCAGCTTGTGTTATGTGTAATAGAAGTTGCTTTTGTTTCCACGTTGAGCCAGAATAGATTGAGTAATAACATTGACAAATACCTTGAACTCACATAGCACCTTTCACCCTAAATCCTTTTTAAATTCTAACTTATTGTCTCTGCAACATTCCAATGACTCAGTGACAAGGGGCATTATTCCCATTTTCAGAGGGAAAAGGGAAAACACAAAAAAGGCAGAGCACATGTGTATCTAGAAATCAGAGGCTTTGACATTACTATCATAATTTTTTTCTTCTAAGAGAGCAGATTGTTTGTTTAGTATCTCTCCTGGTCATTCTGAATGGTTTTGCTGAATGTAGCCTCAGACTTCAGTGAGGTAAGTATTAGCTGGACTCCTATGGTTGGCTTTTCAGTTGTTGAAGTGTGATACAAACAAACACTGAAATGCCTACTGTGTGCAGGGCTCAGTGCACTTCTACTCTGGATCTTTGCCAGTTTGAATGAGGGTCAGAATGGTGGTATTACTTACTTTCTCTCCTGTCCTTGAAATTTGGCTCAGATAAAGAAGTATTTTATGGCCCAGAAAAAATGCAATCATGCTGTTTTCAGGTAAAATCAGGACGCCAGGCCCAGCACCAAGGAATGCTGATCATTTCCAAACAGTTAGGAGATAACTGGTTGAATGTTTCCCGGTCTCAATGGAATGCTTTCTATCCTTCCTAGAGTGTTCCTAAGACTGAGCTTTTCTCTTCATGCTAATACTCAAAATTAGGAGGCATTTTCATTCTCTCTAAGAGCAATGAGTATGAACTAGAGGGACTGTCACCCAGCAGTACCAATCAGCAAAACACATCAATTTGATGATGCACAACACAGGATTATGCACAAAATCTTATTAAACAGAACCAGTGATTAAAGTTCTATCTTAAATCCATATTTCCAACACAGTGGAATTTCTTATGAGGAAGAAATATTTACCTACTTTTCCACTTTTAAACAATTCCTGTCATAATACTCAGCAGAAAATACACTGTGATTCAAAGTTATTGTTGCACCCCTTTAAATTTTATCTTAGTAGACAAGTAAGAACCCACTGATGATCTGGTAACATAACATTGTTATTTGACTTTATTTTTCCTTTGCCTTTATAGGCAGCATGGTTTACAGATATAGGTTCTCATGATGAGTTCCAAAGCTATGCCATTTTTTTTTAAATGGAAAACTTTGCTTTTTAAATTAAAGTTTGTATTTGTTGCACTTGATAAAAGAACATACTGCAGTTCCAAACCCCTAATGACCTAAAACGTCAGGACTGATCACCTACATCCTGGGCATTGACAGGCCCGCACTCTCACTTGCTAATGTGTTGTAGAATGCATCTTCTTATGCAATATTAATTAAATCAATAGGATTTTGGGAGACTCTTCTGTGTGTCCAGTCCATCCTAAAAGTGATAAAATCTGTGAAACATAAGCTTCCTAACTTTAAAGAGCAGGAAATATAGTTGGGAAATTAGGGAACAAAAGAACCCCCTAAGAGAACAGTAAAGGAATAGAGAAAAATAAACCTCAAATTAAGTGCTAAAGGACTTCACTGGGAAGAGAAGAAAGACCTTTCTCCTTGGACAAGTGTCTAATCTGGGAAGCCTTTGTAAAGGAAGTGAATCGGGAAGATAGAGTGGAAGAATGATGGCCTGAGAGGGGTTCTCTGCCGAGGGAGTTGTGTAAGCCTAGAGCATCTGGGGGGAATAGTAACTTAAGCAAGTAACAGATATAAATTTTTAAAAAATCAGTGGTTTCCCAGAATTTTCATATTGTACCTGGTACATATAAAAACGTGAGGGTTTTTTTTAAAGATTTTGTCTTTATTAATTAAAAGATATGTTGTTAACACATAGACATTGTAGCACATTTGTTTATACAGAAAAGCATGAGGAAGAAAATAAAAAATCACCTAGAGATGCCTAATTCAAATTTTTCTTATTTTTTTCCAGTATTTTTTCTCTGCACAAGTACTAATACATATACTTATATATGTATGGAAGAGTACCATACATGATGGGGCAAAAATAGGCTGATAGTTGTTCACATGGAAAATAATGCAATAATTAATACATTATAATACAAGAATAAATTCTGGTTCACCCACTCACAACTGTAAGCCTACCTTTGACCCACCCACTATAACACTACATATTTTTAAGAATTAAATTTCTAAAAATCACCTCTTTCTATTGATCAAGCCCAAATCTCCAAGATTGACCTCTTGGGAATGAGTTATCTTAACAAATTTTCTGCCAATCTGCAGAATTTCCCTTAAAAATTAAGCATTCTGTGTAATCCACATGTTCCTTTCCTATTAGAGTAGGGAGTGGTACTCAGCAAAGAAACAGGAAGCGCATATCTTTCTCATGTCTACCTGAAGTCAAGTAACTGGCCAGATGGAGAAATGGAAATCAGAGACTACACATTCATTTATTTGTCTACTGTGACTTATTTAGTGATTGCATAGTATGTGTTAGGCATGTTGCTAGGCGATGGTGAGATTACAAGACAGACACAATCCAGCTCTCAATGAAATCACTGTGCAAGGGAGATACAGACACCTGACTTGGAAATTCTAAGATAATGTCATGAGTACTACAACAGAAGAAATGCAGGATGTTTTGGTAACTCATAATCTAGGCTGGTTCAGAAAGTCTGTTGTAGGCATCAAATGTAGTAGTGACTAAATGCAGCCAAGAGGTGACTACGAGTTAGCTGTAGGCCAAGGAAGGGATGCATGAGTTTCACGGAAGAGCATGCGTGAATTTTCTCAGTGCATGATACCAAAACCACAACAATGACATCAGTATGGTTGGGGCATAGAGTTCAATGAAAGGTGTCGGGACCCGTAACATAGCTGGAGAGGTCAGAATGACAGCAGGAAGGATATTGTAAGCTATGAGAAGAAGACTGGAATGTTTAGAATAAGAAAGACTCATTAAAATGTTAAAGGATAAAGCGACATGATTGGATTATATGTCCACCCAAAAATCCTATAGAAGATAGTTACTTTCTTAATCCAGCTAGAATTAATTAGTTTATTTATTGAATGCTATTGTGATGCTAAATACTTCACTTACATTAAATTAATGATTATTCACAATAAGCTGGCAAAGTACATGCTATTATTCCAGTTGTGTAGAGGGGAAACTGAGCTACAAAGCACAAATAATTTGTACGTTTCCTTAACTATTGAATAATAGAGAATGCAAAGGACTATCTATTTTACTACAAAACTCTTCCAGGTGGACCAGGCTGCCTTCCAATTGTGCTCAGTACAAACTGTTGGATGAAAATGCCAAAATTTATTTGAAACTTAACTGGAACTGGAGGAGCTTCAAAAAAAGATGAAAAGGTGTGGCAAACGTAGGAGATGAACTGGGCGGGGGTGAAAGAGTTGAGTGAATCAATTCCTTTTAGCAACAGTCTCCACTCTGTTTAGGTCTGCCTAAGTGGGTTTTTATGCTCAAGAACTTGTCAGCCAACTGATATAATCCTTTTAGAATAAGCAAGTTTTCTTTTACAAAGGGGAGTTTAATTACATTGGCAACTCCAAGTAGTCCTCATTTCTTGGATTGTTTGAGTTTCTGGGCTTATCTTAATAGAGGAAATAAAAGTGTTCTACTGGAAATAAATGATGATTGTGATCTTTTTACGGGTAGTCTGTAATTTATATGAGAACTTCTAAAGGATAAATAGCCATTAAGAAAGTTCTAGTAAAACAGATAGGCACTGGAGGAGAGCACCACTGAAAGTTTGGGTGTCTATTTTGCATTGCCTATATATTGTTGTGTTTGAAATCCCTGATTCCTGCATTCTTCCTACAAATCAAGGATAGGTTGTCAAAGCAGCTTTAGTAAACTATAAATAATACTAACCAATTGCTTTTGTTCACAGTGACTATATAGTGTATATGTTTATGATTAAGGACTACCCCAGATACAGAGTTTTCAGCACAATAATTGTTCTTAGAGATCATTTAGTTCAGTCCCCCATTTTGTAATTAGGGACTGAGACTCATCGTGGCTTGGAATCTATTCAGTACCATTGCCTGATTTCCTAAACAAATGTTTTCCACCAAATATGTGATAATTGACTCTATATCACCAATGCTTCTTAAGCCAATCTGATTTTAAGGAACTAAAAGCTCATTCGCACTATTTATTAGACCAAGCTGTAAATCTCTAACTCATTCAAGTATCAATAATGTACTACAAATTCTTTCTTTAATAGGCAGCATAAAAGAATATTCTATTGCTTTGCCGTTTTCCTTTCTCAGAGACATTTTGACTACCGCCATCCTGCTATAACTGGCAGTAGCAAAGAATGCCGCAGTCAGGGAATAAGCATTGTCGAGGAAGTGTTTGATAAAATGCATTAGCTCCGTGGAGAAGCATATCCAGTTATTTCAGCTCACCTGGTTTGACTGCAGAGCATTGCTTCACAGTGAGGAAGTGGAGCATTTAATGTCTTGCTTACCTTCTACATGACCCCTTGGTACCACACCTCTGTTGGGAGACAAAAACAAACATGACAGAACTGAGAATTCCCAAGGGTTGCGGGCCAGCTAATCCTCTCAGAACCAATCCATCCTGATGCCCTTTGACTAAGGTGGGACTCTGTTAGTCTTTGAAAACGAAAACATGCCCTTCTTTATTTCTTTGTTTTCCCTATTTTTTTGCTTAAAAATTACATAATCCAAAATATTTTATGATTAGCACCCTCACCTACTTTCTATTGGAAATTGTTCTCTTCAGAGAAAAACAAATGACAATGAAAGATTTCAGAGTGGGACAGAGTTGCTGGTCTGGGAATAATCAAATGACTGTAAGGTGAAATGACTGCCTTTCATTCACAAGGAAGCATCCAAATGAGGAGCTCAAATCACCTAATGACCATGATTATTTTTTTCTAACAGGGACACATGGGAAATGAGACAAGGAGTATGATGGCTTAAAATATTACCAGGGTACGAATGAGGCTTCCTGGCAGAATCTGAAGCTATCTGGGCCCTCCTACCTGGAAAAGACCATATATACTTTGGCTCACTTTTGTGTGTGTGTGTGTGCTGGAGACATGAGGTTCTCCAGTTCTTAAGAGAGTTCCCAACTCTCAGCACTTACATAGAAAGACTTAATGACTCTGGGTAGAATACAGCTATTGTGAACAGCCCAGATATTTCATCCCTGATTTAACATCCAAGTTTTCTGAATTTATTCAGTGAGTGGCTATTTGGAGACTCTGTTGTGGTCAGACAGCTCCACGGTCTTTAGTGACAAGATGTTTCTTGCATTATGTTCTCCAAAATTCTAAACAAAAAAGCTCGTGCTCAGTCTACCAAACCAGGAAATCTTGGCATTGATCACAATGGCCATGAATACCGTGGTGCCTTAGAATGCACTATGGCCTAAAAAATCCGGTAGCAGAGTAGAACATCAGACTCTAGAACCTGACCACACGTACAAGGTCTGTCTGGAAAAATCCAGCCATTGTCAATATATCAAGAGCAGTTTGAGTGATATCAATGTAACTTGGCAGCAAAGGAGAGTGGACTGGCATGCTGCATGTGCGAATAATAACCACTTTACTGCACTAGTCAGTGGGGGTGGTAGATGCCACTAAGTGAGCATGTGTGTTGTGTGGCCAGCACATTCAAAATGACTGAGTAGAACAACAAATGTGCATCAAATTTTGTGTTAAGCTTGAACGTTACTCTGCAGAAACTGTTCAGATGATTCAGAAGGCTGCACCTATGGGCCACTGGTGATTGGCAGCTTCATGATGATGTACCTACTCATGCATCAAATCTTATGCAGTTTTTTGGTGAAATATCAAATCTCCCAGGCATCTCAGCCCCCCTTTGCAGATTTGGCATTCTGTGACTTCTGGCTCTTCCCAATATGAAAATCACCTTTGAAAGGGGAGAGATTTCAGACTGTTGATTTGATTCAGAAAAATATGACAGGGCAGCTGATGGTAATTGGGAGAACTGTGTGAGGTCCCCAGGTGCCTACCTTGAAGGGGACTGAGGCACCATTGTCCTATGTACAGTGTTTCTTTTATCTTCTTCAATTAATATCTCTATTTTTCATATTACATGGCTAGGCGCTTTCTGAACAGACCTTTTTTTGAACCCTTGCTCCACTACTTATTAGCTGTGTAACTTATTAGCTGCTTTTCTGGCTTCAGTTTTCTCATCTGTACAATGGGCATAAGAGCATCTGCCTCATGGGTTTTCGTAAAAATCAAATAAATTAATATGTACCAACTTAGACTACTGCAGGGTACACAGTAAGTACACACAAAAAATATTGGTTCTTATTTTATATGTGCTCAATCCAGGTGAACACAGAGGCATAGGAAAATGAATGAACTATTGGTGACCACAAAGCAAGTCACTTAAAATTTTAAACACTGGAAGTGTTCTTCAAGACTACCTTTTTAACAGTTCCGGGGCATAGTTCACATGTGTCGATGGTGCTTATGGAATCATGCAGCTGAATTCTGCTTTGACTTTCTCCCTGTGGTTCCCTAGTATCATGGTCTTTTTTTTTTTTTTTAATTTTATCTGTTTTTTCTGCTTGTTTCTCCTTCACAAATAATATTTTTACTCTTATGGTTTGTATTGATTTCTTTTGGCACCAGTGAATAGAACATAATTTATCCTAGGACAATTGAAAATGAGAACAAGTGTATTCTCTCCTCACTGGTTAGTCACAAATCTAAGACTCCTGTGTGGTTAGAAGTGCAGCAAATTAACATACAAACCCAAGTGATTAAGTGAGTCCCTCCAGAATTGGATGGAAAAGTTATCTAAATGGCTGTTGTTGCTGCTGCTACTGAATGTGTGTGGAATTTGCCAGTCTTTTAAAACAGTTCTTTCTTGCCTTTTTTTTTTTTAATGAAAATCAAATCAACTGGTAATTATTGAGCATGTACTATATGCAAGGCACCATAGGAACATGAGATTACAAGAGAGGCATTCTTCAGAGAGATAGTGAGCAAGCCCTATGTTAAGCATATAAATTGATGCATTTGATTTTTCCCTCAGAAATTTTTAAGTGTACTGTGTTCAGAAAATGAAGGACTATTAGACAAGTAGAATGGAAATCTATTTCAGTTGAAACTAAAATCAATTTCTATGAAAATATCCAAATTCACCCATAAATTAAAGGCCTGTTTATTGGCGGAGGGGGAAGCCCAGATGTCAAAAACTGGGGCTGGAGAGACCCCTAGCTTTCCTCCAGGATTTCAGCCTACAAAAGCTTACAGCCACAAAGCCTGCCAAAAGGATTAATTCCTGAGTGGAGTTTTCCAAGCTCTTACAATAGCAACTTCAACCATCTCTTCTGCCTCCCGTGGGGAAATGTTATGCTAAACACACTCTGTTGCTGTCTGCCTTTGCCCTGCCCAGCCCTTCCCTAGCCTTTTGTCATTTGGCCAGGTTAAAACAAAGCCAGCTCACACTGATAGGTGCCAGGCACTTTCAAAATGCTCCATACATATTAACTCAGTTAGTCTGTAGACCAAGGTGGGTTCTGCTATATTACAGATGGGGAGACTGTAATAGAGGATTAAAGGGTTGCCTCAAGTGACACAGGAGGAAGAGCAGAGCCAGAATTCAGACTTGGACCATGCACCTCAGAGCTTCTGGTCCCTTTAGCCCCACCACCCCAGCCTGGCCACAACGCCACACCTTGTGAGCAGTCTCAGTGGCCACAATGGCTGCACCCATGGGGCAAGTGTTTGCATTTTAATTTTCTCATAGAATTTAATGCAGTTTCAGAATTTTAGGGGATTAGAAAAAGACTGAAATTGAGCACCTGAATTTGATTAAGAGCGTTTCACAAAGTAGGTCTCTAAGTGGCATTGTCCCTTCACAAGAAGAAGCCCTGAGTGGCCCTGGACAAAATCGTGACATGAATGAGATTCCATCCGGGAAGTGGTAGCTCCAGCATCCCACTGTTTACGGAAACCTATTACTGGCTGCTTGGGATAGAAAGTGAGACCCTGAGGGCATGGCGCCTCTGAAAGCACTCTACCCATGGCCTGAGAAAATGAGAAGTAGTTGTCACTGCTGATGAGACAAGGGGTGGAAGTGGTCAGAAAGGAAAACAGTAACATGGTCATGCCAGGAACTACAGGGCTGACAGGTCAAGCGAAGATGCTCCCAGATTGTTGGGGTAGGGTAGGGTGCAGGGGCGGAGGCTGTCTGTGTAAAAAAAATATATTCAAGTGCCTAAGAGTTGGGCTCTTAGCATTTCATTTGAAGGTGTTTGCATTGTTTCAGTGTGAATGCCATTACTACCCATCTCCCTGCTCTCAGCTCCACCAGTTCGCTGGGTCCCATCCACACATCCCTTATGACGTGAGGAAGTGTTGGGTGGAGATCTGGGAAGGGCAGAGTATCATCTCTGGGCTTATCAGGGACCTTGGTAGACAACGCAGGAGCAGAGAAGCAGAGGAGCTCGTGGGAGATCTTGCCCTGTGGAAATTTGCAGAAATACAGGGGCAGCCCTGGATGTACACGAGCCTTGGAATTGGGGGAGTTTGCAGAAATATCATCTAAATTTCAAGGGACAGGGTGGCCCCAGCTGTCATGGAGATGGTGTGTCTCCTAATCTGGGTGTACTTCCTCTTCCTAAACACCCAGAGTTCTCATGAAGCCACTTATTCGGTGCACTCCAAATTTAGCTTTAACAATTTCTTGACTGCATGGAAAATTGATTCACTGTCTGTTTTCGATATTTCGTATTCCCTTGACCCTTTATCAGAGTTGCTTTTTCCTTCATCACAAGAAAGAAAAAGAGAGATACAGAGAGCGAGAGAGGGAGGGAGGGAGGGAGGGAGAGAGAGAGAGAGAGAGAGAATGCAGTTATTTTTGTTGGTGAAGCTCTCCTGAGAATCTTTCATTTTTTCCTGGAAATGACCTGGGGCTCCTTGTACACAAACACCGAAACCTAATAGTCATATTATCACTGCATTCCTAACCCTAGAAACTCTTAGCATGGGTGTGGGTTTACACAACAGGGAAACCAGCAATGACCTGGTACAAATGCTAATTAATTGTTTGAAAAAATTCAAGGATAATGCTGCAGTGATACAAAGGTGTGGGTGAGTGTCTGTGTGTCTATCTATGTGTGTTTCTCTCAATCATCTAGGTATGTTTAACAATGGACGCAAAGTTCAAGGCAAAAATGGCGTTGGGGGAGGAAGTTTCCATGGATGGATAGAGAAAATGGCTCCCGTTTCCAGGGAAATTGATGACTCACTCTGTCACCTGGTCTCTGTGTCCTCTCCTCCACTTCTAAAATGGGGGCTAGAACATTGAAGGACATCACTACTCAATTAATAATACCTCTAAGATACATGAGGATAATACAATAACGTGCACACATCCATCCTTGAAAGGAAGGATTCGAGGTGGGGGGATTTATGTGAAAATAGACTTTCAAGACTTCCTGTGACTGATTCTATAATCATATTTGAAGGAACAAAAGCAAAATCATGTCAAATAATAAGACTAAAAGAGAGACTCAAGTTATAGTGAAAAGGGAAGAGAATAGAATGAGGACAAGGGTAGGGGAAAAACACTAATATTCAACAAGGAAAGCATGTATGAACTTTATGTACTTTTCTTTTTATTTTTTAAAGAGAATTGCTAGACCACATTCTAGCTTCTGCCGCCTAAGATTCACTTTTAAGTCCATCTCCAGAGATACCTGTGTAGTTGGGGCCATTCAGCATTCAAAGCACAGGGACTTGCAGATAAACAGATAAGAAGCCTTGCTGTCTTTGCCTTAAAAAAAAAAAAAAATCTTTGGCAGATGTTCTTTAAACAGAGTATGTAAAATTCAAGGAAAAAAATAATCTAACCTATTTTTTCTTTTTTCCCTTTGGAATAATCATTATTGTAGAAAATAGAAGTTTCTGATGCATTCATTTCTGATTCAATTAAACAAATATTTTCTGCTTGCTCACCATCAAAATGAGGAAGCTGCTTGCCCACAAATTCTCTAAAGGAAGATTCAGAAGAAAAGGGAATTGCAGTTAATCCCTTCCCAGGTCACACCTTAAATAGGTCTCAGCTAATAGGGAAGTTTCTTATATTTAAAATACAAGTGCACATTTTAGCACATGTTGAAGGAATTAAAGCTGAAGGAGTAGAGTCAGAAGTTCAATCCCACATTGAAGGGATTGAAAAATTAAGTACAGAACAGTATCTTCCAAACTATGTCAGAGGGTCTGAGAGATTCTATTAGATGCACCCAGAAAAATAAAAAAATATATAGGTTTTCCTCAGTTAAGTAATTCTGGAGAGGCTGAGATAAAGTTACTACCATCTTTGAAACTTTGGAGTAATTAGTAGGCTAATATATATTGTGCGTTTCCAAGAGAGGGTTGTGTAGAGTACGTGGCAATTTTTAAACATGAAACTTTCTGGCAGCACAAAATACTATCTCATATATTTAAGAAAAGCAGGTTGGAAAATACTAGCATAGAGCAGAATTGCTCTTGAAGCTTGGTCTAAGTTTTCTGCGTAGCTTATATCATGTTAATAGCTTGCTAGTGTCCCCAATATACACTGGCCATCCAATTTTATTTATATATAGTCATATGTGGATTTAATGTTTGTGTTCAGATGTCCATACTTCTTGACACCAAAGTGTGATCATTAATAACCCTGGGGTGATGTGCAGTGAATAGTGAAGCAGGAAAAGAAATCTGAGTTTAGTTTTACAGAGGAGGCCAGGCACCGTGTGCTGAAAGCATGACATTCAGTCACAGCTCGAAACAGAGCTTGGAAAATGTTCTTTTGTGTTTACAAAGGGCACACGGTGTTTGGGAAAAGTCACGATGTTTTTCCCTCTTAAGGTATGTACATTGGGGGGAAAATCTGCTTTGATTTCAGAAAGGAAATCTTAATTGTTTCTAAATAGCCCTGCTTCTCAATGTGGAGCTCTGCCTCTGTCCAGCTGTGTGTGACAACCCCAGTGGGTTCTTCTGATGGCAATCCCATACCTGTCCTGGTCATAGGAGGCCTTTGGCGGAAGTAGGGAGTCACGCAGTTGACACTCTCTTTGTGGTAATGCCATTTTGTCCCTGTCTAGTTCAGGTATATTGGAATTGAGTGCTTAAAGGTGAAGCTCCATATCAGGAGTAGAGGATTTAGAAGCAAGCCATCTGAAGTGACACAGAGATTTTAGTTTAATGAACTGTAATGGTTGCCCGCTGTGGGAATAATAGGGAGGGATATTGATATGTCAAGCAACAGGTACTGAAAGATCCCAAGTTAACTGTATCACAAATAACTATTCTTTAAAAACAAAAGAAAACCAAACTTATTAGGAAGGGAAGAAGATATTAAGCAGAGTAAAAGCGGGAACTACTTGTACACTATTTCCCTAAATTATGGCATCCAGAATATGAAGGAAACGGAACAGTTGTATATTGTGGCAGGAAGACAGCAAATGAAATTGGCTCATTCATAATTTTAGTCATATTTTCCAGAATCAAAATTCAAGGAGGGAGTTTATTCCCACCATATGGATTTTTTTTTCCTCTGCTGCATTTTGTCTTCCTTGACAACCACGCAGAAATCACTCCGGCAGAGGTGAGTGATACAGGCTTCATGATGCACCTCATCAGTCATGTTGGACACACCCCAGGGCGATTACCATTCTGATTCAGGGCAGGATAAAAAGTTCAGTGCACAATGTGGATTTTGGGAGGTGATCTGGGAGCATTAACCATACAACTTTGGCAGAAACTGTTTTGTGAATGTGTCAGTGATATCTCAAGTACATGAAAAACCAGCTTTGCTGTCCCTTGATATGAGATTAATTTTTTTTATTTCTAGAGCATTTACCATTGTAAAGTGGACAAATACTATCCCTGTTTTTCAGCTGTAGAAACTGAAATGCTAAAAGGTTAGGCAACGTTCATAAAGTTACATGATGAGTCATTTTCTGAATCAGGAAATAAACTGGTGGCTCTGATTCCCTTTTCCCTGATTCTACCAGTCGGCAGAAGTCATTTAACACTGTTTGCCGAAGTGTTTTTTATTGTCTTGCAATGGACACTGAACAGGTTTTTTCAGACTTAAAAATTACTAAATGTGACATATGTTAGGGAGCAGAAATCAACCAACAACATTAAGTCATGCAACAAGTTTTATTGAGTATTGATAGGGTATAGGAGCCAAAAGTTTTCAGTTCTAATTTAAACTCTACTCATGATTCAAAAATATGCACATAGCATCATTTTGCCTCTGGTGAAATATGAATAATAATTCCTGCAATAGATTTTATAAAAATATATGATGATATTGCCTGTATGTTTTGAGCTAAATGGATAGAGGAACAATGCAATTTTTAAAAAATGACCATGTCATTTCCCCCTTTGCTGATACAACTTTGGTAAGTTTTTTATGAAAGTTCTATGCAATAGTATCTAAGTTTAGCGTATGTGTGTATACTTGCTTGTAAAGAGGATGTGCCGTATTACTATGCTAAACATTTTCACATATACTGTCATATTTGGTCCCTGTGACAGCCACTTTCATATTCTTCCTAGTAGGGGATTGCATCTAACCAAGTAACTTGACTTTTCCCCCAGAGTTTCTTGGTTATCACTCATTAATATTGTTGTCTTCAACACTATGTTCATCTTCCTTCTCCAGTATAGCCCTTTGCATGATCAGAAATTCAAAGCTGTGCCTACAATTGGAACACTTTTTCCAAGGCTGCTCATTTCAAAGGGACTTTACCAAATAATAAAGAAAAAATAAAAAGCACATACACATAGAAAAGACAAAAAAAATTACAGAAGCCTTGTTACACACCGCTGATTTCTGATTCAATTACTGCTAACTAGAACTCAGCGTTGATGAGATTCCAAATGCCATTTTGAAGAATCCACAGTGTAGGTCTCATATGCTTATTCTATGTCCCTGTAATTTTTATATTCTAGTTTCTGGCCTTGATCCATATGGGAGAAGCCATTAAATGAGCCACCAGAGAAGCTCCCTCCTACATGTCCTAGCTTTTTGTTCCTCTTGATAGTTAGTGAAGCCTCTTGGTAGATTTCCACCTGCCTCAGTTGTCCTAGAAGGAAACAAGAGGCTGTAACCACCTTCAGACCAGCCAAGAAGGACGGCCAGCCTCTGAGGGCCCTTCACCATGCTGCTAGTGAAAATGAGACAACCTCATGGATGAACTGGGGCAGATGCCAGAGCACCTTGGTTCCCCACCCATCTGACCACCACACTACTTCTTCCATGGCTGTGGGTTTCTAGACTTGGTTTTAGTCAAGAAAAAGGTTTCCTTTGTAAGCTGATGTTAGTCTCTTCATTTAACAAATGAGAAGATTAAGAGTAACTCAGAAAGGTGAGTAGCTTGCATATAAAAGCTTGAATTTGGTCCCATTGCTGTTGAATGGGAATGCCCTTGTTTGTGCTGCAGGTCGGCCTGCTCATGTCAAATAAGTATGTGGCCACTTGGAGGACTGCAGAACGGTCAGGCCTGGGTGGTCCAGTGGGCACGACCAGCAGCTAACTTCCAGAAAGCTCTGAACAAGCCACTCTGGTGAGCTTTAGCTTAAAAGATATCTTCAATGAAGAGCTACCAAGAGTAAGGGAAAATTAACTACAATCTGGCTCTAAGAATTAAAAATTACAATAAAAAAGGACATGATGAGTATAAGACATGTGGTAAAACATAGCATCTCACTTTAAAAAACCCTACATACTAACATCCTACTCTAAGTCTTCATCTGACCTTTTCTGAAAATGATAAAAATGTCATATACATCATTAGTTCTCCTTATTTACTATTGTTCTATTCTATAAAATTTCCTGGAATACTTAAACCGTTCCTCGAAATACCGAGTTAGATTCCTACAAGCCTCATCACATTTTCATCAACCAACTAATACATAACTTTGTTTTGTATATGTCTTGTGTAAAAGCACCTTAGTTAATATTATTGTTGATTGATTAACATTGAACTCAGAGCCAACACCCCAATAAATCTTGTTTAAACAAAGCTTACCTAACACATACTGTCTGCAGAAAGCCCACCAGAACTATCTTGCACTTAGAAATAGTAGGAAGCTCTTCCTCTCTGTGCTCGGGGTTCTTTTTAAGCATTGAATCCCAACAAAGAGCACAAAATGCAAAAAATGTGACACCAAATCCACCACAGGAGGGACACTTATCTGTAGTGTGAGAGCTGATAGGAGAAGGCAGAGCAATACTCTGTTCTGCCCACACTGGGGATATGATAGTAGGGCCGCGATCAGAGAAGGGGGAGAATCGGAAGATGGTTTTGCACGTCTGCCAGACTTTCGTTTCGACATCACTGTTGCTGTCAGGTCCTCCCACTAGCTGTTTCATACCAGGTGCTGGAATCCCACGCAGTCGACACGACGATCAGTGCTATTAAGTGAAGTGACAGAAAAATAAGTGAGAGAGCAGCAGGGTTATATCTCCAAGTGCCTTGAAATTCATACTTGGAAAACAAGTAGTGAGAATCGTGTAACAAGGAAGTTCAGAGCACCATGAGCACTGGTGAGTTGATAAACGGTAGCCTTCACAATATAATTTTATTATCAACCGGGCTTTTTTCACCATCAAAACTCCGTGTAAAATGAACATTGCCAAAAATTATACATTATGGTCTCTTTGACAGTCTGTGGATTGCAGCGTGCTTGATTTGTCTTGCAGAGGTTTGGCGGCAGTTTAAAGGGTACTACGAGTGTAGGGTAAAGGGTTGGTAGGGGAAGGGCAGTGATAACGTGAAATACATTGTGTGATACAAACTGATTGCCACGTAAGCCAATAATACTTGAAACAGTACGGACCAGCCCTGGGATTGTCCACTTTGGGTTGCTCAGGGTCTAGGAGGAGATCTGTCTCCCTTCGAGCCCATGAGATTGGAAGTTCAAGAAAACTGAGTCCATGTATAGCAAAGCCAGTCTTCTTACAATTTTTTAACCAATAAATATTGTGTGGGAAATCAATCCATATGTTTTCAAGTCATTTATGCAAGTTGACTAATTAACATGCTCATTGGTAGGAGCTGCCTGATGTCTTTGAAGTCAGGAAAATATCCTGTGCCAACAGCAGACAGACTTAGACACCAAAAGGTCAAACTAAGTTTGAAATTTTGCAACATCCCAAAATGTAATTATTCTAAAAACAAATGGTTATAAACCCCCCTGCTGATTATCATATGGTAGAAAAATAAGGAATTCTTTTGCTCCCTTTTATTTTTGAAAAATCTTTGCCTATGTGTCTTCCTAAACTTGCCTCCAAGTTATGTTGGACAGGAGCCTAGATTATTGACATTTGCAATAAAATCTTGTCAGCTTGTAAAAAATTATTAAATTAATGAATGCTTATGTTTTTTTCTAATTGAAAATAAAGCATAATGATGAAGATACATTTTTGCTTCAATCACATCTAATTAATTGTAAGAGCTGTAACTATCATTTCCATTTTGTGGATTTAGAAATCAAGATCCAGACAGATTGAGTAGCCTGTGAAAGCATATCCTAATGGACTAAGTTAAACTTTGCCTGATACACTTTACAACTACTTGATGGAAAACAGGTATAAAGGAGATAGCTGATAGATTTAGCCCTAATAAAATTCTAACCCAATATTAATTGGTTTACCTTTCTATGTATGGTAGCAAGAGAATGGGACCTTGGCGAAAAATATGAAAATGAGGAACACTAAAGTAATTCACAGTGTTTGTACCGTAAAGATGACTAAATTTGAAGCTGAAGGTCCTACATTCAAATTCTATCTTCCACCTATTATTAGCCCTATGAGCTTGGGCAAGTCATTTGATCTCCCTTAGTAAGTGGAAATAATGAGACCTTAGAGGTTTGTAAAAAGAAAATGTCATTAAGGACTGTTTTTTTAATTAAAATTGCCATACGCATGTAAAATAATAACAATAATTATAAAAGTATAGAAACAATAGGGAGCTCCTACCTGTAATGATGCAGAACATCATTGAATTTGAAGTTGTTATTTGTTTATTGTATTTGTTTAATGTTGCAGTTTAATTTTTCCTCATTCTTTTTGTGGAATATAAATTTACCAAAATATAAGAGGTACATGATTCAATAAATTATTTTTGAAAAGGATAAAACTCTTCACCTATGTCTCCACCTTTCATCATTTTTTCAAAAAGGTGCTTTACCTTGTTCGCTCTAAAGTTAACACTTCCTTAATACCTTAGAAAAGCAGTAATTAATAAGATACACAATGGCCTTTCAAATAAAAAAATTCTTCAGGAAAAAAAAAAAGGGATGGGAGTGAGACAGGAAGAAAACAAGTTATTCAGTTGGAAACAAGCTGCTACCTGCCAGAACAATCCATGGAAATCTCCCCATTGCTGTGTGCATTGTGTTTATGCTGTAATTAAAAAGGGATTAAAAAGAACTAGAGCATAGCACCTTGATTGCTGTTCGCCTTCACACTCAAGAACAGGAAAGGCACCTTGTTACATTTAGCCGGTGGCATTCAACTAAGCCCAAGCTGTCTAGCCTGGCCTGTGGGCTATGAGTGCTTTGATAAAAGGTGGACAGTTAGTTTCCTTCTTTGAAACAGTTCCAATAAAATAGAGGGGGGAAACTAATTTTTTTTTAAGCCAGAAATACCATGTGTAAGTAAGGAACTTGAGACACTTTGTCCTCCTTCCTTCTGTTAATATGATGGTTTGAGCTTTCGAATTGGTAATTCTCAATGTATTGGTTCTCTTTACATGCCCTATTGAGGTCTCAGATAAGATATTTTCGTTCTTTCAAAGAACATATGACACTGTGTGAGAGCCCTGCTAAACTTTAAGTCCTGGGAATTCAAAACCTCTTTCCCAGCTGTTAAAGTGCTAGTTAACTACCATTTTCCCTAAATAGGAAGGTTACTTCTCTGCTCTGTCGTCTCCCTGCTTCTCCTTTCAAAATGAATCTCATTGTGTTTAGCCAGAAATGGGGCTTTGTGGCAATCAGAAGATTCCAAGGTGGTGGAGCTAATGCACCAGCCCCGCAGGATTCCAGCTTTCCATAGTAACACCCAACTTCCCTTCTCCACCACCTCCTTCTCGTCCACCCAGACAACTCTAATCCTACCTCTGGGGTTACCCTGAGAAGGCCACCACTTCGGCTCTCAGACAGAATCTTTCTCAAACAAATGTTTAGCAAGGTCTCTTTTACTCTTTAGCGTGGTGAGCAAAGGAAGGGCTTGAGTCTCCTAATCCCCTGGGATCCCCCATTGTTAGATGCTGATAGACAGTAGTCGAGGCTTCGACTGCTGGGGCCCAACGTGCATGGGGACTGACACTCCATGATCTCAAACCTTAGGTGGCTTGATTGGCTGCTCCCCTCATGGGTGACTGTGACTCCTGATTGCCACCCACTGCAAGTCTCTTCCTCTGTGTGGCAGCAATCCAGGAACATTCCATGAGGGTTACGACATTTTCCTCTTACAATAATGGGCTTTACCTTTCTCTTGGTTCCATGAACTCTTTAAATGCCAACGTGATTCACATGGGAGGAACTCGTCCTACACTCTTCAGTGAAAAGCCTAAAGATATATACGGGCTTTTCTCCCGTGAAATGGTGCGATGCTTATCTTTTTTAAAATAACGTACTTTGTGCTTATCATCACATTATCAGTTTGCGTAGCCAATCAGTCTGTGAATAAAAAGGCACAAGGCATGTACGACATTTAGAGAAGTTGTTGCCTATAGCTCTTGCTTTTTTTCTTACCTGCCTTAGAATCTCCTGAACTACGGTGAAGAATACCCCAAGAGTTAGTTCTCTGTGTCCGTATATTGATGGATAGTTCACTAACCATGTCTTACTTTGCGGATGATTTGCAGCAGTATCAGACCAAAAGCAACTTGCCTTTCACATAGTCTGACTATATTTCCCGTAAACATTAATCTATAAAAGGTTATCTCTTTGAGACGCCTATTTACCCCACCTGAAGTCTGAACTACATTTTAAATTACAAAAGAACAAATCAGAATAGATACGCACATGTGAAAAAGAATAATGAGATAGTAATACCTTGAGAAAGAACTGTACTAAACATTTTAATATGCATGCCCAACTCTTCACTGAGAGTTTCCTATCCTAACACTATCTTGTCCCTTAGTAGGGGCAAACTCCCCCACTTAGGACTTAGATTCCATCCACCCGTGTCTACTTAGGGATATCATTCAGCAGTTTTTCTCTGTCTTGCCTATATCATCAATAGTCCCATGTCTCCTGGATCTTTCTCATCTATGTACAAACATGCTATTATTCTTCTCCCATGTTAAAAAAAAGTTCCTCTTTAAACTTTTTTTTTATTAGTACTTCAGCTAATGCTCCATTCTTCTTCCCTTTGTAGACAAAGTCCTTGGAAATGTTGAGAACATTCGAAGCTTCTAACTTCTCCCTCTCTCTTTTGACTTAATGCAACTGGTCTTTATCCCACCCCCCTACCCTACCCCCACACCAAAAATGACTGTTCTTGTCAAAGTCACAAAAAAATCCTCATGTTGCTAAATCCAAAGGCCATTCTGAATCTGTATTTCACTTAAGCTATTAGTAGCATTTAACACTATTGGACCTGAAATGTGTGAGTTGCAATTAGGATGCACCCTTTCTAGGACCTGCAGCTTCTACTGCCTCTTGTTGGTTGGTTACCCCAGATCTGCAGTCCAGACCTGATACTTGTTGGAGGTGTGGATGGATGAATGAATGAATGACTTTTCTGTTCTACACTTCACCTTAGGTCTTCTACCAATAGCGTTATTAACTGTGAAGAAAAAGTATAGACTTATGCCTTACTCATTTAACTACCTTCAGAATTATGTCCTTGTCACAACTTCGTTGATAAGATTCTGAAAGGCAGTTTTTTCCCAAGTTCCCTTATTTGCAAAATTAAACACTACAATTTTATCCTCATGCTTCAGAAAGTAAAAGTTGTACTGTATAGTCTGTTGTGCAATTCTGTAAAATTGTAATCTATGAAAGAATGACTTTGATGCCAATAATCAACAATACATTTACAGTCATGCCTAAAGATGTCTAATTAATTTGAATTATTGATCTAAGCAATTTAATACACAGTGGTTGGAATTAATCAGGTTTATGACCTTTCTGTATCCAAGGCCTCATGAGACAATCACGAATAAAATATTTTCTCCTGCATTTGTTTTCCAGCTTGGCCCCTGCCTCTCCTACCCAGCATCCTGCTCTGGGCCTGGCACTAGCCCATGTGATTGACCTGTATTCTAACAACCAGGAAGCATGATGCCCAGCAGGTTCCTAGCCTGTCTGATCCTGCCCCAATGCTTGGTAACCAAGTACTGCTTTACTGATTGTGGTCTACTTTACTCCACGCTTCCTGGTTCCTGATCCTGGCTACAAACTGGTTTTTAAAATATTCCTAAACTTTTACTCTAGAAGGTGAACTTCCTGTAGTAAGAGGACTCTGACAATAAGATTTTAATTTAATTTATTAATGCAGGAATGAAACTATTGACCAGAATTGTCATATAAATTATTTCTGTGCCTTTGGATGTATACATCAGTAACACAGTATCCTATATTTTTTTCACCATCTGGAATTTACACTGGGCTAGAGTGACTTAGATTGGCACTGATAATCCCTGTATTATAGGAGATTATTACTTGTGACATAATGTACTTGTTTCCTGGTTAAGAATGAGTCAGCAGGAAGAATATGAGTAGGGATGTGAGGTAAGGAACCTATATTTCTGTGTACAGAGTAATTTATTGTTATGTGGTAGTTTGATATAACAACCACTTAATAAATGTAAGGAGATTTCTTTTCTCATTAAACAACAAGACAAACAAGAAGAAGTGGGAGGAGGAGTAAGAGATGTAGAAAAGGAAGGAGGAAAGGAGTGAGGGGGGAAGGAGGGAGGAAAAAAGAAGGAAGACAGGAGGGACTGATGGAGGAAGAAAAAGATAGAAATCATTTCCTTTACATAAGACCCATTAATAAAATATTACAGATAATTTGAAAATTTATTTAAAGAATTTAGTATTCTCTCCATAGAGATTGTTTAACTCCAGTGATTCCCAATGAAGTATCAACTAAAAATTAACTTGAACTTGTTGCATAGAGAGGCATAAACTGAAAGAAATTGATTAAGCTCCTAAGAACTCATAATATAATAAAGGAATCATCACATTAGACTTTGAGTACAAGTCCTGCTTCATGAAGGTTTTCAAAAGGGATTGATTATTGTGGTCAGAATAAAGTAATATTGTGGGCATTGTTTTCTTACTAGTTCTGGTTGCTGGTAAACTGTATGACCTTAACTATCTACCCAGGCTGTTATTTCTACTTCTGAAACATACAAATCCTGTAACTTATTTTGTACAAATCTGAGGTACTTTTGAAGCACCACATTTATGATACCATAACTATTAGTGGCAGTAATGCCACAGAAGTTCCTCATTTAAAGAAAAAATCTTTACTAACATCTACTGACAATACATACATGTAACAAAGTCTAAGATCATATATGGCCCTTGTTGATGTGCATGTATCAGAATTCTCAGAAGAGAAGCCAGCATTTGACTCAGCAGAAAGATTGATCCCTAGCGCTGGATCCTCCCATTTGGAATAATGTTCCAGACAGTTTGTACTACCACTCCCTGTGCTGAATAAAGACATGAATTCTGTTTTAATTATGTGTCATTCTTTCCTTAATGCAAAATTCCCAGATGTGTAGCATAGGAAGTCTTTGAGAGTTATTTTAGGGGAATCAAGGATTAGACACAATAGCTGAATTCTTGGAAAACTAGCCATGTGCCTAATTTTTCTCATGGTAAACCATTCATGGTCCCTATAATAGACAGCTGATGCTGTAAAAAAAAAAAGTTAGACCAAAGAAATACTTGCTCAAAATAGGCCTAAACTATATATACATTTATTTCAGGCTTCAAGCATCTGCTTGCCAGGGTTGAGTTACGCCTGGGATGGGGAAGAAATGCTGGCTTGGTAGTGGTTAAGTAAAGTCATCATTTCTAGTTCTATGAAATGTGGAAGGATCAAGGATCAATCAAAATGTTATGTTACTGAATGCTTGTGTGTGTTTGAGTGTGTGCACATGTGCAAATCTTGATAAAACTCGAATCTGAATTAACAGACTTTCCTATCAGTATTTAAAACAGTATATTCTATGAGCTATACTTATATTAGTTCTCCCTTCTCAATCTTGGAATAATTGCTCATTTGTAATACCCAGTGAAGAAGATATATCCAGACTCCTGGTCATGATGTAATAACTTCTTGATTGCTCCAGAATGTGGTGGCCGTTGTTTGAATAGGCTCAAGTATGCACTACGTGGATTTTCAGGTGTCTATTGTGTTTCATGGTGTTTTGGATCCCTTCCTGAAAAGAATCTGTGCTTCCAAAACAGCTTCAGTAATAATGTGCCCAGATTAATCTGTCATCACCGCATCAACACTCTTTGCAGCAAGAAGTTCAGAAATTCAGTTTTCCTGGCTTCTGAACAACCCTGTGGGTGCGGAACAGAAAGGTAGCCTAGCTGGAGCCCCTAGGTCACATATTGCTAAGAAGAAATACAAGTGTATCAGACAAACTAAAATCAAAGAAAATGAAAATTATTTTGGACGAAACACATCTTGGAGAGTTTCTGTAAGAATAACACAGAAGTCTGTCATCAACCAGGTGTAAGTCATTCATAATTAGGGTTCTGCGCGAGATGACTCATGTCTCTTGGATAAATGAACATAAAAGCAATTAGCAGGGTGTGAGTTATTTGGTTTCTAAATGTCCTGACAGTTATGACAACCAAAGGTATATTTTTATCTGTCCAATATTGGTTTAATGTATTCAGCATTAAATTAACCCTTTCTTTCCTTCAGTCAGTCAGAAACTTTTTTTTTAAAACCTTCTTTTAAATACTTATGAGTACACTTTCTGTTTAAGGAAAGAGAACATGACAAAATGATGTGATTCCAATAAGAATCCGCCAAATTGGATGTGCCATCCCAGTGAGCATGTGCAATATAATGCGGAACTTCACGTCTCATGATGGACAGCCAAATGCCTGCTCAGCGCACACCCCACACATGAGGGACTGAGAGCTGATAAATTTAATTACTCTGAGTTCTGCAAAGGACACTTCACACACTCAAGGCTGTCTCATTTCCTTGCTCAAGTGAAATTTATAGCCTAAGATGCACACACTGACACAGGCAGAGAGAACTGAGCACCATGAAGAGATTAAGAAATTAATCATATCCCAGTGATTTATTCCTAGAGTTTATCTGAGTGTTTACATAACAGCATAGGAGGCAGCTAGACCACTGTTTAAAAGGAAAGTGTTCGAAGTATGACTGAACAAGGTCCAAATACTGGCCCTGTAAATTTCTAGTTGGATAACCTCGAGCAATTTAATTTAACACTTCCCTCCCATGCCTCAGTTTCTTGCCCAGTAGAGCTATTGTGAGGATTAAATGCAACAATGCTTCCTAGATCAAAAACTTCTTGAAGAATATCCTTGTTCAACAGTTTCATTCACTGGTAAAGCTCTTGTATCCAGCACAGTGCCTAACACATAGTAGATGTTAGGTCAATAAATATGTAAAATGTTTACCATAGTCTCTGGCACAAAGTAAATAAATGTGATGATAGTGATGATGATTGCATTTTTCTTAAGAACCCCTTTAATTGTTTCCTAATGCAATTATGAGCCTATGTGGTTTGACTCATTTCTATGAAACTTCATCTTGAATTAACCTTCTACGCTTGAACCTCTAGCCACACTTTTCCTCTTCACTATCTTAAGTAAACCGAACTGTTTCCTACATTGGGACATTTTCGCATACTCCTTTCACTATGTTCTTGCCTTTCCCATTCTACATCCAATTTTTTTCCCAGCATTTGTTGCTTCTGATCAAGAGCTATGTGGGGCCCACCACCAGATGCTTTGCTGTGAAGCCACAGAAGCAACACCCAAGAAGGACCACCAGCCTCCCATAGGTTTCTACCTTAGGCTACATCATGATCCACACCAGCACTTGTCCATGCTTAACTTCCTGAAAACTCAATGGGTTCACTCATGCCAAGGCTGGTCAGAGACTTCTTTCTGATAATTTTCAGAATTTTATCACCTCAAGTTCTTCCATAATTGTGTAATGTGTAATTGTATAACAAGTTCTTTATTCTATAATATTGTAGTTACTCTGCCACCCTGATTAAACACTAATTGCTGAAGTCGTTTGTAATGGAGGCTTTAACAACGCAGGGCCAAAGAAAGTTAAAGATGAGTATCTGGAATTGGTTCTCTGCTCTTATTAGATTTGAAGGCCAGTGATAAAAGAGACACCAGTAACCTACTGACAGATATTTACATGTTTACTTTTGATACCTGTATCAAGTACTTATGGGAGGTGAAACTTTAGGAAGAACAAGTTTCTGCTATGGAACATGTATAATGGAATAGATAGCTTGCTTTCAAATGTACTAAACAACTTGGGGAAAACAATGATATGGTTGGAGTTTTAAATCCCCAGCTAAGCAAATTGGGTTAGGCTGGAAGGAAATAACGTTGACTCAAGTTGCATTTGTTAAAAAGGGTGCACTATGTAGAGATGCTGGGTTCATGGAGATACCTTGAGCAGCGAAGAAAGAGTCTAGCAATTTGATTGGCTAGCTGATTGGAACCAGACCCAAAGTTAACTACATTAAATAAAATTATAATGCTAGAGCTTCCTCAGTTTCCTGTACAGAAGGCATCCAAAGGCTTAGGGAGATTGGCATGCTAGAGTGGATTCATTATCTAAGACCTGCTCACATGACCCTTAACCTTGGAAAGGCCCAGAGGACATTCCCTATCCCAAGGCTGTACAAGGCTGCATGAAATATATTCACGAGGAAAGTCCTGGCATCTTTGCAGAGCTACATGGTGGATATTCTCAATAGTGCAGGAATGATAGGGAAATGCTTGCTGCAAAAATAAACTCCTGGGACTCAGTGGGGATGATGGGAATTACTGGATGGCAACAGATAAGTGGCCGCATGTAATTACCTAAGACAACGTGGCTATGAGAAGAACATGGACAGTAGAGACAAGGCAGTAGTTAGGGTGACTTAACCAACATAGATCTTTGATGTTAGCCAGATATGATGATAACCCTTAAACATGAACTTGATTCATAGCTACTAAAGTTTTATTTAATAAAGTAGAGAAGCTCTAGATCTTGTGAACAGAAGTCTTATTTGAGTCACCACAACAGAGAGTTATGATCAGTCCTTCAACCAATTCCCAGACGTAAGCCAGTTAATAGACTTTGTTCCTTGAACAAAGGGGAGTCCAGATTCCTTTGAGGAAAAACTTTGCTCTGTAGCCCAAAATTTGCAGGGTATTCTCCTTTCCAGCATTCTTCAGTGGGAACTGAGGATACTCACCAGCCTGAATATTCATTGGGAAAGGGTAGATAATCAGATTGTTTAGGGATTACTAGACACTGTCTCTGAAATGATTTCAATTTCTGGAAACTCAAACATTACTATGGTTCACCACTCAGAACAGGAGCTTAGGGAGGTCAGGTAATTGATAGAATGTTGGCTTGGGCCTAGAGTGTCCCCAAATGCAACAGGCTCAGCGTGCCCACAAACTCTCCCTGTGAAGTTCTCCCAACCCCATTTATAGTTCGAATGGATGTACTCAACACATTTGGAACCCTCACATTGGCTATTATGGTAGGAAAGGCCGTGTGGAAGCCACTGCGACTGGCTCTGCATACAAACGTATTCAATCACAAGCAATAGTGCATTCTCGGAGGGGCTGCAGAAATTAATGCCACCACCAAGTACTTGAAATACGCAGAGGTGCTGATTCCTACCATATTCCCATTCAACTTGTCTACTTGTTCTGTGCAGAAGAGAGATGTATCTTGACCAGTAATAGGAGATGATAATAAACGTAATTAGCTGGTGACTGCAACTGTGGCTGCAATTCCAGATGTGATTTTTGTTGTTGGAGTAAACGCGCACACCCCAGGGCTCCTGTACATACAGATATCAACCCGGCAAATGCTGTACTGTCTGATGATACGTTCTGTTGAAGCAGCTGATTTGACAGAATGCTGAAGTGGCCCTTTGATGGCTCAGTTACAGCACCAGTGGGGACACACTGCCAGGCTGTGGAAATGTCTTTGATGATGTAGTATATGCTCTAAGTCACCAACAAATGTTGCTCTTTCTCTCATAGCCAGGACTCTGGGCTCTGGAGCCAAAGCCTGGGAATGTGAATGACTCCTCTTACTTAAGAGCAAAATTTTTGTTCCATCTCCACAACTGTGGGCCTTGCTTGGCCTAAAGATCTTTGTTCCCAGGAGAGAGATGCTTCCACTAGGAAGCAGAACAATGGTTTCATGAAACTAGAAGTTGAAAATGCCACCTTTTCACCTGGGGCTCCTAAAGCCAGTAAAGAAAAAGGCATAAAATAGGGTTATGCTACACTGGCTGGAGTGATCAGTCATAAACAGCAAGGAATGTTGGGAGTCTGCCCCCAAAGTGGGTAGAGATGTATCTGGAATTCATAAGGTCCCTTGTGAATACCCTAGTACTTCTATCTTATGATAACAATTAATGACAAAGTACAACCATCTAATACAGGTAAGACTGTCTGTAGTCCAGACCCCTCCTCTCATTTTCCCCAAATAAAATGTGTTAATGGTAGTTAGCCTTGTATATCAGTTTATGAATTTAAATTAGAAGATATCAATAGAGGACTCAGAAGACAAATGGATATAATCTAAGGACAAAGTGATTTTGTATTCTTTTTGGGAGGGAGGTTTAGTATGTTTTCAGTTGGATAAGAAATGGTTGCATTATCTTAGATGGAAGCTTGATTTTACTATTATATTTACTTAGGAATTAAATGGTTAAAAGATAATTATATACATGCTTAATTGACAAATAATAGATAATGGTAACTTTATACTGTCAATTCTGCTAATTTGAAAGTATATTTCTGTATGTTTTAAATTAGGACTGGCTACTAGAGACATTTTATGCAAAACTTGGGAGGCAGAAGTGAAATAGCTACTACATTCTGTAGGTTGTTGCTTGACGGTGATAAAGAACAGATGAAGGTGCCAAGAGGTTCAAGTTTGTCCCTATCTTGCCCCACTCTGCATCTCTTCTTCCTAAATGCCTAATCTCTTCCTAGGCACAGATTGACAAGTAGGGTAGGCTCCTTGAAGGCAAGATCTAGGTGTTCTTCATTGCTAAGTCACAGGGCCAGGCAGTTAATAAGTGCTTGTTCATATTCTTCAAAATGATTACCTTTATATATTTTTCTTTCTATTGTCATCTATTAATGTACTAGGAATTCAATTAATTGTGGACTGGAAAGAATCAGAGATTTTAATTCTCTTATTTTACAGATAAACAGAGGTTTAGTATTTACTCAAATTTAAACAACTAGTTTATGAAAGAAAAAAGAAATTGAATTCAGATCTCTTGGCCCCTAGGCCCTTGTGTTGTCTTCCCCACTATGTGGCTCAACTGCAATAGAAATAACTTGCCTTTGTAAGGTAATTATACATTTCAACATGTCACGTATGTTATCTTACTTAATCCTTTCAACAGCTCTCTGAGGTTAGTGGGACAATTATTTCACTTTTCAAATAAAGTAGTAGAGAAAAAAATAACTCAAGTTACTTATCCTAGGTGTATATTGTTCATGTAAAAATAAAACAATTGTTTTTACATTTTTAAAAGGATATCATGAAACTGATTTGTATTTTTTTTGTCTTGCATGTGGCTGAATTTGTAGAATGTGTGAATAAGTGCATTTGCAAACAATAGACTAAGACTTGTGATTTCACTGCATTCATGAGGCATGTGTGTCATCAGAGAACCCACCTGACTCTGATGGCCAGTGCAGATGGCAAGGACAGTGACAGTCATTATTGGGAAAGACTTTTGTAATGAGCAATTACAAGATTATTGAGTGTCCTGTTGGACTGAGCCTTGTCTGGAGGGTAGACGATCTCTGGGGCTTGTCTCATTCTATGGAGGTGTGAACATTTGACCATCTTTGTTGTGTTTATTAGCAATTCTGCAGAGATGCAAGTGTTACATGTCCGTACTGAAGCAAATGCCATATTTTGCCCTGTATAATGGGCACTTTTTGTATAATGGGCACTTTTTTGCCCAAAGTTCTTAGGGAAAATTCAGGATTTGCATTATACATGGGTAGTACTAATTCTGTATCTATACAAATGTTTTTAATTCTTTTATTTATGCTTATGCATCAAAAGTGTAACTTTATAAAGCAATAATGATATCCATATGTACAAAAATAAATGCTAAAATTCCTTTATAATACAAAAAACAAGTATCTAAGTATAAATAAATAAAACATTGAGTTAAAAAATTAAAACAAAAGATTTTTTTTTCCTGGAAGTTTGTGCCAAAGACGTGAGTGTGCTTTATACAGGGCAAAATATGATAAATCGTCCTTTGCAAGTAGGAAGATATTTATATACTCAAATTGTCCTCATTTTTAGGTTGGAAAGAGCCGGGCAACTTTGAGTGAGTGTCCTAAGCATAAAAACCTGTGTTATAAGAAGTGCTGTTTCTGATGGAGACTGTTGTTTTGTGGGACATCCAGTAAAATTGACAACTTCCTCAAATATTTCACTTTCAAAAATGGCTGCATTACAATGGCAGACAGGGTGGTATGAGGAAAATAATGTCCATAAAAAGACCTGAACCCTACTTCTGACCCTGTGTTCCACTAGCTACTTGACCCTGTGATACACACTCAACCTCAGAGCCTCCAGTCCTTCATCGGTGCTATGAAATTAATAACCACTCTCTTCCTCATGGGGCTCTCCTTTGGACTTAATGCGATTTCACATGTAGAAGCATTTCACAAACTGTATGAAAATGAAAGATGTTACCACATCAGGACCTGCTTTATATATTTTCATCTCACCCAGTACTTTTCCTTCTTAGACCTTAAGCCAATGTAGAAATAATAAACTTTGCAATATTTGTGCCATGTTTAATGTTTGCCTCAATCTCTGTGTAATAGACTCTGTGGTAGCAGAGACCATGTTTGTCTTTTTCCCTCCCCCCTTCCTTCTTTCCTTCCTCTCTCTCTCTTTCCCTCACTCCCTTTTTCCCTTCCTTCCTTTATTTCTTTTTCATTAGTTTTCTATTACCTAGCAAAGTACCTAGCACTTAGTATCTGTTCAATAAATAATTAAGAATGTTAGTGAATGAATAAATGAATGAATGATTGAATAGAATCAGGTTGCTTTTACCTGTGTCCCTATACTCCTACCCCGCACCCCCACCCCACAATGCTTTTCTGAGTATTGATGTACAAGTCAACTGAAACAGGTGAAAGAGTTTCTTTAGGAAAACAAAAATCATCAGGTTCCCCAGACTGATTTCTTAGGGGTTGAGAATCTTCCCCCCAACCCACTGGGGTCAGAGGAATTCCATTAGAGCAGCAAGACCATAATCCACCAAAGCCTCCATCCCTCAGCTGGGCAGTAAAACATGGGATTTGCTCAGTCTTGCAGCCTAATGGATTCCTGGAGAGTCAGGAGCATCTTCCTTCAGAACTTCTTTTCTTTGGGGCCAGTCAGAAAATTTAGAAAAGCTATCATCTTTCAGAATGTCAAGCAAATAGCCTCATTTGAAGCACAGACTTCATTGTTCTTTTATTATAACAACAAATATTTAAGTACCAATAGGATAATGGGATCATTTGCGTTAACAAATTAAACCCAACCAAACCAAAAACCCAAAATGTTTTTCTTTCCCTAGGTTCATTTTGATGGAATGGATTTTGTGGTGAACTAATCTATACTCTACTTGGCATCTTTGAAAACAAGTTTGATCCTTAATTACTTTTTCTCTGACATCCTTTCCTTGCATTCCTGTGACTGTATAAGCATCTTTCTCTGCACTTCACATTAAGGGTATATAGTCAATTCTAAAATTAAATAATAAAGAGGCTAAAAGCCAAGTTCTAGCTCCAGGTGGTTAAATCTTAAAAATATTAAATTTTATATTCGTATTTTTAAAAAGAAGAAGTAATAACATCATGAGTTCTGAGACACAGTGAGGACATCTTGAGAAGTGCTCCAAGCTTAAAATTTTGCTTAAACTGCATCTCTTTCTCTCACAAAAGGAAAACACACCTGGTTTTTCTTTAGTTGGATATGCCATCAATCTGGTGGTAAAGAAAGTTAATTGGGAGAGGTCGTTGGAGTGAAACGTGAGAGGGTGCCAGAGAAAGAAACATGAGGGAATGTAATCACCATCACCCTGACTCCCTGCTTCCTCCTCCCTTTCATTTGGCTGTAGGATTCAGGCAGATTTAATCAGCCCGATTTGTGGTTTTTATTCATTCTGTCACCAGATGGTGCCACACTTATGAGGGTTCTGTGTGTAGCCCTCCTCTCCTGGCAATCCAAGAGCTGTGGTCTTTCCGGTACTCGCCGTTAAGAGCATGGCAGAGCTACTGAGTAGAAGCTGGGTTTTTATTTCCATCAGCCTGTTCATATCTATGCCTCTCTTTGCAGTATAGTGTTGTTGTTTTTTATGTTCAAGCTTCCAAGGCAGTTTCCTTTTGTTTTGTTCCAACGCATTATTAAGTATTGCTTTATGATTAAAAAAATATTTAAGAATTTTTTCAAACTGTAATATTGTCTTCTCTAATTTTTGCGCCCTGATCAGATATAGTTTAACAGAAAATGTCAAACTGAAATTTATGTTATGTTGGATGTGTCACAGGAATTCTGATAGTCTCTACTTCCATAGTTTTTAGGGAAAATGTGGGAAAATATAAAACTTGCATAAGGTAAATGGCACGTGGGAGTTTATTAGTACTATCAAAGCTTCTTCTAAGGAGTCATATTAGTTTTTGTTGACATCGTAGAATATCGAGCACACTCATTAGGAGAAATATAACTCTAAAATAGATAAAATTACACAAAACAATCCAAGCTGCAAAGAAAATAGTCTACTAAAAATAAATTATGTGATTTTGATGTAATGCACATAAGGAAAAATACTACATCAAGGAACACTTCGGTCTCTGAAATTTGCAGTCTAATATTCTGATTCCTTTGTCAAGGCCATAAACCATAAGCAGTGACCACAAGTCCCAAATGTTTTAGGTCAATTCTTATTTCAGATATTAGGCCCCACAGTCTCTTAAGCATATACACTTATAATCTGAAAGCCACCCATCACCATTCTATTTTGCACCCACAAGTCTCTCTACAAGGCATTTTCCTTTATTGCTTTACATTTTCTCTTTGTTTTTTTTCTCTCTTTTTCTTAGCAAGGATCATGTGTACCTGCCAAAGCACAGCTCTTGCATTTCTATTCACTATAACTGATTTTTCTTACTATAAAGTATTTTTCCCTTTGTATTTCATGTTCATAAAGAACTCTAAAGAAAAGCATGCATCGTGATAGCTTAGACTGTGTTGGAACTTCCCTTTCTTAATGAAGAATATCTCCTGCCTTTCTTCCTACACTCTAGCCGCTGAACAATCGATCCTAAATATAATCCCTCTGTGGACACTTCTTGCAGTAGCTACATTTTGATTTCATTTTTATGTATAGTAATCTAAATTTCAGTGAATTCTGAATTTGGAAAGGATATGAAATATCCATCAGGCCACTTCTTTTTGTGAAAACTTTTATTACATTGAGTCCATATAGAGAAGGTGGTTACAATGCAAGACATGGTAACTTCTCCTTAATTTTCCTCCTTTGGGAGGAGAGTGGTTCCTGTGAGCCAGCACTCTTTCTAAGGTCACGACCTATTCTACGATAACCTATATAACAATTTATAGTATGAGAACTTCCCTTCCATAACGTAGATTAAGCTACATCAATGGCCAGTGAAGGAAACATCAAACCTTGAGTGTATTTTAAATGTGTGTTAGCTGATGATTACATTACCAGGTTCCCATTTAAGGGTAAAAAAAAAAATGAACAATGAATTTTAAAACCCCTTTCAGGACACATTATTTTTAATCTTCTTCAATTGAATAAAATGGCAAAAGAAAGCTTGATACAGCTGTCTATGGATTAATTCAAAAGTAACAAGAGTGAATGTGTGTTTGGCAGAATTAAATAATGTACAAAAATTATTCATGTGGGAAATTATTGTAACACATCATTGAACATGGCTTAAGGCATTAGACAGTTCTAGAAGCATTAATGAAATAGGTGACCTGTTGATAGAGACGAGAAAAAAGTTATGGAGCACGTAAGTCCCTTTATGACATTTTGTCATCTTGATACATTATTCTAAGTGGTGTGTGTGTGGGGGGATGTCCTTCTGACATTGAAATCTTCAAGAATCTAAGTGTTATTGAATGGTAGCTTCTCTTGTGGGCTCCTTAATGAAGGCCCACTTAGGCCAGTAAGGGGGTTACATGAGGTCACACCATAGGGAGAGGCAGAGAAGAATGAAATAAGTCTAAATAATCTATCTATTCCAAAACCATCATTTACAAGTTGGACAAACAGTGAATAGGGCCATAGTCCTACAGCCCTGGCCTGGAAGCTCAGTTGGTTAGCCCATTGTGATACAGCAGGGTTGAGGGTTCAATCCCAGGCCAGGGTACATATACAAAACAACCCATGAATGCATAAAACAAATGCAATAACAAATTGCTGTTTCTCTCTCTTTCTCTCCCTCTCTGAAATCAATCAATAAAAATAAATAATTTTTTAAAAGAAAGGCCATGGCCTTATAATAAGCATAAATTAAATCATCACTCTAGAAAAAATGTCAGGTTCTAACCTCAGTTAAGTCTCACCAAACAAGATTATTGGGAAATAGGAGAGGGATGAGTTGAGACTGCTGCTAGTGTAGTTTAAAACCTAGTTTTATGATGTTCTACTTATTCATACATTATCTGGTATTTTTTTAAATAAAGGTAGATACTTGCTGATCTAACTTTATGTGATCATTTTATTTTAAAAAATATATTTCTCTTCCTGACTTGAAGCTATAGCATGAGAATGTTTGCCAATGTTTTACATGCAAAGATTAAGTTTCTCTAGCACATTTTTAGGTGTGACCTTGCTTCCATAGATGTATGAAAATTTGTTAACAGTAAAGTATACATGCTAGAAGAGATTATATCTATATCTATATATATGCACACACACATATATATGTTTTAAAAGTCAAATAATACCACTGAATTTATAATAAAAAACAGCAGAACCCTGACACATCTGATTCCATTTCACTTCCTTGTACCCTATGGCAACCATCTGCAACACTTTGAGCTATACATTCTAGTATTTAATTCTATGTTTCCAAGGAACATGCTTTATTAGTATTTCTTGATTCTTTAATTTTAAATATTATCTATGAATTTCCTGTTATTAAAGATGAGAATTTAGCTCTGTATACCTCTCTGCTGTCACTCCTGCCACATTCCCTCAAAATGCACTCAATATACTTTCTACTACTTCCTATTCTGCCAATAAAGATATCTATCATTTGGAGTTAAATAAATATTCAGATCTTATATTATTGATATTATATTAGGCAAATATTATTCAGAGATGATCAGTATAGTGATAATTGCATTTTGCTTCTTACACAGCTTTTTGTTTTTCCTCAAGTTTACATTTGCCTTTGTTTTCATTTGGTTTCACACATACCAAATATTAATTAATCTCCTAACTTTCTGTCAAAGCTAAAATTATCTATTTAATCTATTTAAAAAAATTAAGTTTTATTTTATTATTTATTTATTATTTATTTATTATTTGAGCTTTGCCTTTTAGAATCTTGTTTTATCCAGTTATAATCTGTGGTTTTCATTTCTAGGCCTTCAATGCCACTACTATCTTAAGGCCCCTTTTAATTAATATCCCAAGACTTTTCTTTACCTTTTCTTGGCTTCTTCCTCATAGCAGTAGAAAATATGATCAAATAACTTCCTGAGAAATATTGATAAGAAAGTAATGTCTTAAGTCTATATCTGAAAATGCTTCTATTCTATTCTCATGCTTGATTGATAGTTGATTTGACTATAGACTTATAGATTGGAAATAATTTTTATTCAAAACTTGGAATGAATTGCGCCATTGTTTTCTAGTCTCCGCTGCTCTGCTAAGAAGTTTTTCATATGTGCCGATTGTTTTTTCTGCCTCTGAAAGCTTTTAGGATTTTCTCTTGCTACATTGTGTTCAGGAATTTTACAGGAATTCTCTTTTTACAGATCTTTTTCAAGTCCTCGTATAAGATATTGGGAGCCATATCAATCTGGGAATTAGCATTATTTACTTCTGGTAAATTTTCTACAGTTTCACCTTATTCTCTCTCTTTAAATTCCAATCTTTGAAATTTATATCTCTTAGACTTTTAATCTAATTTTTTTACATTTTCCTCTAACTTTGTTTCTATGAACTTTTAATTTTTGAAATCATATTTTTCATTTTCTAATATTTCTTTCACGATGTGTGATTGCTGCCTTTAAATATGTAGGATCTGGGTCTCATTTCATGAATCTAATGGCTAATAATTTTGTATGTTTTTAAATCCTATTTCATCTATGTTTTTTTCATTTTGTTTTGAATTTTTCTTTTTCATATGTGAGACTTTTCTCAATGTTTAATGATCCTTTGATGTCTGTTTGTGTTGATTAACATGAAATTATAATTTTATAGGTTAAAAATGGTTGAGTATTGAAATTTCACATAGTTTAGTTTATTGTAAGTTTTTAAAAGCTGAATCACTAGATGCAGACTGGAGGTGTTGAAAGTTTGATCATTTAGTATGGAGACTCTTACTCAATGCTCTTGGCACTTCTTTCTTTTCCCCTTCCTTATGCCTGATTCCTTAAATACAAAGTGTGTCTTGTGAAACTTCTGCAGAATGCACATCTCCATTCCACTACTGGAATAAAAAATGAGTTAGTCACTTGAGAAACCAATAAGGAAGAGGATACAAATATAATTTTTAATTTAAAAACTCAACTAATCTTATTTTCCACTGTGCTCTGCAGTTTTGGAAGTACCTGAAGTGGGTCATTCTTAAGCTTTTAAAACATCATCTTGCTTCTTCTTCTCCTTGTCTGCCCCCATCCTTGGATTTTGATAAGTCAGTTACTATTCATCAATTCACTTTCCAAAATTTTGATTTCTATTGTTTTCTTCTGTCTCTTCACCTTTTTTTGTGGGCTGATGCCTGTTTTAGGTTGTTCACCTTGGGGAAGGGGCAAAAATAAATGCATGTGCTCAAACCCCAAAGTTTGTGGTTAAAAATTGAGATCATTTATTTTCACCACTCATTTTATAGAAACACAAAAATCTCAGAAAAAAGGCTTGGCCAAGTCATTAAGACTTCAGTTACAGAGCCAGTACTAGACTCTAGATTCTTGATTCTAAGTATAATTTCTGCTACAACATTATCTCTCATCATAGACTTATGTCTTTTCTCTTCATTATACAAATGTTTAGATGTTTTTCAAGAACTTTATCTCTACCTCGTTAAATAATTCAATAGCCACAAGACTATAGAAATTTTATTCCTTGGTTCACTCTATAAAGTACTTTTCCTCTCCCAATGTGTAAGTGTTCCCCACTAGCGAATGAAGAAGTATTTATATTTTCATAAGTTGTGCAGTTAAATGTAGACAGTTATTATATTTATATATGGTGCTAACATCTGTAACATAGAGGAGAAGTTTGTTCTGGGTTGGAAATTACTAGTGCTTTCCATTTTAAGCAATTGTAAGAGCAAAACACGCGATCTTCTCACCCCTATCTCATTCCACCATATTTTTATTATAATAATGATTTTATAGTTTATTGAAAGAATACAAATTCTATAATTTAAAATTGATCAATACAGAAAAGTATAAAGAAAACTAGCAACAAATCATTGGAAACACCAAAGCCCAAGTGTAACCACTGTTATCATTTTGTAAAACTAATTCCAGATATCCTTCCTACTTATATGTTGAGAGGAAGGAGATTTGTCAAAATAATATTATAAAAATGGAATATTTAAATAATATACATTTGATTTAATTGTACTTGGAAGAAATTCAATAGAAAATAAAGGAAGTCAGATTAAAACTGTAGGTTATTGAACTTCAGATAAACAGGGCTTCATCATATAAAGAAAGCATTAATCAAGATGGAACTCTTTTAACTTCATGTTTCAATTTCACTCAGTATAAAATGACTGCCTATTATAAAAGACACTCATCCTATGTAGAAACTAAACCTTTGAAAATGGTTAAAAATTGTGGACTTTGACATCAAAATGCTTTATTCAAATCCTATTTCTATCACTCAGTAGCTGTATAGATTTTAGTATATTTCTTTTCTTTTAAAGATTTTATTTATTTAATTTTTAGAGAGGGGAAGAGAGGGAGAAAGAGAGGGTGGGAAAAGTGAATGTGTGGTTGCCTCTTGCGCCCTCTCCTGGGGACCTGGCCTGCAACCCAGGCATGTGCCCTAGACTGGGAATCGAACCAGTGACCCTTTGGTTTGCAGGCTGGCACTCAACCACTGAGCCACACCAGCTAGGTCTTAGGCATATTTCTTAAGCTGTCCATGCCTCAGTTTCCTCAACTGTATTATAGCAATAATAGCAGGTACCTCAAAAGTACTTGGTGAGGCTTGAGTTGTTAGATCACTTAAGGAAAACCAAAGAGCCCTCTGCAAATGTTAGATATATTGTTCACTCTTGCCTTTCAAACTCCTTTAGTCTAATTCTTTCTGGTTATACTATTTTTCATGTATCATATGTGTATGATATTTATATTCTATTTTGTAACATTCATTTTGCCAATTTTTAGTTTGGAGAGCTATGTGTAAATTAATTTTAAATATGTATAAGCAATTCTTTTGCTGCAGCTTCTTCACTTCTGAGGTTTTTCAATATATTTTATAGAAGGCTAGTTGTTTTAAACCCCTATATGGCTTATTATCCCTCTCCAACCTAATGGATCAAAATCAATCTCAATAATCTAGCTCTTGGCAATGTCTGCAGCCCTGTCTGTCAACCTGCTGTATCCTCACTCCATACTCTCCACATCTCCATTTCAAATATGTTATCCTTCCACGCCAGACTCTTTAAAACCTTTACACCTTGGCATATGTCACCTTTGTTTGGAATACCATTTATCTCCAGCCTGCTTGGAATGTACTACTTAACTTGCAATATAAACTTTCTCCACTTTAATAGGTGGTATCACAGTCCTTCCAATCACTCAGCCCTACAATGCAGGAGTTATCCCCGATTTGTCTTTCTACCTCATAGCCCATAACTAATCCATCAATGAGTTCTTTCACCTCACCTTAATACTACAGACTAATCCAACTACTTTTCTTATTATTCACTCCTATGATCCTGGCACTAGCCATCATGTTTTGCATTGATACCCCCGGAGATCCCTAAATTGCCTCCAGTCCTCTAAACTTGCCCCTTGCAGACTCCTCTTTACACAACCAAAACAAGTCTCATCTTGCCTCTCTTGCAAAGTTGTGTTGGTTTAATGAGAATTCTGAGTTTTTTCCAGTGTTATTTTTTATTGGATGGTGTATAAAATATTTTTAACCTCATAATATATATATATAGTAAGTATGCAGTAAGGTTGAGATAATCTTAGAGAGTGAGTTTCTTTATTATCTAACAAAAATCTTTGTTTTCTAATTAAGTAATATTATTGTCCTTTTTGATACTAGAAATCAACTTCTTTACCTTTATTTCTAAAATGCAAGGTATATTTTAAAAACAAATTTTTATTTACTTATGAAATTTTGAAAATTTGCAACCAATGAATCAATGAATGTGAGTTGGGGGATATACTTCACATTCTTAGGTGTGGGAGTCATTTTACATCATTACATTTCTGAGGTTCATTTGCATTTAAAAATTGTATTGTCTGTCCTTTATGAAATAAAGACTGCCTTTTTCTATTACACCTAAGATTTCTCCTACAGCAGTTTCTTCTGATATTTTGAAATGATGAGAAAGGAAGGTAGAAAAGAAGGAAGAGAGAAAAAAAGAAGTAAGAAAAAGGAAAAGGAGGGAAAGAAAGAAAAATATCTGGTGAATATAAAAATTCTCACCACTGAAACTAAAGAGATAGGTTACACTCTACTAATACTAATACTTTTCCAAGCATTACTACCAATAATAATTGCAACAACAGCCATTTATTGAACATTCTGTATGTGCCAGCTTCAGAAAAAAATTTTTTTACAAGAACTTCACCTTTTAACCTCCATCCTACAAGATGTGAAGTAATTTGCACCAGGTCACCCAACTAGTAGGTGACTTTGCCAAAGCATTAACCCTGGTCTCCTAACCTGACGTTCTGACACTATCTGACACTCTTTCACAGTATCTCTCATCATTAAATAATGAATAAAAATGCAAAAATACCCTTCAAAGTTGAGTTAAGCAACTGGAAATATTTGTGGTTATAGTGTTTGTTTCCTTCATTGAAAAATAGATTGTGTTTCACAGTTTTAAATCACAACAATTCCATTAGCATTCAGCTTGTGCTGTGAAAGGGTTTGGAACTTTGCCATAAAATGCCCTTTAAAGTGAAATTTGGCCAAGTTGTAGCCTAGGAGCAATAGTGGGGCAGAATTGATCTGCTAAAATGAAATTGCCAGACTTGAGTGGTCTAGCAACCATAATGCATTATGCTGACTACATAGATTCCAAAGTTCTTTTTAATACCACTAAAGCACTAATTTTTTATGTTCAGAGATGTTCACAAACAGTTTACCTAATTTCTTTCACTTATTTTGGAAGCATGCAACAATGGCAGCTTGGAAACTACAGCTAGAAGAAGATGCTTACTTCATATCCCCCCCACCCTGTACCCAATCTAAATTTACAGGAAGTTTAAGTGGTCAATACGTAGCTTGAACTGTAGTTTTCAGAATGAATGCCTTACTTGGCAATTTAGGACTCTTGGTTGTAAGTGATAAAAGTAAAAGAGAGCTTGGGGGCAAAATCAATTTGCCTTGGGTTAGGCCTGGATCTCAATAATCTAATGATGTTGTTAGGGACCAGACTCAGTTTACCTCTCAGCTTCATTTGCTTTGTTTTCTTAGTTTCTAAGCAGGCAATATTCAGATGGTGGCAAAGGTGGCAAATATTCTGCATTTATCTTAGTGACACCATAAGAAAAAAAGTTCTTCTGTCCTTGTCACTTTGGCCAATGTTCTTGAAATGACTATCATTAGCTCTTTTTGTGATGTGTACCCATCCCTGAGTGGCTACCAGGGATGGGGGATGGAAAGCCCTGAACAGCCACTTGAGCCTGGCAATCTCATTTGAACAGATCAGTTATGCTCCAGCATTGCCCCCAGGCTACATCTCGGCCAAATTTCACCCTGAAGGACATTCACCCACTGCTGAGGCCGAGGACTTGAGTCAGCCCCACACAGACCTCATGGAAGGGAAATGAAAGAGGTGTCCCTGTTATTAGAAGGGGGACAAAACAAAAGAAACCTAGTCACCTGGACTTTTTTTTTTCAAGTAACAGAGAAATACGGTAATCTGTTATTGACATCTCACTTTATTGGCATGAAATCTACTTTATCCTAATTTATTTCAGTGTACCTTTTCCATATTTGGGCATATTTATGTCCTAACCCAAGCCTGGATTTCATATTGTTTCCCTTGGCAATAAGTAGAAAGAGAACTTAAATGTCAAAATAAAAATGGAGATAAAGTTAGCCATAAAACAAGAATTGAACTGTTGAGGATAAAGTTAGGAAACATGAAAAGCGATATCTCATGTTAAAGATCTTCCAGCTTCAGTTCCAAGTGGCATGTCAAGGGGACTGTTTACATCTGCTTTGGAGTGACTTTATAGCAGATAGAACGATCATTTTGTGCCTCCTTATTAAGATGGAGTTTGAAAGATTCAGAATTCAGTGACGTTTTTTCCATCGCAAGTATCAAAGTCATTCTCTGTCTCTGAGACTGTGGTGAAATGTAGGAGGTGAGGGTAAATAACTGTAAATCATAAAATCAGAAAGGTATTAAACATTTAATTGAAGGAATAGATATAGAGAGTACATTTTAGTATTCATATTATATGTAGCCAAGAAATGTTTATCCATGTGTGTCTGGTTGAAATTGTAGAGAAGGAAAAGTAAATTCTTAAATGTTATAATGAAGAGTGAAATGCAAAAAAAAAAAAAATTAATTATACAGTGTTTACTATTATCCAGGAGTAACAACAGTATCTAACTTGTAGGGCTGGTATGAGGATCAAATAAAATGATAATGTGCCATGTTAGGCTCAGAGAAAGTCTGCAGTAATTGTTAGGTATTATATAAAATGTAAATGTCCTTCCATTAACTTTCATTCTAATTATAGTAAAAAAATTGAAAATGGCTTTCCTAAGTTCACTTATGACCTTGCTGCCTGGCCTTGATTTTTTCCAGAAGGTATTGATTTTCTCAACCAGGAGTTTTCCAAGCAAGTAGTTTTCATGTGCCAAGTCAGTAAAGCCAATGGGATAGTGCATTCAGTGTATTCCACGGACTCCAAGGGAAAACTATAGGTGAGTCTAGACTGAGAGGGCCTCTGAGGAAACTGCTGCTCAGTGTAGCCGTAGGACCTTGGGAAGAGTGAAAGAGAGGGAGGGTGGGGCTCTGTGCTGCCGAGTTCTGCTCAGATTCCAGTGCGCAGACTAGAAGAGCCAGTCGGCCAGCCCCTGGGAGGCTTAAACCCATTGACAAAGCTGCAGTGGGTGCCTAGGGAAGCCTCTATATTTATGGAAAGCACAGTTAGCAGCCCCCTATTCTCTGAGCCTGCACTCCAGTCCTTCTTTAATCTTGTCTCCTAATCTCTTTAAGATGCATTTTCTGTTAGTCCTGATTGATGGACTGCTTGGGCAAGAAGAGGTAGTCTGGGTTTTCCACTCTCCCTGTTTCTCTACTTCCATATCCCATCAAACTTGCTCATTCTTTCTCCTGCATATTCTAAGCATCCCCCTGCTTTCCATCCTCACTTTCATGACGAAGTTGTAGACACTGTCAACTCCTGGGACTATTGCGGGGACATTTTATTGTCTCTCTAGTTCTTCACTCTTTTCAAAGGTTTCCGGAACACAGAGCAACCAGAGGTAATCTTCATCAAAGGTAAAGTTGGCATTTCATTTCTCTGTTCAGCATTCCTCAGGGGCCACCCCTTCACCTACAGGGCAAAATTTACAATCCTTCTTGTGGCCTTCAATGATCTCAGTGATGTCTCCTGCCAACTGGCCCTCCCAGGAGGATGGATCTTTAACTTCCAGCCATCTAAATTATGTGTAATTCCCTGAATTGTTCATGCACTCTACCTCTGAATTTACATTTGACTTCCACCTTTTTAAAACCTCTCCTCCTTCTACATTCTCATAAAACTCTGCTGTTCTCAAGTTTCAGTGTGTGTGTGTGCGCGCGCGTGCATGTGTGTGTGTGTAAAACCTTCCTGGCGCTGAGGGTCTTCAATTAATTTACTCACTTATGCTTTTGTTCAATATTGACTGAGTCCCTAATATGCACTGAGCCCTTAAATGATCTTTTTGTTGCATCCGTTGAAAGTTTTTATGTATTTATAGCAGTTCCTCCAATTGTGCCATACTTTTTTTTTATACCTCTTTTAAAATGTACTTGAAGACACAAAAGATGAGAGGTATGTCTTTTAATCTAATTCCTGCGGCATGGAAGAGTACCTGGGACATAACAGGTACACACTCAAGTAACTGTTGGATGAAGGAACTTGGAAGAGTAGGAAAATTGAAGAGGCTATTTGGTTATGGTAGGGAAATGGGGATCATCTTAGTGGAAGTTACCTACCCTATGATCCTGCCTAAAACCAGCGCACATTCTCCTTGCCTGTCCCACTTCTGAGGAGCCCGGGGCAGTCACACTGGGTGATGGTTGTTTTGGACTGGCCCCTTCCTTCCGTTTCTCCACCTGCTGCTGTGGGCCGTAGCTACTTGCTCCAACTGATGGTACTACCCACTTAATACTCAGAAGAGTGCATGGGAAACAGAAATTTGCAATAAAATAATGTCAGAAGGCATTGAGTAATAGCGTACAGACCCACAGAAATTTTGAGCCATATATCTCTTTCTATTCTAGGAAACACAGTTCTATAGCCATTTTTTGCATCATTACTTTGCCTTCCCACAGCTAATGAGTAGGCAACTGGTTGCCACAAAGACTAATTGTTTTCCTGATGAACTGGATACATTTGGAGACAGGCATGCTGACGTGCAATGGGAATTGTGAAATATATTACATAGGATTGTTTCCAAAATATTCTCTTGGTTGACTTTATTCTGAAGGAATTTTGTGGAATTCTGAAGCACATGTGAAATTTTACATGGTAATTTCATTCATTTCACAGCCATGGTTATGCACCTTTGTTTTTCTGGTAATATTGGTATAGTTCCAAAACATAATTACTATACCATATTTTGATTGACTGCAGAATGAATTTTAAAAATGACTGTAGCATCTTATGCTGTTTTTATAACACACTACTGTGCTCTTAGCATGGCATTATGGACAATAAAAATATCAAATTCATGAACAAAGTAGATAAAGAAACAAAATTATTTTTAACTATCGTACTGCCATACTAACCACCATGCCAGAGACAGCACAGGCTGTCTCCTTTAATGCTTTTTATGTTAAAGTATAATGACATCACATTAGTTTTAGGTATACAACACAACATAATGATTTGATATTTGTATATATTGTGAAATGATTACCACAATAAATCTAGTTAGCATGTCTCATCATATATAGCTATAATTTTTTCTTCCAACAAGAACTGTTAAGAGTTGCTTTCCTAGTAACTTTCAAATATGCAACAGAATGTGATTTACTGTGGTCACTGTGCTGTGTGGCATTTATTTTATAACTGGGAATCTGTACCTCTTGACACCTGTGCACATTTCACTCATCCCTCATGTCCCTCATTCAACTCTGGCAATTGCTGGCATTCTCTCCACTTTACTTAATAAATGGTTATATCTCTATTACAGACACTGAAGAAACTGGTATTTACGAGGGTTGAGAAGATAAATAAGACCTCATTCTTTCTCTCAAAGGCCTTCTAATTCTACATTCAGAAACAACAACCTTAGGGCATCCTTAGAAAACCTTCTAACCATCCCCATCCTCCTCTTCTGGGTCAAAGGAAGGCTGGGGCCCACAGGCAGAGCTGGCCTTCCGAGTGCCAGCGACATGCTGGGACAAGAAGGACTAATGCTGTACTTTCATTCCTGAGGGCCGGACGGGGGGCTGGGAGATTGGCTGGGAGAGTGCACTGTGCTCTCGGGAGGAGCTGGGTGGCAGGGTTCTGAGAACACCCGAGATGAAGGCTGGTATCAACCTGCCTAAGTGAGTGTGGTCTCCTAGGCCCTCATGGAAATGGGGACCCGCTGAACAAGTGACTGAGCTCACATTCCTCTGGAGCCTGGAGAGCGCATGAGGAGGACGGGGAGCTGCGAGTCTTCCCCCAGGGAGCCCAGTGGTGGACCAGCAGCTATTCTGGCTGCACGTGAACCTGTGGGGGCAGTGAGAGCTGCGCTTTAGAGAACAGACAGGACTGCAGCAACTTCAAGTACTCCAAAGCTTGCCTGGGTCCTGATGAGTAGACATATGAAAATAACAAAACACTCATAGGGACCCAGCTTCCAGGGATAAGAAGAATAAGGAAAACTCAGGACAGGTGTCCTGCTGAAACCCAATGGGATAAAGATGACAGACAGACAAATAGCAACTTGAACAACTGTCAAATACCTAATAGCATTTAAGGAGACTTACTACAACACAAAAAGGCTTTCTACTTTTAAAAAATGATTGGCAAACTGTATATGTATAATCAGTGGATGACATGAAGATTGGAAGAATGCTGAGATCTAAATCTGAATTAGTGACTTTCAAGATTGGAGGAAGAAATGCTATAAAGCACAAAGCAAATAACACAGGAGATTAAAATCATAAGGAAAAAAGATTTGGGGCAGAGTGGTGAGTAAAAAGCAAAATAATTTGTGGAATTGATATTACTCTGTGAGTAATGGACATTATCGCAGAAGAAAAGACTCAGGCAGGTCGGAGAAGGTTGCAGCGGTGCCCAGGTAGGGGTGAGAAGAGGGGTGGAGTGCAGTGAATGGTAAAAAGTGACTTCCTTGGAAAGGGGCATGAAATGATCCTATTTACAGGTAATTTTATATATGAGTGTATATGAAGGCATACAACTTTGTATTTATCTATTGTTTATTGGAAAAGTTAATTTCTAAAGATTTTTGAATGGCTATATATAATGTTAACTTGAAAAAGGGACCCAGAATAATGTGTAGGATATGGTGCTATTTTGATTTAAAAAAAATCAAATTGAAGTGTGTATGTGTGTGCAAATGTGTTTGTGTGTCAATGTGTATATATGGGAGTGGTTATGTGTGAGAGTGTGTGTACATTTGTATATAGAAGAGAAAATTTGAGAAGACAGAAATTGCTTTTGTAGTCTTCATATTGCTTAACTTGTTACCAGTCGTGTATTGCTTTTGTAATTTGGAAAACCTCAAATGAATAAAATAGAATAAAACAGTTCAATGTGCTAGTATCTGGGGTAATCTAACAGTAGGAATGAGATCCAATATGTCATAGAGATAATATATTGGGTGTATTAACTCAGTGCATTTTTATCCTCAGAAACTGCTAACTGCAGTTATGTGATGAGCTCCCTGCTGAAGAGTTGCACCAGAAAACGCAGGTCATGGGTAGCTGTCCTCATTGTGAGAGATGCAGGTGTCCCCTCCACAGTGACAGCTGCACCATGAGCCTTGTGCAGTGAAGAAGGAGAAGTGAGGCAGAGAAGTAAGTCCTACAGTAGGCTGGAAATCACCCTCTCGGGAGCATTTTGGAAAATCGTGGTGCTCTTTTGTTATTGTTGTCACGCAATACTCTGAGGCCATGGTTCGTATTTAATGAGTGGAGCCCAGGGATTCTAGACAGCTAGAATGAGTGACCCAGTTCACTGAAATAAAGGAGAATCCTAAGCCATGGGTAGACAGAAAACTTATTTAAAGTTAACTGAGCCGGGAACCTAACTCCATCCGACATAAAAACAGAAAGTACTTTTTGCCTGGTTTACTATGCACTAAATTTTCCATAAGTATATTACAGTATAAATTGTAAGAAAATCATATGTTATTTCACTTGCAAGTTTATTGAGATTCGGCCGCCCTTTCAGAATGTCATCAACAAGCGCTCATGGAGTTCGAGTCTCCAGTATCGCATTTATAGGTCACATTCAGGCGATTCTGCATGCAGAATTAGCCATCAGACCAATTCAGTATGTCTTTCCTTATAGATATAAAAAAGCATTTGTTTTCATTTTGAGATACATAAAGAAAAAAATTACTTTGCTTTTTTCCCCTTTTATTACAGTTAGAATATTATATAGATTTTTTTGAAGTTACGTGAAGTTATATTAGCTTTGATTTTCATTTCAGAATAGCTAAAGCAGTGACAGAAATTATTATTAAAAGGTTATATAGAGTCTGACAGGAGGAGAATGGCGGCAGCCCACGGAGCGTGGGAATGAGAAGCGAGAAGAGAGAAAGGCAAGAAGGTGCCCCATTCCTGAATGTCCTCAACTTTGGGGTTCACACGCTCTATGCAGCAGGCCATGGGAACAGCCAGACAGGTGGGGGCACCTGGCTCATCATGTCAGTGGCAGGCACCCCTGGGTGTACGGAAGGGAAGCTGCCACTGTCCAGGAGAACCCTCACACCCAGCATGGCCCAGGAGCCAGGGGGCTGCAGCAGGGACGGGGATGGATAGAGAAGCCTGAGGTCGCACTTCCGCTTCTCTGTTTCCTACACAGGGAACCCAGACGTTCCTACACTCCAGACTGAGGAAAAAGGAGCTGCTGAGAGGAGCGATTAACATGCAGAGGACTAATTTCAGAGCAAAGAGGAGCAGCAGGCCAGGAAGCTGAGATAGAGTCTAGCAGCAGGTACCACCTGTCAGCCCCAGCAAAAGGCAGGTGGGTCCACAAAACTCATTCACCAATCCAAGAAGCAGAACAAATGAGCTACTCTGAAGCCAGTACCTGAGAAAATGCAAAGGAAAACACTAGGATCAGGCACCCCTTCTCTCCTTCTGCCATGGGTCACACGCATCTAAATGCCAAGAGGAGGAGAACGTGAGACTAGGCATTTTACCTGGAGACACTAAATATTTACCTGAAAACACTGCTTTAAGATACTGGGTGAATTGAGCTGCCCAGAGGATTAGGTCTAATTTTACCATTCTGTCTGGTACAAAATCAGATCAGCTATTATCAAAATTCAAAATCTACATGGTTTTTACTATGTAAATGTAGTAAAAGCGAAATTACAGCCTGGCTATAAGTCTTCTAAGGCATTCTTTTTATTATGACACAAGGAATATTTTAGAAGGAGGAGGGTCCTGGCGCTGATGGCAAGGGAGAGCCCCTCCGGGTTGGGAGGGAGCAGAGAGAGGGGAATTTCCAGGCGTGAGCCAAGTTTTCCACTTGACAGTTTTGCCTTGGGCCTATGCTGTTTATCTTTATCTGGGCTCAGAGAACTAGAAACTGAGGTTAGAGTCTATGACATAGAAAGGGGAAGAGAGAGGATACAGTTTTGGGGAGGTGTTTGCTTCCCAAATTCTTCTGCATGAGCTTTGTTTCCCAAATATAGTTCTCAGAAGTTTATGAGTTTCTTTAAAATCTTCTCCTTTTATACATCTTTAATATTTTTCTCATTTTACTATCTCTTGTTTTCTCCTTTCCCGCTCTAAGCATTCTTATCTTTATTGATTTTGAACCTTAGCCACTCTGCATTTTGTGGAAGATGGAAAGAGTTTTACGAGTGAGTCAATAAACTCAGTGCTGGGACAGAAGAAGACATTTAACGGAGGGTTACAGCCAAGCTATTTGCCCGAATTCCCAACGTACCATGTGAGAGATTTGGTTCAGGTTGTGAATAAAGATGTTTAACGATTTTAGGAAAGCATGTGTCTACATAGGAATGTACACATTCAAAAGAAGGGTTTCATTTAGTCATTCAACAGTATTTGTTCACAGTTAACACCGCTAGCTGCTGGGGGCAGAGCAGTGGAAAAAAATGCAGTGCTGTTCCTGGTCTCACGAGGCCTTCATTTTATGTGCAGATGAGAAACAATAAACAAACAAATACATAAGAAAGTAAATAATGTGTTAAGTAATAGGAGGTATTAAGCACAATGAAGAAAAACAAAATAGGTTAACAGATTAAATGGTGACTACCAAGGAGGGAGAGGGGGCAGAATTTTTTGAGAAGTCCTCTTTTGGAAGACGACATTTAGAAAGAGACCTAAACGACGTGGGGGCCCAATGATTCTGATATCTATCTGTCTGTCTGTCTGTCTGTCTATAGATCTTTAATACTCACCGGAGGATATGTTTATTGATTTTAGAGAAAAAGAAAGAGGGAAAGAGAGAGAGAGAGAGAGAGAGAAACAGAGAAACATCAATGTGAGAAAGAAACATCGATCAGTTGCCTCCTGTACACACCCAGACCAGGGATCGAACCCCTAACTTAAGTGTGTCCCCTGACTGGGGATGGAACCCTCAAGCTTTTGGTGTATAGGATAATGCTCCAACCAACTGAGCCACCCAGTCAGGGCTAACTGCTCTGATATTTAGAGGAGTGCCTTTTCAGAAAGAGCAGTGAGTACAAAGGCCCTGAGGCAGAAAAGAGTATACTTGGCATATCTAGGAGATCAAAGAGTCTATGTGGCTGAAGCAGGGGGACCAAAGAGGGGAGTAGTGGCTAAGTTAGTTAGCAATAGTCAAGTTAAGTCAGAACCGTAGAACACACTCGAAGGCCTCTTCTGTTTCTCTGTAATATACCATGACACAGAGTTCTGTTGAGCATAGCAGTGAAATAACCTTATGGTTTTACCAGTGTGGCTGCTGTGTTGAGAATACGTTAAGGAAACATCCAGAGGTTAGGAGGACGTTGAGATGGGAGCAGAATGGGGATAGATATTTTAGAAGCTGAGAATATAAAATATTTCAAGTAGGAAGTGGCGGTCAGCTATGTTGAATGCTGTCCCCAGGGCATGTAAGCTTGTCCACAGGATCTGCAGAAGTGAGGACCTCGACATTGACCAGAGCAGCTTTCGAGGCGCTGGGGGCTGAAAGACTGGAGCGCTTTCAGGAAAGTAGAGAACGTGTAGACATTAGGATAGACAGAATTTTTTAAGCAGTTTTGTGTAGAAGAGCAGAAATGGAAAGGTGAAAAGAGATATACAGGATGGCAATGTGAAATCAAAGGAAGTTTGTTTTGATTTGTTTGTTTTAAGATGAGCGTTTACTGGATATTGATTATGCTATAGATGAGGGATAAGTGGTGATTCAAGACAGGCTGAGGCATTTACAGAGACAAAGACCTTGAGTAAGTTGAGTGGTAATGGGGTCCAGTGGATAGTCCCTAAAAAAGGTATATAAAAGAGTTTATTTTCTTTTTGGCTTTCTTGGGGTATAATTGACAATTAGGATTTGTATATATTTGAGTGGTACGACTTGAAGTTTTGACCTATGTACACAGTGTGGAATGCTCATCACATTCAAGCTAGTTAGCACACCTACCACCTCATAGAGTCACTGTTCTCTGTGTGTCGTGAGAACACAAGTTCTACCCTCTTAGCAAATTTCGAGGATGCAATACGGTGTCCTTAACTATAGTCACCGTACTGTGCATTAGGTCTCCAGAACTTAACATCGTGCGAAAATGAAACTTTCTGCCCTTTAACTATCATCTCCCCATTTTCTCTCAGCTGCTGGCAATCCTCATTCTACTCAATGATTCTATGAGTTTAATTATTTTAAATTCTACATATAAGTGAGATCATGCAGTATTTGTCTTTCTGTGTCTAGCTTATTTCCCTCAGCATAAGGTTCATCCATGTTGTCACCCATGGTGAGATCTCCTTCCTTTTTATGGCTTAATGATATTCCTCTATGTGTATGTGTATACACATATATGTACACACATATGTATATATATGTGATATTCCTTTATGTGTGGGCAAATGCTTATGTAGTTTCTATAGCTTTGTTATCTATAATGCTACAACAAACATGGGAATGCCAGTATCTCTTTGAGATAAATGATTGCATTCATTTGCATATACACTCAGAAATGAGATTGCTGGACCACATGGTAGTACAATTTTTAATACTTTGAGGAACCTCCATACTGTTTTCCACCAGCGGTGTATAAGTGTTCTCTTTCTCTACCTCCTTTCCAACACTTGTTACCACTTTATCTTTTTGATAATAGCCATTCTAAACAGGTGTGAGGTGATGGGTTGACTTTAGGTATGAGTACAACTATTGCAACAGGAAGGAAAGCAAAGCACTTGGTAGAGATACGGTGAAGTATACATTGGACAGTGAGAACATATGGATATACTTTTCTGATTTATGCTACTCCAGCAGTAATAAAATAATGGCATCAGCTGAAGTACAGAAGAGCAGAAAGTATATCAGAGATTTTGAGAAGAATGGATAAGTGACAAAATGGTCATTTGGGACAGTGGCGAGGTATCCGGAGCTGGGACAAGCATTAGGACTGGTGAGGGCAACAGGGGCTCACTGCAGGTGTCGTCAGAGGTGTTAAGTGAGGCAGGTCAGCATGGCCATGTGTTTTGTCAAATCATGCCCAGCTGCTCAGAGTCAAGCACAGAATAAGCAGAAGCTGGATACAACCAGGTGGAGTTTTTTCAGGAGTAAAGGAGTGGAGGGAGCAATGCTGTCAGGGGCTTGTGTGAGGAGCGATCGCAATGACGGGCGGTCGCTTTCATGCTAGGTTAGGGAGGAAGGGAGTGTGTAAAGAGGATGGAAGGCAAAAGGTGAGAGGATCAGTCTCTGGATGATTTTATCGATTTTAGACTGAAGTCTTTGGATGGCATATGACAGGGATTAACTGGAAATAAATAAAAAGAGGGGATCACAAAGTGGGGCATTGCAAACAGAAGTTGATATCTGTGATTGATGGTACAATAAGGTCTAGGATATGACCTGGGAGCAGGTGGTGAGGGAGGTGAGGAAAAGATTGCTGAGCATGAGGTCAAAGCACTGAGCACCAGGATGTATTGAGACGATTCTGCACAGTGTGAGTTACATGAATATCGACATCACTCAGGAGGACTGAAGAGTGTTAGCGGTGGAGAGTCAATGAGCTACCTGCTCATTTTTCCCCTGAATGTCTGTACATGTTGACGCAAGGTTGTTGGGGTGGTGGAGTGCTATGATGGAGGTCATCTATGGCCTGAACTTCAAAGGAGCCAGGCTTGTTTCATTCAAGGACAGAGGTAGTACTGGTTTTGGAAGTGTCGACAGAAATGAGAACTTTTGCTCTGCACTGTAGATTCATGGGATATAAGAGAAATAATACCACCTTTTTGGAGGCTACAGGGGATGTGGCATTCTCAAGGGCACAGTTTTTAGTTAGAGCAGGAAAGTGATGGAAACATTTTAAAGAAGCATTTGAGAATTCCAAGAATTATGTTGAGGAGCTATCAGGAATTTCAGAGGGCTCGCTGCATGGACTTGGGGGAGAAAGGTGAGGGTGGAAGGTTACTCCCAATCAGGGGATGAGCATTCAGGTGATGAGAGATGGCCGTGTGTTTGGGGGTGACTGAGGTAAACAGGAATGTCAGGCATGACCAGATTAGTTCCAAAATGAGATTGCATTATCTGCGGAAAGGAATACTCGTTCTCCTCATCAGTTCAGGAAATATCCAAGAAAGAACAAAAGATGAGAAGAGGGATTGCTAATAGTAGGTGATAGAAATGGTAAAAAAGAAAGGTTTGGATTTATTCCACAGGCCCAGCCACCTTGGAGAGCCTCATTTTTAGCATTGCAACTTACCACTGATACCCTGCATTTCAAAACAAAACCAAACAGAAAACCCCACCAGAATCATGACAAGCACTGCATTCTCAGCAATTATTGAGTACTTATTGTGCAAAACCATTCACATACATTATGTCATTTAACTTTATAAACAACACTGCATGCACTTCTAATCTTTATTTTACAGTTAAAAACAAAACAGGGTCAGAAAAGATTTGAACTTCAAGTTCTCTTTCTAATCCAAAGTTAGCAGCGAACGATAATGAGAGCGGAGCGTTTGGGAAGGTTTGAGGGTAAAGATGGAAAGTCTGCTTCCAGGTGTGATTCAATTCCACAAGTATCAAGTGTGCATACTTCAGCATTGCACTAAGCCCCGGGATATGAAAGATGATTAGAACTTGATCTTTGCCCTAGAGGAGCTCCAAATCTACTGGATAGAATTTGTAAACCAAGATAAGGGGGGAAAAAGCATGTGTCCACAGAGAGATAGTATAGAGGAAGAAAGACTAAACCTGAATATCATAAGGACTTTAAGGGACCAGAGTTTTCCAGGCAGACAAAGATTGTACCTCCTTCTGAAAGGGGCCAACATGATTAAAGGCATAGGTGGATTATCTTGAATTGGAAGACATACCCAACATTTTGTAAGACTGTGGGGGAAAATATGAGAATTAATGAAGATATAATCAATGTAATAGGGTAGGGCTAATGATAAAATTAACTAAATAAAGATTCTCCCTTGGATTTTAACATTTCATAGTTTTTCTCATACAAACAGATACTCTACTAACAAAAAAAAATCAAAGTTTCTGGCAATAGCTTGTCCTATGTCTAATAATCACAGCTATGTCTTATTCCCATTATACAAATGAGAAGAAAAGAGACAGGAATCCAAATGTATTTGACCCCAGAGTTCATGAGCTCTACACCTCCCACAATAGAGGATTCCAGAGCCATCCTATAAAAAGTTGGGTCATGTGGCCAAGTTGGAACCAGTGCCAAGGGAAAAGAACCTGGAAAATAAAAATCAAAACATATAAATCACATAACAGGTAAGATTTTATAGGTAAAAGTGCGGATTGCAAAAAATTTTTATTCAGCATTTGTGTAAGTGCAAAGAATATAAAAGATCTGAACACCACCTACATTTTGAGTTAGAAACAGACTATATGTAAAAAAATAATTTGCCTATTCATTATTTCACAAATGTATATTTTTTTAGAAGTTAACATGTACTAGACAAAACAAATGTGTCAATCCTCCCTTCCCCAAAATCTTTTAACACTAGAAAAATACGTACTAGACAATGTGCTGGTTTACATAAAATGTGTATAAAAATGAACAAGACAGAATCCCTGCCCTGCAGGAATTCACAGTCAAATAAAGGAGACACAATGAAACGAGTAGCTGATGTTTGGAAAGTGCTCTGAGACCGCGTAGGGAAAAGCCCTTAGCTTGGGGGCCACCCCGTAACAGATGATGAACATGTTGCCCAGAACAGAGCAGATGCTCAAAAACTCGATCACTGTAAGTGTTGCCCAACAGATGCCAGTGGAAGGGACATTCCCTGGTTACTCTTTGGTTTCTGACTTCTGGCTGAAGTCAAGGAGGCGAGACCTGGATGTATTTGTGTTCTCCCACTGCCCTGGGTGATTCCTCTGAAGAGACACCTTTAGGAAGAATGAGTTAAGGCGGTAGCTTTCAACCCCAGGCACGCGTGTAGACTCATCTGGAAAGCCTGAGCTACAGTGCTACCTGGGCTCCATTCCCGTTCCTTTGAACTAGGGTCTCTGGAGGTGGGTTCCATGCATTACTGTTTTTAAAAGACTGCCCCGGGGGATGCTGATGGTCTGCCAAGTTGGAAAGCCACCGAGGTAAGGGATCTGCGTGCGGGGCTGCCCGTAAAGGAGGCGAGGAAAGCGTGCAAGTGAGAGGAGATGCAAGGAAGTGCCACACTGTGTCATTACAGTGGCCTCTCAAAAAGGAGCAAGTTTGTGGTCGCCTTAAACGTCACAGATACATCAACACAGTCACTGGATTTCAGTATTATAAGGTGGCTGGTGATGCTGAAGAGGGGATTCAGAAGATGGTGGGACAGAAACCTGATTATAAATGGATTGAGGGCTGAGTGGAGAGAAAGTGAAGAGAGAGAAAGACTACAGATTGTTTCAAGAAACTTGCTTTGAAAGGAAGAGGGGGAGGGTGAAAGTTTGAGAAGGAATCAAAATTGGTCAAGAAGGGAGAATTGTTACAAAGGAAATCATTCCTGCTGACTAAGCTGGGGAAGGGGGCTGAGATGAATGAATGGTGTTGAAAAACCAGTGGGTGATTTATAAAAGCTGACGAGGGTGGGGCTGAGTTAACAGAGAGGTACAAAGGCCTGCTCAGTGAATGAAGGTCATTGCCTTGGCAGGAGACTTGAAAATGAACCAAAATGCAACTTTATTCATGAGGTCTGGGTATAGAAGCCAACACTGGACAAATGAATTGTTTTCATTGGTGAATTTTGAGACAAGAAGAGCAGATGGACGTTAGTACTATCAGCATCCCTTTCCTTGCAATATTAAGTACCACAGGAATGACATCAGAAGTGGTCTTTCCAGAGCCAGTGCAAGAAGAAATGGGAAATATTACACGGAGGAAGGGGCAGTTACTAAACATTAGGCCTAAGGAGGAGAATAGTGTGTGAAAACGAAGTTGAATGGCTATGGTGCTAAGACCACAAACATGTAAGTTAAGGGAAAACAGTGACCAGTTTAATTGGAGTAGAAGATTTGAGCGTAGAAGAGAAGAAACAGGCGAAACCTGATGGTGAAGGCTTTTGGCTGCTGGGATAAGAAAACACAGACTGAATCCTATGAGTGGAGAAGAGCCGCTGTTTGCTTGTCATCATGGAAAATGGTGTGCAAAGGTTCCGTTCCCAGCCACCTATACAGTGTGTCTGGATTTTAGATGTTGAGCGTCTCTAGTTATTTACTGTCCCATTCCCCACAATCATTGTTACTTAGCATCTCGTGCTCCTGCTTTTACCACTATCCTCATAGATTTTTCTCAAACCTCCTTCTCTTTGCCCTCTCTGCCTCACTCCCAAACTATGGGAATTTCCTCATCCCTCAGTTCCTCTCCTGCTTCCATTCCTATTGATCAAGATGTTCTTTTCCTTTGCTCTTTTAACTCTTCCTTCATCCATCCCTCTAATGCAGGAATCAGTCTGGACCTCCTGCTCCTCCTCGTCTTCTTCCAAGGACCCTTCCATTTTATGGGCCAACAGTCAGTCACCTCTGTAGTTGGCACAAGGCTACCCCTCCACCCATGACTGCTATGCCGAGTTCCAGACCCAGCATTCCAACTTCCCTCTCTAAATCTTCACCTGGGCCCCTCCTGCACCTCAAACTCAGTGTTTCTAAGACAGAACTATCACAGTTCCCTCAAAAGAAGATTTCCTTCCCACACCCACAAAATGTGTGCGGTTTTCTTGTATCCCCCTAATAATACCTTGTAGGAGTTGTTGCCATAGTTTATTAACTGGCTTGTTAGATTCTGGGTTTTGTTTGCTTTGCTCTTGTTGTTGTTCCTTTGACTGGAGTTATGCACCTTGACAGAGGGAAATCTTGAAAAGGGATGTTATCCATATTCTCCAATTGGCTCCATTCCTTGGCCTTCCTGGCCCTGCAAAGAAGGTTAATGAACCCTCCATTGTTGATTGAGCAATCATCAATCAACAATTGATGATCAACAATCATCAACAATCATCAATTGATGATCAACAGTCATCAATCAACAACATTGATTGACCCCTCCATTTTGGACTGAAATCCAAAAGCTAAAACTTCTTAGCTTCTGCTATCTGTCCCCATCACTCAAATCATTTTCTCTTTAGTGGCAGTAATATTTCTGCTGATCTTTATGGTATTTGTGCCCTGTTTCCTTTTCTTAAATTAAGTACTCATCTTTATTTTGTTTGTTTGATAACTAAATAAGTGGGCATTTTCCAACATCTCCTGTATTCTGACAGGAGTTAAGTGCCTCACACTCAGTGATTATCTGTCCCAGACCTTCCTCTCCACCCCAAATGAGGTGTTCCACATATGATTCCCTAGTATGTTTCCTGACGGTAACTGTGACCTTGCTAATAAAAAATACACTTCTTTCTACTTGTAATAAGATTGTTATACGAAAATATGTTCTACTAGTACCTTTTGGCCACTGGGTGTTTCACCCCCTTTCTTTAAAATAGTCATCTGTGAGGCAGACATCCATCCTCGTCACTACCTTCTCACATAAATGATTGAACACATGGCGAATGATACAGTCCGGGGCCTCGCGTGGTCCATTAGCCTTTCCGGTTGCACCGTAGTTCAGTCTCTACTTCCTTACAGGACTTCTTTATGTATACATCCATTTGGTACCTGAGGTCCTTTCTTTAGCTGGAATTTCAAAGCTGGCACATGCTTCTGTGTTATCTGAAAAGATGATAAGGGCTCACACATGAGGTTTTTGTACTCTGCAGGGTCTAGAGGGAAAGAAGCTATCCAATCAAAGCCCTCCTGGTTCTGGACACCTCTCCTTGTACCCAGACTGCTTTCCTCTGGGTATTTTCTCTGGAGCATTGTGTCAAACTTTCTTTTATTCAGCTCCATTAGTTGTTTTCCTAATCCTCTGAGAAGTCACATGTTGTTCCTTGAGGATTTTAACAGAGAATAAGAGCATAGGAAATATGGACTTCCAGTTGATATTGTAACTTTTTTGCATAATATTATTTTCTTTTTAACATGATTGTAAGTTTCATGAGGAGAATAATCAGTCATATTATAGAGTTCTTTGTGTCCGTCACTAGCACCTAAGAGAACCATGTAGATAGTAAATACTCAGGTTACATTTGTTGGTTCTGGGGTCGGAAACACAATTTACCAGTGTTGAAAAGGGACTTAGAGTTTAACCACACCTCAATTTTAAAAAATTGTTTCCTAGAACACCCTGTTTGTTTCTCTTCACCTCCCACAGTATTTAAGGAATTCTGATCTTGATTGCTATCTAGATCTGTACATGTTAATAGGGATGAAGTGTTGACTTGTCCCACTTATTATTAATAATGATTTCATCTCGTATCACATAGCAATAAAATCAAGAATAGTCTTGTTCCTTGAATTTATGAGTAGATTAAGACAATTGTGTTCCAAATATCTATGGTTTTTAGAGAATAGATTAAAGCTGTAGGCTCTTTGGGGTGTGTGTATAGTTTAAAAATTTTTAATTAGAAAACCTACTAAAAACAACTTATTCTCTTGCTAATAAATAAAAGTGTAATAATGGACCCTGGAAAGAAAAACTGAAACTTTACTAGGATATTGTTTTAAATATGCACTTGAACTTTCTAAGTTAATAATTTAGGCAATATTATGAAAAATCACTTGGAAAATCCACATGGGATCTATGTCAAATAATTTTTAGACAACAGACAACAGTGTGGTGAGAGCCAAGGGGGGAGGCAGGGGCTTGGTGAAGGGGGCCCAGCAGGGGGAGAATAGGGGACATCTCTTATAGTGTCCACAGTAAAAAAAATTATAAAGAATTGTTACAAAATAATAAAAGAAACATTTATCAATAGACATGATTCTACAGAATTTGAAGATGATTTTAAAAAAGCCAAAAGAAAAGCATCTATATATGGATTAATTTACAAAATATTTTACATTAAACTTTTTCCTTAATTTAATTTTGAATTCAATATGGGAAAATATTAGTTGCAAGTAAATTATCAACTCATAAATATTGTAAAGCCTTTGTTCACCCTGTGCTTCCTTCCACGCAGTGTGCATAGGAAAAAAAAGAAGAAAAAAAGAAATCCTTGTTCTCATAGTTTATTCCCATCGGAGAAAAAATTAATAGGATATAAAGTTAAATAATAGAAGACTTACAAATCACATTGAGATTAAAAAGAGAAAGGTATGCCCAGGGAAATACATAGTCAAAAACACATTCTTTGCTCCAGTCCTGTGTTTAAACATGTGTCCCTTTTTTTCCTTTTCTACCTCCCCCAACCTCCCCGAGCACAGCTGAGCACCTTCTGCATGCCAGGCCCCATGCTGGGTATAGGGTTACAAAGAAGAGTGGAGCCCAGTTTCTGACCTTGAATGAGAGGCATAATTGGAATCTTCAAGAATCATCATTTGACAGCTCAACCATCAGAGATGGGGCGGGGGGAGGAGTGTCTCTGTTACACCCTCAATTTGGGGGTTCTTAGAGGCTTTCAGCCACACCCAGGTGTCTCCCAGTCATAAGAGCTGTCGAGGGGAAGTTGGAGCCTGCCTTGTACAACTGTGCAGGAGCACTTCTCGGAACTCAGCCAAATTTTCTGATTCAGTCTAAGCTGCAGAATGGGGACAAGATCGAAGTTAATTGAACTATTTGAGGCCACAGCAAACCTGTAATTATTAATAAATAAAACTGGAATGTGGAATTAGAACTCGAACTCTAGGCTATGTTGTCTCTCCAAGTTATTTGCATTTGAATCGGACATATTCTGAACTTTTCGATCACCTACTGTTGTTGCTCTAAATATCCAAAGAACAACAATGTGGATAAGCAGAGGTTTCGGATTAGGTAAAGGAAAGTGCACTGTGGATTAGCAATGTAGGAAACAAAGGCACTTCCTAAAGTCTCCATGACTCTATGTAAAGACATCATATAGTCCCTGGGACATAAGTGATTAATAAAAACTATTTTTAAGGGACTATCTATGTCAACATGATGTACAGATGTCGGAGGACTGCTTTGGAGAAGACTGTTTTCAAAGGTAGTTCCGCGCCAGTGTCTGTGACTCAGCATGAGGAGGATGTTAGGTGTCCCCTTATTCTCACAAACCCGTCTGAGTGCACATAGGGAGGGTGGCAGTAGATTGCTGTGCTTCCATTTGCTGACTTTTATTTCAGGAATGGTTATGCCTGGCTGCCTGGCTTCTCTTGGCTCTTCTGATGTTCCATGGAAAGGGTCTAAGGACTCTGCAATAGAAAGATTTACTGATTTCCTCACTAACGTCCCCAGGCAGCCGAAACTGCTTGGCTTGTTTCCTTCATTCACAGTGTTTTCAGCTCTCTCATCGGATCCAGGTGCTTAGACCAAGTCCGTGGGAAGTTGGGCAAGGATACTGGACACCAAGGCGTTTCCATTATTCTAATTCCAGTTCTGCAAATTGTACAGGATAGATGACTTTATGTAGTGTTTTCTGAGCCTCTCCCTGGAGACACTCCTAGGGCATCAGCAAATCCTATGCTCAAATTACTAAGGATTCAATGCAAATAATGTTAGTCTGGTTCAGTGCGTAAACAAGAAGCTCACATTAGAAATTCTTTAGAAAGGTGAGTAACCTTGGTGCTGGCAACTTTAATTTCTAAGGATGCCCATGAGGAGTGTGGAAGTCTGGTTGAACCTGACCATTTATTAATCCCTAATGAAAACATTGGATGTCAGGGCAATGGCTCAAATGACATGACTCTCACACAGTTCTTTAAGTGGGGACAAGAGAGAGAGTCTGCTTCTTTCCATACTGTGTTAGGAGCAAGCCTAAAGGTTCCTGGGAAGCAGAAAGGAGTCATTCAGAACACACAGGAGTCTCAGCTCTACAAAGGTGTGAATTTGAGGGAGAAACAGCTGGGAGAAAAATGTAAACCCTCAAGTTTAGAATAAACCTTCCTTCCCATTTGGGAAAGGCTTTGGGGAAAAGGGTGGGGCACTTGACCTAGGAGTGGGACTCAGCAGATGAGCGTGGCATTGGCAGGACAGAGTCGGGCTTTTAGGCTGGAGAGTGGATGATTCAGTAGTCTTCGGATCCAAGTTTGGAGAACGACCTTGCCTTCCCACCCTGGAGTGCTTGTCCCTAACAACCCTTGGCAGCAGCCGGCCTCCTTCAGCAAACTGTGTTAATTCTGACTTTGTGAGGTGGGGCTTAAAGAACTCACAGTTCCAGTGGAGCATCTAAGGAATCATCTCTCCTGATTTGAAGTTCTTATTCACGTAATTTAGCTTGTTCTTTCAGTGACAAAAAAACCTAGGGCTATTTCCTAGGTTTTTATTTTTTCCAGTCCTATTTGTTCATGTCATTATTTCTATTCCAACAATTTGGCTTTATTTAGTTTTTAATACTTTCAATGATTTAGACACCTTTTAGGAAGTGAGAGGTAATTACATGAGTGGACAAAAGTAAGCTTACAGTTGTTCATATGGAGGATAATACAATAATTAATAAATAATGAGAGTAAACATTGTTTTTCTGTGTACTCACAACTATAAACCTACTTTGGCCCACCTCTGTATAATTCAGGAAGAATTACTTTTCTTTTACTGTGTGTGCTAATAAGTTGTGTGGCACTACCCTGCAAGTTTAATAGATTATTCAGGGGTGTCAAACTCATTTTCACCAGGGGCCATATCAGCCTTGCGGTTGCCTTCAAAGGGCATTTAAAATTGTATAAATGTAACTACTCCTTAACTAGGGGCAAGGAGCTCAGCACTGCTGCCGGGTAGAAACAAGGTGCTGGGCCAGATAAAACAAGGTGGAGGGCCGGACTCAGCCTGTGGGCCTTGTGTTTGCCACCTGTGGATTATGTTGAGGAAAGAGAACTAATGTTAATACTGTAATCACTCAGTTAATATTCTGGTTGCTTGCACAAAAATTTTAAGTGATTCTTGCCTCCTTCCTTTTCCTCTCACCTTGCATCCAATCTAGCAGCAAAGCCTGAGGCTTTAAACCCCAAACATGTACCAAATCAATCTTTCCTCACCACCTCCATCAAACTCATCCTTGCCCAAACTGGGAAACGAAGTTTGGCGTTGCAGTCATCTCCTCATTGGTATCTTGCTTCCTCTCTATTCTCAACCCAGCCACAGAATGGTCCTTTGAGTGACATCATACCATTTCCCCATGTTTTTCATCTCACTTTTAATAAAAACCGAAGTCCTTACTATAGCCTACAAAACTAGGGCTGTAACTCCAGGCCCTAGGGAGCTAACCAGCTACGGATTCTCCAACTCAATACTTCTACTGCCTACTACTCATTGAACATGACCATACGCATTTACCTCTGTACTTGAGTATTTCACACTTTTCCCCAAATGCCCGTATGGCTTGGTCCTTCACTTTCTTCAGCTCTGTGATAAATATAATTTCTACAATGCCTTCCATGATCAGTTGCTCTAACCACACTGCCCACTCTTTTGCTAAGCCCCTGAGCCTACATTTCTCCATAGCACTTATCAGTGCTTCATATGTATTTGTTAGTCTCACTGGTTAAAGATGTTTGCAGGGCTCTTTTCCACTAACTCTGAGCCTAGATCAGTGCCTGACACATTGCATGCTCCAACAAACCTTTCTTACTCGACAGCGAACACGAGAATCAGAGCTGGTCTTTTACTTGGGTGAAGTAGACGGCACAGCTAACAGCGAGTAGATGGCTCAGAAGTCACGTTCACGCTTCTCTTCTTGTTTACTCACCTGTTTTCCCCCAAACTAAATTTGAGCTTGCATTCCCCAGTTAAAAGGAAAAAGTGAAATGCACCCAGCAGGCACGCTTGCTCTTCAGGCCTCTGTGGGACGGCCATGGACAGACACATCAGGCGGGCTGTGAGCTGCGTGGGAGTGGGGGCTGAGAGGGCATCAGTGAAATCCCACCGGGGTTAGTCAGGCAACTTCTGTGTCTGCCTGGGATGGTGTTGCCATGGAGGTGTCCCCAGAGGGTTTGTCTGCTTTTCAGAAAGGCTCTAGATGTGATGGGAGCACACTAGGTGTGGGAGTGAGAACGACAGGCTGGGCACTAGCGGGGAGGTAGGGAAGGCAGACTTACATTTTACTCAAAAGGCTTTTATTCTCTTTGAAGTTGTTTGCTTCTTTTATTTATTTTTATGAATACGCATTATCTATTTTTAAGAAAGGACTAAAAGGTGTATGTGACATCTTCATCACAGTGACATAATTTATCCTGAATATTATAGATGGATCAATAGTAGAGACTTTCTTAAGAATGAGTCTGCTGTAAATCTCCCATCTGCCCCCCTGTTGTATTTTCTACACTCTGCCCCGTTTTGTGTCCTTTGTGACTAAGCCATGTGAACTGTATCAGCAACATTCCTTCAGTCTTGGGTCTAGCTCGGTTCAGCACGTGTGGTGTCCCAGTAGGATGTCAGAAGAAAGAAGTACCAGTTTTGATCATCTATTTACTTGACTCCAAAGTCACTGTTTTTCTCAAAGTGGCTTTCTGCACTCAGCTTTCTCCTTTGGGCTCCTACCTGCTCCATTATCTAGGGAACTGTGCTGTATCTTCTCTACACCGTCCCTACACCTGCGTTCTTAGTCCTTTCCCTAAATCATCTTCGTTTGACTATGCCATATGTTTCCTGCTGCAACCCTGGCTGATACGTGTTTCAGAAGAAGGAGGGGAATGATAAGGAGACAAAAAAGGAGCAGATGCATTGGGCAGAGGTCAGTCAGAAACAGGATCCAAGAAATACAGAAATAGGATCCAGCAGGACACCAAGATAAACCAACTGTCCAAGACATGGACTTTCAGAGTTAGAAGGAGCCTTTAAGTTTGTGGAGCCCATCTGCATTTACCACTTGAGGGAAATTGAGGCTTGAAGAGGTTCAGTGACCTTGTCCAAGGTTACCTGACCAGTTGGTAACAGAATCGCAGGTTGTGCGCAGATCTGAAACATAAGCTGATTACTCCATCATAGTCAACACTTTTGCCTGGGACCAGCTGTGGGGGAAAATGCCCTTTTGTGTATGTAATGGCTGGCATCTTTCTTTTATAAAGCACTGAAGGTCTGAATATACATACCCTGTTCGCTGGAATTGTACTCACTGAGATCATACCCAAGGAGACAGATACAATCTTTCTCCAATTGCGGCTATGGTGATTGTTTCTTTTCCTGGCCACATCACTTTTAACTTCTGGTTTGCTGACTCATTTCCTGTGTTTCATGTTGTTCTTTTCTATGATGCTTTCTCACATCATGGGGTTTTACATTAATTGGAGAATATTCTTATACGAATGTTGACTGACTGCTAGAAGTTCCGATTTTAAATACAGAGCTATCTCTAATGACTACCACTATAGATTCAGCCATCTGCCTTCTCAATTACCCGGGCTTTGAGGCTCTTCAAAAATACTGGTGCTTCTTCTTCTTTATCTATAAACTGGTAATAATGTCTACCTACTAGGTCTGGAGTGAGCTTTAAATTAGATAATACATACAGAGCTCTTAGAACAATAGCCGACACAGAGCGCGCCATCACTTAAGGTCAATTACTATTGCTTGCTTCAGTGGTAGGGTGAAACTCCATGCTATAACAGTCAGGTCTGCATTCTCTGTTTCTCTCTTCTGTATTTTGGGACATGTAGGTTTGAGGTGAGGGATGAGACCTTATTCTGCTTTTTGACAGGAATAAAAAGTTTCAGGGTTAAATCCAATCAGCAAAACGATTCCCTCTTTTAACAAGTTTTCATGTTTCTCCTGTAACATCATTGAATAGAGAGGGGCTTATACGAGGGATCTCAGGTCATCTGGGATTCTCCATTTGAGAGATTTTACATGTCTGTCTGGTAGGCAGCATTCGCTTAAGGGATTCAGTTCAGCCCCACACATGTTTACTGAAAAAATACTATTGGCTAGAAGCTAGGGATGAAATGGTGACTCAGATAACACCCTCACACCAGAGAGCTAACAGTCCCCGGGAGGGTTTCGCTCTTGGTCACATCTTTGCTTAAGCCTCTGAAACAGGAGACCACATCAGTCTAACATGGATAACTCAGTGCCAGCTCATCCCTGGGTTTGGCCCCGAATCAGAAACCTGTCCTCATCTGATCCCATAGAGTTTCCAATGACATTAACAGGAATTTTGAGGGTGTATCTGAGAAGAATTTTACTCACTCCTTGCATTCTTTCTAAGTGTAAGCACACGTCCCAGGAAGTGTGAAGCTTATCCTGACAGACGCCTCCTGCTGTGGAGCTGGTAACATACTTGAGACAGGTGTAATGAGGGGCTAGAAGACATTTAAAAATTATTCGATCTAAGGAGCTCATGGAGGCCATCCAGCAGCCAGACTCTACAAGTCTAGCTCAATCCATGCACTTTACAGATGAGGTTCCATTGACAAGGTTACCATGGATCACTCTGGCATCTCGGCAGTCACCCAGCTGGTTGTGATTTAAACATGAGAAGTTGACTCTTCTTTAATGTTGTTTCCTGCAACTGTAGAATGTTTGATTACTTTAGCTTTCAATTTTTATGATGCTAGGAGATTACTGTAACTGTCTGGAAGGTCTCGGCATTTGTAGTTTGATTTTCTGAAAAGCCAGACAGCGTTTATAAAAAAAAAAACTGGGAAAAAGATTTAATGTGCCATAAAGATAGGTGACTATTACCACCTCTTAGGGAACTCCTTTCCCTTATTGGGATTGCACAAATGCAGAAGGCATCCATTGTTCAGATGCACGGGAAGGGGCCTGGAATGAGTACTCAAGTTCCATGTAACTGTCCTAGGTCTCCCCATGCGGTCCTGCTCTTGGTGGGCAGATAAGGAATAGTCAGCGAGTGAAAAACTATTTCTTTTGAAGTGAACATTCAAAAGGCAAGATGGAATTTTTTCTCTTTTATATCTTACCCTATAAATTACATACAACTGGAATTACAGTCCAACAGAACCTACAGAAGTTTTTAGAAAGAAGAGAAGAACCTTAGACATCGGTAAATCAAAAGCTGAAAGAAAAAAGGCTAACTGAAAAGCATCCCCTGTAGGAAGATAAGATGCTAATTTTTAGAGGCACTCAGCAGTTAGAAAATCAATTTTTCTTAACATTGAGAATTATTGAGTGGCCGAAAAAGCATCTTACTCTATGAAATATAGTCACTGTTTAGTGCCTTCCCATTTTATTTACTATTTAAAGCACACAACAGCTAGTTAACCAACTACTTATAAAATATATTTAATGTTCAGAGGCACTCAGTGTGGTTATAAAATGATTTTAAGGGTACACAAATACGGGACATTAACCACACTTCATGAACTATGGTTCCCTCTGGAAAAACAAAAATGTTTTCCCTGGCACCCTGCGGCATTTCATCCTGAAGTCTGCAAATGACCCACGCTGCTCAAACTGGCTGCCTGACTGGCTTTTGATGCCAGCCACTTTAGAGCACACACCAGAAAGATCAATATAACCCCTATTACATAATCACTTATGTAAGTGATAGAGCACCGTGCACTCAAAGGCTGTTAGACTCTCCAATAAAGAACAGCTTGACAGATGCAGTGACTTTAAGCAGCATGCACAAACCCCAGTCCAGAGTTTGCAGGGCTGTAGTCTTCTCCACGTGTGGTGGACTGATGGGTGCTCTGTGACGCATGGTGCGTTGAGATGATCTTTAGTTTGTGCCATCGGTATGCATTAGCAAGTTTACGGGCCTATGAAAATGTGGGGAGAGTCTAACAAGGGATGGATGGGAAGAGAACGGAACTTTCTTCAAAGTAACCTGCTGCAGAGAGTGATGACAAGTGAGACAGAAGGGGCCACAGCATAAACGGAGCAGTGAGGGAAGAGTCAACTGCATTTATTTTTAGGCACTATCCTAATTCCCTGAAAACACTCTACTGCACAATGTGTTAATCTCCCTCTTTCATCATTGAAACTCCATGGCATTGACTGTTGAGGGAATGTGGTGGAAATGTTGCTTTTAATTTCCTGTTCGTGTAATAAAGCTGAATGTGTGGATGGTGTTCACTTTGTCTTTACTTTGCATCAGCGCCTAGCAGAAGGGCTTCTAACCCAGGCTGATGACCACACGTACACTGGAGAAAGGACGCACAGAGACTGAGGGTCAGCTGGTGTAGACCCACACTTTGCCACGATGCATGGGGGGCAGTATTTCTAGCAAGGGTAATCAGTAGTAAAATTCCAACCAAGGACAGTGGATGGGGAAGTGTATCAATTTTTAAATCAAAAGTTTAAAAAATACATAAAATATAAATGAAGGAAATAATGTTAAAGAATTAAAAAAACACAAGAAGACTGTGAGGAATTATTTAGTGGATATTCTAGGTTACACTGCAATATGCTTTAATTCTCTGGGTCATTTCAAAATATGCTAGACCAGACTTTTGGTTTCTGGTCCAGAGTATAAGGAGTTTGAAAGCCATCATTTCATTCTGACAAGCAAAAGGCTGAACAACCTGAAAATCAACAACCCTCCTAGGATCTGTCAGAGAACTGAGGTCACAGGGCAAGCTGCTGTCCCCCAAATTGGAGAGAGATGCAGATACAGAGAATGACAACTTACTGAAACACAAACCCACAAGCAGAACCTTTGGGGAACCAGTACTAGGGTAAGAAAACCTAAACAGTAATTGAAAATTTGCTGGAAGCTCAGTATGAACAAATCTGAAAGCCAAAAACTCCCGGGGAGCCCCAAAACTTTTGTGAGTTTTACCTCCAGGAGTCCTACCAGGTTCTTACAGTGAAGGTGAGAGAAAAGTCTTCTCATGGTCCCAGCAGAGGGAAGAAATGTAGCTATACTGAAATACACCAGAGCTCTGGGTCCTTAACAGGCCTGCCCACAGACAAACTACTTTACCAAAGCCTCATCTGGTGGGATATTTCAGTGCCTAACCAACTTGACAGAAGGGAAGGATCCCACTCCAGCCCCTTCTAGTCATCCTGTCCCATCTGAGGTGGGGATGGAGGGGGAAGCAGAATGAAAAGCATTTATGCAGGTCATAGTCCAGGGGCTTGAAATCCAGAGACATAATTAGGGTGCTATAGAAGGCTCCCTCCCCCGGCCCCACCCTGCCCAGGTCACTAAAGGCTTGTTTATCACAGTTCCTTTACCCAGTACATGATGTCTAGGTTTCAATTTAAACAACAACAACGACAACAACAAGCATATTAAAGGGCAAAAATCACAGTTCAAAGAGACACAGAAAGCACCAGAAACAGACTCAGATATGGTATGGATACTGCAATGATTAGACTGGGAATTTAGAACAACTATGATTAATATTTTAAGGGCTTTAAAGGAAAAAGCAGACAACATGTAAGAACAGACGGTTAATGTAAGCAGAGTCAGAGATTCTAAGAAAGAATGAAATAAATTTTAGAAATAAAAAAAGCTGTAACTGAAATAAAGACTGCCTTTGAAGGGCGTATTAGTAGCCTGACACAGCTGAGGGAAGAATCAGTGAGCTTAAGGATATATCAATAGAAATTCCAGAACTAAAAAGCAAAGAGAAAAGAGGTTGCAAAGAAAAGTAATTATATCCAAGAACTGTGGGACAAGTGCAAGAGGCTTAAATATAATGGGAATACCAGAGGAGAAGAAAGAACAAAAGGAAGAAACAAACAAATCTGAACCCATAGACTGTCAGCTTCCCCAAATTAATGCCAGAAACTAAACCATGGGTCCAGTAAACGCAGAGAACATCAGGCAGGATAAATGTGAAAAAGGAAAAATCTACATTTAGGTATATCATATTTAAACTGCAGATAATCAAAGATAAATAAAAACTCTTGAAAGAAGCTAGAGGAAACACCTTCCCCATAGAATAGCAAGGGTAAGAATTACATCAACGTTTTCAAAAATCATAGAAACAACAAGAGTGCAGTGAAATATATAAAGTGTCAAAAGAAAAAAAAAACACCTAGAATTCTGTACCCATGGAATTATCCTTTAAAATGAAGGAGACACATTTTCTCAGATAAACAAAAATTGAAGGAATTTGTTGCCACTAGATTTACTTTGCAAGAAATGTTAAAGTTTTTCAGAGAAGAGGAAATGGTGTCAGAACTCAATCTATATAAAGAAAAGAAGAGCATTAGAGAAGGAATAAGTTAAAGTGAAATAAAAACTTTCCATGTTTTACTCATAATTGGTTGAACAGATAACAATCTGTTCACAATAATGAAACAACAATATGTTTGATGTATGGATAACCTTGCACTATCCATGAAGCAGTGTTATTTGAAAGTAAACTTGGAAAAGTTATAATATATAATGTATACTGAAAGTTATAATATATACTGAAAATTATAATATATACTGAAAATTTTAAAGCAGTCACTTAATATAAAAACAAAAGTAGTAACTGATATGCTAAGAAAGAAAAATATGATCCCACAAAATGCTCAATTAAAATTATGTAAGACAAAAATAGGAACAAAGAGCAAGGACCACAAATGGAAAACAATTACTAATATGATACATATTAATCTAATTACACAATAATCATGTTTGGTGTCAACAGTCTAAATACACCAATTAAAAGACAGAGATTGTCAGACTGGATCAAAAACCAAACTACACATTATGTACAAGAAACTCACTTTAAATATAAAGACACATGTAGATCAAAAGTACAGAGATGGAAAAGATATATCCTGCTGATGCTAATCAAAGAAAGCAGACGTCAAAACAAGGGAAATGACCGAGGATAAAGAAGGACATTCCATAGTGATAAAGGCCTAATTCCCTACGAAGATGTAACATTCCTTAATACATATTCAGCTAACAAAAGAATGTCTAAATACATGAGGCATACATAAACTGATAGAACTGCCATGAGAAAACAGATGAATCTGCTATTAGAGTTGCAGACTTGAACACTTTCTATCAGTAATGGACATACCCAGCAGGCAGAAAATTTGTAAGAACACAGTTGAACTCCACAGCATCATCAAACAACTGAATACAAATGACAGCTATTGAATACTTTATCCAAGAAGAACAGGATAAACATTCTTCTCAAGATCCGATGGGACACTCACCAAGCTAGACCACATTTTGGGCTACAGAACACATAACAAATTACAAAGAATGGAAACACACAACGTCTGCTCTGCCACTACAATGCAATTATTCTAGACATTAGTAACAGAAGGATAGCTGGAAAATCCCCAAATACCTGGAGATTAAACAATACATTTTAAAATAATGTGGGAGTGAAAGGAGAAATTGCAAGAGAAATTTAAAAATATTTTAACTGAATAAAAATAAAAATATAACTCATTAAAATCTGTGGAATGTAGCAAAAATAGTGCTTAAAGGGAAATTTATAGCACTGGTTGCAAGAATTAGGAAAGAAGGAACATCTAAAATCAGTAACCTAAGCTTCCACCTTGGAGAATTAGAAAAAGAAAATTAAATCTAAAGTAAGCTGAAGAAAAAAATTTAGAGAAGAAACTAAATAAATTGAAAACAGAAAATCCATAGAGAAAAATCAGTAAAGCCATAAGTCAGTCTGTAAAAATCAATGCTAGCCAGGGAAACTAAGAGAAAAAATAGAGAGGGTACACATATCAAAAACGAGAGAGGGGACATCTGTGGATCTCATGGACATCAAAATAATAAGAATAATTAAAGAACATTATGAACAACTACTGCCTGCAAATTTGTTAATCTAGATGAAATGGACCAATTATTTGAAAGACAAAATATGACAAAGCTCACACAAAAAGAAACAGATAAGCTGAAGAGGCATATAGTTATTGAAGAAATTAAATCAATAATTAACAACTTCTCCAAACAGAAAGCATGAGGCCCAGATGGGTTCACTGTGAATTCTACCAAACATTTATGAAAGAAATGGTAACAAATTCTCTACAATTTCTTCTGGAAGATAGAAGCAGAGGGAATTCTTCCATTCTCATTCTATGAGCCCACTATTAACTTAATAGCAAAACAAAGATATTACACGGACATAATATTAGAGACCAACATCTTTCAAGAATACAGATGCCATTATCTTCAACAGATCTTAGTAAATTATGTCCAAAAAATTATGCACCATGACCAAGTGATATCTATTTCAGATATGCAAAGATGGCTCGACATCCAAAAATCAAATGAACATAATCCACCACATCAACAAGCTACAGAAGAAAAATCACATGCTTACACCAACCCCACTTATGATAAAAACTTAGCCAACCAGAAACTGGGGGACATCCTCAACTTGAATAGACAACATATGCTAAAACCTAGTTACCATTTTACTTAATGGTGAAACAATAAGATTTCTAAGATCAGGAGGAAGGAAAGATGTCCCCTCTCACCACTGCTTTACAACATTGTGCTGGAAGACCTAGAGAATGCAACAAGACAAGAAAAAAAAAATGGTATTCACATTGGGGATAAAGAAATAAAACTGTACTTGTTAGCAGAAGACATGGCTGCCTATGTAGAAAAATCCAAGAAAATCAGTAAAAATATTCTTGGAAGCAGTAAGTGATTACATCAGAGATGCATGATACAAGGTAAACACACATCCATCAGCTGCTTTTCTACATACCAGCAATGAACAACTATTTTTTAATAAACAAGTATAAAAAGAAATAAGTATAAAGCTAACAAAATATGTACAAGATCTAAAGCAGGAAAACTATAAAATTCTGATGAATGAAGTCAAAGAACTAAATACATGGAGAGACATTCCATGTTTGTCAGCAGACTCAAAATTGTCAAGATGTCAATTCTTCTCAACCCGATCTCTGGATTCAGTGCAATCCCAATGAATATCATGGCAAGGTACTTGTGGATATTCACAAACTCCTTCTGAAGTTAATCTGGAGAGGCAAAGGACCCAGAATAGCCAATATAATATTGAAGGAGAAGAACAAAGTTGGAGGACTGACAGTACCCAACTTTAGGCAACAAATGGTGCTGGATCAAATGGATATCCACATGCAAACAAATGAATCCAGACAGACTTTACACTGTTCATAAATATTAACTCAAACTGGATCATGTGCTTAAATGTAAAATGCAAAACTTTAAAAAAAAATCCCAAACCCAAAACCTAGAAATAACAGGAGAAAATTCACCAGCGATGTCCAACCTTTTGGCATCTCTGGGCCACACAGGAAAAAAAAGAGTTGACACAAACACCAACAAAAACTGATGAGTAAAAAAAAAGGTTTTAAGTAAATTTACAATTTTGTGTTGGGCCATGTTCATAGCCATCCTGTGTTGCATGTGGCCCACAGGCCTTGGGTTGGACATCCCTGAAATTTTATATGATCATGGGTTTGGTGATAACTTTTTAGATACGACACAAAAGGCACAACCCATGAATAAAACAACTGATACATTGGACTTCATTAAGATTAAAAATTTTTGCTCTGTAAAAGATACTGTCAAGAGAATGAGAAGGCATGCCGTAAGTGGGGGAGGGTGGAAACTATTTCTAAAAGACATATATGATAAAATACTGTTATTCAAAATATATGAAGAACCCTCAAGATTCAGTAAGTAAACAAACAACTGATTAAAAATGGCCCAAAGATCTGAACAGATACCTCATCCAAGAAGATATACAGATGGCAAATATGGATCTGAAAGGTGCCCATATCCTGTTGCGAGGGAATTGCAGATCGAAGGAACAATGAGATACCACCACCTATCTATTAGAATGGGAAAATCCAACACACTGACCACACCAAATGCTGCCTGGGATGCGGAGCAACAGAAACCCTCACACACTGCTGATGGGAGTGAAACATGGGACAGTCACTTTGGAAGACAGTTTAGCAGTTTCTTACAAAACTAAAAATACTCTTGCCATGCAATGCAACAATCACCTTTCTTGGTATTTACCCAGAGGAGTCAGAAACATGTCCACACAAAAACCTGCACATGAATGTTTAAAGCAGTTTTATTCATAATTGTCCAAACTTGGAAACTACTGAGATATTCCTAAGTAGGTGAACAGATAAACAGTGTTACATCCAGATAATGGAGCAGTAGTCAGCATTAAAAGAAAATGAGCTATTAAGCCATAAAAAGGCACGAGAGAACATTAAATGCACACCACTAAGTAAAAAGAAAGCCAATCTGAAAAGGTATAATTCCAACTATGAAACATTCTACAAAAGGCAGTTTTAAGGAGTCTGTGATGGACAGGTGGTTGCCAGAGGTTGGGCAGGGGATGAGCAGGGAAATTTTATGGCAGCGAAACAATTCTGTATGATACTCTAATGTTGGACACATGTCATATACAACCCATGGAATGCACAAAACCAAAAGTGAAATCTAAACCTAAAAAAAGGACTCTGGGTGATAATGAGGTACACTGTAGTTTTACTGAAAATAACACATGTACCATCTTTGTGTGGGATGTTGACAGTGGGGGGGGTCTGTGTGTGGGACATACATGGAGACTCTCTACTTTCCTCTCCATTTTGCTGTAAATCTAAAATTGCACTAAAAAATAAGCTTATTTTTAAAAATGTGCTAGGCATCTAGTGAGTTTGAGTAGAGCGTTCTGTTTCCAATAGAAAAACAACCTTTCATTAGTGAATGGAATCCTTTTTTTTTTTTTAAGATACCAATATGTTATGCTGAAGCACTAATGAATGTAAAGACTCTGCAAAACAACTTCTGGTGAAACCTTTGAGGGTTGAGTTCTACAAATATATGTAAAAACTAATGGTGATATTGTAATCTTAAAAGAAATGTTTTGGTAAATTTTAAGGATCAAAATTTTTACTTCTTTTTTGAGGAAGAACACGCATGTAGAGAATACTTACTATTTGAAGACATATTCAGGTAAGACAACCCTGTGAAAGTGTGTGTACTTTTTCACTGAGACTTCGTTCCTGCACTATTGCTAAGAGAATGGTGTGGTGGTCTGGGTTCTTGCCTCCTCACCAGGAGCTGCTGTGAAGGCTCTGGCAAAGAGGAGTGTGTGAGGTTGTTCCCTGGTGAGAGTAAGAAGCCTAAGGCGCCCTCACTATGGCAGCGTTGCTGAAGACTATGCCTGAGTGAGAGAAGTCTGGCAGGCTGTCCAGTCCACTGACTGTGCTGTGAAGGGACCTAGCTCTCAGTCTCGTCATAGTGGCCTTGCCTCTGGGTGCGCCCACGACGGTATCTGCGTGGCCTGCTGGAGTGCTGGAGTGGGTAAGGAGGAGGCGCTCTGCTCTGGTACTGGATAGAAACTCTGCGGATGGGGCCAAGATGCTGCTCGTGGCAAATCCTTGAATCTGCTTCGCTAATGTATTCCACCTGAATCGTTGAAAGGTCATTGTAGAATTGCCGGGGCCGAAAAGATCGGCGGGAGGTCGCAAAGGTGTCTCTGCCATACTGCCGGCACAGAGGTCGAGACTGGGGAATGGATGCAGAAAAGTGCCCTGGGGCGTGAAGAGACGAGGATCTGGGTGGGGGCCTAGACAAGGTCTGTCGGCCTGCGTCACCTCTGCTGTTCCGGTGCTGCCTCGCTCCCACCGGAGCTGCACTTCCATTGGGGGGGCCATCCCTGATCCATCTGCTCACCGGGTAGCGGAGTGGTAGGTCCACCCCCCAGGCGTCGGCCACGTGCGCCAGCAGCAGCTGGGAGAGATGGCGGTGCGCGCGCTCATCCCAGTGCACGCCATCTCGATGTCGGTGCTGCCCCGCATGGCGGAAGTGGAAATGTAGGTCTAGCACATCGAAGCCGTGCCTGCCGGCTTCAACAGAACTGTAGAAGTTGGCCTCAATCACGTCTTCCCGTAGGTGGGCGCCCCGGATCTGGTGCTCGGGTAGGAGGAAGCCACCCGAGACGACCTCGGCCACCGGCATGGCTGTGTGCCACACTAGGAGGCAGGACGCAGGCAGCACCTCGCCCAGGTGCTGGAACAGGCTCTCCAGATCCTCGCGGTAGCCTCTCCGGAAATCCTGGCCGTACCTCGAGAGGTCCCAGAGGCAGGAATTGATGACGACCACGTCCGGGGCGTGCTCACCCCTACGCAGCTCTTCCAGAACGTCCACGAGGTACGAGGAGTACGCACGGGTGAGAAAGTAGAAACGCACCAGGTGGTGGTCCGAGCGGAACTGGCGGACCTCACGGTAGTGGGTGCCATTGTGCATGCGGCCCCACCGCCCACCCTCCAGCAGGACGTCCCCCTCGAAAGTCAGCTCACCCTTGGCCTTCAGCTGACTGGTGGACAGCAGGCAGTCCTTCTGCAGCAGGACCACCAAGTCCTTGTATACGGCCCTCTGGACCGAGTCCCCCATGACTACCACAAACTTGTTGTGTAAAAGCTGCTGGACTTCACAGGCACGCAGGTGGGCCATGGTGGCTGAAGGCAGGGCGGGCGTCTTTCCTCAGGGCAGGTCGGAAGAGTGCTTGGGGTGGGGCAAAAGCGCCCTGGAAAGAGCAGCTGACGGTATGAGGTTGGGGGGAGTCCTGCCTTGCGCGGGGTCTGAGCAGCGAGAAGGGAATGGAGGCGCCGGCAGGGTCCCAAAATCTCCGACGCCAAAGCTGATTCGGGCCCTGGGCGTGCGTGACCTCTGAACCGCGGAGGCCCCTGCGCAGGACCAAGCTCCACCTGGCGGAGTGGAGGCGCGGAACCCTACCAGGAATCTGCCCCTCTGGACTAAGGGGCGCGCGCTCTCTTTTAATGTTTCAGTGCACAGTGCATGTGCATTCTTTCAAGTTACTTAGTCTTGGACGCTATTAGCTTGTACTTCTGGGTACATACACGTTACTGCCCGCTTTTGTGTTACCGCTTTCTCATCTGGGGTGCCGCTCTTTGTCCAGGCTCTTACTCTCTGTATGCATTCCCACCGCTGCTTAAGAATTTGTTCATTGCTATCTTGCTTCTCCTGAGCCACCTCCTAATACTCATGGCATTTGGGGAATGACCCCACTGGGAGAGATGCCAGTTCCAGAAGCAGAATCCTGCTGGGAACTGATCTATAGCCAGGATATCCAAACTGATTGGTAGCGTACTGTGCAGATACCACCTGTTTCAACTATTTTTTTTTTCCTTTTACTTAAACCACTTATTGCTGTCTCATCATGGATTCTCATTCACTTGTAAGAAATAATACCGCGAGATTCCCATGTACTGTTTACCCACCTCCCCTGGGGATAACCTCTTGGAAAATGATAATACAGAGTCATAACCAGGATGTTGTCCTCAACATATGCGTTATACGTGTCATTTCCTCACTATAAGCGTTCTTCCTGTGCCCCTTCCTCACTACATCACCTCACTCCTGCCCCATTCACCTAATGCCAGGCAACTGTTAAGCTGTTCCCGGTTTCCAGAATTCTGCCATTTTGGGAATTCTGTCTAAATGGGAATTATACCGTATGTAACCTTAGGGAATTGACTTTTCCCTCTCAACAACATTCTTTGGAGATTCATCCAGGTTTTCTGGGGATTCATCCAGCCTGCCCTTTAGAAACTCTAACCACCGTTTTTCTGCATTGGGAAGTGAGTTTCCCAGGGGCACAAATGGGTCTATACTCCGTTCCCTTTTTATCTGCTGACTGCTGTTCTATGGTATGGATGTCCCACAGCCAGTGTAGCCATTCCGTCATTGTTGGGGTTGTCTCCAGCTTTTGCTGTTAGAAATCTCGCCGCCGTGAACATTTCAGCACAGGTTTTTGTGAGAACCTATAGGTTTGCATTTCTTTAGGATAAGTCTAGAACTGTGATTACTGGGTTGTATAATGGTTGCAAAGGTAGTGCTTTAAAAAATGCCGAGACTGTTTTCCAGAGAGGCTCATTTTACGTTCCCACCATCAATGGCCAATTGACTTCTGTAGGATATAGATATGAATAACCTGGGTACGACCTTTCTGGTTGTATAAACCCTTGTCTCCTTCTTTAGCTATGGATATAGCTTCAAGCTATATCATGCAGCAATACCACCCCCTCCCCCCTTGAGGCATGGGCGTGAGCTTCTAGCCTGTGCAACTTCAGGTTCTTTATCCTTGATTAGGGATGTGAGCTTTCTGCTGAGTAAACCCTGCTGTCTCTGTTACCGTCCTTGGTCTGAAATGCATGCTTCCTGGACCAATTTTTAATCTGTTTTAAACAGATAAATAAGCAATCCCCTTTTAAATGCCCCTATTATAGTTATATTTATCAGTCATGAAAGACCTTTGAATGAAATATCTTATTTTAGAGCCACTGTATGTAATTATTTTAGTTATGCACATAAATATAAATTCATGAAATCATAAAATTCATAAAATAGCATGCATGAGTATTATCAAGAATTATGATTGTCTATATATCAAAGGAAAACTCATATTCTTTAACTTTTACTTACTTTCTGTACGTTTTTATATTAATTAAAAAAAAAAAAAAAAACTAAGTATGCCCTGGCTGGTATGGCTCAGTGGATTGAGAGCTGGCCTGTGAGCCAAAGGGTCGCCAGTTCAATTTCTAGTCAGGGCACATGCCTGGGTTGCAGGCTAGGTCACTGATAGGGGGCGGGAAGGGCAACCACACATTGATGTTTGCCTTGCTTTCTTCCTCCCATCCCCTCTAAAAATAAATAAATTAAAAATAAAAAAAAACTAGGTATAAATGAATTGGTTTGGTAATTTCATTTTATATTTTACAAATTTATTAGTGGGGTCTTCAAAGTTTCTTACCTTCACTGCAAACAAAAGTGTTGTTTATAGTGTTTTAGCAATTTACTTTTGGACCCCTGAAATCAATTGTTTGTTCTTAATGACAAAAAAGCAAATAGGAATTATTCAATAGTGCATATAAGAATTACCTGAAATTTTGTTTATTTATGAAAACAAATTAGTTTGTATATTGCATTTTAAAGATAATAATTAAGTAATGGAACTAAGGTCAATTTAGAATAACTTGCATACAATCACCTTCTGCTAGTACTTTGTTATTTCACGGACATGATACCCTTTGCTGGGAGAGACTTTCTACTCCTAGCACAGCGTGAATTAAAAAGGTTTTAAACAAGTAATGATGATGTCTTAAAGACACCCTTCTGCTGTGTCTTAAAGACACATGTGGATAGCTAAAGAAGTATTATATTTATTAGAATATCATTGTAGATTTTATATCCCCAAATACTCATTATAGGAAACAATTTTTTAATATAACAAAATTAGAGAGAAGAGATTAATTTCAATTTTTAAGGAGCTAATTTTTTATTTTTTTTACAGAGATAAAGAGCTTGGTTCTGTTGTTAGCGCACAAGTGAAATAAAGACAGCCAGTTAATTTTTTAAGAATCCTTTCATCTACTTTATTTACACTGACTTTTAAAATGATCAGTTCATTGACAGGTTTGCATTTACTTTTGTGTTGTATAAGCACGACTTGTGAAAGACGTCTCTGCGTGTTGTATTCTGTACATAAGGACAGAAATATTTCAGTTTGGGACCACTGAATGGTAGCACAGACAAGGAGAGATGTGAATGCTTACTTTAACTCACGTTCCAACATGGCAGTTTTTTCACGTGTTTTATTTCTAGTGCCTAAAATTTATTCTTTATTAATATAAAAATCTGCAATATGTTCAACTTAGTGTTATACTATCATATTAGCTTATTTTATAATATTTTTTGTATTCTTTAAAATTGCAAATATAGTAGGTCAGTGATTTTCAATCTTTTTCATCTCATGGCACACATACACTAACTACTAAAATTCTGTGGCATGCCCAAAACATATATTTTTTGCCAATCTGACAAAACATGGGTATAATTTTGATTGATTTGCAAAAAAATAACAATGGTAATTACCTACCCTTTTTGCTTCAAATTGACTTTTAAAAAGTCAAGTGCCTATAATTGTATATAACGATTTCTGTAACCAAGAATTAACCAATCAGATGCAATCTTATTATGTGACATGACCAATAAGATGCTACTTGTATTATATGACCTATATATTTATGGTTTAAGACAGGGCATTAACACTGGAAGGCTATTGTGTTAGCCATTGTCATTAGTATAAGGGAAAAGAGGTCAGTGTCCCTGACTAAATAGTCAGGTACTGTATATTTAAAAATTCTTGTAGCACACCAGTTGAAAATCACTGTAATAGGTGACTTTAAAAACTTAAATAGAGAAATATAAGTAAATACTCAAAGGCTTTTCTTTACTCCTACACATTTTCAAAAGTTGGGTGCACATTCATTCAGACCTCTTTTATACTTTAACAACTAATATGTTTAAATGTATATATACTTACATATTCTGTTATATAAAATTTTTCAGTCTCCATAGTATTCCATAACTTACTTTTTCATGAAACATTTTCTAACAAATATCAACCTTGGATCAAGTTCCCTAGAAAACGGAGCTGAAAGAAAAAGCCCGTGTGCTAATTTATTAGCAAGTACAATCCCAGAGAAGTAGGAGTGAGTCAGGGGAGAAAGGAGAGCAAGAATGATGGTGTGCTTTACTCGGCTGGCCCCTGGGGGGTCTGTTACAGCAGGTACTGTGATCCCAGGGGCTCATCGTGCCAAGGTCTGTGGGAACTACCTCATTTCAGGACACTTTTGGGATGGAGGAAGAAAAATGTATCTGTCAACTCATACCTCCCATACGTCAAAAGCGTATTCACCGCATAGGGTATTCATTCCCCCTACAATCCTAGATTGCCAGTGTGTGAGAACCAAATGGGGCCCCATACGGCTGACAATTCATCAACAAGAGAAAAGTCCTGAGGCATGAGGTTCAGAGTTCGAGGTTCAGTAAGGCCTTAGAAAAGTTAAATGCTACCACAACAGCTGCGACGCAGGGTCTCAGAAACATCTGAGCTGGTGGTCCATGCTGATGTCTGAAACTTGCTTTTCTGTGTTTCCTAGGTCTTACAGGTAGAGCTCATTTCTTGATATGGCTGCATAGTGTTTCATTGAATGGATGTACTACCGTTTACTTAAATGGTATCCTAATAATAGCTTTGATGATAATGAGGCAGGAAAGGATGAGAGGGGCATAACACTGAATGTAGGTCTCGAGTTAGAGCATGCCAGTGAATTCTGTCCAACCAAAACTACAGCCTGTGCTTCCTGCCTCCATCTAACTCTCTCCAGATCCTCTTCCTGCTGGTGCTTTTCCAGTGTATTTCTTCCATGTCTCTGACATTTTTGTACAATCTAATCTTTCTTTTTGTAATTGTTGATTCTGAGCACGGAGAACCTTTGAAGATCCGATGGAAAACCAGCCCCTTCTCCCTTTTACTCAGGGTATCTGAGACCATAGTTTCCTGCCGTGATTTCTCCAATGTTAAGACCCTGTGTATGTTTTCTCTTCTAGCATTTTTTTAACCTTTTTGTTTTCTAGCACTGTTAATTTTTATTTAAAATAATTTTTCCCTGTAACTTCAGTGTTGCCAGGAGCAAGAGGAAAACAGAATTATATTGTTATTGGGGAGATAAGTATGTGATCTGGCACAGTTAATTTCACCAGTTTGGAGGGTTAGAGAAATTTAGTAAGATAAAGAGATCAGCCCATTGGTTGGAGAGGCCTTTCCTGACCATTGTATCTGTATCTCCTTTCCTATCCTGCATCACCTGAGCTCCTCACTCTGTTTTTCTTTACAGCTTTTACTGCTACAGCCTGACAATTGTATTAATTATTTGTTTATTATCCACCTAGCTCATCAGGATTTAAGTTCCATAATGAAATGACTTGTTTGTATTTGCTTTTGTATCTGCTGTCTTAGTACCATATTGGCTATGTGGCTGGCACTTAATAAATTCTTATTGAATGAAAGAGAGAATGAACTATGGAAACTCAGCTTTGGTGATATTGAAAACCTACTTTAAATGCCCATCTAGTGCTGGAATTGCCTAAAACACTGGTCTGCTAAAGAGTCCTCTAGACTATGTCACTATGTCATTCACGATTCATTATGGGGAACTTTGTGTTTCCCATGGCAGTCCATGTTGTCCTCAGAAAATTGGACCCTTAAAAACTACTGGCTGACTTTCTTTTAAATGATCCTGTTTTATTCTTTGAGCTAGCAAAAGCTAATGGTGATAATTCTTCTATATGGTAGTCTTTACTATATTTGGATACAACTTCGTACTATTATTCTCCTGAATGGCCTCTTATTTTAGGCTAATAATTTCTCCAATTATTACTACTAAGAAATAATTTCTATTCTGTGTTAGTGCATGGCTCTGTCTTCACACAGGCCTAGCAAGTTTCTGCCTGTGGTCAAGTGGATTCCTGTGGAAAAGTGACCCTCTTTCTTTCCAAAAGGCAATGAGCTTTTGCTTCTGGGGTCCTCTGTCTTGGTGGATTCTGAACTCTGCAAATTCAGAGGGAGGAACTAAGGAGGCAAGAGTTGCCCACAGTCCCTCACATATATCTTTGATGTCATCTATGTCCTTTGCTGTTCTTTTGTCTGCTGACTGAGCAGTAATCTCAAAACTATCACATTCAAATGGTCATTTGCATCAATTATGAAAGCCAGATTACCTTTTGTCATACTTCGTAAGTTTCTTTTCCTATACCAGCTCCTCTTCTCAGTGCATATCACAAGTCACATAGGGCATTCAAAATAAATCCAGTGTTAGGTGTGGTTTGACCAACACAATCCCAGGTTCGGATTATTGCCTCCTTTGTTCAGTTAATGCTGCCTAAAACCTAATCTGCTCTTCTGGATGAGCCACCACACTCATGACTCACTTTGACTTTGCCTTCCACTAAAATGCCTGAGTCATTAGTATTGTGTCCCCTGTCCCAAACCTGTGCCACTGGCTTTTTGAACTTGAGTGCAAATCCCAAGATTTACTACTGTTTGATTTATTTGATTGTTCCAGCTGGCCAAGGTCTTGTTATCCTATTGCTACAGCCTGTCAAGGTCTTTATGGATCCTAATTCTCTCATCCTGGTTAGTCACTGACCTACTCAGCAATCTGTAAACTATGCTTCGATAGTATTTCTTCAAATCTGCAAATCAGTAGTAAAAATGCTAACCTGGATTGGATGGAATGAAGCCACTGTGGTACACAAACCCCTCCAGGTTTACAGTTATCTAGTTTTCAGTAGGCTCTGGATATAGTTGGTTGTTTATTATTGATCCACATATTTATACATATTGTACAAAAGGATTTCCTGAGATATTGTCTCAAGGACCTTCCTGAAGTTCTTATAGATTAGGGTTACCATGTTTCACAGATTAAATAGCACGATAACTTCACAGGGGAACGCAGGGTAGCCTCTGCCAAGCCACTCCTCACCCTGCTTTGTGCCATGGAAGCTGTTCTCATGCTCGGTGTTAACAGGATTCCATAGTCCTATATGAGCAGGAGATCCTGGAAGGGCAGGAGACGGATGAGATTAAGGTATGTATTTCCCCAGGTCCCTCTCGTCACAGCCACAGATAATCAATGGCTTAGTATAAGTGGCTTAGTTCTTCTACCAAAGGCCTCAATGTCTCTCTAGTAAGCTCCTCTTCAAGCTAAAGACACGCAGCTCCTTCCAAGTTCTTGTTTTCCTCTTTGCCCCTTGAAACCTAAGGGTCAAGGATGGCTGCAGTGGGCTGGCAGGCTATGTGGTCACACAGGGCCCCATGCCTGACTGAACACTCCGCCGTCCCTGTCTTGAAATTCGTAGTAATTTTTTTAATAAAGTGCTTTGCATTTTCACGTTCTCCTTAGTTCCTCAAATTATGTAGACAGTCCTGTGTTGGGTGGTACCAGATGTATATAGTTTCTCACTATCCCTGTAGGCTTCCCTTGTCTCTGGTCCCAGGCTCTTGTGAAGAGTCCCTTCTGTAAACACTCTTCAGTTACCCTCTGGTTGTACGTGCTATGTGTTTTCTTCCAGAACCCTGATTCATACAGAAAGAAATGAGAACAGTCTGGTTTTTTTTGTGCTAGCTGTTACCAGCTCCTAGTGATATTTGCTTCTTTAGGGTCTCCAAACCCATTCCTTATTATACAAGATTCTAAAAGCTTAGCTGAAATCAATGTAACTCTCCCTTGTTTCTAATTTGTCAAATATCCCTTCATCCCAGTTTCCAAAATTGGTTGGTATTTGCCTATCTCCAATTTTATTCCCATTTATTGTTCTTGAGAGCCCCTCAGAGGTCATTGTCAATATTTGATTTAATGATCTTATTTGCAAGTTCTTTACAGACCTTTAGAGAGGAGTCAAGATCTGAAACTTGCCTATCCTCCGCCAGCGAGAGTTCCAATTATTTCCCTCTTACCAATAAGTTTTGTCTTTTCTCAATTCACAGGAAGGTTTGCTTTCTCTTTTGTCATCAGCATATTAAGTGGTTTCAAACAAAGACCATTCCCTTCCTTACCTTCTACCTGTTTCTGATCAAGGCTTATAAGATTTTAATTTTTTACATTTATTTTTTGCAAGCTGCAGTTAGTTTGGTGCCATAGACTTCCCGAAACAACCTAACAATTCTGTGCTACCCTCTAATATGAATTCTTGCCTATGTTTTTGCCATTTCTTCCTTTGAACATGTTAAGAGGACAAGTATATTAACATACAAATTCAGTGGCTTGGTCGGCCCTCACTTGCACCTAGCTTTATGAAGGCAGAATTGTTTATTATTCTTGTACTGTTAAGGTTTGGGCTTTGGACATTTTGATTTGGATCCTTAGAACAGAAAGAGACCAGGTTTATTTTCAACAGAAAAAAAAAACCCCTAGAAAAAGAGTGATACATATTCCTGTTTGGACTAAAAAGTGTAAGGGTTTTAGAGAAGAGTCGCAGGGAAGAATCCAGAAGGGTGGTAGGTATTAGGGAAATAACCGCCATGAAGACAGCTGAGGAGCAAAGAGAAGATACATATCGTTTTCATATATTGCTTCTAAGGACCTGGACCACTTTGCATGGCTTTCTTAAAGGTTGCTGTGTTGCATATAGTATCCTGGTCAGACCATAAGAAGGGCCAGCAATGTTTGGGTTTTTATATGTTCCTCACAAATCTGAGCTCCGTAACCATACTGATTTCTGTAGACTATCTGGTCCTTTTCTTCCTCTGTGGCTTCATTTGCAATTGCACAGTTAGAGTTACATTTATGTGAACTCCTGAAACATCTCAGTATCTCCTGGAATTGACACAGTTATTTCCTGGCATAAAAATTAAGCCTACCTTCCCCCCTGCCCCTGAAGTAAATATTTAATTAATTATTTTTTGTTGAAGTCACTGCCTTTAATTTGAAGAATATAAATTATGCTAATATTTTAAATTCTAAAATGTTGTTTAAAATAATATACGCCTCACACCACTATTTGTACACAGGCAACACTACAATGACGAGACCCCTGGGTGGGTGATTTCTCCAAAGGCCTGATGACAAGCAGGGCATTCTGTCCCCCCATTTTTCCCCTCATAGGAGAGTGTCAGCCAATATGAGCATTGTCACTGTGTAACAATCCAATACTGACATGGCGGGGTAAACTGAAGACATAAGAAAAGACCCATAACTCACGTTATGAACTAGGCGGTGTATCTCCATAGAAAGGGTTGCTCTCCCCTTGTCTCATCTGCTTTGCCTTCCCCACCCCACCTGGCGCTGCACACCTCACTCCAATCCCTGATGCATTCTGGTTGTGTTTAATTCATGAACTGATTCCATCTCTAGGAGCCCTTATGCTGATTGCCTAAGACTTCAATGTCTTCTCTCATTCAAATAAAACTGCTTACTTTGGGTTTTATATTTACATCTTTTTTTTTGGATGAATATCCTAAAGCTTTGTTCATTGTTTCTGCAACTAATATTCCATGGCATGCTAGTCCTAGCAGATTTCATTTTTAAAAGAATAAAAGAAAAATAATTCTGTGGTAAATGTTTAGGAAATTATATTTATTATATACTCCTCCCTTGAAAACTACAGGTACATTCACATCATGAATAGTCTGCAAAGTTCCACTATAAAAACATATGCTTGAATTTGTTAATTCCCAAATTTTCATTGATAATCCAAACTGTTTACACCTATAGGTTTTTTGGCTACTCACCACATCAACATGACTTTACTAGGTGGCTAACTTCAATACATGATTTGACTCTTCAATCACACTTACCCAGGACATTAAGTTGCAAAGAACTGTATTGTTCATTTTAGAAACTTCCAAAAAAAAAAGACTCACTCATCTAAATACTCCATGTCCCCTCCTCTGAATAAATACTGTTTCTCAGGATGACAAGGCATCAGAAGAAGGCAAGCTCTTTAAGAGTCTCTGTGTAATGGTACCCGTGCTTTTTCATGAGCCCTGTCATCTCATGCATCTTCCTCCAGGATCCTAGTCAAGCCCTCACTTTGCCCAGATCCCTCAAATCTCGTAAACATCTCCCCTTTGCCCTCCCTACTTCACAGGAGTAGCCATCTTCCTCACCATGGTACGCAATGGCAATAAACTCAGCTTTGCTTTGTCAACAGGCTATTTCAGGGGATCAGCATGTGATGATCTGATCACAGAATACTTGTCATGTAGACCGATTTGCATCCAGAGGAGCCATTCTTTCCCGGAATACACTGGAGGCCATGTAGGCTCACAGGATTGTGCAGGAAAATTCAGTGCCCAAGAAGGTCTGGCTCCAAGCTATCAAAAATCACCGGTTCTTCAAATTAAGTTTTTTTTTTCCAGGAAAATTTATGTCAAAATATTTATATATACTAAAAGAGACTAGTCCTTCCTTTATGTATTTCCTATGTGGGCAATTTAATGGTTGAATACAGTTTTCTTTTTAATCCTCATTGAAATGAAATTTAGTCTTCCTTCTGTGCGCTCTCACGTGTTGGGTGGGTCTCAGAAGTTTGTGTCCAGATTTTATGTGGAAGAGAACAGTTGAGATAAAGATGTCTGAAAGGACCTACAATTAGAACTGTAAAATAGTCATTAACAAATGTAACAAACAGCCTCGTATCAGTGAGGGCAGCTCTTGGTACCATAGCTGGCGGGGGCTCCCGGCAAAGCTACAGCACGTGTAGCTTTCTGTTCTGCAGGCATTGCCCCAGGGGATGGATGGGGGATACAGCTCATGCAGGCCACTCCCTCCGTCTCACACCCCATTTTCCTCCAACAGCAGCGTTCCTTGTTGCCTGCTGTTCTGACACCCACTTGTGTCCTCTCCTCTCTGCCATGAGCTCCTCCACCCCTGCACCGCCCCCCCCCCCCCCCCCCCCCCCCCCCCCCGCACAAGATGCGATGGCAGAAAACAGGAGACTGATTCACACTGCTGTGCGATTTTACTGTATCTGATGATCAAAAATTAAAATTATGCTTCTGTAACGATCTGAACCTCAGCCTTCCCATTTGAACAATGGAGGATTTTACAACTGCTCGGTGCTTCGACGGTTGTTGTGGTGATCAGGGCATGGAAGTAATAAGAGTGTAACGCTTTACGTAAATGCAAACCACTGTAAACATGGTGATAGGTACAGGTGCTACTTCTCGTTAAGGTGGAAGTAAGCGGGAAAATGGTGTGGGTGTTATGTTGGCCACGCTGAATATTTTCACTATATCAGTATGGCTTTCACCAAAACCTTAGTTTGGGTAACTCCTATTATTTTTGTCTGCCAGCTCAGCTTTAGTTTTGAATTTAATTCATTCCAAGTAGAAAACTACAGCAGTGATCAAAGGCATAATTATAGCAAATTTATAGCCTATTATTATTATTATTATAACATTCTGAAGTAAAGGGCAAAAATTTCACCCAGTGAACTTGTTCTTCCTGTTACTGACACAAGATTGAGACATTTAAATGCTAAGACATGGATCCCTGAGGCAGAACATAAAATATTTATAATGAAGGGAGTATGGACCAATAAATTTCTGTTATGAATGTTTTTAGCTGGAAGAAATAATAAATAACCTTCCACGAGAATATTTCAGTTTGCATTTATTGTATCTCATCACATCAGATTTTCAGGAAACAATAATGATTGGATAGTAGGACACTAAATTACTCTTATGCTTAATGAATGATTAAATGGGTAAGGCTTTGATTAAGATATAAGAGCCTTACCAACTTGACTGTGAGACATGGTTTGCTTGGGAAGGCATGGTTTGTGATAGTACCAATACAGGTATTGTAATTTATATAATTTCTACTAAAGAAAAAATAATTTCAGATATAGGTAAGCTTTGAATAAAGGGATATAAAACTCTGGTTTGGGAGTGAGGAAAGGAATAGCATTTAAATAATAGGGAGATGAATTACGTACTTGGGATGTCTTATCTGTAGTCCATTTAAATCATTTTAAAAATTGGTTCGGGAAATGGAAATTAAACTTTATCAGATTATGCATATAGACATTGCTAGGAGATATTACGGTACCTGGGAAATAGTGCAGGACTGGGTGTCAGAAGATTTAAATCAGAGTTCTGACTTTGTAGCTTATAAGCTGTGTGACTCTGGGCAAGTCCTGTACCTTCTCTGGTTCTTCTCTTTATTTGTGAAGTAGAAATAAAAAGACACATCTGGCATGGTGGTTGTAAAGATGACATGAGATAACTTACGTGTTTCAGTCTGGGCTGCCTAGGAAGCAGAGCCTGCGTGTAAGCTTTTTGTTGGCATTTGTAATCCTGGGAACTGGATGGAGGGAGGGGTGGGAAAGCCAAGGTGAGGAGGAGAGAAAGTCAACATCAGCAGGACTTGCTACTGGGCCATTGTTGTAAGTGCCTACTTGCTGGATCACAAAGTGTACTATCTGAAAGCCTGCACAAGGGATGTGAATCGGGACCATCTGTCTAGGGGAAGAGTGAAAGAAGGATTTATTCATCAGTTTCCTTCCCCCACTGGTCACTCATGGGTGTAATGTAGGCTGAATTGAGTTCTCCCAAAACCGATGTCTTGAAGGGCTAATTCCCAGTATCTCCGAATATCACTGTATTTGGAGATAGGGCTTTAAAACATGTGATGAAATAAAATGAGGCCTTTAGGGTGAGCCCTAATCCAATCTGACTGGTGTCCTTAGAAGAAGAGGAATTTGGACAGACACAGATGCAGGGGTGCATGTACACAGAGGAAAGATCATGCGAGGCAACAGCAAGACAGCAGCTATTTGCAAGCCAAGGAGAATGGCCGCAGAAGAAACCAAATCTGCTGACCCCTTGAGCTTGAATTTCTAGCCTCTAGAACTGTAGGAAAATAAATTTGTATTGTTTAAATTACTCAGTCTGTGGTATTTTGTTATGGCAGCCCCAGGAAGCTAATACAGGGTGTTAACTCCTCTACTCTCTCGGTTGTATAATACATGTGTGAGTGGAGAGGAGGTTCTTTCCCTGTCCCCCAGCTGGAAGTGTCCATAGAAAAGCCCTGAGTAAGAAGTGAGAGATGGCCTGGCTGGCGTAGCTCCAGTGGATTGAGCGTGGGCTGTGAACCAAAGGGTCACAGATTCGATTCCCAGTCAGGGCACATGCCTGGGTTGTGGGCCAGCTCCCCAGTGGGGGCCACATGAGAGGCAACCACACATTGATGTTTCTCTCTCTTAACCCTCTCTAAAAATAAATAAATAAAATCTTTTAAAAAAAGAAGTGAGAGATGGAACTCTGGGGCAGAGTGCTGCCCAGATGCACCTGCAGGGTGCTGACCAGAGTCCTTACCAGTTAGATGGTCACTTTGGTGCCTGAAATAGGACAGATGACCAAGAGAACCCAAGGGGTGCACAGGGGATATTGATGCAGCATGCAAAAACATTTTAAAACTGCAAGGTTGTTATTAATAATAATCAGGGAGAAAACTACTTATTGCTACTTCATGTATTTATATAAGGTTCTTAGAAATATATATGGTTTAGGAGCTCATCATTGTCTTACTGAACTTTGTTTTAAATCATGTTTACGCAGAGCTTTTCTGAGATCAAATGGAGATAGGCATGTTTTCTCTAGAAAGCAAGCAAAATTAAGAGTCTTTAAAAAAGACTAAACAACTTATACACTTGAAAAGATAAAGCATTAAAATCTGGCATTGCTTCCACTGATTTCTTATATGTGCCTGCTTCCCCTGAAATCCATAGTATCAGGATTTAGCCTTCAAGTTCCATGTACCATTGTCTATTGCAAAGAATCCTGAATTGGACATACTAGAGAGATGAGTGATTTTCTTGGTCACATAAGGCGTGCATATGGTTATAAGTTGGGTTACATGAGACCACAAAAGCTTTCTGTTATATTTGTGGAGATGTCGGGAAATATCTCCATATTTCAGGGGCAGTTAAAGGGTTTGCGGATTGGTGAAGTGAGAAGGAGTGAGAGGAAGTGTGGTTTCTGTGGGTGAAGAAATGGAGTCAGGAGTCCTGAGTGCTCCGACACAGACGCATGGAAGGGCCGAGAAGCTTGCTCATGCAGAAACCAGCAATTGAAAACTTACCAGTTTTGAATTTTCCATTCCAACACATCTGACACCAGACGTGCTTCATAGATACATTCTGGTCTCAGAAGAAAACAGGTTGAACTCCATCCTCAAAGATAGTATTTAGTAGAAGTCCAGCTGGTTCTCATAACAAAGATTGTCAAAATGTTGCCTGCTGAGGAGCCCGATGAATGTCGGTAAGATGAAATTGTGAACACTAAAATGGTAGGCTTTGGGTAAGTCATCATTTAATAACTACCTTATTTACCTAATAGCTGAGAAGGGAGAAACATGGGGAGACAGATGCGCTTGCTCACCCACTGTTTGGCTTTGTGTTCATCTCTGGCCGAATGCCATTTCCAGGTGTTTGGTGCTGAGCCAAATACTAAAGTTAGATGTTCGGTACAGCCTGTGTTGAGACCCAGGGGGGATATAGAGAAGCTTGTTCAGCCCTTGGCCCTTGGCGCTGCTATTAGGGCCTCTCTTTCTTGGGCTGTCAAATTTACCCACCCCGAATAGCGCCAATTGAAAGGAAAATGAAATAAGATAGAAATGTGATCAGAAAAAAAAAAAAAAAAACAGAGCTATTAGACCCAGTTGTTAAAGCAAGGTCTCCCTCAAACTGTACTTGTTTACTGAAAAATATTTTACGTTCTTTTCATTTTATTTTATTTTTTTCTGGAAAACTATGGAATTTGAGTGATGCTTCTGTCCTGTTTAGAGTTTGGTTCAAATTTAATTCTGGAAGTGCTCATAGATATAGGACATTGTAAAGATAAAATATGGACAAGCAAAGTGAGAATCTGAGACAGCAAAATTTAAAAAAATAGGAGTATGCCTGCATGTGAATTTATCAGGTGGTGGAGTCTGATCCTCAATGTTGCAGGTCCAGAAACCGTACTTTTATTTATTTTTTTGGTACCCACAGAGGGTACTACAGAGTGGTACTATCAACTAAGCCCACAATTTAATGATATCTAATATAAGCTGTATTGAATTGTGATTTGTTTATCACTTATATTGATATGTCTGCTTGATTCACTATCTAAATATTGTAGGATAAAACTATTTTAACAAGTGCTTATTGTCTGCATGAGGTATTAACAAATACCTCCTTGCTTTGATTATTTGTGCCACGTATGGGGAAAAAATAAAGAAAGGTGGAGAGACTGGTTGGATAAATGTGAAGAAAGGTAACGATAGTTGAAAAGTAAAGGGTCAGAGGATTTCTAATCATGGTCCTCCATGATTACCAGTCCTTCAGTGTTGCTGTTAGTTTTCAATCAGACATGCGAGGCCTCTGGCTGGCATCTCTCGACCATTACAGAGACCCCAGGGTCAGACCTGACATGGGTTTTTTATGCTCACTTTCTATCAAAAGGCTGGAAGGGCTTAGCAATAGCCTTTGGGTGACAAGGCATGGTCAGAGAAGAGTATGATTTGGTGTAGTTAACTTTCCTTAAATTTAAGTCTGGGCACGACCCTCTTATTCTGTCCCATCCCCAAAGTAGAAGAAATACCTAAGTCTGTGGTTGAGGGGAAGATGGCAGGTAGGAGAGAATTTATGTGTTTAATATGTTGATCTCTGCACTTCAGTTTGGTGGGGGGTGGGGTGGGGCTCAGCTTTGAGATCCAAAATAGCACCTGTGCTTTCTTTGGTCTCACACATATTAGAAAGAAAAGTCGAAGCCAGAAGAGGGCTGAGAAATATAAATTATCATTGTGCTTCAGGCTTAAATGGGAAAGCAGGAATTAGCAGCCCTGAAGGTTTCCCCCCAAACAAGAATTTAAAGCAAAGGGAGGTGGTCAGCCTTGAGGGATGATTCGGTGTAGCCACAGGGAGGAGTGATAAAATGCCCCTGACCCAATATATCCATAAAATGGCAGAACCCTTGTCCCCATGTTTCTCAAGTCATACAGTAGAATTTAACTGTCTTGATTACCATCTTACTCTCCTACAATCATACCTTCATTTCTTTCCACACACTCAACCCCCCTCTCTACCTTTGTTAAAATAATTGGTTAACTCCAGTTAAGCCCTTTTAAAAATTAAATTTATTGGGATGACATTGGTTAATAGGATCATATAGGTTTCAAGTGTACATTTCTATGACACAAGGTGTATATTATTGCACCATGTACCTACCAGTCAAAGTCAACTCAACTTCTGTCACCATAGTTCAGGCCCCCTGCAACCCCTTGTCCACCTACCCCCGTTTCCTCTGGCAACTACCGCATTGATGTCAGTATCCACGAGTTTGGGTTATATATCCCATATATGAGTGACATCCTATGGTTCTTAGCTTTTTCTGACTTATTTCACTTAGCATAATATTTGCAAGGTCCATCCATGTTGTCACAAATGGCAATATTTAATCTTTTCTTGTGGTTGAGTAGTGTTCCGTAGTATATATGTACCACATCTTCTTTATCCAATCCTCTATTGAAGGACACTTGGGTGGTCTCCATGTCTTGGCCACCAAGGATAGTGCTGCAATGGACATAGGGGTGCATGTCTCCTTGCAAATACATGTTTTTGAGTTTTTCAGGTAGATACCCAGGAAAGGGATTATTATGACCATAGTTAAGCCCTCTCTTTTGATTTTTAGCACAAGCAATATTGGGTCTTTTGTCATTGCATAGGGTCCAAAAATGTTTGCAGTCATTGTTAAATGGTATGTTGGTCACATTTTAATAAATAGGGTTAGTTATGTTTTTTCTTCAACTACCAGATACATTTTCAGCTGAAGTATTTTGAAATTTAAAGCAATGGTTCAGCCTTGGCTGGCGTGTTTCAGTGGATTGAGTGCTGGCTTGTGAAACCAAAGGGTTGCCAGTTCGATGCCCAGTCGGGACACTTGACTGAGTTGCGGGACCCCCTGTGGGGGGTGCATGAGAGGCAACCACATATTGGTGTTTGTCTCCATCTCTTTCTCCCTCCCTTCCCCTCTCTCTAAAAATAAAAATAAATTTATAAAATCTTTAAAGCAGTGGTTCAAATGTTAATCTGAAAGTAAAAAACAGTAAACAAAGAAACAAAACTAATAAACACACTACTTTCTCTGTGTTTTCAGACTTTTTGCATACTCAGAGGTAAAATTACTCAATATAATTTTTTAGATTAAAAATTAAACCCATTGCTTGAAATTTAGCGATACTGCACCCCAAAATATTTTTTAATTTATTGATTTGAGAGAGAGAGAGAGAGATGGGAGTGTGGAGGGGAGAGAGAGAGAGAGAGAGAGAGACAGACAGACATCGGTTTGTTTTTCTACTTATTTATGCCCTCATTGATTGATTATTGTGTGTCCTGACTGGGATTAAGTCTGTAACCTTGCTGTATTAGGACAACACTCTAACCAATAGAGCTACCTGGCCAGGGCTGCATCCCAAAATACTTTGAGCAAATTTTAAAAATGTAGCATACATTTGACAATGTTTACCTGTTTCCCAACTTTTCAGATAACGTATGTTATGATTCTTGGAGACAAACATTCAGGGTCATGCTGCTGGAAACTTCTATTCAGAACAGGGCCTAATGGTATTTACTGTCACTTAATACTGTCTACTGACTGACTTATTACTAAGGCTTTGTCTTTTCTGTTTTTTCCATGCCACTTCATCTGATTTTTCAAAGAAGGAATTTTAGTGTTCCATTCCCAGCATAAATAACAAATGCTCACAAAGAATCCCAAGTGTTCTGCCTTTGACTTTGTATAGTTTGTGCCAGAATAATTATTGCGACACCCAAGCTGCAGGAACTGTTCATTTGAGGTTTGAACTCTAGAAGCAAATCCACTTGCCTTGCTTAGCAAAGCTATTGCCGGGCCCTGTGTAGTTCCTGTTTATCACAAATAAAGAATAATAGTGCCCCAAATTAAATTTATACCTCTCGAAGTCAGAATATAGCCAGTGTTGTTCAAAAGAGCTTCTGGGTACAGAGAAAACCGTCTGAGAACTACAGAAATAACGAGAGTAGGGAACAGATAGTGTGTGGTGTTGAGAACCTCTCCATGCGTGTTTTCACACCTCAGCTGAATTCATGCTTGTAGCTGGTCTCAAGTGTGGTATTAACTTTTAACTAGTGTCTGGCCAGGCCTGCAAGCCTTGAGGGCAAGCCCCGGAGCTCTGGTGACTTGAGCAGGTCCCACAAGTGGTTGAAAGAAATGGCAGTCCCTGTCTGGGAATCATTGTCTGATAGTCTCCAGAAACTGGTGAGCTGCTTCCGTTTGAAGTCTCCTTTCTAAATATTCTTCGACCAGGGCTGCTTACCTCCTGAAACCTGAATCCAAGGGCTGACAAGTCCCAACATACCGTAGCTCCTGATACCTACAAAGTCTGTACTCAGTCTCACCTATTGATTCCCTGAATTTGTTGCCTGAGGCAGAGAGGGAACTAATTAAAAGAAAATGGAGCTTTGAAAATCTCTGCGAATCTCTCTCCGAGACACTGCCACTAACCTCGGGAATTTGAATCTCTGCCCAACAGAGGAGCTGACAGCAAGCCTTTCTCCGTGCTGCAGAACTAGGAGGGAGATGCCTTTAGAATGGGGAAAGAAAAATCACACACTTTCCTGCTCCCATCTTAATTTTTCCCCAAGAGCTTGAATGGAGAAAACACATTGATGGTCCGGATTTTTTTTGTATGTGTGCAAATCTGTATGTGTGTGTATTTGGGACAATTACAGTTTATATCTCTGGGGTGTTTATAGATATCTATTAGGTTTTTAAATTCTCTCTGTGCAGGAAGGGCAATTTCTTCCAATTTATAGGTAGGGAAATGAGACAGAGAGACAGATGTAGGTAATTTTTCTTAAGTAATCTGAGTCAGCCAGAAAGACAGTTGGATAAGATTACAGTCAGAGTTGCTGACACTCAAATACATGTGGAAACCACTAGACCACATCGTTATCTTCCTTTTTTTGAATCTACTATAACAAAGCAGCACTTATATGCTTACAAAATCCTTGACTGTTTTGTTCTGAAGCAGTTTCTAGGCAGATGGAAAAAGCGAATCACAAAATTGTTGCTCAGTGCTGGCCATGACGGCTCACCCCTTATTTTTTGAGCACTCCATGACTACTGGAAGGCGAGGAAAAGCTTTAAAATAATGTCAAGGCCCTAATATTTTCATCGCTTGCATTTATGGCCACGTTCAGATTGCATTACTTCCAAAGAGCTGCAAAGGCATTTTGCCCGCATGGCTGCTGCTTTCCAGGCAAGGGCAAAACGTGAGAATTAGACCACGATGCTGTCATTAGATTAAAACAATAGTCTGGAACTCATGGTCCTAGTGTCCTAAACCTGCCCCCATGTTAGATGTTTTGCTAGTAACCTAGGGGTATTCATCCTTTCACGTCTTAAATAAAATTAGAGGTAAATGAAATGAGAAGATTTATCCCTAAATAACAAAGAAAATGATTTTTCCTGACCTTTGACCCTTTGTGATGACCAATAATGATTCATACTGGTCAAAATTCTAAACCCAGGGTACACCTTTTAGCACAAAAGCTCTACCCAGTAAAGTAGAAAAGCATGAATCAACCCAGGTTCAGACTCATATTTTCACTTTCTCCAGAGTCGGAGATGTAAGAAGCGTAAGCTGTTACTATTCCAGATAGACTGGAAAATCAGAATGGACTGGAGAAGATGGGACTTTCACATAAGTAGCTCTAGTTATCTATGACTACATACAAACCACTCCAAAAGTGGCTTCGTTCAAACAAAACTGATTATTTCTCACAATTGTATGGGTTGGCAAGGTGAGCGCGCTGCTGCTGTGCCTTGGGCCGTTCAGGTAACCACGTTCTGCCAGAGGATCAACGGGAATGGCCAAGGTGGCAGCAGGCACTGATTGTCCACTGGGGCGCTGAGGTCTCCATGTGACTTTTCTTTCCTCAATAGGCTTCTTACCTGACCGTTTCAGGTCAATATTCCAAGAGGTCAAAGGCAAAAGCCGCAAGGCCTCCTAAGGTCAAGACACCTGAACTCACAGGTCACTTCTGACACTTTCTATCGAAGGAAGTCTCAAGGCCAGTGCATATTCAAAGGAGTACAAAAATAAACGTCAACTCCAGATGGGAGACGCTGCCAAGTCCCATTACGAAGCTGCATGCCTGCTGGGATAGGAGGAATTTGGTGCCATTAGCCATGTAACACATAAACTGTCCAAGGGAAATGAGGAGATGAAAGGAAGAGTGCTTCATCTGGTAATGTTTTCTGGGAGGGCAGAGATTATAGAGGAAATCACAATTTAGCCCAGTGTGATAGAAACTTCAGATAACTCATAAATAGGGCAAGTGTTTGATCTTTGAGATTTAGGGGGGAGGTACAACTAGTGTAAATACTGTCCTCGTGGTACAAATAATGACCCCAACTCCTGGCATTCTTCACATTTGTACTTAGCAAAATTTCTAGCAGACACCACATTTTCTGTTAAAAAACAACAAAACATTGAACATAGGTTGTGTTCTGAGGCATGGCAGTTCTACTGTACTTTCAATGCCTGTTTCTCCGGAATATTTAATTGAATACCAGAGGTAATGACAATGAGCCGGCAAGAAGCTAGTATACATGCCCCAAATGGTGCGGCTCACTAGGAGAAGCATTCCTGGTACAGAGACTGCAGTTTGAAAACTTGCCTACTGGTGGTTTCAAAACGGATTTCTTGAAACAGTCCATGAGCTCAGACTTCTATTGCCCTCGTACTTTATACGACATAGGAAGTGAAGGATTTGAGGCTGAAAGATTTACTCAGGATTCTAAAATAAGCTCCAAAGGGTAGAACCAGAAAAAGAGATACTTTGAAGACTCACTGAGCAAATGTTTATTGAGAGATTTTGGTTTATAGAACTTTTAATAACAATATGGGGGATGTTTCTGTAAACCCTAATTATTCTGTGTTTCGTTTACTTGGCACCAATGAGTTTTCTTTTTACTTCCATAGAAAAGAAAGAGAAAAGGCGATTGAAAAGTTTATCTGTCAAAGAGAATTTTAGAGTTTGCATATCATTGCTCTTTAAACTAGTGTGTTTACCTTTTAGAAGACAAGTCCCTCATACTTACAGACTTTAATATATGCACAAAAACAAGAATGCTACAATGTAGAGATTGTAAAAGCAGAAATAAGCTATAATATGAATTTGACCTTCTTATAAATAATACCAGTTAAGAGTTCAAACTGGGAATTCTAAATAGTGTTTTCTGAGGAGCAAATTTTAGTTAGTACATAGGCAAAGAGGACATTATGGTAACAATTACAAAATGTACAGTTAACTGAATAGAGTTGTTCTTTTAGAGCTACAACTTGTCTCCATGGTTCTGGGAGAGAACAACTCCGTGCTAATTAAGGTTTCAGTGTCCTGTGCACTTTGCATTTAAAGAATGGTCAAGAAAAATTCAACAAGGCCTGTAAATTTTTTAGAGACTTCATTGTTGGATTCCAGTTCCTGCACTAATAATGTCCTTAGAGAATTTCAAAGTGACTCTTTTGCTTGAGAGATTCAATTCAATCTCTGTATCAATTTATTTTTCTAGATCTTGGATTTATGCAACCCAAAACATGATTGAAAGGAATAAAAATGGTGGTGAAACAAGGAATGCAATGTAATATAATGTCTCCGTCAGGAAAAAAATAGAGGCCATTTCTGTAGAGACTCCCTGTGCACATGGTCAGATTCATCATCTGTGGCAGAGAGTGCTGGTGCTGGTGAACTCGGTGCTGATAGTACGGACGATTGGAGAAGATGGTGCTTTTTACAGAGCAGACCTCAGGGCTGGGCCTCCAAGAATGGTTGTTGAACTTGTCTTTACAGGGCATGCAGGGTCTTGCAAAGTAAAGTGAGAATTTAGAACTTCCTTATGCTTTCTCATGTTTTTCAACCCTTTTCCCCCCAGCATCCCCCCCATCTATTGCACATGGTAGACTGAGTAGCAATACTGTGACTCTCCAGTATGTGGTACCTAGACCATGCATCCTAGGAAGGGTCTCAGCTAAAGAGACAAGGTCGTACCACTATTAGGAGTAAAAGTTAGTATTTGAACCCAGGTGGCTGGATTCCAACCAAGCCTTTTGCTGTGAGCGAGTACAGATACACATCAAACTGTTAACAACCTCCAAAGCAGTATTTAGTAATTGATGTGAGGAAGTACACACATCAGCAGTGGTTGGAATTAACAAGCTTGCTTTCCCTCCTTCCCTCTCTCCCTCCCCCCCCCATTCCTACCTACCTTCCTTCCTTACTTCCTCCCTAGCATCTAATTCTGCAAAGTCAAAAGCAATCAGCTGTACTAGGAGAGGAAGACACTGCTATTGTGATGGTTACTCCTTCTGCTAGAGAGCTATGGCACACTTGAGAACAGATGCTCTGCTTTCCTTAAAACTTCTCCTTCCCAGGCTAAACATCCTTGGCTCTTTAATAATACTTTGTATTCACTTTTATCCAGAAACTATTTGTTAAGTACATACTTTTTCAAACCCTGGCAATGTGGTACTTACTGTATAAAAACAAAACTCTCAAAAATTAATTTCTTGGCAGCTTACAGGTCTTTTTGGGGGAGAAATGTTTAAAAATCATTATAGTGTATTAAAGAATTATTATAGAATTATGATCCAAGTTCTTTGGGAGCAGAGACCTCTAAGTGTTACAGGGCTTTATGGAAAGATTTCCAGAGAGGGTTATACCTAACGAGACCTGAACACTGGGTAGAAATGAGCTAGGTGGTGAGGAGGTGGATACCATAACAACAGAAGAAACAAGTGAGCAGAGGCTTGGCAGTGTAACTTAGTATGATGTAAGCAGGGCACCGCAAGAAGTTTCATTCCTGGAGTGAAGGTGCATCTCAGGGAATAGCTGGAGATTAGATTAGAAAGGACAAGACTTTCCTAAATTGAGGTAGAGAGAAGCCATTGTAATAAGTTTACTCTGTAATTGACTTCATTCAACAAACATTTACTGAGTGCCTACTGTATACCAGCTCTGTGCTTGACATTTGGGATTTGCTGTGAACAAAGACATCATCTCTGTTTTCCTAATACTTACCATCAACTGGAAAATAAAGACAATAATAAATCTGGTGCTATGACGGGGCCTATGGAAAGCTCTGAGAGCATGCGTTTTCAGAATCTAATTGGTCCTGAGATTGGAGTCAGCTTCTTAAGGAATTAGTCTTTATGCTGAGACTGAAAAGGCAGATAGACCTTAGTTAGAACTGGGAGGTGGAGCTTGATGGTTGGGGAAGACGTACTAGGAGAGGACACAGAGCAGGGCTTGTCTGAGCATCTGAAATAAAGTTCGTACTATCTTTGGTTGGATTCCTCAGAAGTGGATTCTGAGACAAGAATTTGAGTGGAAGTAGTTTATTTGGAACATGATCAGAGCAGAGTGGAGAAGCAATATTGGGAACATAAGAAGCTCAGTACAGAAAGTGTTAAGACCAGGCTGCCCTTTTTGAAATACTGGGGTCCAGTCCTACTGGATCCAGTCCTACTGTGGGCCTTTCAAGGACTTTGAAGAATATGCCTCAGAATTGTGATATCTGGGGGGTGAGGAAGATGGGCTATGCATCCATCAAATTCCACCTAGAATTTATCAAAGGCTGTCCTTAAGGGTGTGAACTCCCCAGCATTTCCAGGTTGGCCGGCATGTAGACTGAACAAGCTCCTACAGCCAGAGAAAGCGCTCATGCAGAGTGATAGGCGCTTGCGGTGAAATGTGTTTGGGTACGGTATTCCATGCTGAGTCCTCTCACGTCTGCCAATGGATCTTCAAGGTTGTTGGTCACATTTGGAAAAAAAAAAGAAAGAAAGACAGTGGAAGAAGTAGCGGGACAAGCTACAGACCCTGCTGCTGCAGTTGGTTCCAAGGCCAGCATCTGTGTCCTCTACCGGTTATTCTGGATTCCCGTTGCCTTAGTCAACATGTTTGCTGTTCTAAACTGTTTGTATGGGGTGGGTGGGTGGGGGTGGGGTTACCCGGAACTACTTCTCTTCATCTCTCAGTGGCTTTAGCTTTTGTGATATCATGAGGCTGATGACCAGGTACGCTGTTCAGTCTGCCTTCATCACAGTCTCTCAGGGCCGTCCCTGACTTGGGTTATAGTGAATCAGCACTGAATCTGTGGCCCAGCACAATATGTAGAGCTGACCCATCAAGTCATAAGGGATGCCTTTTGTGGCCAATGTGTGAATTGAATGAGAAGGGTAGGTCTGAGCCACTTCTTAAAAAATGTTAACTTGTGCTATCTGCGCCTTTTAGGACCCAATTCCCATTTCCACTGCGCTGTCAGTTTCTACTGTGTTTATGGGGGGTCTGAAGGTGACCAGTTCATGATGGGGATTTTCAGTTGCATTGCCGTGGGATTTCCCGTGATCGTCTGCTTAGCCTCTGTGAGGGTCCATGTACTTTGTCTCTAGTACTAGCATATCAGAAGCTTCTTGTTCACTCATTCTCTGCTGCATCTAAGATGGCCTTGCTCAAAAATCTCACTCAAAAATCTTAGATTCAATCTTGAGGCTTACAGCATTTTCATTTACCTCGGATATCTCTAGAACATGGAATCTGGTGGGACGCTTTGCCAAGTGGAACGTCTGCTCGAACTGAAGCCTTAAAATGCTGGAGGGCTTTCTCTTCCGCAGATCTCGATATTTCTTGTACAGTAGACCTCTCCTTTGAGACCTGTGGCATTCTGCTGCATGGACCTATGTGTATTCCTCACCGCAGCATTGTCTCTAGGTTTTCTCATCTTCTCCCCATTCACTGACAGTTTTAACATCTGGAATAGTCTTTTCCAGATCAGAAGCACTTTTCTCACTATGGGTGTCCTCAATGTTTACACAGACAACACCTCCAAACCTTGGCTGCTCATTTCATGACCTAATCCATGCTTCCTCCTCCACTCTTTTCGATCTGTCCAGAAAGTATCCAGCCATATACTATGACACATAGAGGCATTTATTGAAGAAAACAAAGATACAAGAAACATTATGCATGGGACAATGATACCTCAGTCCCCTTCAAAGAAGGTGCCTTGGGATCTCACACGGTTCCCAGCATCTCTTCCACAGTTCAAAACACTCTGCAAAATCCTTTATTAGAATCTCCATCAGCTGCCCTGAATCTTCCTGATGGTCTGAAACCTCTTCCCTTTCAAAGGTGGTTTCAGTTTTGGGGAAAACCAGAAGTTGTAGGGCGCCCAAGTTAAGAACAGAGAAGGAATCTGGATACATATATGAAACCATCATCCACTTCCGGTTAAATTTGTAGTTACCCATCAGCATCACAAGGTCTGTCTGTAAGGATGGTGTGGAAGTCCAAGAGCAAACCTTCACACTGTTCTTCTAACATCCCCACTGTCCTCATGGCCAGCCTCAGAAGCTTTTGTTCTGTTGAACTTTGTGTCCTCTTTCCTCTGAACAAGTATTTTTGTCCCCCTTTGCCTCACTCTCGGGGTCGTACCTCTTCTTGTGCAAGCTGACTGTCAGCCTTGCTGACTTCCCTGCTAGTTGGGGATGAAGAAGAGGCACTAGGAAGGTGGGCTCTCCTCAGTGGTGTGCTCTCCTTGAGTAGCACCTAGTAGATAATCAGTATTTTCACATCACTGTGCAATTTTATTATCTCTTGTTGTGTAAGACTATCTATCTCTCCTTTGTCCTAGTTGAAATATGCTTGACTCCAGAAAGAGGAAGAAGAAAGAATTATTTTTTAAATGTAGCCATATTTTTATAGTTTAGAACTGCCCTTAGTACAATTACTAACATCTACATTTTCTGCATCTCTCCCCATGCTGTGTATGTGATACACACATGCATGTGTATATCATGTATGTCAGTATGCTCAGTCAGTGATCTGGGCAGGGCAGAAGTGCTGGGATGTTATCACACTCAGGACCGGCCCCAACCAACTATGAATGACAATTGGTGGATAAGTGCCCCAGTTTCCTAACCGCTTGAGTGGAACAATCTCGGAAATGCTCTACACAGTCTTTAAGAGGTCTCCCGTGGGATTATGCCCTAGTGATCCTAAGAGGTAATCTGGATATTAATGTGCCCTGTGTCGGCTTTGCTAATTTCTCAGTCTCTCTTTCCCCTGTTACATACAAAAGCTTTTTCAGACGTCCTCTCGAATGAACTACTTGCACTCAAATCCTTAATCTCAAGATCTGCTTTTGAGAGAACCCAGTTTAAGACAATTAGTGCCAAAAATAGGCCTAAGAAGAAAATATTTAGGACTGGATTTGGAACTGGATCATTTACCATTCAGATGGCAACAGGGACCCCATTGCTGGAGACAAGTGGGCTGCTGATATCCCCTAACATGCTGTAGCATCACTCTTACGAAGTACATCTTAGGTCTCATTTTTCATGAATGGGGATCATGTAGGGGTAGGAAGGAGCTGATGATCTTAAGGACTATGAAACGGGTTGGTTACTGTTAACAGCCATAGAAGCCCTGAAGGAAGAAAATGGTATTTCCAGGCTAACCATTAACAGGGCTCAGGGTAAAGCCAGAATGTCTTCATAGCAGCCTTTAAAAATACTCTTACTTCCCATTGCCAGAGGGCAGATGTTGCTGTTAATCAGGCCCAAATCTGGGTTGCAGGGGTGGAAGGAAGAGTTTCAAAGGTGGCTGAATTCAAAGTCTCCTATGCTAATGTCAGGAAAAAGATAAGATCCTATGATGTGATATGTAGACATTTTAGTGAACATGCTTGAGAACTTTGAACCTCCAGATTTCTCTGGGCAGGCAAAAATGGCTCCCTCTATTTGTAGAGGAGAACGGGCTCCTAGTGCCTGAACTCCATGGGAAAACAAAACAAAACAAAACAAAACAAAACAAAACAAAACAAAACAAAACAACAGGAAACCCTGCCTATGGCAAATGACTTGCAGGAGAATGCTTGACCTCCGTAAGATCTATATAAGCCTCACATCATTGCTTCTGGGCGAGCAATCAGGGTCACATCTCAGTGTCATCTGAATAAGGAAGTACTGTCCCCACCATGGGAGGGAAGCAAGTATTAACCAAAAGAATGGGAGGAACTGGCTAAGGCAGAAATGAGGAGATACCTGATATTAATGATGGTGATGGATGGGACTTGGAGGTGGCAATGTAAGCTGCATAGTTGACAGCCTGTTGATACAAGAGATGTTTGTGTCTCTAGTTTAATATCCTCACAATGATGCCTGGAGATGATGCTAATATTTTACTTCACTGTCTAGTTGAAGCTTAGAAAGAACTATGGCCAATAGCATTTGAAGTAGAGATGGAAAAACAGCTTTGATAAAGTACTGCCAAAAGAGTCATTGGTCTTAGAGATTTGCAAATGCTGAGATTCACTTACTATAGAAGATGAGAAAGCTCAGTAATTTTCTATGTTCCTCCTTGAGGGTAGGAGTAGGGCAGAAGAAAACTCCTTTCACTGACACAGTAATGAATGGGAAATGTACTAGTAAGTGGACTGCCAGCATCATTAAGAAGCTCGGTGGTGGCTGTTCTCTATAGGCCAGGGTTGATGGCAGGAGATGCTGGAATGAGTGTCAATGGCAATGTTAGGATTCTGTAAGAGCAGAGGCCAGATGGTCACAGTTGTAGTATATAGCAACAAGGTCAAAGGGGAACAATGGGGCTTGTTCTGTCACTATTTGAGGTAATGGATAATAGAGTAGTGGTGTTCCTAGTGAGTATGTAGATCCTCATGTATTCTACATGAAGGTGAAGCAGTCACAGCCTGGAAGCGGTATTGAGGAACCAGGGCAACAGGGACTCTCCCCAGGCACTATAGCCTGTGTTGGGTAAGGAAATCACCAGCATGACCTGAGATAGTTGATGATATATCTTCAGGCGAGAGTCAGTTTGGAGCTCAGGTGAGGCACTATAGAGAACATTTAGTAAAGAATTTAGATTTGTAGAGTCATTTAGTTGTGGAAAGGGTGTCTCAGAGATCAGAAATGTTGTGCTAGGAAGAGGATCCATGAGGGGTAACTTGGATGAAGCCATACTGTAGGGGAGGCTCGGTGAGCCAGGACCTGGCAGAGCAGCCCTCTCCATCCAAGGTGGCGACTCAGCAGCAGTTTCTATGATGGTACCCGCAGGAGGGTTGATGACCCTCTCTGTGCGGGGAGGTGGACTTGGACGTGTGGGCCGAAGCACTGTGAGGGTCCGGGGGCATAGGAATTTTATAAGAGGATAGGGCTTTCCCTTCCTGCCTCATGATCAGATTTGCATTTTGTGATGGTTATTCTGACAGGTGCAGATGATGGCTTCTGGAGGACCAGTCTGGCTCTAGGAAGGTAATCTAAAAGGTTCCTGCAAAAACCCAAGGAAAACAGGATGGGGCCTTAAACTAAGTAGTAACAGAGGGTATGGGGAGGAGTCTGCACACCCGACAGGCACTTAGATGAAAGAATTCATCAGATGAGAGTAGGAGGGCTCCCTGGTTCTAATTTGTGGACCAGGTAGAGGGAGGCATCGATCTCTGGGTTAGGTAACAAAGCAGAAGGAGAAGATTTTGGAAGGTGGAGGGATGGAAGAAAGTTTCTATTTTAAAAATGTTTTATATTGAGATGCCTTAATTGCATATCTCAAGAGTAGTGTCCATAGACACTTGACTTGGGGGCTTAGAGCATTCTGGACAGCAGCCTAGGCTGGCTTTAATGCATGTGTAGGTTGTTAGAATATATGTTTATTTAAACCTGTCTATGGGAGGACACTGGAAAAGACCAAATAGATGAGAAGAGGCATTGGGGGGGGGTAGGTGGAGCCCACATTTGCGCCCACCACCTCCTAGAGTGCAAATAGAGAAAGCTATAAAGGTCAATAAATATTAGATCAAGATGTGGAAAGAATGGCAAGGAAGAGTAATGTAACAGATAAGGTGAAAGATGGAGTTTCAAGAAGAAAAACATTCTTGTGATTCTTAAATGCTGCAGAAAAAAATCAGAGGCAGGAAATTGTCCACTGGATTTGAGAACATGAGAGCCAGTTGTGACCGGAGCCAGAGCAGATTCGGGGAAGAGTGCGGCACAGTTACAAATGCACATGAAATGGAAAGTTATTGGAGGGACCGCATCATGCTTGAAAATTAATTCTAGGGAGATCAAGGGCTTCAATGTGAAAATTAAATCTTTTAGAAAAAACAAAGAATATCTCATGCTTGTTTGGTAAGAAAGGAGTTTTTAAGTAAGAGTCAAAAAGTACTAACTAAAGGAAAAGACTGATAAATTTACACTGGACTGAAGTTTCCATTCATCAAAGGGTACATAAATAAAAAGACAAACAGTAAACTGTAGACAATATTTGCAACACATTTATTTAACTAATGAAGGGTTCATTTCCAATTATTATATATGTAACATGTATATAACATATATAATATATAACATATATAACTAGTTAACTAAGGGTTAGTTTCCAATTATATATGTGTTATATATATGTATTATATATATTTAAAAATATTTATAAAACTGTAAGAAAAACTAGTAAGTAACCTAATAGAAAAACAGACATGTGGAATGAACAGACATGAAACAAAATGAAGGATAAGTGAAAAAAAGGCACTCAGTCTCTTTAATAGCCAGGAAAAAATGCAAGTTTAGGGCATAATCAGATGCAATTTCACATCCATAAGACTGACGAAAATCAAGAAATCTGCCTATATCAAGTTTGAGAAGGATATAGAACTACATGAGAATTTATATACTGCTGGTAGGATAATAAATTGGTACAATGACTTCAGAAAACAGTTTGACATTTTCTTGAAGAGCTGGATATTTGCATTCCCTAAAACCAAATAATTGTAGTCCTAGATGTATACTCTATTTGTAATATCTCCAAACTGGTTATCTCCATTTGTATTATAAAATATTACATAAAACATTTTTAAATGAATGGGAGAATAGTCGGCCAATGGACCCGACCCTTTCAGATGCTTGGCTATGAAGGAAAAGAGGGAGATAACGTTTGTTTTCTATACAATTCACTCACTGTCTTTCCTGGACCTATTCCTCCTCATATGTGACCCTAGATTTAGTATGTGACCCTCTTGCTCCTGGTTTCTTCTGACTCTTGTGCAGTGTCCATTGTCAGTGCTGTGGATTACCTTGACCTTCTGATCAGCCCCTTCCAATTTTGTATCACATTGAGTTTGCTGTCAATTTTGGGGCCAGTCTGAGAATCCAACCATTATTTGAAGCATAGTTTCTATGGGGAAAAGGGATTCTGGACTTTTATATAAACTAAAAATTGTAGTAATATTTCAGTGAGTAGTGGAGTCAAATTTACAAATTTTTAGAGCTTGCTGACATTCCTGGAAAAATAGCTCATTTTATTCAAGGCCTTTTGGAATGAGAAAAATAATCATAGCTGAGGATGATGCTATTATTTATGTAATTTTTATAAATGGTGTTCCAAGTGTTTTGAAGATGTCACAGCTGTCTGGAAGAGACTCCACAAAAAGTATTGCCAGTATTATTTTTTATTTTTAGTAAATATTCAGTATAGGCTAAATCAATGCTCCATTAAAAACATTTTCAGAATTGGGTCTGAGTCATCTGGGGTGTTTTTTTTTTTCTTTAATCCACTTGTTTTGTAGACAGAGTGATTGAGTGGTTTCTTGATTGAGTGATTTCCAACCTTGACTCAAACCGACTATCACATGCCAAACCCGTAGCTTGATTCTATCAACTATCGTGTGCAAAGTGAGAGCAGCTCTGTAGATGGGGAATCTTCAAAGATCATCATCATCAAAAGGTTCGGGTTGAATCTGCAGCATCCATGGCACTGAGCTGTGTTAGTACTGTGCGGTTTCAAAAAGGCTGCTGATGCTTCAGAATAAATAATGAGTAAATATCCCAAGGGGGGGAAAAAACCAAAAGTTAAAGAACATGTTAACAAAATGCAGAGTCTAAAGTTTTCACCATTTGTACTTTCTGAAATTTTTATTATTTTCCTTACAAGTAGACTGCAGATTTTAATGTACAAAAGTCTGCGCATATACTTTGATTATTAGAATCATTCTGTGAGATAAGCAAAGGGAAATCACCACCCCTATTTTCAAGATAAAGAAGCTGAGGTTTAGAGATGGTAAAGGACTTGCACAAAGTTACAGACCCAATAAATAATGCAGAAGGGGTTTGATCCCAGCTACATCTTTTGATTCCAAGTTCAGTGTTCTTTCAACTCTACAACAGTACAAAGTTGTCAGCCAGGTGTGATAAAATGCAGTGAAGATGATCGGGTTCTGAAATTTTAACCAGATGTGCTCTTCCTTCTTCCTCCCTGCAATTCTGTCCCAATGTTTAGTTAGCTGGTCATTAACTTCAAATGATTATTATCATAACAGTGATATAAATTCATTGTATTTTGCTTTTTCAAAGTAACTTCTAAGAAAGTCATTTGTATATTTTGCCCTGAGCTAGTTTTAATGAGGTAAAATTTGCCTCTTAATATCAGGATATCACAAAATTTCATCTCTGCCATCCCTCATGTTCCTGAAACTCTGTGCGACTTATAAAAAGTGACTGTGGAATCTGCTGTAGCAGTATCAATACCAATACAGTATACTTTGTACACATGTGAATTGGTAGAGACATTGCGATGTTATACAGGTATTATCTAGTTCAGAGATTGTCAAGCTTTTTCATATCATCGCACACGTAAACTAAGTGCTAAAGTTTTGCTGCACACCAAAACATATATTTTGCCTATCTGACAAAAAATATGTATAATTTTGATTCATTCACACCAGATGGCTACTGTTGTGTTGGCTGTTGTCATTTTTTAAGTTTGACTATCTAAGGGAGAAGAGGTCAGTGCCCCTGACTAAATTAGTCAGGTATTGCAGGTTTTACAAATTCTTGCAGCTCACTGGTTGAAAAATCCCTGATCTGATGTAATGCTGCACCAATCTTGGTGTAGGTACTTTTGTGTTTTACAGATATTGACACAGAATCCGGTACCTGCATAATCTGTTTTTGTTTATCCAGTTAATAAATGCAGTAGGATGTGAACAGTCTTGTATTTTCAGTCTGTCCTCATAGCCCATGCTCTACTCTAACACTTTTGTGCTTATAAAGTCAGAAGTCCAGGAAACTGGTATCGAGGAAGCATTGAAGCAGCACTTAATGATGCAGACTCGAATCTGGTGTCAGGCTGTACTGTCTTCCAGCCTCGTGGGGAAATGAAGGCTTCTGAGTCAGCCTGTCTTTAAATGGGGACCAAATAGGAACCTCACAGGGTTGTTATGAAAATTAAATCAAATAGCAGTGGTTTTTCTGTGGTATGAATTTATTGAAGTTTAATAATAACTAACTGGTCCTGGAAGGCTTTTATACATAAATCTTAAAGAATGATGCCTTCATGTATTCTCTTAGTTGTCCTTAGTATGCGTGTTCTGATAATCTATAAATACAGCATTGGTAAATGGTTCTAGCAGTACCTGTATTATAGCACTGTTCTTGGAATTAAATGAGTTTGTTCCTGTGGAAAACTTGGGAAACTTTGACATATAGTCTATGTCCAATAAACATTAGCTACTATTTCTAATATGTAAAAATTAAATAACACATATGAATATTTGATATGTAATATGCCCTCAATACATCAATTTTTCTTAGCTTTTATTTCTGCAATATATCACTTAGAATACTTTTTGTTTGAAGTCTCCAAGAAAACCAATCATCTCATGTAGCAGGAAGACTGAAGGCAGCAGTTCAGAGGCTGGCCAGTGTTGCAGGGACCCAGGTTCCCTCCCTCTTCTTGCTCAGCAGTCCGGGCTGCTTCTTTCCTGGTCTCTAGCTGGGTCCACATGCCAGGTGTACACAAAGCCATGCCAAGTGGAAAAGTTAAAATCCTTCTTCCAGGGCTTATTCTCTTCTAAACGCCCAGCAGAAGATGAGAATTTTGACACAACCCTTTCGAAAACACTGTCCAGGGGACTAGAATTTACATAACTAGTTGTGACTAAAACAAAAAAATCTCCCTTCCTGGGGTGGGAAGGGGCTCAGTCTCCCTTAAAACATACGATTGCTTGAGACTTGTGCAGAATTGGGGTTGTATTTACCGGGAAGAAGGAGATAGGGGAATGGCTGAGAGATAGGCAGTAAAAAACGTACACGTCACACCTTACAGGAGCGTGCCAACTTTTGGTGTCCGGGCCCCACTGGAAGAAGAAGAGTTGTCTTGGACCACACATTAAATACACTGTGACACATAATCACAAAAAAAAATCTCACAATGTTTTAGGTAAATTTATGATTTTGTGTTGGTCCACATTCATAGCCATCCTGGGCCGCATGTGGCCCGCGGGCCACGGGATAAGAATTAGTCCCAGGATCTCGGTGATGGCTGAACACATAGGTAGCATTCAAAATGGACCCAGCTCTCTGCTCTTTCAACTGCGTCTTTAATCTGTTTTCTCCTACTGGCTCCTGCCATTCAGACAATGAGGCAATGAATATACTCCTTTCCCCAACCCATAAAACAGACTCTTTTTTGACTTTGTTTCACTAGACTTTTTCTCTCTCATTGCCACCTGCCATTTTCCTAACTGCCCTCACTCCCACTTCCATCTGGAGTCCGGGCCTCTCTGTCATACACCTGCGCAGTGCCCCCACCTGCCAAGGTAGAACCGTCTGCCCTGGCCTCACATGTCAGTCAGCATCCCTCATTTTACGTTGAGTGCTGACTTAAATCAATGGAAACTCGTCAGGCTCCTGTGGTAGTGTGGTGATGTAACATGCAAGAATAGTATGCCAGGAGGCTTCTCTTTATTAAAAAAAAAAAAATAAAATAAGCAATGATTGTTGGCTGTCAACCTGCTCTGTCCTGGCACCACACCAAACCAAGCCTGGGGCCTTTCAAGGATTTCAGCGCTGTGGAAATATCTTAATTATAATATGTTGCGCTTTTACAGATATGTTTTTTTCAGAAGATCTCATGTAGTCTAACCTACAATTTCACAATTAGCCCTTGTATGGTATGTAGTACATGAAGAGTAAACACAGGGCAGAGTGAGGAAATAGGGTAATTTAACACACTTGGCAGCCAGTGACGCTGGCAGAGATGAGGACAGAAATCTGCATTCTTTCTTCTACCTGTGGTGTGGCACTGGCTCAGTGATATCTGTTCTCTCAATCCCCTAGCCTCCTGTTCCCGACTCCTCCAATAGCTTATAAAATATGCTTATCATTTGGCACAGGGCAGCAGTTAATGGTGTATTGTGTGAGAGATTATGTAAAAAATTAGCTAGACAATTTTTTTATAGAGTAAATAATTACCATTTAGTTAACATTAAATTATAACTGATTTCTGAATGAGCAGAAATTATATAGGGTCTGGCACAAATAATTCCCCTTTTATTAACATACATTTTTATTACAAAATCATAAGCATGTAGTTATGTAACATAATAATATCACCCTCAAGCACACCATATGACATTTTAGGTGAAATTTTCAGCTTAAAACTATAAATTATTACACCCATATTATTACTCTACCAACCACACTCAAGCAGGCGTTACTTCTACTAGACTTTGTATACAGAGATGCATGTGTATTTTGGGGGGAAACTATTGATATAAGGCAAATGCATTATATATTTGTCTGTGTAGTGTTAAAATATGTAGCTCAATTCCTGTTAAAATAAGCAACAAACATTTACCTTTATAATGCTGATTCAGAATAGTCAAGGTTACCTACACTAAGACGAACATTTATAATCAGGATACAAGGTACCTTATCCTTGCCCTAGGTTCATTCATATCTTCTGTTTATTCTTGTTTGGGCTGCTTATTTACACCACACCTGAATGGTTTTTAGATTTCTTGATTCGGACGGTATCCAGTACCCTATTCTGTCCATCGCTACTTTGCTCTGGGTTTCTGACCGCCTTCAGCTTGCCTCTCACCACGCTACCTCGGATCTGGGTTCAGCGTCAACCTCAGCTGGCTGACTCAAACTCGGAATCTCACGAGACCTTTGGTTGGATCTCGGATCTTAGATGCCAACCCAGATTCTCCCTGAGTGACTTCATGATACCCATGGTCCCTGTCTACGTGAACTTTTCGAGACATGATCTCCTCCGTACCACTCCCACCCTCACATCCTGCAGGGCCCGTGTTCTTGTTCCGGCCTGACCTTTCTACCCTCTCTGGTGACTCAGCAGTCATGTAGCAGGAGACTCGAGGATGGGATTGGTTTGGGGAAGGGAGGAAGAGAGTAAGGCCAGAGTTGTTCTGTAGTCTAAAGGAAGGAAGACATAGCTTGCCAAGAAATGGAACAACGAATCGGGACAGGTACCGGGACAAAGGTGAAAGCAGTGTTCAAACATGAGAGTGAGGGCAGGGGTAAAAATGTGTCTGGAGATCAACCCATAGGCAGAAGGCAAGCAAGATTTGACATTTAATAGTCATAGCAGGAGGTTTTCCTCACCCACCCTTTCCCCCAAATCTTTGTCAGAGTGTAACGACCAGTTTAATAACATGAATCCATATGTGATGGGAAAACATAGAGGAGAAATCTTGTTTCAGGGAAAATAGGATGCAAAGCAAAACAAAAGCAAAAACATTACAACTATCTACTTTTTTAAAATACAGAGGCAGAGGATTTACTGTAGTGAGCTGTGGATCCAATGTTTGTAATATGCCTCATTAACATGCACAGACTTGGTATTAGAATTTGGGGGGAGGCTGGGTGTAGGATGAAGGAATTTGGAGACAGGGAGGTGGGTGTCATTACTGTGAGTAGGAGCTTTTTCTAAGGTTGCCATTCTCAATCCCTGATTTTCCCTCTCACTCCTGACTCCCCACCCATTTTTCCCCTAAGTAGATTATTTAAATAACCCAAACTTCACATGGCAGTTGATTCTAATTGCAGTTACATATTCCATGCAGACTAGATTCAACTGTCTCCCTACTAATTTGCCTCTACCTCATTTACACCCACTTAAAAAAATGATTTCAGAATTTGAGTAAGTGACAATGCTATTATGGGAATATCCTTTAATCTATTTGAATTTACAAAGAGAAAGGAATTCATTTATTCTTAAACCTTGGTACTTTAATGATTATTAGAGATTATAATCATTGAGATACGGGGCCTATCTCAGAGCAGTCATGATAAATATTATTTAGCGAATGTAATTTAATGCTTAAGAAGTCAGTGTCTGAACATCTGAAACTGAGGTTGGCACATGGGAGAGGCTCGGTACACATTCATTTTATGTGAATAAAAGATTTGAAGGTTTCATCTTGATAAGCGGGTAGGACAAACTCTGTCACTTCTTTGGTCTTCAAGGTGAAGAAGTTGCTGCCTCCCGTAGAACTCTAAGTGGGCATACTGCACTTTGAGAGAGCTGAGTTCACATTGTGGCTGGATGTGGTTTTCATCCTCCGATTTTTAACTTTTTACTTGTAAAAAGAGGATTAACAACCGAATTTACTTGTAAATTTGTTGTGGTTTTAACTGGGTAATGAATGTAATGTGTTTAATCTTCAGTATGCTATCTGGTACATTTTTGCATGCTATCTTGTAAATGCTCAATTAATACTAATATATCATTAAAACAGCTTTAATAAATACATGGAAATGTAATATTTAACATACTATTACATAATGTTTTATTATTAAGAAATATAACATTTCCTACACAGTCAACTCTATTTAGCTAAGGTCTCAGAAAAGACCTTAAAAAAAAATCCTTGTATTGGCTTGTTATATGAGAAACTATACTGGGACAAATGCTAAAAAAGTGGTCATCTTTTGCGCGAAGACTCTTCTCAGCGCAAACCTAATGCTTTCCAGGCTCTGTCCTCCTGCAGCACCCGTTCTTACCTCAGCTCTTCTAGTTCGGGCCTTCGTTGGGTTTGACACCCATGCGCTCCTTTAGCCCCTCTGCTTCTCCCCTACCTTAGCCCCTATGCATTCTCTATCTTGTGGTCAGATTAGTCTTTTAAGAGCCCGTTTCTGATCTTGTTACTCTTCTGCATAAGAACTGTCAACTCCTTGACCCGCCAAGCACAGCTTTCAACACCCCTGCCAAATTGCATTTTCAACGTTATCTCCCGCTGTGACCACCTCTAACCCCGTGGGAGTAACTCCTGGCCTGGGCGCACACACACCCTGCCTCATCTCACATGGTTCCTTCTTAACACCAGGACAGTGGTGCAAAACTTAAACCACGCCTCTGTCTTTGCAAACACACCTAAACCCTGACCAAAAGGTAGAACAGTATTTTTTTCAAAGACTCCAGAGAAATAATTTTCAAATGTGCTTTATTTAGTATCAGTAAAATATGGAGCAACCTATATATTTATAATTTGCATGTTCAAAGACTAGCTAATATATTTACATTGTGTGTATATATGTTTTTACCTTAATTAATGGAGAGAGTTGAAGTAATCCTCAAAGTATTGCTTTATGTTCTTCAATCATCAGACCTGGTCCTGTTTCTAACATATGCCAGGAGGTAGTGACTATTCATTTAACTTTATAATAATGATGGCATTCAGAGATGCCTTTGGACATTGGTTTTTACTCTTTTTGTCTGTTTTTTTTCTTTACCAATTTTACATATTTCATTCATTATTAAAATTTTTGTTTGCTAGATAGAGAACTATTTTCTCAGGTGCCACAGTGTGCCATCTTAATAGGTGACCATAGAGCCCATTATAACAGGCTCTCAATAAATATTTGTTGAGTAAATGTTGATAAATATTTGCTGAGTAATTTGTTGATAAATATGCAAATAAAGGAAAGATAGCTCAAAATGATGAGCTTGGCAAACAGAACTATGTAAGTTATATGGTAAAATAAAAATTAACAAAATTTAAAAATAAAAGTTCTGATGAAGGGACATTAATGTGGCACATGCAGTCACTTCATTATGTGACACTTCATCTTTGCCATAGATGCTAGCAGTGATGACCCTTGCAAATCCAGGGAAATGAATATGGCCTGTAGGCTTAGTGTAAGAGTCGATTATACAGGAGCTGCAGATACCGGACAGTGAGTCTAGAAAACAAGTTAAAGTGTTTGACCTGATGCTGTACGAAAATATGTGGACAGGATCCCATACAAAGAATAACTCACAGTCTAATTTTTGTCTTCTTTCAAACCTTAATTCATCTCCTCAGTATTAACTGCCTATTGATTTTGAAAAGTGATATGAAGTTACAAAATACATGTGATGAGTTGGAATGAATTAGACTCCAGCTATACATCACTTGTTCTCTATGGGAGAGAAATTCATAAATCATCAAAGTGCCTTGAAATGCAGGTTTTACGAAGAGGTAGCAATATTTTTTTCTCTGTTAAATAGGCTGAGGAGACTCTTATGAAATTTAAATTCTACCACCCCAAGGACAACATTAACCTTTGTTAACCCAACCCCTTTTGGGGGGGATGCACATTGGTTATTAAGTACATTTTAAGAGTTTGATACTCAAATTTTACCGAAGCTTTGCATATTTAAATTCTTAGTTTAGTGGTATTGATTATTAGAGGAAAGAAGTAGGAATTGGGTATTAATGATAAAAGGATATGGAGGAAATCATATCTGAAATAGTAGAATATCTGTCTGTAGGGTAGATATTGAGGGGCTCCCAAAGAAAACTGTTAATAGGATTAGGATACAAATGCTGGCACTTACTAGCTGTGTGATTCTGGGCAAGATACTTAGCTCTTTTTTGCCTCAATTTCCCCAACTGTAAGTTAGGGATGATAATAAGGGGACCCTGCCAGGGTACATAGAGAATTCTACAAAATAAAATCAGTGTCTTCTACTTTCCATTAATGGTTGAGGCAGGTATTTGTTACTGAGCCGCTCACTCCTCATATCACAGAAGTATTATTTTAATTACCTTTGGAAATATGCTATGAATCTTGATTTTAAAAATACTTTAGTGGCTTTAATATTTGGTCTCTTGCATATTTTTAAAATTTTTGTTCACGAGGCCACTTTCTCTCAGGAGCCACAGTGTGCTGAACATAATCAAAGTCAAACCAAGATCTAGGCCCTCCCCTGCCTCAGGAGCTGACAGATTAATGACAACAGCAGAACATGGAAATTCATGATTACTGTGCAGCATGAAACTAGAATGAACAAAATGTGGTGGAAACAACACATCAAAGAAATTCAATAAATAACTTTACAGTGAAGGGTCCGATGAGAACTGAGAGTGACCACAGGTTCCCATGCAGCTGCAGTGTTAGCCACGCCCCAGAGTGCCAACACCTCCAAAAGCTTGCCTGTAGTTTTGTCTTTTTGAAGGTGATCTGCTGGAGTTTCCAAGCTGCTTTATAAAGCAGTTCCATCTGGTAAAGCCCAGGTGGTGAGTGAAGCAAAAGAGCACAACACAAGAAGTGGTCAAAGCCAAGGTTTCCCTGCGATGCCTCTCTTCCAATAGCTGAGCAGCACTTCCTTCTTGCCCATGTGCCTCGTCTCTATACCCATCATGCAGGGAAGAGCTCTGGAGCTCTATCTGTAGCAATACTGAGCTATGGGAACCCAGTAGGTGTGCTAGGGACCTTTCCAGGTACTGGGGATAGACCAGTGAATGAAATAAATCCCTTGTTTCATTGGGCTAATTATTCCAGTGGGGTGAGAGATGGTAAATACACAAGCAAATAAATAATGTAAACCAAGGTCCAGGCAACTGCTATGAAGAAAAGTAAAGCAGCATTAAAAGGCAGAGAATGCCTGGAGTTGCTATTTTAGAAAGGGTGATCAATTAAGACCCTTGTAAGGAGGTGACATTTGAGCAGGGACTTGGGGCAGTGGAGTGAAGAAGCAAGCCTTGCAGAATTCAGAAGGAAGAGATGTAACTGACAGTTAATAGTAGATAAAAATGTGCGAGGCTGTTAAAGAAAATGGCAACGAGGCCAGTATGGTCTCCATAGAGCATTTTGAAATAAGAGTGGTTTGAAATTTCTTGGGAGAGGTAGATGGTACAGTCATAGCAGGATTTGCAGGAGAATTTGGGGTGTGCAAGCTGCATAATCAGTTTTCATTTCAGCTGATGCGTGGAGAAAAGTCTCCGTGGAGAGCCAAAAGGAAGCCGAAGTCAGGGAGACTTTCTGGTTCCTTCCCCCCCAGTTTTGAATTTATTGAAGATCTGAGACTTCTAGGCCATGGCATTTGAAAGATGGTGCCTGGCTTGCTCTTTAGTCAATTTCCTGGACACCTCCCTGTCCATGGAGATTTTCCTTGTCTCACTGTGGGTTTTCACAGTTCAGTTGTAACCCATTTGAATTTTCTCAATCACGTTAGTGTAATCATAGGCACTTCCGCAGATTTTTACTATAAATCCAAACCTTTATTTATCTCTGCCTCACGTTAAAGACTATTTTCATTATCATCTAAGACTTTGACTCTCCTGCTACTGTTGCCATTTAAATATGTCCAATGAGACATCTGACATCAGAAGTATAACCTACATCTAGGCTGTTAGACACAACAGTTACTGTCATTTGATGTAAAAGTTTAACCTGTTGAAAATATTGAACAGCAAAATACATCACTTTAAAATACTGTCAATATTGTTGACTAATATTATCTGTTTTGCAGTACTTTTCTTCCTCTAGTTTATGTTTATTTTGTTCAACAAATATTATTGAGCCCATGAGGCTCTGCTAGTTGCTGGACCTGCATGTTACATGGTGGTGTCACGTCAGTGGGTAGTCATTTTAAGGAACAGACTTGGGATAAACATAAATATTTTTTGAGGTTTGGTTATTTTATTTTATTATTTTTTACTGAGCTATACACACAGTTGATTCTGAACTGCATGGACCCATACAGCAGATTTTTTTTTTTTTTTTTTTTTTTGGTAAATACCTGTACAGTTTTCAGTCTGTGGTTGGGAGTCCATGGGAGCGGAGGGCTGACTATGCACTTTGGTTCATGCTGTTTGATGTGGGGAACTTGAGTATCCACAGATTTTGATATCTGCAGGGATCCTGGAAATAGCCCCCTACAGATACTGAGGGAATTGTAGTAAAGTTTTGGGGGAATGAGAAGTTATACATGGCCCTGGCCAGTGTGGCTCATTTGGTTGGAGCATCATCGTGTATGAAAGGTTGCAGGATCAGTTTTGGCCAGGGCAGCTGCCTGGGCTGCAGGTTTGATTCTTGATCTCTGATCCACGATCCGGTCGTGTACTGGAAACAACCAGTTGATAACTTCTCTGTCTCATTGATGCTTCTCTCTCTCCCTTCTTCTTCCCCCTTCCTCTCTCTAAAAGCAATGAAAAAAAAGTCCTCAGGTTAGGATAAAAAAATTTTTTAAAAAGTTATTTGTGGATTTTTCAACTGTGTGGGAGTTGGTACCCCAACCCCTGCATTAGTCAAAGATCAAGTATATATAATGTGTGTATGTATAGTCTGTGCATGTATATAATTTTTGTCTGTTACATATGTGTGCACATCATGTAATAAGATAGTTACTGTTTATTTACCTCTTTATGGTAAATATTTTCCTGACATGATTTAAACTCTCAGTAACCATTCAATATGTAGGTATTATTCACATTTTAAGGATTAGGGAACTGTGGGGCTACCTTGCTAAAGATCAGGAGATAAAAAAGTCAAAGAACCAGGATTCAGGTCCAGGTCAGTGTGAACCTAGAGCCCGCACCAATGACCCCAAACTGTGCTAGTACTAACAAAGTACAGAATGCATGTGGGGCCAATAAGTTCACTTCTAAGAAAAGCAGAATGAGATTTTTACACCTTTGCCACCCAAATCACATTTCTGTTAAATCATTTAACATTTCTCCAGGGATGCCTGGTAAAAGAGGGTGTTTCATTCTCAATGAACACATACAGAGATTTATGTCATTGATTGCATTTTTTTGGTATCGTGCAACACTAATCTCCATTTTCTTCTCTTTGTTAGTCTGTTGCTTCCCTATAAATAAAAGATTGCAAAAAGCTGTTATACCACATTCAAGGAATCACTCAGTCCTCAGGCTTTTACAAGCCTTTGTAAAACTGTAGTGATCTTGGTGGAAAACGTCCTGGCAGGTAATGCAGTGAGCAGATGAGCTCACCCCTGGTATGCAAAGCTGCCGAATTAGCTGGTTAAACAGGCTGCTGAGATAATTACATTGTCTGTTTTGTGACACGTTACACCGGTGCACTTGGGATTAACCTGTTCTCTTGTGTCTACTTCTGATCAGTTTTTTCAGACAGCCTTTTATCTGATGAAGGAGCACAGACATCAAAAGAGAAAGCGGTGTGGGTGAAAAAAAGGGCTCCCATAAAGCTGAAGAGTTAAATTTTGTATTTAAATTACTAAACATATATCCCTTATTTCCATAACTTTAGTTGCTCTCCAGAGACCTCTGCTGGAAATGATTGGTATAGATGTTGCTTTCCAATTCATTGTTTACGTTTCCCTGTGGCTATTATATCATGAACTTTGCAACTAATTAACAAATTGACATATCAGTGTCATGCCGTATACATAACACCTTAATTATAAAGCTGTACTCAGTGCAGAACAATTGCATTTTAAAGGTTTAGAAGGGCATCATAATGCTAGAAATGCATAGTGGTAGTCAATCAGCACACATTTGTACAATTATTAAGAACCTACTGTGGGTTTAGCAATTATAACACTCAGTTTGTTTTGAAATTCAGCGTGGCACGTTATAAAAATAATGACAGCAACAACAACAAAAAACTATCCCTAAAGACTTTTATGGGCTTTTATTGCCATATCATTATCCTGAAGAGGAAAAATTATTTAGACCTTCTGATTATGTGGGAATGTAGCACACATAGATTTCATCATCAGTGATAATTTAGATAGAGAACAATTAAGAGAATAAATAGAAAAGCCTACACATTAACAGCCCCTGGCAACTCAAATTGAATTTAACCAACTCTTGAGCCTCTGGCTACAGGGAGATGCAATTTAAAGCAGGTATAATAGATTTTAACAACTAAAATTTGTTTGTCACTCTGTACTGACTAAGATATTAGTTAAATGGAGCAAGAAATTCCCTTAATGTTAATGAAAATCAAATTTAACTCCTGCTGTCCATTTTTTCTTTGTAAAATAGCTGTGTTTGATTTGGTAGACTAGCATTCGAGGTTTTTTCAAAGAAGTATACAGCTTTTAGGATGAAGTTTGATTCAGTTGAATCAGCATCCTTTAGATACTTTTCATGTAAGAAAACTTAAAAATATATTATAATATTTTCTCCCTATAAATGTGTCCACAATATAATGTCACATACAAAGGTTCTGCTACCTTTGATTGCACATCTCCATAGAAATCTGAGAGTGCATGTTAACTTGGGGTCTCATTTAAAAGTAATGTATTTCCTTGACTATTTAAAAAAATATTTCTCATCAAGAGAATTAGAGTCTAGGTTCATCATTTTTGACTGAGTCAGTGCTACTGGTTTTACATCTGTCTAGCTTTATTTTCATTACTTAAATATAAACAAAAGTGATACAATAAGATGGTTTTATATTTTTATTATCTTAGTTAATACACAGGAGTCATAAAATGTATCTTTATGACTCGAGTCCTAATGTTTCTTACTACTCATGGTTGTAGTAAATCTTGGGATAAGACAAAAACAAGTGACTGAGAAAACCTCATGTGATAAACTTATTTTCCAGTCAATTTAGGAAAAGACCATTTTTTTCCTTATAAACTTGCAAAACATCTCTGACTGCACTATCATGAGTTATAACCATGGTCTAATTGGTACTTTGACGTTGGACCTACTAAACATCAAACACCAAGACTAAATGAAATAAAATAATATTTTTCCTTTTCCAAAATTTTGTCTTTGATTTAGTTTCTATGCAATTATTAGATGTGTATTTTTTATTAACTCAGTGGGTGTGAGTACAAATGCAGTTTCATGAACCGCTTTCTACGGGGCAACAGTAAGATAAAGAATTTACCTATAGAATCTTACATAATCCTTTTAACGAACCAGTGAGATGCTGACAATCAAACCCATTGTACAAATGGTGATAGGTAGTTTAGAGAAATTAAATAACGTGTTGAAATGAGGATGGCACAGGAGTGGGGCATTCAGAACCAGACTTACTTTTATTTGAAAGCCTAACTTGAGCACGTGCGTGTGCTGCTCTGGAAAGGTACACAGCATCACATGGACTATGTACAGACTGACTGCGGATTTCAGAAGCTGGATAGATTCGGGACGTATGTCTCAAAAAGAGAGGAAACTGGGATTCAGAGCAGTGTGGTCAGGACTGGAACTCTCACTTCTAGTCCCTGAAGCCTGCGACCTTTCTGCTTTAGTAGTGGGGCTTGTGCTGCTATTGTGGACAAAAAGGCCTGTAGGAACTAGCCGTAATTTCTTCAACGCAAAAAGCATAGTGTATAGTGTCTGGGAAGATACTGTGGTGAGTGACTTGGAAATAAAATTACCTTGAGTTTGAATCCAAGAGTGCCACTTAAGTAGGTGTGTGGCCAAGCAAGGAATATAGTATCTGTGGAATTCTATTTTCTCATCTGAAAAACGGGGATAATAATACATATCTTAGGGAGTAGCTGTGATGATTAAATATCATGCTGAAGTGCCTAGTACAATAAAAGTGCAAGATAGGATCCCATCTCATCCTTCTCTCAGAATAAATTTTGGGAAATCAGTGGGTATGCATGATACAATTGGACATGAAACAGTGAAAGAATACCACAGAACTGCACTTGATAAAGTGTAACCCTGAACTGAAAGAAAAATTCTGCTAATGTAGAGTGGAGTTTTGAAGGAATATTCAGGGAGAAAATGGGACTTGAGCCGAACCTTGAAAGATGGGAGGAGAATTTGTATAATTTGAACGAAAAAGAGTCATTTTTTTTTTTTAAGGAGAGAAGCGCTAACTCAATTGCTTGGGTGCGGTAACAGTCCAATCCAGTTACAAAAGTGCCATTCCAATGAAAAGCTTTAATGAGATTTCTGCACCCCAGCAGATGACCCACTTATTTAAATACCACACAATGTTCAGTACTACAAAATTCCTTGATGACATGATGATATACTCAATTTCTGGCAATTGGGTGTCATTTAATCAGCGTAGAAATTGAGGACACTTTACTTGGAGTCAGCATATTGCCTCTTGAGTTAGCATTCGCCACTGAGCCCAAGACTGGCAGCTGGTCCTTGGCCTTCTTTTGGAGAAGGGTGTTTCTCTGCTTTCACTGCCCGTGTTCCAAGCCCACTTTTGCACACTGATGAGTTCATCCTGTTGCTCTGCCAGCCCTTTAATCTCCGTGGAGTCAGCATGGCTTTATTCTAATTTATCAAGTGCTTACTATGATTAAATTTGTTCACAAAGTCCTTTTTGAGTCATGAGCAGTAGAAGTGGAACAAATAGGAATATCTGTCACTTATGTTACCATCTGGGCACTTTCAGAAGCTCTTGATAAGAGCATATGTAGCCATGGACATTTGGAGGGAACTATGTTAAAATTTTTAAATTCACAATCTTCAATTGAACATTCTGTTTCTAGAATGTTATACTACAGATATACTTACAAACGTGTCCACAGCAAAAACTGGAAACAAGCTAAATATCAATCGAGATGGCAGCGGTGAATGAGTTGAGATATATTTACACAACAAACTATTACGTAGCTATTAAAGTGAGTTAGATTGGTAAGTGTTAACTATGGAAAAACTGCTCGCATACACTGGTAAGCAGAGAGAAAGTTGGGCGCAGCATGTACTGGTCCAGATACTCAGTAGACCCTGCACCATTTATTGAGAGGGCATTCTTTTCCCAGCTGTCCCTTCTGTCAGAAATCAAGGGTGAACATGTATGTGGCTGTTTCTGGACTCAGTATTCTGTTTCACTGGACTAGTTGTCTGTCCTGGTGACCATACTACATTGTCTGAGCTAGCTTAGTTTTATAATAAGTCTTGGTATACAGTATCAATTTCTCTCTGCTTCTTGAGGATTACCTTCAATATTCTTGCCTCTCTGTATTTTCATAAAAAAATTTTATAACCACTTGACTTCAACCTCACACAGAAAACTTACTCATTTTAAAATTTGGATGGCACTGAATCCATGCATAAACTGGGGGAATCAACCCCTTAACAAAGCTGAGCCAATATTGCCATGACCATGGTATAGCCTTCCATTTATTCTGGGCTTTTAAAATTTCTATCAAAAGTGGTTTATGGTTGTCTGGGAATAGGCCTTTTACAAATTTCATTAAATTTATTCCTAGACATTTTGTGTTTTTAATGCATTTATGAATGGTATTATTTAAGTAATCTGATTAACCAATCTTTGCCAGTTAAAACTTTTAAAGTCTTTATTGTATTTTTCCATTACCCTTTAGTCCCTTTATACCTCCTGCCCCCAAGCAAAGTCACTGCTGTTCATGTCCGTGAGTCCTTTTTCCTTTTTGCTCCATCCCTCCACTCCCTAACCTCCCTCCCCCCAAACTAGCTGTCATCTGCTCCCCATCTATGTGTCTGTCCCCATTTTCCTTGTTAGTTCAGTTTGTTCATTAGATTTCATATGTGAGTGAAATCATATGGTATTTGTCTTTCTCTTACTGGCTTTTTTCACTTAGCATAACGTTCTCCAGGTCCATCCATACTGTAGCAAAAAGTAAAATTTTCTTCTTTTTCATGGCCAAGTAGTATTCCATTGTGTAAATGCCCCATAGTTGTTTTGTCTACTTATCTCTTGGTGGACACGTGGTCTGCTTCCATAGCTTGGTGATTATAAATAACACTGAAATGAACATAGGGGTGCTTATGTTCTTTGAAATTAGTGTTTAGGGTTCCTTCGGTATATTCCCAGAAGTGGTATTGCTGAGTCAAAAGGCAGGTCCATTTTTAATTTTTTGTGGTATCTCCATGCTGCTTCCCACAGTGGCTGCACCAGTCTGCATTCCCACTGAAAGTGCAAAAGGGTTCCCCTTTCTCCACATCCTCACCAGTACTTGTTGTTTGTTGATTTATTGATGATAACCATTCTGACAGCATTCCCCTTAAGGTCAGGAACAAGACAGAGATGTTTGCTTTCACCTCTCTTATTCAACATAGTGCTGGAAGTCCTAGTCACAGCCATTAGACAAGAAGAAGAAATAAAAGTCATCCAAATTGGAAAGGAAAAAGTAAAACTGTCTTTATTTGAAGATGACATGATACTGTGCACAGAGAACCCCAAAGATTCCACTAAGAAACCACCAGAACTGATGAATGAATTCAGCAAAGTAGCAGGATACAAAATTAATATTCAGAAATCAGTTGCATTTTTATATGCCAATAATGATCTAACAGAAAGGGAAATTAAGAAAACAATCCTATTGACAATTCCTCCAAAAAGAATAAAATACCTAGGAATAAATCTAACCAAGGATGTAAAAGACATATACTTGGAAAATTATAAGACACTGAAGAAAGAAATTGAAGAAGATATAAAATGGAAGCACATACTATGTTCATGGATAGGAAGAATTAACATCATTAATATGGCCATACTACCCAAACCAATCTAGAGTCAATGCAATTCCTATGAAGATTCCAATGATGTATTTCACAGAATTAGAGCAAATATTTCAAAAACTTACATGGAACTGTAAAAGGCCTCACATAACAACAGTGATCCTGAGAAAGAAGAACAGAGTTGGAGGAATCACACTACCTAATATCAAATTATACTATAAGGTGATAATAATCAAAACAGCATGGTAGTGGCATTAAAAAAAAGACACATAGATTAATGGAACAGAACAGAGAACCCAGTAATAAACTCCCAACTTTATAGTCAATATTTGACAGAGGAAGCAGACACATACAATGGACTAAAGATAGCTTATTCAATAAATGGTGTCAGGAAAATTGGACAGATACATGCAGAAAAATAAATCCAGACCACCTTCTGATACCACACACAAGAATAAATTCAAATGTATCAAAGACTTAAATGATAGACCTGAAACCATAAAAATTCAGAAGATTTTTCCAGAAGAAAACATAGGCAGCAAAATCTCAGACATTGCTTATAGCAATTTTTTATTGTAGATATCTCCCCAGGCAAGGGAAACAAAAGAAGAAATAAACAAATGGGAACTACATCAAACTAAAAAGTTTGCACAGGAAAGGAAACCATCAACAAAATAATAAAGACAACCCACAGAATGGGAGAACATATTCACCAATAAATCTGATAAAGGGTTAGTATTCAAAATTTACAAACTACTTACAAAATTGAACACCAAAAAAAAATGACCCAATTAAAAAATGGGCAAAGGACCTGAACAGACACTTCTCCAAAGAGGACATACAGATGGTCAATAGACATATGAAAAGATGCTCAATGCCATTAATTATCAGACAAATGCAAATTAAACTACAATGAGATACCATCTCACAGCAATCTTTATCAGTTTATAAATGTATTTTTTGTTATGGAAAGACATGATTTTAAAAAGATAAGAAAAGCTGTGTAGTGCTTATATATAAGAATAAAAATGTATACAAGATCCTGCAAAATAATAACACAATTATAGACAAAATACATTTTTAATGGGCAGAAAACATGAACAGGTAATTCCCAAGAGGATATCCAGAGGTCCAGTAAACATATAAAATAATAGTAATTAAGGACAAGAACATTAAAATCACAGTGGTATACCTCTGTATACCTAACAAAATGGGCTAAAAATTCTTTCAAAATTTCAAATTAATACTGTCAGGGAATATGTAGAAGGGCTGGCACTTTCACAGTTATACCTGGTAGGAGCCAAGTTTGGGAGCCAAAATAAAACTGAAAAACTGGCTTATTTCTACAAGTTGAGCATAATAAATGGTATGGCCCAGAAAATACACCTCTTTGTAAATATCCAACAGTAATACAAAGGTATGTGTATCAAAAAATTTAAACAGTACCCTCTAGATCCATCCATGTGGTCACAAACGGCAAGTCTTCATTTTTATGGCTTAGTAATATTCCATTATATGTGTGTACTACATCCTCCCCGTTTGTCTTTCCATTGGAACATTTATTCCGTTTACATTTTAAGTAATTACTGATAGGCATGTATTGCCATTTTGGTATTTTTGTTTTCTGTTTTTGTAGTTCTTCTCTGTTTCTTTCTTATTCTCTGGCTCTCTTCTCTTGGATGTTTTTGCGTCACCGTGGTGCTGTATTTGGATTCCTTTATTTCTTGTGTATCTCTTGTATAGTTTTGGTTTGAGGTTACCATGCGCTTCGTATGTACCCTTTTTACTTTGTGTATTTGTATGTGTCCCTTATTTACTGCTGTAGTTATACATGATAGGGTACTATGGTAACTGAAATAAGTTGGACTGAGAAAGACAAATACCACATGATTTCACTTATATTTGGAATCTAAAAAACAAAATAAATGAACCAGCAAGAGAGAAGCAAACCCATAGCTGCAGAAAACTAACTGACTGATGATTGCCAGATGTGGGGAGGGAGTGGAGGTCTAGGTGAAGAAGGTGAAGGGATTAAGCAGTGTAAATTGGCAGTTACAAAGTAGTGATGGGGATGTAAAGTACAGCTTAGGGAATATAGTCTGTAATATTGTACTGACTGTACATGGTGTCAGGTGGATGCAAGGCTTACTAGGGGGACCATCTTGTAATTTATATAAACGTCTGACCACCATGTTGTGTATCTGAATCTAATACAATATTGAATGTCAATTGTAATTGCAAAATTAAAAGTTAAAAAAAACTTGAACAAAGTGTTGGTAGGAGCATTATATCTAATATCCCAAACGCAGCAATAATCCAAATGCCCATCAACAGTAGAATGGGTACATAAATTGCAATATTTTAAAATAATAGAATATACTAGATTCTATACACATCTTCTCTATTTCTATACATGAAATTTCGTTGTATAAAATAAGCAAGTGAATTATACCACATTTATTATGATGGATACATTTTACAAGCATAATGCTGAGTGACACAGAAGACTATATTTTGCATGATCCCATTTATCTGGGGACATAAGTCATGGTGTTAGGATTCAGGGTAAGCATTATCTCTAGGGAGGGAGGAGAGAGTAGCGTTTGGGAGGTGGCATGAGGGAGGTCTTGGGATGCTTAAAATACTCCATTTCTGATTCTGGGTGATGATTACGTGTGTGTTCCCGTTAACATAATTCATCAGCTATCTAGTTACAGATTGTGTACTTTTCTCTCTATATGTTCTAATTTAATAAAAACTTTCTAACATGTCATAGAAAATGGAGCTTTTCTGGATATATAAAAAAACTTTACTGTTCTTGGATTAGACATTTAGGGAGAAGAAATGTTAGTATTAAGACCTTTATTACTTATATTTATTCATTAGCATATACTGTTTGTATAATTTTTAAACATTAAAATCTATGCAAAGACATCAGGGAAATCATTGTATCTAATAGAATTCTCATGCTTAGGTAGACTAGGCTGGATCGTGAGTAATAAGGTTTCTTCTCAAATCACTTGCTTTTTTGAAATTCACACAGTAATAAATATAATAATTATATTACCTAAAAATGTTTGGATTAGACCAGTTTCTAGATTCAGAGTCTATTTTGAATTTCACTATTACATAGAATCTTTTTAATATGCAACAAATAGATTTAATTCTTTGGTAGTTTTGATTTTGTTGCTACAAACTAAGATTTTATTTACCAAAACACTGAAAAATTATAACTCTGTTTCTAACCTTGAAGATAGAACTTGAATTTTAGAATTAGACAAACCTGAATATAGATATTTTTTCAATTACTGGCTGTGTGAGCTTGAGCACAGTTCTTAAACTCCTCCAGTTGATTAGTTCAAGAGAAATGGCACTAATTGAGCAAAAGTGCTTTTTCTCTCCTGTGAAATAATTACCCCATTTTTTCAGTAGCTATTTTATTCTGATGTCTTACATATTAAATTTATTAGATGTAAAATTTTATATTATTGTATTTAATCGAATCATATATTTTCCTATTTGTGGCTCACATAAATTCCTGAGCCACAGGAATTTCTTGTTAAGGATGGAAGTTTGTGGGAATAGAATCTGTTGCCTGCACCTGGACCCTGCTTCCTTCTTCCTCTTCTTTTGGATTTGCTCCTGCTTATCCTTCAGGACTCAGATGAAACCTTAGCTTTGTTGGGAGAGTGCCTGATACTGCAGACAAGGCTGCGTTCCCTTTTGTATAGTTCCTTGGCACCCTGTGCTTTCGCAAAGATTTTTGGAGAGAGGGGAAGGGAGGGAGAAAACATCAGTGTGACGAAGAAACTTCAATAGGTTGCCTCTCGTACACGCTCTGACCAAGATCAAACCCGCAACTCAGGGGTATGCCCTGACCAGCAATCGAACTGGTGACCTTTCACTTTGCAGGATGATGCCCAACTAACTGAGCCACACTGTTCTTTTGCCATAAAAATAACTCATTCTTTAAACAATGAAGGGGAGAGCTTAATCATGCACTCTTTCCAAGTAGCTTCTAAATTATCCGAAGGTTTATTTATTTTCATATCTATATATTTTTTTGTTTTTGTTTTGCTTCTACTGAAGTGGACTATGGTCACTCAAATCACGGTTTATCGATGGTCCTATTGAGCTGGGTTCTAAAAATGAAATTATATGAAAAGGGAAAAACATGCATGTAAATACACACTAAATATAAAGAGATATAATAATTTAAATTACTCTGTCACAGCATCACAGAAATATATAAACATCATTTGTCTTCAGCAAAAATAGAACCCTTTACTGTTTTTTAAAAAAATGCTGTTTCTCAGGTTCAACATCAAAAGCAACCATCAGTCCACAGAGTTTAAACTACGGACTCTAGGTTGCTTTTGTAATACTTGTTAAACCTGAAAGACACCCTTAATTGCCTGAGATGCATGTAAACAACTATACATTAATGGGTTATGTTACTACAGTTTAACTGGGCTATGTTCCAAAATATACAAACTTTGCATGTACACTTCCATAGCATAAAAATACTTTTCTGTTCATTGGGGTAATTAGGAGATTGTACAAAGAAGTAGACAAATTATGAGAATTCATTAGAGTACAATACCGTAATGCTATGAATAGAAACTTTGATTTACGATGAAAGCTTGGATTACAGACCTAGTGAAAATTGGCAGCACATTGACTTGGGGATGGTGAGGAGGACATAATTACAGACTAAAACTATTTGAAGATGCTGGTGCTCAGGAAGAGGAAAAATACTGTGTTTATCTTTTCCTTCTTGTCTTTGACCTTTTTATTTAGCCTTATGGATTTTTAGAGATGATTTTTAAACCTTTGCCCTTCAGTTCAGCTGGATATTTTCGGTTCAGTATCTTGTCACTTATGTTTCAGAAATGATATTCCTTAATCCCCTAAAAACCTGCCTTTTCCACCCCGTTTGCCTGTTTTCTTCAGTCATACTTGGATCTCTTGAGCTGTGACTGCTTCTAATGCTGGCACAGGGCCCATAGCAGGAACCCCCCCAGCTCAGAGTTGCCGCCAGCTCTGCCTCCTCCTCGTCATCCACCAGCACTCAGTCCTTGCATCTGGTTGGCTTTTCCTTTATGTCATCTTTAATTTCTGCCACGGTTCTTCCATTTTTGCCCCAAATCACCATTTCAGTTCAAGCCACTAAATGCAGTATAGCAGACCTCACCATCTCCGTGTATTCCCTTCTCCAAGCATCCTTCACACTTAGCCGTTACTTGTACACTCTTCATCCCTCGAGGGACAAACATGAGACTCTGAACATAGGAGGCGTTCGATAAATATTTGTAAGTTCAGTGAAATAAAATTTTGTAGAATGTGAAGTGAGAAAAGACTGATGGAGCATAATTTTTTCCTCAAGAAAAAAATGATAAAAACCCCGCGTCCTTGTGTTTCTGTGTACACATTCACACACTCTTACGGAAGTGAACCCCTTAAAAGGTTGGGACAGCTCCAGCAGTGAGGCAGGGAAACACCTAAAGAGTAGGCTGTTTGACATTTTGCGAATTATGAGGGAGGAAAAGAGCTAAGTACTTGGAAGGTTTGTATGCAGGCAAGGCCTGTGCTCATCTCGTAGCGTGCTGTTCAATAGAACCGGCCCTTCCCACTCACCTGGCTCCCCATCCGGTGATTATGAATTCCCCTGTGGCACTAAGTCCTAAAGGGTGGATCATCCGTAGTGCTTAATGTAGAAATTCAGCAACTCTCCTTGGAGATGATAAACAAAGGGTGATTCCTTAAGTCACTGCATTGTGCCAGTTCCTTTGCAGTGGTGGTTGACTTCTGACTTAGCCTGAGGTGGGGCCTCGCTCGGTGTAGCCAGCGACTCGTCTCATACACTAATGTTAGGATGATGAACTTATTTTATTTATATATTTCATTTGAATAAAACATGTTGAACTTTGAAGCAATGAAAACTACCTTCCCTGTGAGTGCATTTTGTTGACCATGCCCTGGATTTATCTTCCGCTGGATGTGGTGAATGAGCCTTGACAAACAGCGAGTTTCCGCAGCAATTGTGAGTCAGTTTGGTTTGCCTGCCTGCCATTGCTCTCCATCGGCCGACACCGTGTGCGCATCAGTGTGGTTAAACGCAGAGATGTTATAGTGCAGAAGGGATTAGCACATTCCCTCTCTGTTTTGCACTTAGAATGTATTGAATGTACTCAGGAAGAGCAATAACTGATTTATATAATTCTGGAAGTTAGGGAAAGTAAGTTCTTGAAAGCATTTACTTTTATTTATGTTAAGAACCCTTTTTATTGGAAACATCAGCTTCCAGGCATCGCTAGAATAAATGAGCTTTTTTGTTTGTTAGTTAATTGACAAACTGATGAAGGCTTTAAAGAATCACACACTAAGTACAAAACTTTTAATTATGTGAAACTTTAAAGTTATTTGTGTCTCCTTAAAATGGTAAAGGCTGAATAATGTGATATTATAAAATGTCCTACAGGAAATTAGCAAGATTATTTGCTTTGCCTCTATATATTTCAGAGCTATGAACTCAGTTCTGCATCAGAATACAGGAGGCCCTTCTCCAGAGACCACTTCCTGTGCTTTAAGAAACCTTAGGAAATTACCAAATGTTTCTGTAACTCAATTACCTATTTTTAAAGTAGACACTTCTGGCAAATTAATAATTATTAGATTAAATTTATTATGAACTAAGTGCAGAAGCAATTTTAAGAAACATGTTTCTGTTGCTTCATGCTTGTTCAATATATTTTGAATGACATCATAAAAATAATAAAATCCCAGCTTATCTCAGATTGCCCACGCCTGTATGATTGCTATAATTGAACAGGTTCTCCTTCTGAAAGCAGGAGAAAGCTAAAGCCATATCTGAGGCAAGCATATTGAGTATTTAGAACTAGCAGAAAGAAAAACTAAGTTCAGTGGGCCTTTTCCAGTGTTCATTTTGCTGATTTCTCTATAAGCATTTGAGCCGTTTACAGTTTTCTTTAATAAACAGTTCTGTTTTCTTTATTTCTGCGCCTTCGCTCTCTTTCGGCTGTCCTTTTACCTGTATGATTGAGTCTTTTCCCCACCTTCTGAATATTCGCCTTTTCCTACCATAGTTACTCATAACTAACATTGGTCTTTGTCTGATTAGTCCTCTACAGCTTTCACTTGACATATACTTGCCAGGTGCTCCTGCTAATTCAGGATGTTTCAAGTACCATCTATAAACCATTGGTCTCCGACTCACTATCTCTAGAACCACCGTTCCCCCCAGTTCTAGAGCCAACCACCTGTTAACGTCTCCACCTGCGTGTTCCACAGAGACACTTCGAAGGCCACATGTCTACGGGCCTCACTTCACCCCACCCGAACCAAATACTCTGCTTCTGTTTCTTGTTTCCGAGACGGTCTCCACCGCGTTCTGCTGTTCAAGTCAGATACTCTGGTACGTTCTCAGTTCTCAATTTCATTCTTCCTCAGCCCCACATTCAGTAAATCAGTAAATATCACTGATGTTTCTCCTTTAACGTAAGTTGAATTTTTTCATCCACTTGTCTGTATTTCCATTGTCCCTATTTTTAGTTGAGGTCGGGATTGTCTTTTTCATAGATCCATGCAAACTACCTTCTAATTGTCTTTTTGCTTCCATTTCAAGAGAAAAACAGTTTGATTATGACACTTCCTTATCTAAAACACTTCAAAGTCACAGCATGAAACCTGCATATGGAAAGAGATTTGTGTTGTATCACATCTGACCCTGTGCCCCTATTCAGTCTCATCTACTCCCACTCTGCTGCTCGTAGTCTAGACTTCAGACAAACTGAATTACTTGTTTCCTCAGGGAACCATAGTTCCCTTCTCCTCTGAGCTTTCCTATGGGCTGTGATTGTAGGTGGAACATCTTGCAACTTGTCCCTTTATCCAGTGCATTCTGACTTGCTGTTTAGGAATCAGCTTAGACATTCCCTCTTTTGGGAAACCAACACAGACCTTTCTCTCCTATTCCCAACCCAAGACTTTGTTAGATGTCTCTTAGCATATCCTTACACTTTATTTAACACTTATTCCACTCTATGAGTGAATGATTTAATGATCTTTTTGCTTACAACTCTATTATGGCAAAGAACTATCTAATTAGTCTTATCTACTTCTTCTGATGTTTATGTTTCCAGATGGGACAATAATCACTCACCCAAAGGAGCAAGTAAATTATACTCATATCGTACCACAGCATGTCAAATGACACATTCCTAGCACAGAATACTCTGCGTTCTGTGTTAATATGAAGGATCCTAGGTTATTAGATACAGCAGGTTCTCTCTGTGGTAGTACTAAAAAATGTTGCATTTTATTCATCTTGTGACTCTGGTGTTTTCTCAGGAATGTAGCTTCAAAATATGTTACATTTATTTTTCTTTTAAAACAGTTCTCAAGATTTTATATATTTTTTCCTTTGTAGCAATTTCTTACGTATTTATGTACATGTCCTCAAAGTAAAAATGTTACAGTTCTTTTTCCCGCTTTTTGGTGGTTAGTTTTTTGCTATGGATGATTGAGGATGAAATCAAGGTTTTCAACACTTTAAGAGTGAAGTTTGATAACTTTTATTTTGCAGCAAGGAAGCCACTAGGCACTCAATGTAATTTCTAAAAATTCAATTTTAATTTTATTTAAAGCAGGATGCTTTAATTTCTAAAATTATACCATTATACCAGTTTTACTTTTACATACTCATAATGATTTTTTGGAAACTTTCTATTTGCTCTCTTGAGTATTTGGAGAATTAAATGCCTTCATTGAGTTCTTATTTGTTCTCTTTTGGTGGAAAGTGACTATTTCTCTTTGGAGGAGGTGTATGTTCCAAATACTTACTGATGCATTACATGCTTCCCTGATCTTAGTGGTGCTAAATGGTAACCATTTTATTACGCTCACAGATTATATGTTTCAGGAGTTCAGAAAGGGCACACTGAGGTTAGCTCATTGGGGATCTCACCTGGGAAAATTCAAAAAGAAATAATTCAATAGCTGGGAAGTGGATTTGCCTGTGGACTTGCTTAGTCCTGTGTCTGGTGGTTGATGCTGACTACTGTGGAGGACCGAGCTGGGGGTTATTAGCCAGAGCACAGTGAGATGAGATGTCAATGTAGGTTATCTCCACATGGATTCGATTGACTTTCCTCATGGTGTAGTGGCAGAATTTTGAGAAGGAACATTCCCAAATAAACAAAATAAAACACAACTGAAGTGGACAGGCATGGCATTGTGATGACCTCACCTTGGAAATATGAAGATCTCAGTGCACTCTGGTTTCAACCTACTTTTGGTAGGGGTGCTTGTACAGGCGTAGAAACAGGGGCAGGATGAACAGAGGTTCCAGAGGAGGGGGCCTAGACCTCACCGCTAGGTGCCCTGTTGGGAGAAGAGCATGTGGGATGACATGACAGTGGCCATCTCTGGGAAAAACAGTTGGTCTCATTGTCCATTCACCACAGAGCTTCTGTCAATGGCAAATGTAATATTGCCATTCTCTTGAATCCCTTTATTTTACTTTTGTTAAAGGACATTTAAAAAGGATTTCTAAAGGCTTTATTTAGAAATATAAAAGTAATAGATACTCACAAGAGTAGTTGAAAAATAAGCAAAAAGTAATAAATAGAACTAAGTGCCATGATTTAATTTGCAATTCTCTAACTTCCAAGTTTTTTTATTTTCATTTGTTGCTTATTTTGGATAATGCAACTATAAACATTTTTCCATAAATGGAAAAATATAAGGAATAGTTGAAGATGAAAAAATAAAGGCATTATTTAACAGTTATAAAATACTAGGAAAAAACTTTTTAGAAAAGATTTATAACTTTTGTACTTACAGTGCTTCACAATGCTCAAATAATGAGGTTTAAATAGTATTTTTAAAACACCTTCTTAGTTGCAGTCAGTTCAGAATTGGGTTACAGTGTGGCTATATCTTGATTTCTATAATATATATTTCTAAAAGTGCAGTTACCTCAACAATGAGGCTTACAATCACTGTACAGAAAAAATGCTGTCAACCATAGTCAGTGTATATATTCATTCATACATTGATTATTTGTTTGGCAATAATATATGTATCTCTCCTTGGATATTCAAGAAAAACAGTTTTGATGTTTTTTTACGGGTATCAAATCTCAGAGTAGTTTTCAAAAAACAGTATTGAGAATAGTCATAGATAAAGGCACCTGGTTACTACGTAATGAATCATTCCTGTAGACACCAGTGACTGCTACTTGGGAAAAACACTACTGGCCCCAAGGAATAATCAAGTACTAACTGTGAAGCATAGTATCCTTTCCCCCTCAAAAGATGGGGAAATATTCTGAAACCTCATAGGTTAAAAATATCAGCATATAAGGAAGGCATTTTATACTGTTATAGCCTCTCCAAGGGTTTCCAAGTCAAAAGCCATATTAAATTTAGGACATACTATGTGAATATAATAGTGTGCTTTATTCTACCAAATTATGTTCCTAGAAACAAGCAAGAGAACACAGTGTCTGAATGTTCCTTGGAAGGAACATGCAAACACACACACGTACATATCACTAATGATGTAGTGATAGAATCTCCAGGTGAGGCATCAGAAGATCTGGGTTCTCACTATATAACATTGGCAAGTCACTTAACCTCTTTGGATTTTAGCTTCTCAACTATAATATGAGAAATTGAGCTAGAATGATCTTAACCTTCTAATAGAATGTGATCATGGTCTGATTTGCAGTTTAATAGGCAAGCTGAAAACTGCCAATCTAGAGTTCATTAAGAAATATTATTTTATATGCACAGAAAAAGGCGATTAAACATTTGACCCACATTCCTCTCTAGCTTGTCTCAGAGGTTCCTACCTGAGAGGCGCCCTATGTAATTTTTTGATCATGCCACCCAATTAGCTATTTATGTGGCACTTCATACTCATGCCTAGTTTCTCCACAGGGAAAGAAAAAAGACCATATCACTTACATTTAAAAAATATAGGGAAGAAAATTCTCAAGAGACGTTTACTTGCAAATAACTTTGGAATTTGTTAAAGCTGTGTGTGTACACACTGTGACCTCACTTCTGTAGCAGGAGGCCTAGAGCTCATTTTAGTGGAAAAGTCAAATATCCTATAACTTCTATCATCGGAACCTCAGGAAGGTTCTCTAGTTCCCTTGGAAGAATTGATGGTAGAAACTGTAAGTTCTGTGCCTACCTTTACAGGAAGGGAAAAGGAACAGGTAGAAAATTTGAATCTCAGGAGAAATGCAAACGGGGTTATTTTAAAATTTGTGTTGTGTGGTTAAACCTATTTAATTATCAATGTTTATATATTTTTATTAAGGGTATTTCATCCATTTGTTACTCCTCATGGGGCAAGTGGTTAGTATCTGGGTTTTGACTTGTAGAACAAAAATGGAGGAGGGATATTTTCAAATACATAAAGTTTTTAGATGTATAAATGGCTCTAAAATCTCGAAATTAACTCATGTATATTACGATCATAGCTATTTAGCATTTATCTTGAAAAATTTTAATTAAAATGATTATAGTTAACTTTTGGAATCTTGATGTTCAATATAGGGCTGAGAGTTGGGTGTGAGGGGCTTACAAAAGAATGGTTAAGTGTCTTAGTGAAAAATTTCAAGAAATATACGATCAGCTTACTGACACTACACTTTGCCTGAAACCAAAAGAAACTCTGCAGTCGTCAGAAATATTTTTGATTCATTGCCTTCCACCCCCTGAGTGCTTGTGCAATCAGCATCATTGAGACAGGTATAAAATTATCCATGTAATTGTATTGCTCTAAAGAATTTATTTAATTGTTCCTAGCATTTTCCATAGCCTACAGTGAGAGTATCAACTACTGTACTAAAGAAGTGATGCAAGGTACTGAGCCACGACTAATTTATTACCTGTAGAAATGCCTTAACACGTAGTACGGCGTTAATTGCATTCAGGTGACACGGAAAGTAGTTGGGAAGATAATTTGGTGCACCTTATCTGAGCTGGGGGAAGTGCAGAAAGCATTCAGTTACCCTGCACTAGGAAGGGCAATTTCTTGCGGCTTATCAGCCCTTGATAATGGACACTTAGCAGTCTACATAGTAAACGCATTTCTTCTATTGCCATTAATGAAAAGCAGTTCAATTAATAATAAGAGGAAATGGAAGTTTTGTTTTTAAATATTCTGACTTGCTGTCTTTTGAAAAGGTATCAATATGAATGTCAGGAATATAAACTGTTCATTTAAATGCTTATTATCCCCATCAGCAGTAACTCATTTAGAAGCCTTACACTGTGCCTACCCTAAATGACACCGACATATTGAGATAGAAAGTGAAACAATTTAGTGAATCATCCACACATCTGTGGGTTTCCAAAAATGAGGCTATAAGGGCTGAACTAGGGTTAATGTTTGTAGAAGAGAGAAATGGGTGCAAGACCATTAGATTTTCGAGTTGGCACTAAAACCTGCCGTCCCACACGAGCTCGATTTGTTGTAGAAGCACCTTGGGGGTGGTGTGCTGCAGCTTCATTCCCTTCGCCCATTCCAGATGCTTGCACACAATCTTATTGAAGGTCGTAAATGATCAACATATACAGTTGATGTATATTTTCTAAACCGAAGAGGCAAATGCAAAATGTGAGACCTAGACAGATCATTGCTGCTTTTTAGATCCATGCTTGTGTATCAGTTTGTTTTTTCACAGTTTAGTCTCTGGAATAAAACCCACAGTTGGTATTTTTACTTCCGTCAGTTTTATTTTGGTGGCCCATAGACACAACACTGGTATAAGAGTTGCCATGTAATAATAATAACAGCTGACACTGACTGAGCACTAACTCTGGCCTAGACAATTTTAGCTTTCTATGGATTATTTGATTTAATTATAGTAATAACTCTATGAAACTTGGAGGAGTTTTAATCTTCATTTTTCAGATGAGAAAACCAGAGCCCAATATAGTACATCCAGTGTCACATACCAAATAAGTAGAGCTTACTAGAACTGTAGCTGGGCCAGCTTAGATTCCTCCCCACCCTCAATGGCTCAGCATCAAATATCTTATAACATGAAAGGATGGCACTTGAAGGAAAATTGTTTAATTCCAGAGCCCATGTCTTTGAGATATGTTTTCTTTTGCTGGAATCAGTTCCACTTATTTGACTTTCTGGCCTACTTCAGTGCAGAAGCGCGTCTGGTGAGACCGCAGAGGCCTTACGGAATTCTCACGTGTGCGAACGCTGATGGCGTGCCTTCCAGCGCAGCGGCACCTGCCTATTGAAAGACCGTGAAGACTGGCCCTCCTTTTAAGTGGTGGTTAACTTCACTAATTGGCACTGAAATGAATTTTTTAGACATACTATAATTTGTAACACTGTCATGAAAACATGAGTCATTTAGTTTTGACCTGATTAATTTAGTTGATGGTTAATTACCTGCTTGTGAGTCATTCGCATGGTGTTCATCCAGGATTGCCCAAGTAATGGGAACTCTAGGTAAACAAGAGAATAATGTGGGAACCAATAAGAAAACTCATTCGTCACTATTTTATGTTTTTTTCCAGGCTTCCCTGCTTTTGGATAATGGGGGTGGGGCATTTGAAAAGAGTTGAAAACGGTATTGAAACATAGGGGATTTGAAGGGTCCCATGCATTCCTGAGTGAAGGCATATGTGATTTGGTGTAAATCAAATAGTCCTTTTCAACCCTGTCCCCTGTCAAGCCTCCCGCAGTTTTATGAGTATTACATCTAGCTTACCTAGGAGTTACGAATCAGCCAGTTAGAAAGTAAAAGTAATAAAACTGCAACAGGCAGCCTGACACGGATGGTGAATGTGGTGGGAGGAAAGGTAACATGAGCAAGGAACACTGTGCCAGGGTGGAGAGATGTGGTCCTCGTCCTTAGGAAGTTTGCACGTAATTAGCGAGTGTGTATAAGATAATAACACACGTGCACACACACACATGCACTAACTGCCAAACAAGGAGGCAGAGGTGCCCCATTTGTGTAACATAAAGAAGAAAAACCTCCTGTAAGATTCCTAGAGGGACAGTTAGTTTCTGGGTGGGTAGTGTGGAAAATCTTCACGAAGGAAGGAGTGATTGAGCTGGACCTCGAAATATGGACAAGAGTTGGAGGCATTCCATGTAGAAGTAATGGAGTTAGAAAAGGCATAATGGAAGCCGTGTGTAATAGTCACCGGATTGAGAAGGATAGTTAATTGGGGCCTGGAACATGATTATGACAATAAGAAACAGAAAGTGAATTAAAGGGAAATTCGAAAGAAGGCCCATTAGGCATCTCTGCCTACCACGTGAATGCCCCTTTGTTTACAATGGTTCTGGATTTGGATTCACAGCTTGCAGGTTGGGAAAACTAACTGTGCCAGTTGAGTCAGAAGTAATCTAGTCCAGAGAAACTGACAACCCCCCCCCCAAAGCACTTTTTCTTCTCCATGGGGCAAAGCCAGCCAGTGGGCACAGACTAGCTTCAAACTGTACCCCAAGCTCCCAGTGCTCTTTGCCTCTTCTGTTAGGTCTGGATCTTCAGCTGACTCCTTTACCTGGTGAGTTATCTCCAAATACCTATTTTTTTTTTTTAATCCCTGGAGTTTAGCTTCTGTTACCTGTCTCAGATCTATCCCACACCTTTTATCTCAGTGACAGTATGACTCATTTAGAAATTAAGACTAAACACTCATATCTGTGTAGCAGGGTGACCCATTTAGAAATTAAGTATATATTGTTTGTTTGTTTTCTCTGCGGCAGGGAGAAGACCTCCAGTCTGTTCCTGAGATGGGACTGCATATTACGAAGGAGTTGAGTTATGCAACACGGGAAGGTAAACAGAAATTTTTATGTCTAGGACCTGCGTCCTTTTGGTCCCTAAGGAAGATGTTTGGGCCCTTTTGAGGTTCTGAAGTATAAGGCTTTGAGTTTCTGATAGGTCATTAAACCCATTACCATGGAAAAGGAAGAGGTAGACAAAAAAGGGAAGAAGTATTTCCCTGTGATGGGAACACAGACTTGGGAAGAGAAAAGTTTTGGGTTCCACTAGGTCGGAGGTCTGAACCTATGCTGGATGAGTGTAGAGAATGAAATGACAAAAGCTGGTTCTGGGACTGAAAGCACAAGGTGTCTTGAGCTGTAGCCTTGGGAGCGTGGGCATGGGAAGTATGTGGCTAAGCCTGGCCCAGGGAGAGTAGAGATGCTGTGGAATTATCTTCTCTTGAAGCACCAGGCCTGTCTGGCATGGCTTTGCTTGGACTCAGAATTGCAGCTCTGGGCAGACAGTGGAGCGCTAGCACCCAATCCCTGCCCCGTGAGACAGCAAAGCACAATGGCAGAGCTGGCGGCCGTGGGCAGAGAGATGTAGGGAATCTGCCTTCTTGAAACGGGAAGTGCCAGACTACTTTTGAGCACTGGCTTGGTCCCAGAGTCCTTAAATGATCCAGTGGTAGAAGTAAGAACTTTAAGCTCTCAAGCTGGTACTGTTTAAATATTAAAGACAAAGACATGTCACACTCTTTGCCTTCTGACAGTATCGAACAGCTCTCCAAGCCCCCACAGAAACCGTGGGGTTGGCAAACAGATACGGTGAGGATGTTAGTTGTGAAAGTACAATGCATTGCTTATGCCACACACCAGCCGTATGCATCTCTTAGTCTCAGCTCATCCGGGATCCCTCTTTACATGTTCGTCATACACTGCAGGAGATGGCATTATCTCCATTTGTTTTGATGCCTGCCTGGGATGTTAAGTTTATGTAGAAGTAATTATCAGAGAGAAGACTAATTGGAGGGGAAGTTTTGATGGTCTAAATGACATGTATAATAGAGCCATGATAGACTGATGCATTCCTCTCTGTTGTCAGGATGTCTGCCAAGACATTTAAAACAAACATTCACTCTGAGGGCACATCCTCCATCAGTAGTATTAGGACACTTTGGAAAATTATTACTTTTTATCAGTGATCTTTTTTTCCTGAGAATTACCTTGAACTTCCTAACTAAATTTGGGGCACAGTCTGGTATGAGCAAAATATTTAGAATCTATTCATTGTGCAAAGTAAAATGTAGAAAGGCTGCTAAGTTTTATGTTAATTTCTACTGCTTCACATTTCATTTTGGGGGCTTTCATGACACTTCCACTAAGTCTGTTCCCTTTATTCTGTCAGAAGCTATTTTGAAGACTCATACCTAAATGGCTGACACATGGTCCAGCAATTAATAGGGATAATAGGGAGACAGGCAGGGGTGGGGGCTGGTTTTACATGGAAGGTAATTGGTTTAATTTTAGATATATTGAGATTGAGATTCTGGTGGGACAGTCAGGTAGAAACCTGACGGTAAGTGTCCGTGCATTTTAGAGACACTCAAGCGAGGTTTTGAACTGAAGACTATGAAGTTTACAAGGCAGCTGAGGAAGGGAGCCACGGAGAGTCACACCAAGCCCAGGGGCAGAGCACGGTAAGAGGTGGCTTGGGGGCAGGAAGGTGGCACTCCTGAAGCATTGATTTCCTCCCCTGGTTGGCTTCTTCCTTAGCTCATGACCCACATTTCTGCAAGGACAGCAGCACCAGGAAAATGAAACTTGACAACCTTCCCATGAAACAATTACTGCTTCTGGTAAATCAGTGGATCCGCATGTCACGGTTTCCTGCCCAGGAGGAGCAGTAATCGCAGTTAGAGCCCAATTCAGAAGCCTGTTAGAGCAACACTGTCACCTCACTTTCCAACGGTTCTGGCTGCAAATGACAAAATCCATGACCAAAATTGTTTTCAGTATCTGAAGTCACCTCATCTCATCCAAACTACCAGAACAGATCCTACTGAGGACAGAGAAGAAAATAAAGAGTTGGCCTTATTCAGGGAGAATCCCTCCATGCAGCTTGTACTTTATAAAACTATGCTAAACTTTTGATAGCACCTTTTGGTAGAATTAAATTAAGATTCATAATCAAGTATTCAGTATACCACACACACATGTGCACACACGCATACCACAAACACACATACACACACACACACGTGTATCAGCCAGTGTCTGGAATCAGTCTCACCAAAGGAGCCATCTCTCAATCAAACAGGGCTTCCAAAGGATTCCTCTATCATGAAAACTCAGGAGCAGTTGCTAGAATTATAGTTTTACTCAACAGGTTTCTAAAAATACCCTCTTTGTGTCATCCTTTATGTTGGATGGAGCCCATAACCATTTCATTACCTAAATTAAAACCACAGGGCTCATGTCAGGATTCCTGTGTTACCAGCTGTGCTAGACTGAATGTTTGTAACCCACTAAGTTCAGATGCTGAAATCATAACTACATTGTGATGGTATTAGGAGGTGGGGCCTTTGGGAGGTGATTCGGTCATGAGAGGGGAGCCCTCATAAAGGGGGTTAATGCCCTCATAAACATGATCCCAGAGAACTCGGGTGCATAGCTGTCTGTGTTCCAGGAAGCAGGCTGCTGGTAGACACTGAATCTGACAGTGACTCAGTCTCGGACTTTCCAGCCTTTAGAACTGTGAGAAATAAAAATTTGTTGTGTAAACCGAAAGTGTACAGTAATTTGTTAGAGTAGCCTGAGTGGACTAAGAAACCAACCTTACTAAGACTCCTGATTTAGGTCTTTATTTTTATTTTTTTAAGTATTATATCCCAGGAATGAGTTAAGGCAAAGCACCTGAAGTTCATACATACCTTCCTGAGCTATAATTAAAGACTTTGTTTTTCTGGTTCCCTCTGCACCGATAATTTCTTCACATTCTCTCAGGTTATATCACTTGCTCTACATTACCTGAAATATATCCATAACCTTTATCTGTTGTGTGTATGCCTGCAGTTTTTTCAGTCAGATTATTTGGAAGCAACAGATTGAAGAATCTCGTTTTTTTAGTAGTCCTCATAATTTCTGGCTAGGTACCAAGTGTTAGTAAAAGTTCAGGGAAGGTTAGATTAAAACAAATCAAAATAAGTTAATAAAACATAAGCTCAATTTACTGGCATTGGAATGGTTACATTTTATGGAAGTAGTTACCCTAAAATGTATTTTAGTGTGATCTCATTACTCTAAAAACAAATGTGAAATGGTATAGGGGTCATCATTGTATGATTCAGAAGAGTCATGCATACAGAGTTATTAACACCTTAGGTACTCCGTGTGTGTGTGTGTGTGTGTGTGTGTGTGTGTGTGTGGTCGCAATGAGAATAACAAACACTCAAGATTGCTGCGCCGATCATCCACTTGGCTTATACAGGGAAAATGACCACAGAAAGGAAAGATATTATGTGACTGACCAAGGAAATAAAACAGATCTTAAAAAAGAAAGGAAATGTAGATTAACTTCTGTAACTATAGTATTTGATTTGTATATATGCTGGTTAGGAATTTTTATAACTTAAGGCCCTTACCCATGCTTTCTTATGCATCTATAATTCAGGATTCCTTAACACCTGCCAAATTACTGTGTATTTTTCTGATTTAAAACAAAACAGCTGATAACTAGGCTTAAACCCAAATCCAAATATTGTAATCTGTCAAGAAGAGCATAATTCAAAACTAGTATTTTCAAACTTCTCCATTGAACTCTAAAATTCTTCTCAAGATGCTTCCTCAAAATAAAACTCTGGCAGATCTGTTCAATATGTGTCTATCTCCACACTTCCTAGTCCATGTGACTCAAAGACAGGAAAATAGGAGTAGACCAGGTTGTAAAACCCAGTATTTAGGGTCAATATCTAGGATAGACTCATTTGATATCAAAAGCTCTAATAAAGGCAAAGAGAACACTTACATTGTTAGCTAAGATGTGAACTTGCCTTGAGAATTTCATCAGAATGTGTTTTCCCGGTAATCTTCTGATCATCTAAAAAAAAAAAAAAGAAAACAAATCCTTGACTTTCCTTATTCACTTCTGGTGAAGCCAGGAGCAGGGCAAGTAATACTGAAAAGCTGTTTGTTTTCAACTTGCAGGTGAGTAGTGAAAGCCGGCTATGATTCAACAAAGCCTGTATTGCAGCTCTTTTATAGCAATGTGAGTTTTCACATGCCCTGAAGTTTGACAGTCTGTTTTCAGGCCATCAGCCTCAGATTTCTTAGTACACAGGATAATCGAGTGGAGGAGCCAGGCCACTTAACATGTGGGTAATTCTGTCAAAGAGGTGGAATCATAGTCAACTCTTGCAGATGGAAGGATAAGATGCTAAAGATTTTTAAGAATTTCTTATAATCTGTGGTGATGTTTAAAAAAACTATGATATTTTGAAATTCTGTCCATCTCACTTGTAAATAACATGCTGTTTGACCCATATAAGATACAGTGTGTAACATGTAGCAAAGTCTAAAGCATAGTACTGCAGTGAGCACCGTCCCGCCAGGGACCAGAACAAGGGCTGGCGTTGACGCCCCGAGCGCCTCTTTCCTAGCCTGTACCCTCCTTCTCCTCGGAGGTCACGATGATCTTGAATGCTGTATTATTCCTTGTTCTTTTATTTTGTGTAATTTTATTACATATAGTGTTTTAAGTATCTTCCTGCTGCTAGAGTTACTATAGCATTCCCATGCCCCAGTGAGATAGATGATCTCTGTGATAAATTCAAACTTATTTGCATGCATCGTTATTCACAATTTTGCCCTTTTAAACCTATCTAGTTTCAACTTCTGCTACTCTTCCTGACCACAGCAAGCATTCTATGTATTTTTGTAATCGAGCATAATGATTTTTTGCTTCAGCAACTTGTTGCATCTATCAATGGTACATTCCTTTTTATCACTGAATGGTATTCCATTGTGTTGTACTGGATTTTATTGTGCATCTGTTAATGGATTTGGTGTTGGTTTCAGTTTCTGACAATTACGAATAAAGTTTCTATGACTATCCATGTACTAGTATTTTTGTGGACATATGCTTACATTTCACCTGGGAAAATAACTTGGAGCTGTATGTTGGGTCATATGGGTGGTTTAGCTTAAAACAGGCAAATTTCTTTTAAAAAAGAAGTTTTACAAAGTAGTTGTACCATTGTTTATTTCCACTTGCAGTGTCTGAGATTTCCAGTTGTTCTCGACAACACCCTGCTATTATTGGTCATTTAAAATTAACCATCTTAATGCATTTATAGTGGTATCTCATTGTGGTTTTAATTTATATTTATTCTACTTAATTATGTTGAATATCTTTTCAAGTGCTGATTGGCCAGTCCAATGGGCAATGCATATTATTTTGTGTGAAGTGTCTATACATTTTGCCCATTCACTTAAAAAAATATTAATTTGTAAAAGGTTTTTGTATGTTCTGAATAGAAGTCCTTGATTAGGTAACGAATTCTAGCAGTCCGTGGCTTATCTTTTGTTTTCTTTTATGGTTTATGCTGGTGTGTGTGTGTGTGTGTGTGTGGCCTATGTTAAAAAAAATTTAACAGGGTCATAAAGATTTTCTCCTTTTTTCATAGTTTTTATAGCTTAGCTTTTACATTTAGATCTAAAATCCATTTAATTTCTGGGAAAGGTCAGGGTTGCTATTATATTTCATATAGATATCCAGTTGTTCCAGTTTATTGAAAAGACTTGCCTTGGCACCTTTGTTTCAAACTATATGATTTCTGGCTCTATTCCTGGACTTTCTATCCCATTCCCTGATGTCTGTTTTTCACTACTATCACAGTGTCTTGATTACATAGCTTGATAGTAAATCTTGAAATCAGGTCATGTAATTCTTTCAACTTTGTTCTTTTTTAAAAAATTGCTTTGGCAATTCTAGGTTATTTGCATTTTCATATAACTTTCAGAATCAGTTTGTTAGTTTTGACCAAAAGCAGACCTTTTGGAAATTTTTATTAGGATTGTATTGAATCTTTAGATCAGTTTGGATCTTGGATGCCCCCTTTAAAATTTAAGTGCTTCTGGAAAAGAGGATGACAGATTACAAGTAGTTTAGTGACTGTAACGATGAGTGAAACCCAGCAGTAAGAGCAGAAAAAGATGGAGCATGAATTCCATCTTCCACATCCCCATTATTATGCTAAGAGGTAGCCTCAACTGAACCTTGAATAAAAATTTCCTCCAAGAGAACAACAATGCAAGAAACTGTTCTATACCTAAGATCTCAGTTTATAATGAAGTATATTTTATAATCTCCCCACTCCCATTCTAAAGAAAAACCACAAAGGACTTTTTTAAAATACAAAAGCCTGTGCTTGTTTAAAAACTACCCTTTCAATGTGCAAACAGCACATCATTTAGAACTACAAGTTACTAGGTATTGGGGAAGTACCTTCCACTTGGAACTTCATCCTTTCTGCATACTCAAGCGCTTACTGATAAGCAGACAAAGGAAGTGTTTTCTTGATTCAGACAGTAACACATCAGAAGAGTTGAAACTACTTTCAGAACTGCTTCGCTGGGAAAGGTTTTGCCCCTAAAGGAGTTTTCAGAAAGCCTCAGAGAGCGAATGCAGAGAATTCTAACTGTTTGAATCTTTTCTTTGACCTTTTACAGAGCTCATATTTTCCTTTATCTGCTTTTGTTTGTTCATCATCTATTTTGGTGTTTGATATGTTCACATGGACATTGCATTTATTTAAAAGTAAATTTATAAGAATTTTGACATATATTGAAAGTCAGAGATGGCTACTCAACACTCTTAATAGAACAATCTAGAATTTTGTTATGAAATTGAGATGGTTGCTGAATGAAAAATGAGAATTTCCTACTTGATAAAAATAAAGTATTATACTCTAAAACTAGACACATAGGGCTTATTTTTAAGATTTTCTGATTTTACTCTGTGCTCTTGGAAAATAACAGTGATGATAACAATAATAATAAAATAATAATAATAATAAACAACTATTACTTTGTCTTAGCACAGATGCTTCTTGTTCTTGACAAAATCAAAGAGATGTAACTTGTAAAGGCTGCATATCTGACTAGGTCACAGGAGTTAACTGTGTCTCTCAGGATTGGGTTATATCTATATTCACAATTCACCTTTTTCTCTCAATAATTTTTGTGATAATATTTTTTGCTTTAACTGTAGGAGCAAGAAAATAATTCTAGATATAGAAGGCAAAAAGATTCCCAGATGCCAAGAAAATTTTAGTTTTATACAACTGTTTGATTCTTGTGCTACATGTAGTTGAAGAAACTCTAAGTCTTTCCCTTTTCCTTTGACATTGAGAAAATGTGGAAAATTTTGCTGTCTGGTTAAAGGTGGATTCGGTATATTAGTGGCTTTTTGGTGTGTGTGGCTGGGATTTGTATTGCTCTCGGGTTTCTCTGAATCCACAGGCTCCCCGAGGTCCTCCTCCATCACCACAGCTTCCCCTCATCTTCTCTGGTGTCCAGGTTGAGCTACAGAAGATGCTTCATCTCTGGCCCACAGAGGGGCCTGGTTTCAGCCTTGAATTGCTTGCTTCATCCCTTCCTTACTCACAGGGCATGATATCTGCTGGAAACCATTGATGGCCATCTTTCTTTTCTATACAGTTTGAAAACATAAGTACGATTTGATGCTTCAATCTGTTTTAATCATTCAAAAAAAAAAAAAAAACCCTCACCTTTATCACACTTCATTTTAAGTCTGTCATCTACAGTCTTTGTGATCAAGTATATTCCAATTCATTCCAAAATAAAATTTTGAATGCATTCTTATCTTAGCCTTCTTCTAAAATTTGGGAAACGTCTATAAGCAAAACAAACAAAAATATATAAAAAGTCAATGAATAACAAAAGCCAACCAGAGAAATATATTTGAACACAAAACTCATAAATATGTATATACTTAATACACATGTTATTTAGACTCTATATTAAATATTAGTAATGTTTAATTTTTTTCTAAGATGAAATAAATATAAATGTAAGTTCTGATTTTTCTTTTCCTCATTAAAGTGGCTGACCTTGCACAAGCTTTGGCTAAGTACACCCCACGGTGTAGGCCACTTTCGGTGACTACAGAAACCTAGTCATCTCGATGGTTGATACCATCTTTTCTTGATGTGTGTGTGTGCTTTACATCTCTCTCTCTCCCACTGTCTAACTTTTCCTATTTCAAAACTGAAACCGTCCTTTGGGTCTCTCTCCCTAGGTCTTTGTTTCCTGCCTGTGGAACTTGCCCTACTTGGGAGGCAGTTCCGAAGTGGTTGACTGGCTGTGAGCTCTTGAAATAAGAAAAACTTCCCAGCTCAAGGTATGAGTTGGCAACTCAGGTTATCAGCACAACAGGTGATTTTTTTGAGCGACAGAATTTGTTATTCAGTTACCATTCCCAGCTCTTCTGTGTCCAGTGTAATCGTTGCTGTGAGTCCCAGTATTACATTTTATAAAGACAACGTTTTGTGAAAAGAAAACTTAGTGAAAAGGCATGCCATTCTTACACGCCATGCATAGTTCAAACTGAAGTGGAAATACATGAAACAAGCTCGGAATGACTTCTTCATTGACAGTCATTGCTGGTGATTCCTCAGCAAAGCTTATTGCTCAGCATTCAAGTGCAAGCCACTATCTGAAGAACCTCGGGGTCTATAGAAGACTCGGCCAGAATCCCTGGCTTTTTAAATGAATTCTTTTATCCGAGGCTGATCTGTTGTATTCAGCCTGATCCCTCACGATAGTAGCGTTTCTGATTTTCAGACATCCCTTTGGCTAGTATTCTCTTTGCTCATTCCGAGACTCTTAAGAGGTGATAACTGCTTTTATTTATTGGTTTTTAACTCATGGTCTATAAATACATCTTGTAACGTGACTTACCAACCACTAGCCATCCCACACAAAGAGACTGGATTGTTTGGGGCCACAAAACGGGTTGTGAAGAGGTGCTGTCTGGTTTCACAACCTCGAGTCCCTTCTCTTTTCATTGGAGCCTTTGAAGGGTGCCTCTGAGCAGCTTTGAACAATGCAGCCAGGCGCGGTTTTGTGCCGAGCTTAGGGCAAGGGGAAAAAAGAGAAAGAAAACTTCCCTTTAGTAAGTTGGCAGAAAATGTTTCTAAAGGTTACACACCACCCACACATTCCTTTTAAATGATCAAAGACTTACAAGAGGTCATGGAAGGAGACAAGAAAAGGGGGGAGCCAGGAGGAATTATTTTTAAGTTTTCTGTATTGCAAGTCTTGCTGAATAATGGACAAATCAGGACTCCTGTTACTCCTTTGGAAAATTTCTAGATTGAAGGGAGCAAACCTTAAATTAAGTCGGTGAACTGTTATCTCGGAAAAAAATGAACAATACACCTATCTCTTATGTCTCATTCTAAATTCACCTCCATTTTTGTCCGTGAAGTCTTTGAAGTATTCTTTTCATTATTTTTTAGGTTTAACTTTCATGGTCCTCTTTACTTCCTGATTTCAGCAGAACACACTTAACTTGTTATCTTAATATTTCTTGCCCATCCCAAAGCAGGAAGTGCTTAAAATTTATAATAAATCTGTTTGGGCATGATTTCCTTACCCACTTGTAGCTTCTAAATTCAAATCTAGTCTTTTGATTTGGCCTTCGTTCGCCTAGCGTATTGTGTCATGTTTTTATAGCTGTGTTCTGGACCACCACTCATTTCAATGAGTTAGAGTGAAATGTGCCCACATCTAGGTTTCTGTAGTAATACATACCTCCGTTAAACTTTTAATTACAATGCAAATTTGACTTGCTGGCCTCACCCTGATATTGCCATCTTCTCTGTGTCTTCTACATTTTTTTCATCCCTCCCTCCTAGTAAACTGTCTGATAGGTAATGGATACTCAATAAATATTTGTTGAAAGAATTAATAGATTTATTTAAGCTTGCAAAGCCCTAGGCATATCTCTGTGGTTTTTCTTGACACTCTCTACCAGGTGCAAGTGGCTGGAGGCCAGAATTTTTCGTTGTTGTTGAATCCTTCTTTGCCATTTGGTGCCCTGCCTTCCTTCCCAGGTTCCCTGTTGCCTTGGTCCACACACAAACAGAAGGATTCTGTCACAACACAGAAGAAAAGATATGAGAAAACCCATAGAAGGTACTTTAGGATTTCAACCAAAGGAAATTTTAAATCAGGTTTGTACTTGTTTCTAATAAATAACTCTTTGATTACATAATCCGTATGGTAACTTGCTCATCTCTGGTATTGTATGAGTGATATTCCAAGCAAGGAACTCCCTGCTCTTGTTCTCAAGTGACAGGTCTGTTCTCTACTCCTGGCTGCTGCTTTCTCTTTTGACCTCTAGTGTCTGAGCTGTCCCTTTCTCCAAGAATCTTATTTGGTGCTATTTCAGTGCCCTTTCTTGCTCTTCAGTTTCAAGGTGTATCCTTGGTTTAGAAAGATGTTTTACATGGCCTGCTTCTGGCCTGAGGTTTAGAATAAGCTCCCTTTGAGGTCAGAAACTTGCTTTCCAGAGCATGGTGGGCCAGGGTCCACGTGGCCTCTGGGAGCCCCATGTGGAGCAGCCTGGCGCACCTGGAAGAGCAGGATGGCCTGAGAAGGACCTCTCAGTGACATCTTCCGACACCACCTGTGTCGGATTTACTGAGCCCTTGGTTTTATTTATTTATTTATTTATTTATTAACTCTTCAGCTTAGAATTCAGTTTGGAATAATATAGAATATCATGTCTTCCAAAAATACATTAAAACAGGTTTTGAAGGTGTTCTTACTCATTTGTCAGAAATACATTTTTTCTCATTATTTGCAAAGACCACTGTTGTAGCTTCCACCTGTGCCCCAAATTAATATATATGTGTGTGTATATATATATATATATAAACTGTCATGTAGATTTAAACAGAAAGGACACATAGGGAGTAATCGTAGTACAGTGTTAACTGCAAATATTTTTGGGAGTAAATGTTCATTGTTTTGCTTGCTCAGAAGAAACTGAACATGCGGTTCTGATGGTGACTGACAATCAGAATTGTCTCTTCCCCTGGGTGCTCTGTGGTCCTGGTGGCCCAAACCAGTGCACCATGGCCACTGGTCCAGTTGCAAGGATGTGACCCATACTGTGTTGCTCAGGGTCCATCCTGGCATTTTTCTAACCAGCGTTAGAGGTGGAAGCTTCTTATCCTCTCTGGTTATAAGCCCTTAGCTTGTAAGCTCCAAACTGCCCACGGATGTCACTCACAGACCAGCCTGAGAGACCGAAGCTGATGCAGGGAGCGGGGAAGAGAGGGTGCTGCTTGTCAGCCAGCACCAGAACCCCACGGAGGAGAGAGAATCCACAAGGTGCTCTGTGTCCTCAACATATGTACTCCCCGGTCATGTCTGTGATTTCATGACATAAGCCTGTGTATTCACTTTTTCTTCCACTGAGGGTTTTTTGTTTTAGTATTCTTTATTTTGTTTGTGTACGTTTCTTAAAATTTCTACCCTTGACATGTCTTAATGTAGAATAGTGAAGGAAAGGCTTTTTAAACTTGTGTTTTTTTTTAAAGCAAAACTCTTGTCTGAGGAAAGAGTCAGTATTTATTGAAGTTAAAATTTAGAAATAAAAAATAATATATATATTTAAAGATTTTATTTATTTAATTTTAGAGAGAGGGGAAGGGAGGGAGAAAGAGAGGGAGACAAACAATGTGTGGTTGCCTGTTGCATGCCCCCTGCTGGAGACCTGGCCTGCGACCCAGGCAGGTGCCCTGACTGGGAATTGAAACGGGGAACCTTAGGTTCTCAGGCCAGCTGAGCCACACCAGCCAGGGCAACGTATTTTATTTTTAAGTGATAGTAAAATGTAAGCTCTAAAGGAATTATTTGCATTTTGTTTTTAAGATCAAGTCCTTATATTAGACTGAGGTGTAACTTGGTTTTTAAAACACTGCCACTTTTAGATATAAAAGTTTATCTCCATCACACAGATCCTAGTTCTGTTCCAAAGAGTCCTGGTTCAGGAAAAAATATTATTCTGCTTACTCTCCTGAAAGATCTTTTTGGACAGTACGCATTTTTACATGTTTTACATATGGAAGCCCTTCCCTGCAAGGGAAGTTTCCAAAGTGTCGCCTCAGTCTGTATAGACATTAGAACGACTAATCTATGCGGGTGCTGATGAAATCCCTTAAACACACATGTAATTATAGTGTAGTCTGTGGGTCAGATGAATCTTGCCAAACTTTTTATGATAGTTCAGGTTCAGGCCACCCTTAGACAGAATACTCCCCATACACCTTTTCAGGGTGACTTGGTCTTTACAGGCAGCAGCTGGCAATTCGCAATCACTGAGCCTCAGTTTCTAGATTATGCTTCACTGGTGTTTGAGACTGGTTTGTCCATGTTTACTCGCAGGCCTACATAACTGTTTCTGAACTCATTACTCAGCTAAGCATGTGTGGAGGATGAATGATTTGACACTGTCCATTAGTCAGCCACGCTCCTGTTGCAGAGAGCTCCCAGTGACTGCCTGCAAAATACTGAGTGTTTTCCAACTGTCCTTTCTATTGTAAACATAGCTGTTTCAAAGTGGGATACAATGAAAATTGCCGTCTGGTTGGGAACATTCTACTTTTTCTTCCTAAAGGATGGTGGCCCAATAACCAGGGCAGCAAGCACGTTCCTGGATCAGTTTTTGTGAGCAAGCAGGTTTGAGATGGCTCTTATGCCTCCAGATTTTTCAAATGGTTACATTCAGTTGCATATGTGGTACCATTCTTAGTAAAGATGGAAGAAGATGACAAAGATTAAACGTATATTAAAAAGGCTAACTTTAAAGTAACTTTACATACTATCTATTATGTCTAAAGCACCTACTTTATAGTTTGAATTGCAAGGTTAAAAAAAAAGAATGTGCCTGAGCAAATGCTTACTAAATTATTGGTTACTTATGTGCCCCCACATTCCCAAAAGACTTTAGGGATGATATATGAAAAACTACAAGAGCAATTTAGCTGATTAAATAAATGTAAAGCATTTTTGTTAGAACCTAAGGGCAATTATGTAAAAATATTATGTTAGAACCATTGAGTGAAGTACTTCCTTGGAGACAAAAGAAACAAAAAACAAAAACAAATAAACAAAAACACAGAAACCCAGTAGGCTAGCAGCTGCATAAATCTATACAGGAGAAAATAAAGTTTTGTCAAGAGAGGCAGTGGGACAGTAGAATGGACATGGGGGTGGACAGAAGTGGGTTCTGATTCTTGTTGTGCCCTTCACCCACAGTTTACTTTGGGTGCATTATAACTTACCTGAGCTCTACCATTGTCATCTGTAAAATGGGAATAACAATAATCTTTTCATGCACATCTGGTGAAGAATAAAGTGAAACCACAAAAGAAATGACATGTGGAATTTTTTAAAGTGAATTTGCTTACCTCCACCCATTGTTCTAAGCACTAAGATGAATTTATTGCAAAGTTTTTATACAAGGGTCAGTTTTCAACATTTTAGTAAGTATGTTGTCATTGTCTAATCAACACTTAATTAAGAAAAAAAGGAGGGTGTAGAATCAAAGTAGCTCTCTGTGAAGTGATTTCTGTGGGGGAGTTAAGAGTGAGTTAGTGCAGGTTGGCACCTGTTGTTTATCTCAAAGGTAAAACTTTGAGACAGGATGGGAACTGGTATTTAGAGCTCACTAAGACTATTCCTCACCATTATAAATTGCCTCAGGCCAACCTTTGATAAAAGCTGAAAGATTGAAACTGCTGAGTTGGAGAAACTTTTTCTTCAAGTGAAATGAATTTTGCAGAGTACTTACTGGTTTAATTTCATTGCGAAACTCTCATATTTGATGAAGATATGCAACTGAGACTATTAATATTCACACAGTCTGTTAGTAGCTCAATAAACACCAAGCTGTATACCCTCGCTTAGTTTTTGCTTCCATTTCTGTTGAAGGATGTCAGCCTTGAGTTTCCAATACAACGATGAACAAATCTCTTCAGTCCTCATGTGTGATGGCCCTGTGAATGTTCATCACCAACAGTCACTTGAAGATATTTGGTGTCCGCCATTGCTGCTCAAGGAGCATCCCTGCCTAGTGTCTTCCTATGCTTCCAAAGTTGAAAATCATTGAGGTACTAAAAACCTGCATTCTCGGAAGATCTCACTGCTTCAGGATCATAGCGTGATCTAAGCAGAAAGAGAAAGGATGCTCTGTCACCACAGCTGAGATCTGGGGCTGAGCCACGCTGTTTTGTCTAATTCCCTTGCCCAGGTACTGTGTCCCACCATCTCCATCTTGTGACCTTCCCTACCCTTACTCTCCCCCTAGAAACTGAGCCATGTAGAAGGCCACCATTGTGGTATTGGTGGTGGGGAGGGAGACATCATCTCATCGCTCATTGGATCGCTCAGCCTTATGTCTAGCCGAGGCACTCTGGTATAATTCTACTGAACTAGGAAAATTGTTACCAACCAGCAATCTCTCAAAATCACTTCAATTATTAGTTAAACCTGAGATAATTGTACTATAAGAAGTTTAAGATGGAGAAATGTCCATGAAGAAATATCTCAAGGGCAACAGTGCAGTGCCTTCAGGAAACAGAACCAGAACACATTGGGATTTTTTCCAACTAGCATCTCTCCTTGCCTCACTTTACATAGGGGTTGTCTGGTAGAAGAACTAAAAGAGGATTGATGAGTGGAAGAAAGAAAGATTATGAAAGTAGCATAAAATAAGGAGTAGCTGTGTGGAAGGATAAAGGCAGAAATGCAACTTTGTATTGAGATTGATGAGGAGAGTGAGGGTGTTTTAAATGGTCTGTGAATTGCCTGCAACCGATTAACCTGGGAGAGTTGTGTGGTTGTGGAGTAGTGGTCCTGGACCCAATCCTCCACTCCCATCACTGAATCAGGATCTGTAGAGTTGGGTTTTATTTGGGTACCTAGAATCTTCTGCTGAACACTAAAGAGCCCCCAGTGGAAGAATTTATGGATGTGAGGATGAAGGACACACAAGCACCGATGGATATGAAATGAAGCAGAAAAATTCTCCAAGGGGAAGGCCTCAGAATAGGTTCAGAGGGAAACAACAGCCAAGCAGAGAGTGGATTGGGCTCTAAGAGTGGCTGTAGAGTGGACTGGAGAGAGTCTGTAGACTGAATTTGGAGTCTGAAGGCTTTGAACTTCCCTCCAGTGCCAGAGAATGAGTGGCATACCTGTGTGGTCTAAACTTGGTTGCCCAAATGTGGAGCCGGCAGGGAAGGGTCAGGGATCTAAAAGTTGTCAAGGGTAAAACATGAAACACCAAGCCACCCTTTGTATTGCAGCCAGGATCATACATTTTAGTAAATTTCTAAGGTAACTCCTTAGCATTTTGAAGTTTGAGAACCCCTGGTTTGTGGGCCCCTGAGATAGGACATGAGCCTGTCTTAGTTCCTGCTGGAAGAGAGACTTCCTTCTCTGATTTCAAGCATCATCCACAATTATTTGGGTCCCACAAGGCACCTGAGACAGGCAACACCCCTGCCTGGAGCAGGGCTGAGCTACAGGGAGTCTGGGCATTAGAAGCTGGAAGGACTTCCCATCATCCCTGCAGAAACAGTGCACAGTCCAGCTGACGACTGAGCAAATTTCCGAATGTGTGGACATGACCATCGTATGCTTGCTTCCCTTTGTTTTATCATCCAGGTCTGCTCTTTGCTTTTCCAGTCCAGTGAAATGATTTAACAGGGACCTGCGAGACAACCCGTCATTTGTCATCACAGTGACAAGATCATCAGGATGTTTTGATTTCAGATTAACTACTTGGAATAGGTCTGACCTTCTGCCCATCTCAGGTTCTTCTCTAAGATTCCTATTTTTCCCTGGCAGATATTTGTTCCACTGAGTTACTGGAATGGCTTTTGGAGTAGTGAGACTCAGCAATAGCACTGAGGGATCTGCAGGGCAGCTGTACCTAAACAGGCCTGGTATCCCTGATGGTACCTGTGTGGCTCGAGAATAGCAGCATTAGTAAACCTTGGGGAAACTGTGTTGTTACTTGCTAGGGCTTATCATTTGGAAACACAAATGTGTGCCTGCATGCATTGAAATATGGCATTATTATTGGAAATTTTACCTTAAAGAAAGGGAATAGTGATATCAGTTGGCAAATTCTTTGGGTTAATAAAATGGACAATATGAACTTTAAGCAGCAGGCGATAATTGCAGTCTCGGTGGGCACGCTGTTTTTGATCTGGGAAACGCTGAATGCAGGCAGTGGTACCCGTGCTGCTCTTCGTGTATTTTTCTTGTCAGGGACCTTAACAAACCCTGTTGTGTTAACTGAACACATGTGTGGGAGCTTCATTAAGCTCATACTTGTATAAAATTATTGTATACTTCCCAAAGCCCCGTGAGGTACAATTTTTATTGCATTTTATAAACGAGGAGCATGAGGAAAGTAGAGCCCAAGGAAGCTAAGTTAAGTGGCACTGTGGAGAAATGAATCCAGGTGGCCCGACTCCGGACTTGGGCACATCAACCCTGCGCTGTGTTGCCTTTAAGCAAGTCTCTCTCCAGAATGATTTTTAAAATAGGCTTATTAGAGACTGCCTGTTACAACCATCCATCCTCCCCTGAAAAACCATAAGATAGGTTTCGTATCCTCAGAGCTCATTTCATTTGATAATAGGTAGTTGTGCAGTGTCTGCTTCTGATAAAATTTAGAAATAGTAGAAAATCTGGGCACCACAATTTTCGGTGAACATCTTCCTCTGTAGTTTTTAACTCTTGTGAAGTGGGTTTTAAACTGTGTTCTTCGGATTGTCTTTAATGGCAGGGGATGGGAGTAGGAAGCCAGTGGGTGGGTTCCATCTGGCTTCCATATGAATGGAACTTACCTGTTCTAGTCTTGGGCTTTCAGATAAACGTGTTGAAAACAGGATTGCTCTACTGAAAACAAACAAACAAGCAAATGAACAAAGAACCAGGAGAAGTTTCAAAACCATTAGACTGCATGGACTCCAATAACTGTTCTATGCAATCTCTTATGACTGTGGATGAGCTTGAATTTGGTGGCCGGTCCTGCTAATGCGGGTGTTTGTACATCAGGGACATTCAGCAAGCACTTGAGCGCTTAAACTCTTTCAAGGAGGGGGTTGACACAGAGGGATGAGTTTAATCTCAAAGATTAGAAAGCCTCCCTGAGGGGCAAAGGGTACATAGAAGCAACTTACAAACCTAACATAATACACTGCAAGTGAAGTGTGGAGAAGGCACTTTAAGACTTCTCGTTATATGGCACACAGAATAAAGGTTTACCTAGCATGTCCCCCAACACCAACAAAATAGCAAATGTTTAAAGAGAAAGTATACAGAACAGAATGGCATTCAAAGGCTCTGAGGATGAGAGAGGTGGTCCAAAGGCTTTGTTCCTGAAAGAGGAGGGTTTTGACAGCTACAGGTGAAGAGACAGCATTGCAGGCAGAGGGAAAGCAAGAGTGGAGGTGTGAGCATTTGGGAAGGAATGGGGTGTTCGGGAGGGGGAAGTGGCGGAGGCGGGAAGTGGTAGTGGGAAGGTGAAGCTGGTTGGGGCAGGTTGGTAGTAGGAACGTTATGGTGGGGAGCTGGACTTTATCCTCTAGCATGCATAGGGAGGGAAAAATTCTTAACTTAGATTTGTTTTTTAGGAAGATAGATATCCTGACACTCTAGGGGATAGGTTGAGGAGAGAGAGATTAGAGGAAGAGAGACCAATTAAGGGATCATTTAGATTGTCTACATCAGAGAGAATAAAGTCTGGAACTGGGACATGGTAATGTGTGTTTTGATTGGAGAAGTTAGTTTTTAATGAAAGAAACCAAGATTACATTTCATCATAATACATTGCTATCAAGTTAAAAAAAAAAACAAACCCTTTATTTCCATTTTTAGATTGAGATGAATAATCAGTTTAAAGACGGCGGAATTTTCACACAACTGCTTTCCGTGCCCTAAGTATGGCCGGTAGGCACACACTCCAGCAAAGCTGCATGCTCACTGCCTTTGTGTGGGGCATCGTTTATGCGAGTGTTCCTAAGTGAGTTTCCTGCTGTCCGCAGGCCATGGCTGCCTAGAACTAGCCCGTTGGATGGTCCCGTGGATATGCCTGACAGTGATGATCCTCAAGTCTGTTAACTGACAAGGTAAAAATAAGTCATAAAATATGAAGCTGTTTGCCTTTTGTTAATACAAAGGTAACTCCCCCCCCCCAAGAATTGGCTTTTCCAATCAGATAAATATTTAATGTGTGTTCAAAGGAGACTGACAGTGGCATTTCCCTTCTGATGGCAAGAACTCGGGACTTTCACATCGATTTAATCTCATTTTAACACTGACTTGGTAAATTCTACTGAAAGCATTTTTGGCAGGAATGGCGGCTGTGATGGTATGCTGGTGGTGGTAATTGTCAGGGAGCATTTAATCTAATTTTTTACACTTTAAGAGTCAAAATTATAATTTGGAACAGATAGTGAAGTGACTGTTAACAAAGTCTGGTGAGGGATTTCAGGACTATGTACAGTGTTTGTATAACCAAAAGAAGAGTAACTGAGAATGGACGTGTCCAAAGCGGCAAAGGAGGGGGGAAGCAGGGGAAGAGCTATTGTTCTTTCAGATTTCCTGTTGTGTCCTTCCTACTGTGACCCAGAAAGGAGCTCTGTAAAGTGTATGTGATGTGTGTATTGGCAGTAGACTTTTTGTGTCTCCTTTAAAAATTTACTATCTATTATATCTAAATTTTATTTCCTGATATGGTACAGGACTATCTCCCTTTTAACAGAAAATGTCTAACTAACTTAGCTCTTGACATTTTTCTTTACTAGTTTTTCCCAATTGCCTTGTTTTACCTCGTTGTTTGGCATTCTTTCTGGAAAAACAAAGCAAAAATACCTGATTCTATGACTAGCAACTTTCCTTCCCCCATTAATTCCAGTTCCATATACATGCAGAAACTGGCTGATAAAGTGCCATGAAATCTTGAAGGAAGATATTTTTCTAAGTTCTGAAAAGTTTTTCTGCATTTTATAAATTATTCTAGTTTTCTGTGCTTCTTGTGGTTTCTGGACAATTCAATTAAAAGTCAGCTTTCCCCTCTGTAACTAAATATAGCCAAAATGATGTCATATTTACCCTCTCGGAACATGTCCCATTCCCAATTTCTCCTAGCCAGGTTAATGATAGTGCCTCCCTCCTTCTTTCTGTATCCTTTCTTCGGTGGGACTTGTTCAGAAGCAGTTCTTCCATGCTGTTTCTCATTGCAGCAGTTGCCTAATATCTTGTTATGCATCACTGTCAGCTCAGTTTTCCCAGGGTATTCAGTGTATGGGAGACAGAAGACAAAACAGTCTGGAGACAGCACTTATTGAAGTAGGCACAAGCTTTATTGATGACTTTGGTTTCAGAATCTCTTCCAAGCAAGGCTGTCTCCTGATACACTCTTCAGAGAAGTGCAGTGAGCTCACATTCAAGTTCACTGTCCACAGTCCCTGTCATCAGGGTACCCTGAGTGCACATCAGTGCCCACCCCACTCCCATGCCCTAGCTGGGGTCCTGTTCCTCCCTTCTTGCCTTGATCCTCCCCCTCCTCTCCTCTTCTCTCTCCCTTCCTCCTCCACTTCCTCTTCTTTTTCTTCTCTTTTCCTTGACTCCCTCCCTCCCTCCTACCCACTCTTGACCCTTGGCCTTTAAGCCTTCCTGATGCCAGAGTGAAACTGGAACTCGAATCATCCATAAGGGTTAACACTCTTATTTATATCAAGGAGATAAGAACCTGACTTAACTGGAAATCTGACCCCAGGTTCTTGATTTATGTGAATAATTAAATTAGTAAATAAAAAACAATCTCTGAATCCCCATATTTAACATCACAGAGATGGATATATAATAATTATTTGCAGATTGAATGAATAAAGGAGTGAATGAATGAATGAATGAATGAATTTGTCGGAAATGAGCCAAGCTCCACCAGTTTTCCAAATTATATTTTTAAAATTCCAGTGAAAATCGAGTGGCAGGGATGGAGACAATAAATACAGGGAATTTCCAGTCTTCTCCATTTTTTTTTTAATGGCACAATGGGGCACAATGTAAATGTAAAGGAATCCTGGTGTTTAAGGTCCTCTGCTTTTTGTTGCCTAGACATAAAAAGTCTGCAGTAATTGTTTTCTTCTGGCTTTAAAGAAGCCACATTGGTTGGGTACATGAAGAAGAAGTAATCAAGTCTTGTTCTCACACTTTTAATATCAATGTAAATTGAAAATATGACACTTTGGTTGATGGCCAAGATGAGAGAAATGGTCAATGTAGGAAGGGTGGAAGCAGTAAAATTTGTGTTGAACTACTTTTTTTTTGACCTGCAACACTGATGATTGCGTTAACTCTCACAGTGGTACAGGGCTTTGTGCTCTGCAGAGCATGTTCACACACATTTCTCTTTGATTCTTATAATAACACCAGGGGCCTTATCTCCTGCCGCTCTCCCCCTCAATGTAACCACAGGAGTTTCTTGCTGATCTTGGACGGTGTCAAACTCCTCCTTGCCTTGGGGCCTTTGCACATGTTATCCCCTTGTCTTGGAATGTTCTCTCCACCCTCTACCTTCCCACCCTCTTCGTTTAAATATTATTCCCTAAGGAGATATTCTCCCAGGTTAAGGTACATCTCCCTGTGGTGGTTCTTGTTGTTTCAAGGTGTACTCCTTGCTTTTTCTTCATGTTAGTTTTTATAAATTTAGTTACATACTATTTGTATGTTTGGATGTTGGTCTTCCCTTTGTAAATAAGTAGAAAGTTGCCTGAAATTAGTGACTGTACCCAGTAGACCACCTACTAGAGTCCCTGGAACATTGTAAGTGCTCAACACCTATTGAATAAGTTCTAGTAAAGCAAGCATTTGAGTCCCTGCTTTACCAGTCGAGAAAATGAGACTCAGATTGGTTACTTGGTTTGCCCCCCTGCTCGCCGCCATAGGTGTGATAAGTGGCGGAAATGGAAGTGGAAGCCAGGAATTCCTTTTATAATTTTATGGCAAGGCACTTTCTCCCATTTTTTCTTTATCACTAGTCCTTGTTACTTCCATGAAGTAGTCAGTTGTTTGCGCTGGTAGCGCTGGTGAGTGAACAGGTGGAAGGGATCAGAAATACTGGGGTGGGGGATACCAGCCTTTGGCTGGTTTCTCATTTTCCTATGGGTCTCCCTTACAGGTGATGTCTTCTTTCCACAGACAAATTTCAGTTGGCATGACATAGGGCCAACACACCAACCCAAAGATATTCCACTGCCAAGTGCCGTTCACACGGTGTGAAGCAGACAGTTCAGGAATTTTAAAGAAATGAGATTTGAGCTTTCAGAGCTTATTTGGGCAGAATTCCCAAGGATCATAAAGGCTGGGTAGCTTGGTAACACCTGAAGTATCCAACCTGTATTTCTAGATCCGTCTTTGTTTGTATACCTGGAATTACTTCAGGATACCAAGTCATACTGTTTTTTGCAACTTCCAGATCCTGATTAGAGGATTTGTATTTTTTTTGTTAGTGGTTGGTTGCTAAGGGGGTGCATTTTTTCTAAGTGTGGGCATTCTCCACGGCAGCTCTCAACAAATGCCCTCCAGCTGAAAGTGTATGTGTCTGGCATTAAAATCACTTGCATTCAGGCTGACTCAGAGCCCTGTGTTTATGGGTAGATCACCTCATCTCTCAAGCTGCCATCAACGACTTGCATTCCTGAGAGATGGAATAAGCGCATCTGAGCCAGCAGTGCCCCAGCTATTTCGTCCATGTGGCCTTTTGATGGGTTTTCATTAAGTTATTAAATTTGATAACATACTTCTACTATTTATTTAATTCTTAGCCATAAGATCTAAACTCATCCTCCTTTTTAATTTTATGTGCTCCTGGTCTTCTGATTTTTATTTTTATTTTCTAAAGCTCAACCTGGGACTAGTCACCTGAATAGGAACGGCCTTACATTTTCAAGGGATCGTATATTTGAACTGTTTACATGGCGCTGATTGCGTTGTGGGTTTGGGGGTTTACCTTTTAAAATCAGGACCATCAATTTAAAATATTGTTATTAAAAGGGACATATTCTAGAATTCTCTGATAATTTAGAATGCTTGGAATGTCAAAAAATATAGGGCTTGAGGGGAAACTTAAGGAAAAGGTTGGCTTTGCAGAGGGCGAGAGGACCCGAGAGAGGAGTGCGGGCTGCTGCCGTGCGGCCTCAAGCGCAGGGCTGATGTGACTTGCTCAAGAGTGGAGGGCGAGTAAACCCGGCTGCAGCAGCGCTGAGACGGGTTGAACAGGTGAAGTGGTGGCCAGGTTACGGAAGGAGTATCGCTGTTATTCACTTTTTAAAAAATCGTATTGAAGTTACTCAGTTTTAAAAAATACTGCTATTATAATTTAATTTCTGTATCTCTTGTAGAAAACAGTGGGATAACCCAAGTACCTAAAGGCCCCTGTGGCCCACGGAAATGGAGGGAGGGGAAGGTCAATGAAGGAGAAATGGGGATATTTTGCAGAATCTTCAAACATCACAAGGTCCTGTAATGAGGGATTTGTGAATCTGATACGCTAAATCCTGGCATGATACTTACGTGAAATAGAAGAGCCCGCCCTGAGCCCGGGAGGTCAGGGACCGGTGCTCCATTTCTGAACAGAGCCACAGGGAGCCAAGGCGGGCAGCTGGGGTTTGAACTCCAGGGATGCTACATGGTTCATACCCTCTAATTCAGACCAGGGGACATTTCACAAACCGGTGCCTATTTGTCTTTGTGATGCTAGAAACAAATGTGTTGTCTGGCATTGAGGTGGAACTCAATACATATTTATTGGATAACTGAATGAAGACTTGGTTTGGTAGCACTGCAAATCCATTTTGAATGTCCCTAATCGGCTTTTTTCCCCATTTGCTTTAGCAGCTTTTTGACCTTTTTCATCCTTCTGAAGCCCAGTACTTTGCTATTTTGATGCTCGCTCTTATTTTTTCCCTCACTGAAGAGATAGGGTTATTTAATGAAAGGCATATTGACATCTGAAGCATCATTTTATTTGTCCTTTTCCTTTACTCATGTCTGTGAACTCCTCAGGTCTTCTCACCTCTTTCTGAGAGACCTTTCTGAGAGACCCCAGGGATGAGAAATAAAAGCTGAGGGAATGTATACTCTAATATTCATTTAAAAACGTGATCAATGACTGAACAACTCCCTCTGCCTACCTCCATGATGTTATGGCAGAAAATAGCGGGAGGAGCTTACTTTAGATTAAGTGGTCAAAGACACCTTCTCAGAGGATATGACCCTTACCTAAGACCTTCCAACAGAGGAGTCGATCATCCAGAGAGAGAAAAATGGACAAAACAGACTGAATAAATGCTGGAGGCTCGAAAGAGTTTCACAGGGACAGAAGCTCCAAGAAGGAGGCTGTGCGTGCAGCGTAGAGCAGGGAGGAGAGAGTGGTAGGAGAAGAGTTAGAGGGTTGCCCAATAAGCCATAAGGTCCAAGAGAGGAGGTTGGGGGTGGGGGGAGGTAGAAGCCAGATCCTGCTGGGTAGTATAAGGCAAGGTGAGGAGTTTGGATGTTATTCTGTGTCCAGAGCAAGGCCAGAATCCATTTTATGCTGTAGGGAGATTACTTTTACTGCAATGTGGAGGGGAGATAGACAAGAGAGCACAGGACTGGAAGCAGAAGGACTGCTTTGGAGGCCGTTGCGGAACTTCAGGTGAGAATGGTGATGATCTAGGCCAGGATGGGGTTGGATACAAGTGGACGCATTTGGGGGTAGTTTGCACCTGAGATCTCATGAAGGGCAATGTTGAAGGGGGCTGTGCTGGAATTACTTGGTAAGCAACTGAAACTCAGGTTATAGCACCATTAAGCAATGGCACCAGACACAATATGAAAGGGAAAGAAGAAAAATGGAGAGTGTTGGAAAAATCTAGAAAAAAAAGAAGCATTTGAAAATGTAGGTTGCTTAGTCTGCTGGCTCTAATTCTCCTGGCTCCTCTCAGTGATGTGAAGTCACTAAACCTACAGGAAAATGGAATGACATTTAGGAACACCTCATTTTATTCACAGGCGACCTATGTCAAAACACATATTGTTCTTCTTGAGGTTCTCCAGCAAGCCTGCTTTCTTGAGAACTGTCTAAGGAGATGGATGTTCTGTTATCTATGGAACGGTACACCTCCCAAGTTTGGGAATCTGACATGCTCTTGGAGAATCTCCCTCCTCACACTCCCCTGCACTCCAAGGGCAGCCCTAGGAGGGCCTCTGGCAAGCAATTAGTGGGAGAGAAAGATGCATTCCCTCATTCTTATAGGTCCCCTTTCCCAAGACTCTCAAGTGATTCTCTTGGAGGCCCCCACCTCACTTGGCCTCTCATCATGACCACTGCATTTTGAAGTGGGTTAATAACTGCTGCCTAGACTTCACTTCTCAGTTCCCCTCTTCATTCCTCCTTGTATATTACTGGTGGAGTTATGGAGGGCTGCGCATGAGTTGACGTTAGTAGGCCTGATTCTGCTTTCTTGTTGAGGCTCTGGTGGAAACGCCTCGGATGCAACAGCCCAGCACTGACTGCTTTCTCTTATAACGCCAGGTATATGTGAGGCCTGTCCAGAAGGTATCCAGCCATGTGATAGGAAAAAATAGAGGCATTTATTGAAGGAGATACAAGAGACATTGTACATAGGACAATGGCACCTCAGTCCCCTTCAAAGTTAGGACCTTCTTGAGGAAATCTGGTTCTTTGGTAGTGGGTTGAATCAAGTCATTAGCAACTGCTGCACGATGTTCCTCCTGCTCTGGTAGCAGAAGCTGTGGACTGAATTTTGCCATGACATGTTTTATGATCCTGTGTCAAAATCTCGGGCAGAGTAGTTTTTGGAGTGCCCAGATCAGCTCTGGTTCTCTCGCTGTCAGTCATGGATCTTTGTTGACTGCAGCCGGTACACGTTCAACATTTTTAAGTCTTCTTGTTGTAGGCCTTCTGGAATGTGCATCACTTTCAACAGATTCTCTACCATCTCTGAAGCATTTGTGCCTCACTTTTATTTGCACTGTGCTCATTGCATCATCCCCAAAACAATTCTGAATCATCAGAATAGTTTCATTCTGTGGAGGAATGTTCAAACTTAATGCAAAATTTGATGCAGATTCATTGCTCTACTCGCTCAGTCATTGTGAATGCAACAGCCACATAGTACACATGCTCACTCAACAGCATCTCCTGCTCTCATTGATTAGTGATTAGTACAGTGGGGTTGTCATTGTTCACACATGTGTGTTCCAGTCCACTCTGCTTGACAGCCAGGTTACACTGATGTTGCACAGACCATTCTTGTTACATCAACAATGGCTGGATTTTTCCAGGCAGACCTCATACAGTTTACTGCTTTCAAATGTGGCTCTTTGCCAGTTCCTGAGCCATAGGAAAATTTCCACCCAGTATCCTCTTAGATTTGTTTTATTGGCTTGATCTTGATCGTGATTACCAAAGCCAACATCAAGAAATGGACCAGTGTTCAAAACTCTCTGGCTATGTTTGTTGTCTTTAGATTTCTTGTGGATCGAAGTTGAACTGTTACTGGGGCCACCATGTTTTTCATGTTTGCTCTGTTCTGTTCACTGGCCTGAGTGCTTCTTGGATGGTTCTCTATTGTTTTCCCTTTACCAGTGGCTTTCTGATCACCCTTGGATTTCCTTTCTCAGGTGGAGTGAAGGGAGCCTGGGTTTTCCACAGGACCTGAGATGAGTGGTCATGAATTTGACTTCACATGGAAGGAAATGGTAATCTAGTGACAGATCTGAGGGACATCCAGGGGTAGGACACTTGAGGTCCCTAAGTAGATGACTGTAACTCAAACACAAGGCCTTGGCTTTTGATGCTGAAAATCTGTATAGTTAGTTCCAAATTTGCCATGAGCAAATAACGGATACTCTCTGGCGACCTTCACAGTATTGCACGGTCACCGGCCGTTGTTCCGCAGTGTAGAAAAGCAGCGGTCCTGGTCTGCGGGCAGGGTCGATGGCCGGTAAGTGGGAATACAAATTCTGCGTTAGTAGGTGGGACTTGGTATGTGGGCTTTTTGTTTTTATTAAAATCTAGAATATACAGACATTTCTCAGAGAGCTTGGCTTGGGTGGAGGACAGGTCATTTTCCCTGTCTGGGCTGAGGTCCTGCTTGGTCATGTGTAGTCCATGTGAGACTTATTTTCTTGGACCTCAACATCATCACCCCAAAACTCTGGAATTTGCTTTATATGCTGCTGCAGTGCCCTTCTTTGTATTACATTACCTGGCCCCAGCATCTCCATTTCTAGTACAATTTCTAGTGTGGATTAGAATGAGTGGAGGTAAGTGACAGTGACCTAACTAAGCTGTGTTACAAGGCTTCACAGAACTGAGCTCCATCCCCTGGCACAGGGCTCCCCGCAGATTGAAACATGGTAGTGCTCTTCTGTTCCTGTGTGTGTCTTTACACAAATTTATAAATAATACAGTACATTTGTATCCATGTACACATGCATATATAGTTAACACTTAAAAAAGGGTAAAGAATATTAATTCAAAATATAACTATATATGCACATATATTTATATTTGTATATGAGGAAAACCATAAACTGCTGGTGTGCATAGGCACCACCTTATCTTAATAACTTACCATGTTAACTTCAGTATTGTTTGCTTTTATGGGATAATATAATAGAAAATAGCTAACATGAATGAGGCAACTTTTTGAGTTATAAGGCTATTTGTATTTTAAAATGATATTGAGGATTAATTTCCCTTATGGGTACCTATTACTGTTTTGCTCAGGCAGAAAAAAACACAATAAATTAGATTGGATTTAAAGACCCTGATACCAAGTCAACTGAAAATCAATGTATCCTGAGAGAAAGTAATAAATTTGTGAAACAAATTTAGAAAGCATGAGATTTTGTTCCGTCTGCTAAATCTAGAGACCTTAAAGGGATTCTTTCGGTCTCTTGACTCATAAGTGGACCAATTTGTTTCTTTGTAGCACTCATCCCGTCCAATAACTTTTCTTATCAGATTCTGCTACCCTCTTACTGGAACATGGACCATATTGTTCCCTCTAGTGAATGCTGCTCTTAAAGAGGACAAAGGATTCCCTCGCTCTTTTGTACGATTATGCACTTGCTCTTTTGAAGGCTATGCACATGGCAAATGTTATCAAAGAAAAATGTGGGCCTTTTTAAGCTGTAAGGGTATCACATAAGATTTATTAAAGAAAGAGCCATACAGGATAGGGAACTGCAGAACCCGGTAGTAACGCCAGTCCTTCTGCCCAGAACTCTGTTGGAATTGAGTGGAGTGAGGATGCCTTCTGGGGGAGAAGAGATACGTTGGGAGAAACTACAATGCAGCATGTAGGCAACGAAGTAGAGATAGGGTGGGCTAGTTTGCTGTGTGCCTGACTTGTTAGCGGGTGTTTATATCTGAAAACCCATACATGACAGAGATATGTAGAATAGATCATCATGTACCCTGAGGGGGAGAGAAGAATTTTCTGTTCATAGTTGGAATGTTAAGAACGAAAGAAATAGTTTCATTTTGATTGTTGGGTAGAACTCAGAGCCATTTGGACTTAAACCCTGTTTGGCTATGCATATAGGGGTGGGCTAAAGTAGGAATATAATAATAACTAATGCAATCATTAGTCAAATACGAGCATAAACTGTGTTTTACGTACTCGCAACTGTGCAGCTACTTTCACCCACCCCTGAATTTGTCACAATGAAGAATCCTACAGGAGCTTCCCCACACAGAACGTCTTAGGTTCAGTGTCAGATCTGTAGGATTAACCTTCCCCCACCCAGTTATTTGGATTTTTAAATGCCTCAAAGGATATTTTATTTAAAATATCTTTAGTTCTTATGTTTATCAAGCCAGTTACATATGAACTCTTTGATTCCACCTATTGTATTTATTAGCACCTACTGATAACCAGGCTTCACTTAGAACAAGTTTTTTGGTAGATACCAAGAAACTTGGGGAAATGTGGGGAAGTTACCTCCTTTTGTGGAGAGAAGGAGGAGGGATGTGACAGAACACAGTCAAAGTTCACTGTTGGAAGGAAGCATTGAGAGCAGTAAATCTGACCCTCAGCTAACAAATGAGCAAATTAAATAAAATAGTCATACCAGATATGGTTAAGCCAGTATTTAGAACTGGGAAAGCAACAAGATTATAGTTGCTGAACAGAAACACGTCTAAGTGCATTTTTTTTTTGGGGGGGGCATCTGAAAGAGTGTCATCCTTGTGTGGTGGACAGACTTAGTTCAAGTTCAGATGCCTGAGTTCCAGGCACAGGCTCTGTGATTTTGTGACTCTCTTTCTGCCTCTCTGAACCTCATGTTCTCCATCAGTAAAACCAGTGCTGACCTTGCCTCTTAATCTTAAACATCTGAGCAATCAATGGCTCTATGTTTATTTATTCTTTTGTTTCTTCAGCAAACATTTGTTGAATATTATGATGTGAGTCTTCGCTTCACGAGGAAGGGAAAAATAAAAGAAAATCCTTGCCTTTATGGAGTGTACAATGTAATGTAATATGTAAACTATATAAATGATTTATTCAATAGTAAAACTTGAATGCTGTCTGCTTAATAAATTAAAAGTCCTAAAAGGTACAAAGAGTTGGTAGCAGAAAGGGGCTGTTTCTCACAGGGAGACAGAGAGCAGGCAGCTTCATGAAGGAGCGCTTTTTAATCATGGAAGGATGGCTAAAGTTTCATCAGGTAGAAGTGATCTAGGTGGGTAGAGGTCAGGAAAGCACCCGAAGTGAGGGGAAAAAAACGAAGGTTAAAAGATGCAAGGACAGAGAGAAAACATGAGGATTATGTTCAGAGAACTGACAGGTGGTCAGATAGACTTGGTGCGAGTGTAGACTTCATGAAAGGAAATAGTGGCAGACAACCCTGGAGGGATAGGATGGAGGTGTGACACCCAAGGCTCCTGACATCAGGAGAACTCAAAGGCAACAGTCTCGCAGGCTAGCTGGATACCGAGGACACATGATGAGTAAGACATGGGGTCTGCATCGAGGAATTTGGACTTTATTTAGTGACCAATGTGGGGACTGACAGTCAGTGAACAGGAGAAATCAGCATGCCCAGCTATGAGCTGCAGGAAGCCCACTTTGGCAATGCCACTTGGGATAGAAGATGACAAGAAACTGGACTAAGGAGCTACTGGATGGGAGGAAGGCTGATATTCAAAAGAGGGAGCACTGGACTGGGCTTTGCTTGGTGGTGGTGGGACCAGACTTTCTGAATGGTAGTCCTCAAGATCTGATAAAAGCTATAGACCCATTGCTCAGAAAGGATGTCCATACCTGGGTAGGAGATTTTGCATGCAAGTTTAATAGGTTTACAGAAATTGTTTATGGACCCCAAGTTAAGAAATCCTGTTCTAAACAGAGGTTATGGAGGTTGAGTCTATAGAATTGTGCTGTGGGGTAAGGAGTTAAAAATACCTCTAGGCCCTAAGCCTGGACGTTTGGGAGAATGACAGAAATAGGGATGTCTGCAAGATGAGCTTATTGAGGATGTGTGTGATCACATCTTTCTCTGTAGTTTTCACCCATTTGGGGGGGCTTTTCTGTAATTTGGCTCTCATCTTCTTCCAAGAGGGGACTGGATTAGTTTCAGTGAGTGGAGATGGCTGTGCTGCACTTAATACACTTGAGTGAATGCAGACGTATTACTTGTGGCATACGGCTCAGGAATACACATTTCTCCCTTTTATCATATTCACACAAGTTCTTGCATATTTTAATAGTTGGAAATTAATCTCTCCCATTGGTATTCCAAATGTGGTGAAAGTGTTCAGTATTCATGTGGCTCTGATATAAAATTATATGGAAATTCTAGTACAATTTCAGCAATTAATGTCTGCAAATTATAAAGGGTTATAATTATAGTACTCACAGGGACTTATGTAGTATATAAAAATATACAAATAATTAGAGAAATTGATTTCTTATACCTAACCCTTCTGATTATGAAAAAAAAACTAATTACTAGCTAAATCATAATGTGAAGAATGTCAATAAATGGTCAAAATGGAGGAATACTTGTTTTCAGATTTCAAGGAGAAACATTTCTTTATTTTTTGTTTACCTTTTTTGGTTTGTTTCATGGTAAGAATATTTAACATGAGATCTATCCAGAGAGGGTATTTATTTTTAGATAAAAAGAAATATGAAGACACTTAAAGGGTGAGGAATGAAATAACTTATTACTTCAATTCAAAATATAAACTATGTATTCTTATGAAATTTTTGACATTATAGGCACTTGGGTAAACTTTGTAGTTCTAAATTATGTCATAAAAAATTTAGAACTGAAAAACCCTTCCCTAGAAATTGCCCAAATCCAACAGTATTTTCCTCTGCCAATGGAGAACTGAAACACACGCACTAATTTTTATTGTTTTACAGTGTTCAGCGAGTTTCCAGAAGAGCGGGGACCCTGAATTTGGAAGGAACCCTGTATTTCATTTACTCTTAGGTCAAACACTGTGATCCTCACAAATGGCTCTTTTGTGAAGAACTAAGTGGCCGAGGGTATTGAAGGGTCCTTTAGACTTCCATATAGGAGTTCTTGGTGAGGCAAAGTGTCTATTTCCATGTGAATTAACTTTTCTTGATGTAGTGAATAATAAATTAGGAGCATTAGATTCTATAATTCTAACACATATCTAGAATCTTATTAATGAAGCATATAACTACACTATGTGTATCTTGCTAAGTAGATGATCAGAATACTCAAAAGTGACTTCATAAATCTTACCAAGTTCTTTCTATCTACAGGGTTTCTCCACAGGACAGGAAGGAGGGTGTAGGCTGTTCCCATGCCAATGAGAGTCATCTTAACCCAAATGTTAGAACATGTCAGACCTAAGAGTCATATATAATGGCAAATTTAAAAATTGATGGGATCTCAATTGGTCATTTCGTTGCTATTAAAACGATAGACATTCTACATATTCTTACAAATAAGCAATTATGTACCTACACACACAGTGCTACCTTGGTACTCATGGTTAATGTGGTCTGGAATTTGTGAGGAGTGTCGAAACCCACAAGCGCTGAACAAGTGACGAGTGATGAGGCATTTTCTCTCGTGGGGTGGAGTTGTGACACATATAAATTATAGCAAGTGCAACGTGTCCTGAGCAAGCACTGGGTGCTGAAACATTTGGTTCTCATCAAAATGCACCGAGTACAGGGTTTGACGAGTTCTGCAGCTGATGAGTAACGAGGTATAACAGTACATAAAACGCTACGATAGATGAATTTAGGATGGAAGGTGGTCTGGGCATTGATTTTTGCAATTAAACAAAGACTCTAAAAGATCACCTATCTGGGGCAGCTTGGTGGTTCCCCAGTGCTGTCTTTGTCCCTGGTGTCTGTTTTCTGTCCCTTAGATATTTGTCTTACTCTCCTAGTTTGGCTTATAAAAAAGAATCATACTATTTTACAGCTAGAAGGGACTAGGAGGCAGGTTTTACTCAGTGTTCCAAGATCAGCCCCCTTAGAATTAGCTGCAGTGTTTCTGGAAGAGAGAATACACAGACCCCACCCCAGATCTTCACTGTCAGAAACTGGGGTGCAGACCAGCAACTTGTGTTTTAACTAGCCTGGCAGGAGATTCTAAAGTGAGCTAAAATTTGAGAACCACCAACTGACAGCCCATCCAACTGACCTAGCAGGAATCAAGGTGAGGGAGTCATTGGCTGTTCATGTTAACCATGGGTTAATATTATCAGCAACAAAATGAATCAAAGCAACCCTTGTAGAAGACTAATCCTTGCTTTAGTTAACACTTGGGGTAATTTTTTATTTCCCTTATATTTGTAGATATAACTGTGGTGGCAAGCAAGAAATGAATTTTAAGTTTAAGATATTTGCACATTCTTAAAGGTCTTTGAAAACTGTGTTCAAGACTTTGCAAAAATGAATTACCTTTACTATGCCTGAAAGGTGTTGCATTCACTAGAAGAAAGACTCAATTTAAATCTAAAGGATTATTGCTAGCTTTTATCCCATGGCAGAATAAATCACAGTTTGTTATTAGAAATTAGGCTATGCAGTGTTTAGTAGTATTCAAGTTTTGAATAAGAAGTATATGTCGTCAAATATTTTGTGACTGCCAATTGAGACAATCCTAAAATAGAGATGGAAAAGGAGTTCATTCGGTCTGTAAGGCAGCGTCTTTGCCCAAACAGAGGCTGCGAGTAAAACAGGGCCTGCTCACCCGCACGGTGAGAGAGGAACTTCCAGTCGAGCACCTGGCTGCTGGTGGAGCTGGGACTTTTACAGTCCCCCCCACCCTTTAATACAGTTGGCATCTAACCCGCAATGCACGTTGCCAGAGAAGGAGCGGACAACTATGGAACTCATCTGCAAATTCTCTGCTTTATGTGTCTTGTTTCTTGTAATACTCTCAAATTTCTGAGTGCCAACGAAGAGAAAAAAAAAAGGTTCCCGGGCAGAGATGGTCCAGCTTTGAGGTCCATATCCTGTCATTGATTTCTATGCAACACTTGCATCGACTTCAATGGGAGTTCCGCCCTGGATCAATGTCAGGATATGGGCCTTTACATTTAGATGTGAAAGTGTTTTAATAGTGGTTGGCAAACCAGTGATGAATTAGGGGGAAAGACACAAAGAACTGGCTGGAAACTTTTAGACCTATGTGCTACCTTTAACCCTTAGAAGAGTTATTTAAAAAAAAAAAAAAAAAAAAAAACAACAACACCGCACCGTGAGAAGTCTGCATATGTTGATTTGGGTCACTAAGTGTCGGAGTATTCTAATTAAATTGCTTGAGTCTCTTCTAGGTTCCTTACAGAGAGTGTGGAAAGCAAGTCCTTAGTGACCAAGCCGTTCCAGTTGCATAGTGCTGTGGACCAGTGTGTCACAAGTGCTGGGCTTTTCTCTCTCGACGGGAGGCTCATGGGAAGATTTACCTTCAGCATCTTATGATTAAGAACATTAGCGTATCCCTGATGATTTAATTGGAAATACCCTCTTTGGATCTAAATTCAGGCAGATAAGAAACTAAAAAATGAGTTTTCGCTACCCTTTATGGTAATGCATTGTACTTAGGGAAGTTTTCCTCTTAGCATTACATATAGGGTATGCACGTATGTATATGCAGGGTATGTGTGTGTATAATATTTCTTTTTCATATCTAGACAGATGAAATGAACATGTGTTCACAATTTCCACTAGTGAAAATGTTAATTGAAGTGTTCAAGACTTCTTTCTTCCATGCCAAATGCTCCATGACAGTTGTACCTTTCTTCCCTTGTCCCGTTAATTTTGTCTTTGTGATTCCCTTTCTCCTTGCTGCAAGTTAAGTTACTATTTGTGTTTATTACAGAATTTTACTGAAGTAAAGTTTTAGGTTTCCACCGTGAGAGCATCCTGTGATCACAGCAGGAAAGCACCATGACTTGAGAGCCAAACCTGCATTCACCGCTGCATTTAAGGATTTCATTAGGTCGCTGTTCTCCAGGCTTTAGGATCAGGATGGTTGTTGGTTGTAGATGTTTTCAGTTCCTTCAACCTAAGTTATAAATGTCTCTTTTCCCTTCTGATCTTCATTATAATCTTCTGTTGCATGATCATCAATTTGAGAGCCGGGCAGACATCGAAGATGTTTTTTTTTTTTATTTCAACTGAGTAAAAATATTCATTCCCACCATGCTCTCATTCATGGAGAAGTGTTCAGCTTAAGTTATTACTGAAGTTACACATGTCAGCTCTTCAAATCTTATCCGCATTCCGATGCATAGCAACACAGTTATTTCTGGTACAGATAGTTATGTTTAAAATACATGTAATGAGTGAAGACGACTTTTGTAGGAAGGACTGAAATCTGATTTTAATTCTGTATTTTAGAGCAAAAGGACTGGCGGTTAGGCTTCCATGTTCCTTTTAAATATCACACTACACGTTTCTGATTCTTACTGCCAGGACTCTGGAGATTAGTTACTGGAAGAGTACATATGTGGGCAGGGGGAAGGAGGAAGCCTGTGCCAGGAAAGAGAATATTTCTGTTAATGGAATGGCTGATGAACTCATAATAACACTAACTAGATATGTGTACAGAATAGAGAAAAATGCCAGTGTCAATTGAGACATATAGAATGTGAGTGTTATCAAAGGAATGCTGTCTTTCTGTATATAACTCAATGTTTGATAGTTACTATCAATCTTTTCAAAAAAGTTTATTGGATTTTTAAAGCAAGACTTTCTGCATAACTCTTTGCACAGATACTGATACGTGAATTCTGACATAGACCTCTTCCGAAGTTTGACATAGCCAGCTTCCTCTCCAGCACAATTCATGCATCTCAAATAAAAGGAAATGAGGCATTTAGCATACAGAAAAGTCTAATAAATCCGGTGATCGTCAAAATACCAGCGTTAGGCAAGGAGAGTGCCAAATGGCATTCTAGGAAAATGGCAAGTAGTTTTCAGAGAGAAAAAAGGCACATACTATTTATTAATAGCTTTTATTTTCAAATCTTACAAACTCAGCATCTCCATTTATTTTTTCAATGTTTACATCATATAACTTATATGTATCATTTTACAGATATTAAATACTTACTAAATTTATCAATCTGAATAGATTTTGAGAAAAAAATATGGTAGTATGTTTAAGATTCTTTCATGAAGGAAAGAAGAGACTCAAATACTTGTAGAAATTCAAGCTTCAGAATAAATTAGACCTGTAAGGATTTTTTAAAACTTTCCAAAACATCAGGAATAGCATATAGCATAAATTACACACACGCACACACACATTACGTGTGTGTATATTTACACTAGTAGCAGCATAGACATGAGCTGAGTTTGTTAACTTTTAGCCTAAATAACTTTGCTGAAAACATATAAAAGTGAATCTAGAAGGCATCTTTACTCAGAGTTGTGCTTTCAAATTCACTAATATGAGAAGTGTTTTTATAAGCCTTCTATGTAACACTGTTTCTTCACATCAAGAAATAAAAAAGCTAAGGTTTATGTTAAAGTGCCTTGCAGCCTTGCACATTGTAGATGCACAATATATATTTTGTTGAATAAATGTCGATTTACTAGTTATCCAGAAAAGTTAGTTGTTACTTAAAGGCTGAGTTGGTGGTTATTATTTGTAAGGTTTTAGTTTGTGCTTTCTTGGCTATATACATGGAAAGATTAAGCTTTCTTTTTTCTTGCCTTTTTCCCCCCCTTTGGATATAGCTGATCAGCTTGTAAAGCTTCCTTCAGGGTCAATGCAAACTCAAACTAGTGTCATTTCAAGTGATAATCCAGAGAGATTAACTTCACAAAGAGACAAAACAAAATAGCGCAAGTGAGTGTGTGTGTCTCTGTTGTGTGGGGAAGAGAGAAAATGCACTGAATTCTTTATTCAGAAGCAAAACAGCAGCTCCTAATACAACTTTGCAGATTTATGCCCTTTGCTCCTAACCTCAAAGATAACTACGCTCATGCAGATGGAGTTACCAGGTCCCATTAGTGTGGGCCTGTAACAATGGGTGGGATTTGCTACATGGAGCCCCGCCCAGTAATGTTTGCGAGGCACGGCTGTGTCTGGGAGCACAGCTGGGCTTCCCGTGAGCCCTCCAACATTTTGCTGTGCAGCTGTGTGAGCTGCTTAGGGCATTGTCAGGAGGCAGCTGCAGAGGCTGCTGGTTGTGTGGTGATCCCCTTGAACCTGACCTGAGTGAGGATTCAGTGGTGGATGTGGGGCTCCCGTAAACTCCACGTTCTGGGCACGCACCAGATGTGTGCTGTGGAATTTGAAGGAAATGACTTAGGCCTAGGTTCCTTGTAATATTTTAGCTACTTTCATTATAAATCTCAAAACTATTAAATAGCCTCCAGATTGTTATTTGATTGCCATATGAATAACCACATAAATAACGGTTATTTATGAATGGCCTAAGTTATTTATTATTTAATAATAATGTGTGATTCTAACGGTATTTGAAGACTGAAGAATTTCCCTTTTATTAGTTATTTTAAACAAAGTACCAGCAATCTACCTTTTAAAATAAATCATATACTTAACATGCTATACTAAGTCAGACTTTACTCCCTTAAATTCTCTTCTAAAAAAGAGATTTATTCTTACAGGTTAATAATTTCTACTTATATTTTATTGTTTTATAGGTTAGGTAAAATTTTTCCCCCATTCGCTAAAAAGGTGCTTGTGAACTCTACTGTAAGCTCGACATCATGACAAAGACCATCAAAAATAAAAATTAAAAAAAAAAAAATTCCCTGGCTTCAAAGACACCCAAGATACAAGCTTGAAACCTATTGCTGCTGCCCTGGACCGAGGCCCTGGATTAGGTGAGGGCTGAGCAACCTAGAGAGGAACTGCCGTTGTGCCTTCAAACTGCAAAGGGAAGGTAGGAAGAAGCTCGTGCGGGGAGGGCAAAGGCTGTATGCGAAACAGAGTTTATTCTTGGAATTTAATGATGGTGTTCTTTTCCATAAAACAACTCTAAACCTACTTTTGTCCCATTGTGTATTTTAAACAGGAGCTTAGTTTTAGAGAGAGAAAAAAAGAAAAACAGCGTGACAAGTGTCCTGGCGAGCGAAGGGAAGGCCAGGAGTGGTGACGAAGGCGGGGAGGGAACCTGCTTGTGCAGCAGGTGGAGTTGAGCTCTGCACGAGCAGAAAGCCCAGCGCGGAAGGAAGAGCTGGAGCCTGCACTCAGGCAGGCGAGGAGGAGGTAGGTTCCCGGGAGCTTTAAATGTCATCATAGTTGCTGCTGGGAACACACTGGAAAATGTTGAGGGTTTCTAACTTCTAAACAAAAACGTGCCCAAGTTAATAAGAGTAAATAAAGGCTCAATTAATATTGAATAAGATGTCTTTGATGAATCCAATATCAGAGACAGTCCTAAACATAAATCAAACCGTGAATTTAATTAGTGTATCTGTCGGGGTTCTAGTAAGAACCAAACACATTCAGCAGGGGCTGGCGCATGTTTTAGTGAAGGTACTATTTACTGATTTGAAAGGAGGAGGGTGTTTGGGGCACATTTGGACGGACGACAAAAGGCAGCCGTTACCTTCTGTACGCTGAGGTGGCTGGGCGGCGGGGGCACAAACAGTGGTGCCTGGGCCCAGCTGAGAACCGGATTGTGAAAGGACGGCTGCCTGTGGAGGATGCAGCAGCGTAAGCAGTCCAGCCCGAGCGGCGTGGAAACAGCGCAGCAGTGAGCGGGCTGTAGACTTCGGTCTTTCTCTTCCCGCAGCCTGACCTCCTGTGGGCAACTCTCATGGGCCAGACCCGACCAGAAGCCACAGGGCAAGGGAGAGCACGGGATGAATTTGGGAGAGGTCGACCCCCAAGGGCCCAGAGCAGGGCTGAGATGGACGGAGAATGGTTCTGGGGGGCAGATGGAGAATAATGAGCACGAAGTGGTTAAGATTTTTTTTTAAATACTTTATTTCCTAAATTCGGAGACAAAGATTTTAGTCTCGAACTTGAGTTCCATGAACTGTTGATTTCCCTAATTCATTTACGGCTAATTGAAAACCATTACGCTTTTCTTTCCAAAAACACACCAGCATGTACTTGTCGTAAACGTGTCTTCACATACTATTGTTAGAAGAGAGTGGCACGGAGGCGCGTTGGGACACAGCTCACAGGAGAGACACTCAGATAGCCAGTCAGAACCGTGATAAAGTATTTTGACTTCAGTAGTGAACAAATAAAAATAAAGAAAAGCCGCGTGATTCTGTGTTTTTCCTGAGCGACCTGGAACCGACCAGAGGAAGGTGGACTCCCGGAGTCCGCAGGGGTGCAGCCTGGCAGCACCGTCCGTGCTGGCCTGAGAGTGACGTGGGGGCAGCCTCTGTGGGGATGAATGTCGTGGTTTACACCAGGAAACCTAAGCAAACTCACTCATCTTTCCTAAAAGCAATTCAGTGGGATTTATCCTAGGGAAAGAGGTGTGCAAATATGTATGTTTACTGTCATTCAAAATAGCAAATATTAGAAATGAATTGTTACCCATTTGGTGAGGTTTAAAATGACGGATCTCATTATAGAATATTGAAGTGCTTGAGGCTGCTTCGAAGTAAATATAAAAAGACACGTTAATTATGAAAGTATAAAAAGTACAAGAAAATTATTATTTAGCAGGAAAAATTGAGGGAATAGAATGAGGAACACGGAAATGTTAACAACAGTAATCTCTGAGTGGCGGGCTAGTCGTGATGTGTTTTTCCTGCCTCCGTCTGTCTGTTGTCCGTCCCTTCGCTGTGGATGTGGGAGCTCGCCCTCCTCACTCCTGGCGTGGGGTTATCTCAGTCTCCGAAATACCTTTTCTCGTTTATCTCCTTGATCCCCACCCCACCTTCCCATCCCCTCTGGTCCAGTCAGTCTTTGATGGCATGTGGTTACAATCTTCTTGTGTGACTGTGACTTGTTAAATACCCTTTGCTGTTCTGTGTGAATGTGTTTTTAACTTGGGTAAAGGATATCGTGCTGTAGATTTTTCTGTTTTTTTTTCCCCCCAGCACTTTGTTTCGAAGATCTGTTTACATTGCTGTATTTGATCCTCTTCTTACTTCAGCTTAGTGTTTCAATTAAAAAAAATGGATACATTTTATTTGTGATCAGAAAAGTATAATGCAAAACACCTTTCTTAAATGCCAGGTGGGCAGTCCTTCAGTTAATGCTTAACTTGAGGGAAAGCTTGACACAGGGGAACCCTTTGATTTAGTACAATTTTCGGTTAATGGAAACTTACATTTTTGTTAATTTTTAGAATAAATCAGGAGTCAGAATTCTAAACTGTGGCTCTCGAATATTTTATTTTATGGACTGAGTAACAAAGTCAAGTGCTGCGTAAGAAGTTAAACCTGGCCTAGTGTGGCAGTTCTCAAATGTCTGGGTCTCAGGAACATTCTTCACTATGTAAAAATTACACAAGACCTCAAAGACCTTTGTGTAAATTTATTAAGATTATGTAGATTTTTGTGGTTTATGTAGATTAGATCTGCCCATATTTACTATATTAGACATTAACACCAAGAGCTTTTAAAAGCATGAGAATCATGAGAATACGCAGACACATTCATTAGCTGTCAGACTGATGACATTATCGCTTTTCACACAGCTTCTGGAAAGTTCCACAGTACGTTTGTGACAGAGTGAGAATGAAAAGGGCAAACCTTGTCCTAGCATTATTATGCAAATGATTTCTACCTTTTGGACCCCTGAAAAGTCTGGGGGACTCCAAGGGTCCTTTGGTCACATTTTGAAAACTGCAGATTATTTTTGAAAAATGCAAATTTCTTCCTCTCTCGCGCCGGCAGAGCTTGCACCATCCCCGGCGCAGAGCCCTGAGATAGCATGCGCGAGGCCCCATCTCGCTCCGCAGGTCGAGTCCTGGGGTTGTGATAGTGTCACCACCTTAGTCATGTAATGTTAGCAGCTAAATTTTTCCTAGCATTGCTCTTACATATCTTTAAATTATCGGGCAAATGATGACTTAATGTAGAAGAGATAAATGTATTTTCCTATTCAAAAATCAGGAGGTTGGACCTAACATAGGTTTATTCTCTGCTTATTTATTAGCTTAATATTATGAAATGTAGAGATGTACGGACAGAATCACCTTCCTCAATACTTTAACACATTACCCTTATTAAATGCATGCCGGTCTATGAAATCCAAGTTTCCAAGTTATTGTAGCTCTGGATATTCCATTTGGCTTCTTTCTCCAGCTAATCAATAGCTCTTATTTTGTGAAGCTCACAGAACCCAGAGAGATAAAACTAATACTGTGATGTGGGAGTACAGGTCACCCGCTGGCATTGACCTTGGGTACTAGATAAATGAAGATACTGGGAGACGACAAGCCTTCTCAGCTGTTGGTACATGTTGAAGAGAGGCCCCTGAGCTGACAGGCACTGGGAGGATATTGGTTAAATTGTAGATTGGGAAGAGGGGCCACAGACAGGACAGAGACAGGTTTCCTCTTCTGGATGGGTTCAGCCATCTTGTTGAGTAGGCACGAGTGGGATAGCAAGAAGAAATGCACAGTGCCTCCAAAGGAAAGTCTTAGAGGGGCTTAACTGAAATGCTGGGAGCCAAGGCAGCGTAAGGACATCAGAGCCTACAGGTCACCACTCAACTGCCGCACAAAATTCGTTTTGGCGTCTGCCACTGCCCGTTGTTCTTGTTCCGTGGCCCCAGCCCAGTCTGGAACAACAACAACAACAAAATCTCTTAAGAAACACGCCAAGTTGTCCATCATGATCATCACAACAGCTACCGTTTGTCAGGTCCTTGTGGTATACCGAGTTCTGAGCAAGGTGTTTTACATGAATTCTCAGAACAGCTATACGAGGCCGGTTCTACTATTTCCTCCATTTCACATGTGGGGAAATTGAAACGGAGAGTCTAAGTAATTTACCCCAGGTCACACAGCTAGTAAAAGGGGTGCTAGAGATTTTGCATTGCCCTAGCAGAAGGGTTTGTGTTTTCAGAGACCAAGACAGAAGGTAATATTTTACCTAAAAGAATAATTCTCTAAAAGTGGGATTTTAAGTGCTTTATTCCCCTTAGATAGGACAAAAGTGGATTTTTTTGGACAGTAAAGAGAAATAGTTTCCTTCTCGTCACTTCAAATCACAAAGCCTCTGAGGACCTGTGGTTTGCACTTATGATTAGCAAATCCTTACCCTGGGACACAGGGGAAGGAGACTTTTCTAAATACATTTTATAAATATGTTTTAAAACTGCAAATGCAAAAGCATTTGCTGCGCTGGGATTCAGAGAGAATCCACAGCAATAAAGTTGAAGAGATAATTGTAGTCTTTGAGAAGAGGTTACTGAATAGTTATGAAATTTTATTTGCTGAGGACTGTGCTAATTCCATTGTATTTCTGCATGTGACATGCATAGCTTGTGTACCAGATAAGCATTGCCTAAGAAAAAGATGGCTCTTTGAAGTGTAACTCTGTACAACACAAAACACTATGACCACGGAATAAAGAGGATTAAACAATAAAACATTTGGAGCCCACATAAAAGAATTCATGGCATGCTTGCGCCACCTTGTGGATAAATGTATACTTGCACTTCTTTAACTGGAGGAACCTGAAGCAATACAATTTTAAACTATTAGATGCCTATTGTGTGTTTCCTTAGTTATTACATTGTAATTAGGGAATATTTATGATGTCTCAAAGCAGGACTCAATATTATAAGCTTATGTGCTTACTCTGTTTCGGTAATTTAAATACTACCTGTTTTTTTAAAAACTAATATAAAATTATTTTTCCTGCCCTCTTCCTAACTTAGACATATACCTACAGACATAAATTATTTCCTGCATAATATTTCATGTTCAGTGAACAATGCATATTGTGATCAGTATCCAGGGTTTCAGTTAATTTTTCCATTTTAATAGTAATATACATTTTAAAAATTAAAAAAAGTATATATGTGAGGGCCCTATGTACCCTTTGTAATAGAAAATTGTAAGAAGAAAGCAAAATGTCAACTGACTGATGAGACTTCGAGTTTAAAGGCAGCCTGAACAAGAGCATCTATTAATTTTGTTTCATAAAAACTGTAGAATTTAGGTAAATACTTACATATGCAAGCATGTTTTTCTGAACTTGTAACATTTTATTTCACCCTAAAGGGATAAAATCAGATCATACTATATCTTAAGGCAAATGACAAAAGGAACTCTTTTCTCCATTTTAAATTATTTTTGTGTGTGAAAGCTACAATGCTGTATAAACAATGACTCTTCCTAAGGCTGAAGGCCATTATATATTCCAATCAGATATCTTTTTATAGACATTCAGACACTGGAGATGAAAATAAGGTGATAAAATGTTATTTACTCATAATTAAATTGCCCCTATTTGAATGACAATAGGGAACTTCTCTTCTATAATAGATCATAGGAGAAAAATTTTAATGTTACTACCCTATGTGATTTTGTTAATAAATAAACCACACTCTGTTCTTCTTTTTTATGATTATTGTAGTCATAGTCCATCTCTAATCCCAGGGTTGGTGAATCCTTAGCCTTCTTCTCACTTTCCACCTGGTTGAGGTAGGATTTCCTCGGGAAAACCCAATGCTATTTTAATATTAGTCTAAATATAAATTAACGTACTGTAAAAGTAATGGAATAATGCAGATAATGTAAAATGCCAGGAATGTGGGGATGATCTGTTTTGTATTTCAAATAATTTAAACAATCAGAAGTAACAGGGCATTAAACAGAAAGCAGTTTGAGAATAAACTTGCTTGGGTCTGAATGTTAGATCCAACACTTAGTAGCTAAGTGATATTTGGCAAAATATTCAACTTCTTAGAGCCCTGGATTTCTCATAAGTAATAGCAATATAGACACAATGGGATTGTTGAGAAGGAAGAATAAAATAGCATCAGTAAAAAAATGGGCACTTAGAAACAGAAGAGGAAACAAGGAACATATATTGAGCATTTAATTTTTCTCTTTAACAGAATAAAAGACATTGACAGACTAGGCTGTATGGGTTACAGGCTTAAACTCAATGAAATCTTTGAATTAAACAGAAATGCAAGTTAACTTAGACTTAATGGAATTAGATAGCAGACACCAGGGACATTCAATAAATTTAACAAATCCTTATCTCATCTCTGTCCCTTTCATTTTGCAATACAGTTGTAGCAATTTATTTTTGTTGGCATCCTTAGGTGTTGTTGCTGAAATCTGATTCTTAAGCTAGAAACCTAGGAGTCTTTCTCAATTCCATACTCTTCTTCATGCCTCAGTAGAATCCACCAGCAAATGTGAAATAGATCTGCAAAACATTTCTTAAACTCTTCAGGTTCTCTCATCTCCACTGGTGTTCCTATGTCCAGGCTAGCTCTTTTTCATTCTTGATAGCACTTTCTCATTCCCCTAACCCCTCCCCTGAAATCTAGAATAGTCCTTGCTGTCTTATTCCCATTTTTTCTATCCTAGAAACAGTATCAACTATGTACTAGGAACTATTCTAGATATGGGATAAATTAATGTAACAGACAAACATCTCTAACTTCAAAGCTTACATCCTAATACCGAAAACAAAGTAGGATTTTTTCCTGATTTCTGTTTCTGATATTTCATTGTTGGTGTACAAAAATGCCTTTGATTTCTGAATATTGACTTTGTATCCCACTGTTTTGCCAAATTCAATTATTAGGTCAAGTAGTTTTTTGGTAGAATCTATAGGATTTTCAATGTACACTATCATGTCATCTGCAAACAATGACCCTTTTGCTTCCTCCTTTCCAATTTGGATGCCTTTTATTTCTTTTTCTTGTCTGATTGCTGTGGCTAGGACTTCCAATACTATGTTGAATAGGAGTGGTGAAAGTGGACATCCTTGTCTTGTTCCTTATCTTAGTGGGAAAGCTTTTATTTGAAAAGATCAGTATCACTAGCCATCAGAGAGATGCAAATTAAAACCACAATGAGATACCACTTTACACTGGTTAGAATGGCCATCATAAACAAATCAACAAACAAGTGTTGGAGAGGATGTGGAGAAAAGGGAACCCTAGTACACTGTTGGTAGGAATGCAGACTGGTGCAGCCACTGTGGAAATCAGTATGGACATACCTCAGAAAATTAAAAATGGAACTGATTCATGACAGTGGGGCAATTTCACTCATGAGAATATATTCAGAGAAACCTGGGGCACTAATTCAGAAGAATATATGCACCCCTATGTTCGTTGCAGCATTATTTAAAATTGCCAAGATTTGCAAGCAGTGTGTTTATTTACCTCAGTCATATTCTTGTTTCTGTGGGGACATGCTGGTCATCATGATGTAATTAACAAAGAGACTAGTCTTTTTACTGGAGTTTTCTAACTTAAAATTTAAAAATCTCAAAAGCAATGCCTTATGGTAGACAATATTTAAATATAAGATCAGCAAACTTACTAGTTTGAAAGAGAAAAATTTCTTAACAGTTTAGCTGAGGATTCTCCTGATGGATGTTATCATTCTAACTACAAGAAACTGTCTTTCTTCTACGATGCAGATTTTGAGTAGACTAGACTTTTGAATTCAGAATCAGAAACCCCAATGTTAACCTTCTTCTCAAACTTTCTGCTATCATCCCTCACTGATTCTGAAAGTATTTGTCTACAGTTGACCTTGGTTCCTCCTTATTTTTCCTCTGCTTTTCAAGCTATCACCGCACACTCTTTCTCCTGTCACTGAAGCCCTAACTGGTTTGAGTGCCTTTATTTACACAGTTTTGCTCTCGTTTATCTCAGTCCCTCCTAAAATCTGTATCCACCAGCGCTGTTTTCTCTTTGGATCTCCAGTCAGTTGCATGAGGTATAGTTTCACCCATTTATTTTCAGGTACTTCAGTCCCACGTAGTCCCACCATATTTAGCATTTCACTTTTGATCTCTCTTGCTATCTTCATTTCCATTTCCAGATATCATTATCAAGCCTAGAAAATAAGAAAATTCTCATGGGGTCATAGTTCTTCCTTCCTACACATCCATCAGTTATTCATCTATTTGACAAATATTAAACACTAGTTGTTTGTCAGGGATTTGGATACGGCTCTGGGGGTAATATGGTGAGCAAATCTGCCTGCTTCCTGTTCTTATAGAGTGTATCCATTCTTGTCACCAAGCCCTTTTTTCTATACTAAGTTTTGATCACTCCGCTCCTGTCCATCTTCGTTGTCTCACTGCTGTGGTTCAGGTGTCAGCATTGCCTGCTTTGATAGTAAAAGACCGCCAGGCCTCCACTATTTCCCCTCCAATCAGTCTGCGTTGCAAACGGAGTCCTCTCTCTCTGACACCAGGGTGGCTGCATCACTGCTTGGTCCTCACTTACACATCTTTGTTGAATCTCCTGCACTGACAAAACCTGGTGTATAATCCTTAGGAAGACATTTGCCCCTGGATTTACCTGTCCATTTGTGTCTTCTTCCTCCTTCCTTCCCTGGTCCTTCCCCAAGGTCCAGGTACCCAGAGCTTTTCACCATGGACTGGTCACGTGGCCTTCACACTCTTGTGAGGCAACCATCCGCACTTTTCAGTATTCGTTGAACACTGCTTAGAAGACAGTCAGCAGCCAGCTTAAGTGCCAGCCCCTCCCTGAAGTCATCTCCGACTCCCTGTGCTTCCCCATTCAGGGCTTTGCTTGTAGTTCTTTCTTTCTTTTTTCCCTTCATTTATTTTTTTTATTTTAATTGTTGTATAGTTCTTTCTTGTAACATTCACATCCGTGACACTTCATGATCTCCAGTTTTAATTCTTTGAAATGAAGCAAGAAATGAGAACATTTTTGAAGTATTTTAATGCAGAATCCTTACAGATTTTTATAGTTTTTTTTTTTTCTGAAATCTTTTCTCATGGGATTCCGTCTTTCAGCAGGCCACCTGTATTGAATCTTTCCAAAGCAATTACTTTCATTTTTTCCCCCTAAATACAAGGGTTTTTAGTTTGTTTACACAGTTGTACAAGCATCACCACAGTCAACTTTAGAGCATGTTTATCACTCCAGAAAGAATCCCTATGTCCATTGGCAGTCAGTTTCCATTTGTGCCCAAACCTCCAGCCCTAGGCAGCCGCCAGTCTACTTTCTGTCTCTCTGCATTTGCCGGTACCGGCTGTTTCATATAAATGGAGTCAAACATTGTGTGTGGTTTGAGTTTGGCTTTTCCACTTAGCATGATGTCTTCAAGGCATCTATAATTTAACTTGCATCTGTATTTATGTGTATTTATGACTGAATAATATTCTATTATATGGATATACCATATTTGCTTCATTCTTTCATTAGTTGATAGATTTTTTGCATTATTTCTACTTTTGACGATTATGAATAATATTGCTATGAACATTTTATCATGATTTGCAATTTTAATTTTAATTTAAGTAACTCTTTTGGCACTAGTATTTGCTTAACAGTTAACAATATTCATGAGTTTTGGAGTTAGATTGTTTGCTTTGAAGTCTGCAACTTACTCTTTGCTTGACTGGAAAAATTTTCTACCTCGTTTGGGCCTCCATTTTCTGAGGAAGATAGTAATAGTGTCTACCTCATAGAGTTTTTGTAAAGTGGATTAATTTACATAAAGTGTATAAAATGGTGCAACTAACATGGTATCCACCATAAATATTGCTTGCAATATAATTATTTATGTAATATTTATTAAATTATGTAATTCTAATAGCAGGTGCAGGTGGCATGACAGAACTGGGAGCACACACGACTGATTCTTGATAAACTTGATCTGTGGGACGTCTAATAGCTGGGCTTATTCAGGGTTCAGTGTGCATTAGTTACTGCTTTACAGAGAAAATAGAAATTGTCAGTTAAAGTTAATCTAGTGGGACACTTAAAAGAAGGTCAGTTTGAGGCTTCTACCATATTGGGTTTGCTAGCAAAGATGAGGTTAAAAATTAGAACACAGATAAAGTTGCTGATGGATCCTTACAGTGCATCTTTATATGCTTTAGTATTTAATTTGGGCCTGCATTAAACAAGGAATAAATATGCATTTGGGGGGAAATAATGACTAGAAGCACCCAAGTTTCCTTATGTTAATTAAGCATGCTAAGACCAAATATATCTATTTTGTAAGGTTGTTGTGATGTTCAATGAAGCTGTGTCATGAGATCTGTTAACTGAAGTTATTTTGCTAATTTTACTGAGGAATAATGAACAAATATAATTGCATATATTTAAAATGAAGAAGGTGATAATTGGATATGCATGCACATTGTAGCATGTTTACCAAGATCGAGATCACTAATGTAGCCATCACCTCATGTAGGTAACTCCTTTTTCCTTTATCTCATTTTTCTTTTCTTTTCTTTTTTTCTTTTCTTTTCTCTTTTCTTTTCTTTTCTTTTCCTTTTCCTTTCCTTTCCTTTCCTTTCCCTTTCTTTCTCCTTCCTTCCTTCCTTCCTTCCTTCCTTCCTTCCTTCCTTCCTTCCTTCCTTCCTTCCTTCCTTCCTTCCTTCCTTCCTTCCTTCCTTCCTTCCTTCCTTCCTTCCTTCCTTCCTTCCTTCCTTCCTTCTCTTGTGTGGTGAGAATGCTTGGGATCTACTCTCAGCAACTTTCAGTATCATGTGATGCATCTGGAGGGCATCGTGCTAAGTGAAATAAGCCAGACAGAGAAAGAAAAGTACTGTTTGATATCACTCATGTAGAATCTTTTAAAAAATGATAATTTTATAGAAACAGCAGAATAGGTGGTTGCCGGGGGAAATGGGGTGATGTAGGTTAAAAGTTACAGTGTCAGAACAAGTTCTCAGGATCTAATGCCCATCATGGTGACTATAAATAATAATACAGTATTTTTTAAAAAGATTTTATTTATCTACCTTTAGAGGGGAAGGGAAGGAGAGAGGGAGAGAAATATCAATGTATGGTTGCCTCTTGTGCGCCCCCTGCTGGGAACTGGCCTGCAACCCAGGCATGTGCCCTGACTGGCAATCAAACCTCGATCCTTTGGTTTGCAGGTCCATGCTCAACCCACTGAGCTACACCAGCCAGGGCGATAATAATACGGTATTATATACATGACCTGAAAGATGATCAGAATCATTGTTTGAACATTTGGGTATTTGTTTGATGTATAAATTGGTCAGGAAAATAGAAGCCACCAAGGTTTTTACTGTAGAAAAAGGTTTCTTCCAGGGAATCTGAAAGGGCAGAACTCGAGAGGAGTTGGACCAGTAGTCTCAAATGCCTGTGGAAACCAACGTGAGTACTTCTCGCGAAGTCACCCCAAATCCTTGGGCAAATTCTCGGGAGCTGTCTGACTAGACCACACTTGCACCAACTGCCATCTGAGGATAGTGGCTCTCTTTCTCTTCTGCCTTCCACCTCTCACACGCACTTCGGTCACCGCAGGACTCCAGTGGGACCCTGACTGGCGAAAGGAGCGGAAAACAGTTTGCAGGTTTCACACCCCTGCAAGTGCAGAAGGCAGAGGCGGTGCACATTGTCAACAAGTAACTTCCAGCGACGATTGGTAGTTTGATTTGGGGAATATTTCCACTGACATTTGGTGCTTGTGGAGGACTGTGCAGGTGCTCCTGTTTTTCTTGTACTGCGTGGACGGTCTGCAGTGCTGAAGTGTTGAGTGGGAAGCAAAGGCATGGCTATGGAGGATCGCAGGGACATCTGGAAATTTCATGGAGTGATTTGCCTCCAAGGTAATGGCTGAAGGTCAGTCATTTTGATGTAAGTGAAGTGGAATCTTGCCCAGTGCAGTGGTCACTCTGAATTAAAAGAGATGTCAAATATTTATGAAGCATCTTGACGTGAAGCATCTTGAATGAGGTGAAGGAGACATACAATGGGAGATTCACTTACCAAAGCAAAGGGCGTGATCAGTATAGTGAACAACTTTATGCCGATTTGGGGATTTATTTAAACATAATCTTTTTCATGAAGCTTTGAATTAAAGTGACCGCTGATACATTAAATCTGATATATAGAAAGCTGTGTCTCTTCATCTGTATGTATGTCGAATACCTTTTTTTTTCTCCTTCTTTTCCTGGTCCATCTGGGGATCAGGCCAAAGCCCCAAAGACCATTTGATAGTGTTCACCAAGGCAGAGAGGATGTACCAACTTTAAAGATAAATCTATCCCAGAACTAGTACTTGGCGACATCAAGGTCTAAGTGACCTGTGGGTCGTTTGACATAAAAGCCCAAGTTCATTACAAGTAGAACTAGAAGGAGGTGAATGACTAAGTCAGGGCAAGGCTGAGAGAGCAGCAATCCTGGAGTGGATCATCAAAGCTGAGCAGAATTACAGAGAGGAAACCATACAGTGTACTCTCCCAAAGAGTCCACTTTTAAGAGAGAAAGAGAGCACCAAACATACCCAACATTACACAGTTTTTTCAAATATTTACTTATTTCCTGACAGATTTTTAAAATACTGTACATGTTAAAGCCTATTTACAAGAATGAATATTTTTCTGAAATATTGATATATATTCTTGAATGTTAAAGCAAAATCTATACTATCTGAAAACTTAAAACAACAAGCAGAGTAATTATTAATGTATACTCCTGTACTTGGGTTAGTTTCTTAGTTATATCTGTCTCTAGTACAACGGAATCATATGTATAATTTTATGCATTTTTATGCATCTCCAATACTACAAGTTGGTACACTAAGTACTCAGCATAGCAGTCATCATTTCTAAATATTTCTGCCCAAAGAGCCTACCTATAGCCCTCGAAAGGGACACATTAGTTGTGTCATGCCTGGAATGATTTGGAACAAACGCGACCAGGTGTTACTGGTTGTGTTTCAGATGTATGCACGTGTGAAAATAAGAGCTCCTTTCACTCTCCATGAATGCCACACACTAGAGGAAACCGTAACTGTAGATGGAAGTACAGAACAGACACCTCCCACACTCACCCCCACTCTGACCGAATCTAACTGATTTCAGATACTGGTTCCACTGCTTATTTGTGCCAGCGTGAGGTTCCTAACCTTTCTGTGCCTTAGTTTTCTCATCTGTGAAATGGAAATCCTTTAGGAATCATTAGGTCTAAATAAGCCAATGAAAGTAAAATGCTTATAACAGTGCCTTACACAGAGAAAATATACTGTACAAGCAATTGCTATAGAAAAACTTCCTCATTCCAATACATCGGTTAAAGACTAATTGTCCTACAATTTCACAGGTGTTTTAAAATATCTTCAAATATCCCTTTATATGCTTAGGAGCCTACACCATTTCAAAAATGGCTTATATTTAATCATTTATATTTCATTTATTTTATCTTATAAAAATCACATGTATTATTGCATCATTTAATTTTTTTTCTTTTTGCCTGTATTTCACTATTGCAGATGATCTTTATCTCCTAGTTCTAGGAGCAACTTCCTGTCACTTCTGTGCACTGCTTATAGAAATCTCTGCCTCCCCCCTTTTCCATAAGGAAACACTACAGAAAATCTAGACACATGAGTTAGAACAGCATAAAAGGTAAAGGACGGGGACTTCGGAGCCAGTAAGTCTGGACTGAATTCTAGTTTTTCTATGTACAAACTAATCTCAGGAAAATTTTATGGATGGGATAACCTTTCTGAGACTATCTTGTCATGAACAAAATGGAAATCATGTTTTCTTCTTAGGGTTATTATGAGACTTAAGCAAGACCATGAGCGTACAATACTGCGTACAGTACCTGACATTTGGTGAGTGCCGTGTTGTGTCCCAAGGGCCATTCTTAGACCTTCGCATTCATTATTTACTCAGTCCTACCAACAGCTATAGATGTCAGATGTATTCTCTCATCACTGTTACTCCAGCAAGGAACCAAGACCCAGGGAAGTTGAGAAACGTATTTGAAGATGCAGCCATGACTTTGAACCTGTGTGTATTTGACACCAGTGGCTAATTTTTTATCTTTAGTTGAAGCATAGCTTACATAATAAAATATGGTAATCTTGTATGTACAGTTTCAGAAAATTTCATATACATACACATTCTTACAGTGGCCGTGAATATCGGGATGTGACTTAGCTACATCGCTCAGAAAACTCCTTCCTGGCTCTTCCAGCCAGTGGCCCCTCACCCCACCTGCGTAACCACCAGTCTGACTTTACAAATTCATTTCAACAATATGGAATTTTTGTGCCTGGCTTCTGTCACTCCTCCTTTTATCTGTGAGATTAATCTCGTGTTGTTGTACATAGCAGTAGTTTATTCTTTTCGATTGCTGTGTTCTGTAGTGTGTTTATATCAGAATTTTCCCATTCTGTTGTTAAACAACATTTGGGTTGTTTCCAGGTTTAGTCCTTTATTAATAAAGTTACTATTAACATTTTTGTTTATGCCTTTTTGTGGACATATTTATTCATCTTGGATGAATATTTAGGAGTGAATTTGTGACATCATACAGGTTTGTAAAACTTTACTCGGTGCCTGAACTCTCAGACATCACGCCATCATCACCATCCACAGCAACAGCACCTCCATCACTGCTGACAACCTTGGCAGGGCTGCCTGGCCAGTGCATCGTCCCCCACTCTCTTTCCCGAGAACAGTGTACTGAACGAAGCAAAGGGATATTGCGTAGGTGTGTGAACACAACACTTTTTCCTCTCCATCCACAGTCTATTGCATTAGAGTTGGGGCTCTAGAGTTTTCAGAGTGACCTTGGATCACTGTTAAGCTGTGAAGCTCTGGGCGTTTTAAGTCTCTGAGCCTGAGTTCCGTGTTTTATGTAAACAAGATGTAATAGGAGTGCCCTGTTTGTGGTGTTTGGAAAGACAAAGCTAGAGTATTTGCAGCGTGTTTTAGTACCGTGGCACAGTGCAAGTACTCAGTAAATGGTAACAGTAATAGCTGTCATTCAGTGAGTGGTTATTAGGAGACAGACAATACCTGTATATTATCTCAAGTAATCACATGGAGATACACCAGCTATTGCAAAACCCTACAGAGTTAATAAAGGTTTAAATTCCTTTAATGAAATTTAAATGTTTCTTTCTTTTTCCTGTTTGTGTGTGTGGGGGGGGAGGGTTGCTATTGTCCTTATAATAGTTTTTTGGTGAGGCTTATTTCAAGACTTGCCAGTATCACAAAGGCATTTAACTTAGTATTCTTCTTAAGAATTACTTCTGCTTCTCTCTACCCTTGGGAGAAGATAAGAGAATAACACTTGGTACTAGGGAGTAGAGTGGTTAATTTAATTTTCTCAGAAGGTTTACAGCTAGTTTTCTTATTACCCTATTCCAAAAAGATTTTGCAGTTTAAGAATGAATAAACTTTTTTGAGTGATTTCAGTTTATAATAAGATGGATATTTGACAGAAAAATGTGATTTTTCTGAAGTTCAACTCACACTATTTCCAACTGGCAGGTATAAATTAATGCAACAAAGAGCAATAATTTTCTAAGTGTTACATGAAATTGAAGTATCTAAACCTTGTCTTACCTTAGAGTGCAAGGAAGTCTATTGACTGTAATGAAAATAGTGCTACTATTTCCTCTCCCTGCTTCCTTCTTGGAGTGTTGACATTTGAATTCACAAGTTAGCTTTTATTTTAGCAGTTGTTGAAAACATACATTTTAGCCCTGGCTGGTGTGGCTCAGTGGATTGAGTGTCAGCCTGTGAACCAAAGGGCCACTGGTTCAATTCCCAGGCAGGGCACATGCCCGGATTTCAGGCCAGGTCCCCAGTGAGGGGCACATGAGAGGCAACGTTGATGTTTCTCTCCCTCTTCTTCCCTCCCTTCCCCTTTTTCTAAATATAAATTTAAAAATATTTTTTAAAAAAGAAAGAAAATATACATTTTAAATGCCAGCAACTCAGAAATAAGTCCCCCTTTCCTAGCAATTTACTGGTGGCCTTTAGTCACATGGTTTTGCCTTCCCATTGACCTAGCTTGATTTGAAAATGTTGCCTATTGGGGGGAAAATAACTTCTTAATTTTAGGCAAATTAAGTCACTATGTGCTCCAGTCTAGACTCTGTGTGTGTGTGTGCGTGTGTGTGTGTGTGTCTATTAGTGAGTGTGTGTAGACCTAGGTATTTTATTTAAGGAAGCTAATGTGTTGTTTGGTATCTAAGGAGGAAGGTGTAAAGTGAACAGCTTTCACTGTGAGCTTGCTGAGAAATCAGGTGTAAGTTAATTATATTACATGGCAGATGTTCATAACAATATAGATGATAGAGAACAAAAATCAGTCAAGAGAAAATGGAATTAAAGTAAGCACCAGTGGTAGTACATTAAATTGCATGAGGTTTGACAAGAGGGTTTGCCTGTGGTTCAATCAAGTACATTCCAGGTTTCTATGACCTCCTGGAGGTACTTGTACAAGGACTGCAGACAGACAGGTGTGTGTGACAGTGCTTCATATTTGCATTAATGCCAGAAACCCTTAGAAGTTAATGAGATGGAAATGTTAGAAAAGGTTTCAAGGTTATTCTCACGTATTTATGAGAATATTTATGTACAAGGTTATTTATTTAGCATGGGATTATATTTTAGCAATCACAAGACAAGAGTAAGGATAATCCTGACTGATTTTTTAATTCACTTTTCAGGCTTCCATTAATTTTTCCTTTTACTTGTATTTACTTGTACATAGTTTCCATGATTATAATATCTTCCCCCTGCCCCATAGTTTTAGTCTTTTTTTTTAATTGTAAGAAAATGGGAATACACATTTTTTCCTCATTGACTTTCTACTGAGGTGATGAAACTTTGGATAATGAGGATAAAAATGAACAAATATTATAGTTGTCCTTAAATTTTCCAGCTCATGGATGTGCGAATTGGTGTGATGTTTGGGTAATTTCATTGTATTTCTGTCTTAAATCTGGTAGCCTGCTGAGTTTTATCAAAGTTCAACATCTGGTGATGTATTCACTTGGTTTTTCTTTGTTATTTTCTAATGGAATATCACCTTAGTACATTTCCTAATAGTGAAATATTCCTACATTCCTGGGAAAATCTCACTTAGTCGTAACGCATGATTGTGTTAATATCCCACTGGATTTGCTTACTGTTGCAGCAGCTATTCAGAGTTTTTCAGTAATGTCCGCAAGTGAAGTCAAGCTACAGCTTCCCTTTTTCTAGTAGTTTAAAATTAAATTTAGGGTCTAAGGTTTGTACATTTAACTGTAGAGATGATACTTTGAAAATGTTTCTGTGTTGTAATACACTACAATGAACATCTCTTCTTTGAAAGATAGGCAGCAATGTAGTTCACCTAAATCCAGAATCTGTTTTTATTTAATCCTCACCCGAGGATATGTTTATTGGGTAGAGAGAGGGAGAGAGAGAGAGAGATTGGCTGCCTCCTGCATGTGCTCTGACTGGGGATCAAACCCACACCCCAGCTGTGTGCCCTGACCCAGAATGAAACTCGCAACGTCTGTTGTATGGGACAACGGTCTAACCAACTGAGCCACCCACCCAGCCAGTGCTCCAGCATCCATTTTTTATGCTAATAAAATGAAAGCTTTTTAGACTCTATCTTCTTAAGAACCCTGAGATCTCACTGAAATACCTTTTTATACTCTTTTGATTGGCAAAAATTACCCCCAACTTTGAAATATTGAGATTTCTTATTAAATGGAGAAGATCTTGACATTTTTTTTGTTAAGTGGAATATTTCTATGATTTGGATCCATCAGTTCCCAAGACAAACTGGCATTCACCAAAGAGGAAGTCTTGCATCTGTGCCCTCGGGGCCATGGGAGAGAATGTTCGTGAAGCACTGTTGGAAATAGCAAAAACTGGGAACAACCTGAATGCCCATTCATGGGCATCTGAGTAAATACGTTTCAGTACATTCTGTTCTATTATAGAAAGTGAACATGAATGAACGCATAACACCTTTGTGCATCAGTCTCAGTGACGTTAGGTTCAGCCCTATGGCAGCCGGAAGATCCCCTTTTTCAGAAGTTCACAAGAAAAAGTTAAACAACTCTTGGTTATATCTATTTCTGTAATAAGTCTATAAATAAAATAAAAGCACAAAATTCAGAATGGCATATCTCTGTGCAAGGGGAGTGGAGAGAAATTAGAAGTAACTCAAATAACTAATTGGTAATACTGTAGGTCTTGAGTTAGGTAGTGAACTTCATAGTATTGATCAACAACAAATAAAATAATAAATTAAATGAGAAGGCCGTGCCTGGCAATGATGTTGATATGAAACAAGGGTGATGGTTACTCCAGCTCTGTACACCCAAGATTTAATACATGCGTGGTTATGTGTGTGTGAGTGTGCGTGTAGGTACGTGTATTTCTTGTACTAGTTCTGCCTCCATATAGTTTCGTAGTTTTGATCTTTCTTTTACCAGTGATGGTGTCTCCTTAAATTCCTTTCCATTTTTCCGTCAAAATGCATGGGAAACTTTAACACCAGTGTAGATCAGCTGTTGAGGTCTCTTGGATAGAGAGAGATAATAAGAGATTTTTTTTTCTGGTTAGAAGTCCAGCCTTGCACACAGTTGAAGCGCATTGTATTTTGAAAAGCGAGCCAGGCCCAAGAAGACAGCTCTCCTCTCTGATGAGCGGCAGGTTAGCAGGAACGCCAGTGCTCGGGAGCTGCTTGCAGAGAGCAGGCAGGGCATTGCCCCCTCAGTGTATCACGGCGAGCGGTGGTGCTGCCCAAAGCATTTGTGGAATCTGCTGTGCCTCGGGGGCCCAAAGGAAAGGCCGGCTTTCTACACGTCTGTCCTCTGGTGAATGTGGTGTGTTCTAGGGCAGCTCTCATTTTTCTAGAATTGGTTTAAGTCAGTGGTTTTCAACTTTGGTTTTGCAATAGAGTCACCTGGGGAACGTTAAAACACCCTGAGGCACAGCAGAATTTCTAGGACTGGAACCCAAACGTTGGTATTTTATTTTGACTTAATGTTCAGCCTATGTTGATACCACAGCTTCAGTTATAAGGGTAGGAGATTCAGTAGAAGATTTAAACACTTTCCTTTGGTAAATTGATCTCTGCATGTATCACAGTCACATTAGTAGTATAGTCTTTTCTCTTTCATAACCTAATGATACTTATGTTGGCTGTGAAAGCAAGAACTGACCCTAAAGAATGCTTCCATAAATTGATCTCTCCCTGCAGGGATCATTACTTGTTGCTTACTTTACTTCTTTAGTTACAGAACCCCAGTTATATACTCAGCTAAATATACATTTTCAGTCTCCTTGCAGTGAGGAATAGCCTTGTGACACAGTTCTGGCCAGCGAGTTGTAGGTAGAAACTTTTGGCTGGGGCTTCTTGGAAGGACTTCTCCTCTCCTGATTTCACTCTCACACATACACACACACACACACATACACACACACACACACACACACACACACACACACACACACACACACACAGTGGGGATGGATTAAGCTGCCAAGGCTCCTTTTCTCTTCCCTTCTGGATTAAAGATGTGATGTCTGGAGGTGCAGCAGCCATCTTGACACCATGATGGCCAAAGCCTCACTTTAAAGACTGTAGAAAGTTCAAAGACTCCCACTGTCATTGTTTACCTGCTGCACAAGCACCTAGACATTGAGGTTTGACCTTCTTGTTGTGAGATAAATGCTCCCTCCACTGTAATAATCACTGCAGTTGCTGTTATTAATGTTTGATACTTGTGAAGTCAGCACATTCTTATTTGACCCAGTTTTTATATGGTTTTCTAAATGTTTTGAATTTTTCAACTTGACTAAATAATGACTTCAAAATTGTCAAAAGTAGAGAAATGGTGAGGATTAGAAGAGGAGGTAGCAGAATATGCCTTGTCCCTACCCAGGGGTGTCCTAACTTTTGGCATCTCTGGGCCACACTGGAAGAAGAAGAGTTGTCTTGGGCCACACGTTAAATACACAAACACTAATGAATGCAAACAAATGTCATATTAAGTAAATTTATGATTTTGTGTTGGGCCGCATTCATAGCCATCCTGGGCTGCATGTGGCCCACAGGCCATGGGTTAGACACCCCTGGTGGCCAGTGAGAATGGTGGTCAGGGCCAGCTAGTGTCTCTGAGGACACATGCCTGAAAAATTGTACTTTAATCATGTGTACTTACAGGGCAGAGGTGGCTCAGTGAATGGTGATGGATTATTAGGGTATAGCCACTGAGCTGCTAGCCTCTGAAGACTTACACTCAATTAGAGCTTTTCAAAGAGGGTTTATAAACTGTTACCTGTCCTAAAGTTCAAAGTAGGAGACACTTTAAGTCAGGTGTCCATACGTCTTCTGAACTACAGGTCCGGAGGTCTGTCAGGGTAAAGCTGCTTGGTGCTGTGGAATTTTAGCTGTGGGATTGCTGGAGCCTGGGAACCTTGGACTGGCTGGTCCTTAACAATGAAAGGCTCTGATTCCATAATTGGAAACCGTATCGCTTTCAAGTCCACCTCTCTGTAATTTCCACTTAATATAGTAACATTTGTTCCCTACCGCCACATGTAGAATAAATTTAACCTTGTTTTATACAGTTCCAAGGATGCACCTTTCCATTTCGTTGGTAGATCTCAGGGTCCACATTAACACTAGCTGCGACTGAAAACTGGAGACTACCTGTCTTTCCTTCCCAAATTAAACATTCATTCTCAGCTGGTTCTTTAGATTACTTTATTATATTTGATTTTGTTTAAATGTTTCCAAAGATAGGAGTATTTGGGATGGTTCTTAAAAATCAGTGGATCTGAGCACTTGCTTTGTAATTGTTTTCTACAGCATTAAATCATAGGAGTGGTTTTCTCCTTCACACTTTCTGCGTATCAGCTCTCCGCACCTCCCTTTCACCAAAGCTGAGCTACATTTAAAAAAAAAATTTTTGAGGTGAGGATGATTTTATGGTCACAGAAAACAAAAGAATCAAAATTGTTGTAGAGAATAAAATAATTTCTTGCTTGAGTAAGATTTTTATTTAAAATGCGAAGAGTATCTTGCTGTCAGTGCCCAAACAGCCCTGGTAGTTAATTTCCGGCTGGAAGAATTTTAGTGCTCAGTGTGGTGCCTCCACATGGTTCCCACTGGTTTGTCTCAGCTGATTATCTTATCAGTGAAAACTGCAACTTAGGTCAGTCGGAATTTGACCAAGATGAGTGATGGGAAAGTTCCTATCCGTCCTCCTGTCTTTTATTATTATTACGTATTTTTCTTTCTTCTCTGTTCCCTGCAATTACCCAAGATCTCTTCAAAATCAGCTCTTGAAATAGACACTCAAACTCGAGTTCTCTTGTCCTTATTTACTAAAACAGCATGAAAGTTCTGCTTGTGGATGAAATTTGAGCCGTGTGTAATGAATGGCATTAACACCAGCTACCATTTAGCAATGCACACTGTGTGTCAAATACTGTGCCTACCACATTACTTATCTGGTTTCTCATAATTTTATATACAGCCCTGTGAGGTCGATACCATTGTCTTCATCCGTAAAGATAAGGACTCTGGTGCTTAAGAAGATTATGCAACTTGATGAATATCAGATAGCTGGTAGTAGATAGGCTAAAGTTTGGATCAAGTTTACCTTAACCTAATTTTCTTGGTAACAATAGTTAGATACTCCACCTAACTACTCTTACTCCATATGTAGGATGAGAATCTTCAAATGGGAAGGAATCTTAAAATGTTTCTTATCTAGCCTAATGTGTAACAGTGGTGCATGCCTTAGCTCTTCTTGAACCCACTAAGTGATGGGAACCTCACTCATTCCTGAGGCAACTTCTTCCATTTCAGAAAGGTCTGCAGAGAATTGCGGTTATTCCAAACATGTCTCCCTCTTTACAGCTGTGCAGAGGGCCTGGCTCTCCTCACGGGTGTCATATGTCACTCGGTGATCCCCTGTGAAGAGGCAGTGTGTGTAGTAGCTAAGCTTCATCTACAAAACAAATACAATAATCATGATAGTGCATGTGACTATTAAAATGATGGTGAGGGTTAAATGAGGAAAAACGAGGCAAAGGCCTGGTTTGTTCCATTCAAGACCAAACATTCCTTTAAGGCCTTGGGGGTTTCCTCCTCTCTTCTTTCTGTAACCATCATAATAAAATTTCAGCAAAGTGAAACTGGCTCTGAAAAATGGGCCTGTTTTAGACCAGGTTCCACTTCTTTCTTCTCTTTAATGTGTGACCTCGTTTGCTCTCTGATGTTTATATTCACTCCGTTCTTCTTTATAGCCATGTTTGGTTTTTGCTCTTTCCAATTAACAGCTTGTGTGGATGGCCCACCAGCACTGGTCCACGTTTTGACAAGTTCTGAGTTGTCTCTGTCAGCTCTAAGTGCTGCAGCCGGAAACCATGTGTTTCCAGGATCCGAGGGCCCTGTTAGCGTACTCCAACCTCACTGCCCTGGGCCTCTGGCCATTCCTCTTAAATATATCCACTCCTCCTCATCTCCACTGCCTGCTCCATAGTCCAAGTCATTCTGTAGATTTGCTTATAGCGCTTACCAAAGTACACTCTTCCCTGTAACACAGCAAGAGCCTCCTAAGTGGCTTCCCTATTTGCATCCTTACCACCCCAGTAGCGATTTCTGCACAGAAGTCATCATAGTCATTGAGAATGTGATGAGTTCACTCCACTGCTCAATGGTTCCAACTGCACTTAGAGTAAAAGTCTGATTCCGTACTTGGGACAAAAAGGGTCTGTCACTGCCTAACCCTCCAAGTTTCTTCTGGGTACCAAGCTCCAGCCACAGTGATACTGGTTTGCTTCCCAGTGGTACTAATCTCTTCTTTACTTCCCTTTCTGGGATGCTCAAGATTTCCTTCATTTTCATCTCACCTTAAATGTTCATCTTTTCCAAAGGTGTCTTATCTAGATTCCATTTCATATCCTTATTGTAGCTTATTCATTTTCTTATAGTGACCCTAAGAGTTTATAATTGTATATTTATTTCTATATTTATTTAGTATCTCAATCACAACAGTATACAATCCAGGAGAGTGGAAATCTTGCTTTGTTCATGTTAGACTTAACAATCAGCATAATGCCTGATATACAGTGTAGACATTTATTCTATATTTGTTGCATAAATTAATGAACTACCTTAAGCAAATTTGTAAAGTACCACAGTTTCAGTAATCATGTAAAAAGGGGTTATGTTTCAACATCCAAGCTTCCTGCTCTTAATTAGGAATCCATCATGGATATACATTAACCAGTATATAGCTAAGAATAAAAATGATTTAAAAGGTGTAAAATGGGCAACCTGACCATGCACGGGAACGCCGAACTAGTGATGTGGAGGCTCAGGGACGCAGCCCTGGGCGTCCACACAAGCTCTCCGGGCAGTTCTTGAGCATCTTCTCAGCCTCTGTGCCAGACAGACTGGGCCTGACTCCCTTCCTTTTCTCCATCCACAGAGGTTTTTCAGTCAATTTCCCTGTGTGTTCCAGCTGTATAATTACATCTTCCGAAATAACTTTGTTTCTTTCCAATTTTCATAATTCTCCATTGCTACGCCCTTTATTTCTGATTTATGAGAGAGCACCAACTGTCTGGGGCAGCTGAACTCCGAGTCTTCAGAAACCCTACGATGAAACCGATTCCTTTCAGACACACTTCAGAATCGGGCTTTCAACTACTGAAAGAAATTTTTTATAAAATCACATTTACTGAATTTCCACTCTTTATTTAGTATATGTTGACTAGTATAGTTTAAAACAAGCGAGAAAGCAAAGTTTCTGTTTAGAACTTAAGGCTTTTTTAGGCACAATTTTTTAATTTTCAAATAGTCCATTTGAGTTTTATTGTCATTTTGTGTTTATTCTCTAAGAACATGGAGATAGTTTCCTGGTAGAAAGAGAAAAGTAGCAAAGAAGACTAATTTGTGAATCTCCAAAGTAAATTTTTATTTCCATCCTAGAAAAAAATAAAGAGGGAAAAAATGTACAATAAATGACATATACTTTTTTAAAATTAGTGGTTACTAAACTCTCTATTGAATAGTAAGAACAGGAATGAAAGTATTTAAAGACGACTTGCAGTGTTTGAGAATGCCGAAGCGCGTGCACACACACACGAAGGTGCGTGCACACGCAGACGCACACTTCATGCCCAGGTGTTACTTCCCCGTGCAGGTGTGGCTGAAGCGGTCTGTCCATAGCGCTGGCCTCCGTTACAGCTTAACGCACGAGCAGTCTTCACATCTCCGTGTGCTATCGGCAGGACCCTTCTCTCCCTAAGGGAAACATTCCTTTGAAGTATTGACCCCGTGTTGAAGTCCTGTTTGCTACGTGATCCAAGTGCCGCTGTTGTTCCCTAGGAGTTCACCATACTGTCCTTTTTGACCTGGCTACACGCTTCCACTTACCTGGCCCTTCTCCTATGAAACTCTAAACTTTGTCTTCTTATTTATCTTTTTCATAGACTGTAAAATCTTTAAAGGCAGTGACCATGTTGGTCTCATCCGTACATCCTCTACAAGGCTTAAGATATCTATGTCTTAACATCTTATTGTCTGTGGAACTAGTTTTACAATAGCAAAGACATTGCTTTGTGTCTTTTACGCATTTATCTAAAGGCCCTGTTCACCTTTACAAAGTGGTTCAAGACAAGGAGGGCTTGCATCGCTTATGGTTATTCCCCATTAACATACAGTCCTGAAGGTTAGTTAACCTCCGGGCTTGCTGCAAAAGCTTCCTCTATTTACTCTTGCCATGGACCCTGCCCCACCGCCTTCTGCTCTCACTCCTTGGCCTGCTGTGTTCTGATTTTTTCACTCTCCAACCACAGTCCACTTGACCGAGCATTTATCTTTCTCAGCCCAGGCTAGCTTGAATCGTCCTGCCTGCGCTGAAGCACCCTGGCACCATTGCCGGGGCTTCTCAGTCTGCACTTCTTGTCCGGGCTTTCCAGGCTGAGAGCTGATTGAGTCTGACTGAGCCACCCCGAATGTGCTGGCCGCGGCAAGGCAGCATCCTGGCCTAACTCTGCTCAGCAAATGCTGGCCTCAGTGCTGCAGTTTTCCTTCCACCCCTAACCCTGCCTCACAGTGATTTTCATGACACCTCCAGACAGCGGCTCGTATCGCCAGCACCTAACGCAATGCTGTTGCATAGTGTAGAAAGCATCCAATACATTTTAGAGACGAGAGTAAAAGCTATAGTAACAGTATGGAGGATGTCAGGGAAGTCTCTTTCAACTCCCACCACCAAACTCCAAATAATTTTAGTCGTTCTCCTGTGCTTGAAACCCCCACGTATTTGTGAGATAACTAACTGGAATTCAGCTGACTTGAGGCAAAGTTTTCTCCTTCCAAACTAACTTACTTGGGTAGAGTTCAAAGTTACTAAATTAAGTACATTAAACATAAGCATAATCTTCTAGAAAATAAAATTTTCAAAGGAGCATTTATTTTAGAAGAGTAATATTTTCTTAGCATGTTTTTTTCTTTTGATTTATCATATTCTTGGGCATATTTTTTCCCTTTAGGTGTTATATTGTTTTTTTGAAGGGCAAGTTATCCACTGAGACCCCGCTGAGTTTGAGGGACTCCCCCCTTGGTTAAGTATCGGTTTCTGGCACTGGGGCAGGGATTTGTTACAGGTTTTCAATTGCCTTAGTTTTCTCTTCCTAGAACTTGCCTAGCTTTACCTAAAGAGCAGTTGTTCTTCGTGTGTACTAGAGTAGGTGTTCAAGTTCAGGGAGACGACATCTAATTTCACTTGGAAGATCCCTTGGGACATATGTCCATTGATTTATTGAAAACTTGCTAAATCCAATCAGTGCTCCTCATATATCATCTTAGTTATAAAGATGTTCATTAAACTTTCCCATTTCGAGGAATTTATAGCCTAGGGGCAATGACTTATCCAAATATGTGTAATACAAGCTGTATAAAATGCCTAATATCTGTAGAATTTATTTCTTCTTTTATTCTCTTTCTGTCTTTTGGAGATGATGCAGCCCTTCAAAAAAAAATCTGCCTTGTCAGTTCATAGAGGGATATTATGTGGAAATTAAATTCGTAGCAACAACATATTCTAAATTGAATTACTGTTAATGAATTTCCCTTATTTAGTTTTTAATTTCTTGTAATATACTTAACTGTTTCCCAGAATCATTAGTATTTTCTAAAATTGATAATAAGGTACATAACACCTGCATGGGGTTGGACAAAAGTAGGTTTGCATGGAAAAGAATACGATGACTAATAAATAATAATGCAAGAATAAACTGTCTGTCACATACAACTATAAACCTGCTTTCCCTCCCCCCTGTGTATTTTCTCGTATGTGTTACCCTAGGAAGAAAAGCTTGGGATTTAAAAATCATTCCTGTTGATTCAAAATCAGCTTTTTCCACCTCACCATGAATGTTTTGCAATGCCATATTATGACCTTAAGTTGCGGTTCTTGATAATTTTTGGTAGTATTCGCTTTGCTAATGTGATGCCAGTTATGGGCTCTTTTCCTTATGAAAATGCATATGTGAACATATACTCAAAATTTACCATGCAGTTTCAGGCATGCTTCAGGACACTTCAAGGCCTGTACATGAACGCTCAGAAGCTCTGCTCCAAAGTCACGTAATTGGAACCTTGAGAGCACAGGATGAAACCCTCTAAATTAGAAAGCCCACTGAATATTATTCAAATCACAGTTCTTCCACATTAATGCCAAAGAAATGATGCTAAGGAGTCAGAAATGGGATCACCTTGAGATTCATGCAGCAGGATAAAAGAAAGGGAGTAGTCAAAAGCCACACTAGAATTATGTGTGAAGAGGTGGCGTGTGATAGATTCTAGATATGATAAAAAATAGAAGCAGTTTTTTTAAGAAGAACGACATCCAAAGAAGTTTTCACTCTGTCAGTGATTAAGTATCCAGTGTAGATATTATTAATAAAGCACCGAACAAAGAGAAAAGGGAAGGGTTTTAGATCACGAAAGGACATGTAAAGCTTTCTGAATCAATGAATCATTGATTCATTTTCAGAAAAGAAAGATAAAATTAGCAGAATCAATGGATCCTTGATTCATTTGTAGAAAAGAGAGAGAAAATTAGCAGAACAGTAGTAAAATTTCACTCTTGTCAAAGCTTCCTTTGGTGTAACATTTAATATTTATTTGAAGGGATATTGGATTTACTTAAGAAATAAATGCCATTAATCCAGAACTTATTTCACTGCTCTTTCCATAGATAGTAAGGCCCTCAGCATTACACAGCCAAATTTCAAATATTAATCAAGCAAAAACAACCCACAAATTACCAGCAGCTTTTAAAATATCACTCATATTAATAACTCCCAGTCTGATATTTCTTCTGTATCACCCGTATTTTTTTTTTCACTAGGATGGCAAAACTCTCATGTTTTATACTGCTATTAAATTTGACTATTTTTAGTTTGGAAGCTTGAAGTGAATCTGAAGTGTGAAGATTTACAGAAATTTATCAAATGTTCATGATTTTAACCAAAGTATATGCAGATCTTCCACATAGAAATGACACTTAAACCAACTTTTACAGGTTGTCATGACAACTAGGTAGTGTTCCACGAGAACAAATTTGAGGTTGATCATGTTTGCAGTCATCTTGGGGACCTGACAGCCAAACTTTATGAATGAGGGGGTACCTTGACAGTTAAACTGGTTTTAAGATGATAAAACTTCTGCTAGAATATGATCACTGTTTTGAAAATAGACACAAAAGAAGTACCAGAAGCTGAGGGGGAAGACAAGGGCATATCAAAAGGGAAACGGAGATGTGTGAGCATGAGATCTCAGCGTGAAAAAGGAGGAGGGAGGGAGAAACGGAAAACCACCAGTAACATAATAAATAAGAAAAAGGAGGATGACATTAATAATTTAAATAATTTTACCGTGCCATTCCTGGGTAGGAGTGGTTGAACATGGGACTGGGGAGGAAGTTACCATGGAAACATGAGGGCACCTTGACTGAACAAAAGGGGTGCCTGATTTTGTTGTAACTCTGTTGTTGTTATTGTCATTATTATCAGGAATATCAGATGGAGTATCAAACTAGTACCACATCAGAAGCATTTAAGGGTGTCTGAATAAGAAGTTTTGAAGGAAACAGCTTCAAGATGAGTGGATTTGATACAACAGAAAACAGCTCTTTATACAATGTCACTTCCATGCATGGACACCCACAAATGAATCCCGCATCAGTCAGAGCCCCCATGAATACAAATTTTAACTGTGACTGTTAAGAGTTACTGCTTCCTAACTACTTAGATATCCGAGTTGAGATATGAATTGTGTGATGTTACTTTCTTCAAGGAATAGTTTTATGATTCTGAAGAAATAGTAGAAGTTTGATAAAACAAAATGAAAGTAAATGACATGTCATAGGCTTCCGATGCACGCATGTGTGTGTAAAACTGTTGTTTCTATGCATCTCTATGTATAGCACTTAGGTGTACTATAGTTTCAAAATTAGGACTTCTTAACCCTGGTTGCATGGGCCAGGGGCTTGGGGGATTCAGACAAACTCCTGAAATCAAATGACAAATTTGTGTGTATGTGCATTTTCTAGGGAATTTACTCAAAATTTTAATCGGAGGAATAATGACTTTCAAAACATTACAGATCACCAACTAATGAAAAGTGGTTGTTTGATGAATAAAACAAAGAAGAAGAGGGAAAAGATTAATGGCCAGGACTTTCCACTGTGCGGCAGCAGCCATGAGGAAGGACTCCTGGTCTGGATACACTGGGTGCCCTGAGCTATTGGTGTGATGTTGAGCCATCCTTGAGTCTGCCAGAAACGAAGAGTTTAGTAATAGGGAAGGTTCGTAGTACTTATTTAAGAAATAAGTCACTGAAGCACAGTGTGAAGACATCACCGATTATCATCATGGAACAGCACTAAGAGCTCTGCCTCCCTGGAGTTAACACTCTAGCAGGAAGGAAGAGAACTGCAGATAAAAGCACATGAGGTGCTTAGGTTTAGTGAAGAATTTTCGGGGTTTCTCCATGCCTGCCACAGAGTAGATGCTTTATTATTATGGAAGGAAGGGAGGGAGCGGGGCAAGACGGAGACAGAGCTTAGGCAATCAAATAGAGTTCCTGTTTTGCACATTATAACCGACTTCATACATTCTTGCAGTGCGTATCTGTGGGATACATTTTCACATATGTAATGTTTCAACGTAATTGAGTAGAAAGCTAACCCGACAGACCGACATAGGGAGTGTGGATCCAGTCATGTTATAACAAATACATTTTCATTAGGAACTTGAGCATGATAATTTCCCAACGTGAAAACCACATAAAGAGCAGGCAGCACAGAGTGTTAGTGCTGAAGGAAACCCTCACAGCAGCTGTTTAACTTCTTCCTTTTGCGGAGGAGAACGTAGAGTCCCCAATAGCTGAAGTGTTTTCCCAAAGTCCTAGAACCAACTAGCAACAGAACTAAAATGAGAGACCAAGTCTTATGATTCAGAGCTTAATTTCATTCATGCTAGAATCTTCTCAGGAGATAACTGGTGGTATGTATGTAATAGTGCTTAAAACAATGTCTGTTACTTGGTGATTAAGTATAATATGTACTGGCAGTTAATATTACTTTTATTTACTAGTGTCTGGGTAAATACTGATTTCAAATAGTTATCACCTTTAAATTGAATGAAGGTTAATTTTAACTTTCTCATGTTTGTCTAGTCCAATGCATTTTATTTAGTGACAAACCTAAACTTACACATAGCAGGATCTTGGCACCTGGATAAATTGCACTAAATAAGGTAATAGTGAAGGGGTTTGTTTACTTATTTATATAGGAACCTGAGGGTTAATGATCTTGGTTGATAATTCTGTTCAAAATTCAATCATAGAGTTAAGAATTGGGGAAATTCTGCTGGAAAATGATCTTCAAGACTAAGATAATTTATTGCACAACAGTGGAGAAATCTGGGTCTTGAGCCGGACCCAATCTACATTCTGGGGAAAGTTTTCAGCCTTTTGCAGGGGCTTCCTGAGGCACCATTAAGTTAGAAAACACCGACTGGTTGCCTTTGCCTTCTCGATCATGAGTTCTGTGGGAGGACTTGATGTATTTCATTTACCGCTGCATTCTCAGCACCTGAATTACTGCCTAGATCTTCATACACACTCAATAATTAATGGTTTAATGAGTAAATGGATACATTCTAAGAGTCAGCCTTAGGTTTTGGGGATGCCACGATCAATGAAACACTCGTAAGGTGTAAGCAAAAATTATTCACACCAACTTCGCATCTCCACTATTATTGTCTAAAACAAATAGGTCTTACTGCATTTTCTAAAAAAAAACCCAAAATGTTTGCCTTATGGCTCCATGGCAGTGCATATGGTGGCAGATACTGTCTGCCACCCAGCTCCTGCTCCATCTGTCTATGATTGTCAGGATTAGAGAGTGACAGGCCAAGAGAGATGCCTAGTATGCACATTAGGATTTTCCCCCTGTCTCCTTAACTAAACCATCCAAAATCTGCGTACCCAGGCAATTATTACCATGACCAACTCTGAACGTGCCTGGTTGGACCTCAGGTTAGCATAGATTTCACTGAAGGGATAGTTGGGATTTGCACACACTCATGTATAGGAAGAGCATGCCCCTTTCTATATCACTTGAACACACTAAAGTGATGGAATCAGAACTTAATCCCTTTAAAGAGTAGTGGCCTGTGATACATGCTAGGAAAAGACCTGACCTTCGGTTGTCTGATCCAGTGTGCTCTGGGAATGTTGCATGCACAAATACTACTCAGTCCTTACAACACCTATTTATGGTATGTCTTATCATCCCCATGTTACAAAGGAAACAAACAAATAAACCAAAATTTAGAGGAAAAGTAAATTATTAAGTTGTCCCTGGTGACCCAGACAGTAAGAGACAGACAAGGAATTCAAACACAGACTTACTGACTCTAAAGTTGGTGAGCATTATGCTTCAGTAGGATGCCTGTGAAAACTCTATAATTTCACCGAGTTATTGAGCTCATTGGTGTATTTCTTTCTCAAAATGTAAACCCTCTCCTCTTGCCACCACTCCTTGTCCAACAAGGCACCTGTGTAGACAGCAAAAACCCAGAGTGCAGCTGAGCTGTTGCCCGTGGTAACCAACTAAATCCGAGACTGGGTTCAGTTCAGAGGTCACATCACTCCGGACACAGCCTGGAGACACTTTGGAATTATTCATAATAACCACATATTGAAAGTAATAAGAAAATTGGTGTTATTTTCTTATCAATCTCTAGAAAGTAATTATGCTATCTCTTCACTTGCTAGATATTTTTAAAAGTTTTTTACTGGGAATATTAGTTTCATTCCAGTATGCCTCCAATTATTTCAAGTATTGCCATAATGTTTTTATAATTTCCAAACAAAATTAAATGAGATTAAACTTTGTTTTAACTTTTTACTGGGGAAAATTCCAAACTTACTTATTTAACAGTGATAGAAGAATAACAGACCTCTATGTACCCATTGGTACAGGTTCAATGGTTATCAAGAAATGTCAAGTCTTATTTTATTTACATCCCCCCATTTCTTCCCCATACCCACCACAGAAGTAACTTACAGTAAATTCCCAGTATCATATCATCTCACCCTGGTTAAACTTTATTTTAAGTTAGAATGTCATAGAAATATTTGGGAAGAGAAAAAAAAAGAAGAAAAGGAGAACACAGGAATGATATAAAACAAAACCCAACAAAATGCAATGAAAACTTGTTGGGAACCATTCTGCCTGGTGTCAGGAGCTGTAACCCCCGCCCCATGGCTAGGCCCAGGGGACCCGTTTCATCTGGGTCTGTTCTGTCATGAGGACCTGAGCCACTAAGGAGACAAAGCTTGTCTCCCTGGCAGGAGCACCGCTTCTGCTTCATCCATCTCTGGCCCGGAGGCGCAACCCAAGCCAGACACGACCACTTAGAAAGCCCTCATGGAAGGACTTGGGGGGCTGCAGCAAAGAGGGGGTGATGGAACCTCACCCCCCAGCTATTCTGACATAGCCTGAGTCCCCATTTCCATCTGGGAAAAGTCTTCCTTATCTCTTGCTTCCTGGCTCTAATCCGCTTAAACCTGCAACTATGACGGAGGGTGGTGCACCTCTGTGCGGGCTAGGGTGGGCTCCCCTGGGTGATGGGGCATAAGAAAGAATTCCTAAAGTCCCGTGAAACCTGCTTTGCTAAGAGTGCTCTCATTTAAATGATAAGGGTCCGAGCAGGAAATGAGTACGTCTCCCAAAGTTTTGCAACCCCTTAGCTGACAGACACTGACTCAGATTAAGCCCTCACATTTCTTTGAAATGTTATCTATTGTTTGATCCTTGCCACCTGACATTGATTGATGAGCTTTACCTGTATCCCTGTGTATTATAAACCTAATAAAAGCTATTGAGGAAGGGGCTGTTGGCCCTTCTCCTTTGAGAGACTGGCCACCTCTCCTCCCCAAGCAGATCATGTCTTGGTAGTTTATTCTCATCCCTGATGGATGGATGGGGTTCTGCGGGCGGAGCCCCTCCACAAATCTCCTCATTTTTGTTCTACTCCAAGGAGAAAAAAGCCATGCCTCTTTTATTCATTTTGTACAGAAATAAATATTTAATGTATTTTTTATGATGATGATGACTTTCCTAAAATGCGTAGTGAATGATTTCTGAGTGGGCATTGCACACTGAGAGTAGATTGTAGCAAGCCCATGGCGGGGAGTTGGGAATCACTGATGACTTTGTAATGTCAAGCTCTACTTTGTTTTTCAATTCCTGACCCTCAAGGTAGACCCTCTCTATACTGTGTACTGAGGGGGATGGTCTCTAGGGCACTCCTCTCTGTGCCATGTATTATAGTCAAGATAATTTCTATGCTATCCAAGTGATCCCCACATGGGAAGTGCTTTATCGAGACTGATAAAGGAAGTATGTTGGATTTATATGCTTTAGAGTTTCTCATCAATAATGATCGATGATAGAGCTGCACCTTTATTATGCCTTTAAATATCAAAGTATTGAGATAAAGATTTGTTTTTAACCTGCATTTTAATAGTAAGACAAATACCCTACCTACATTATCATTTTTTAAAAAACTTCGTAGAATGTGTCTAAATCTTCAAAAATGTTCTGTTTTTAGTCATATAACTGTCATTGGAAACTCATATAAATTGGCTAGTAATTTATCACATTGAAAAGTCAAACAATTCAGTATATTCATAATAAGGCCTGTAAACTTATTTTAACCACCATCGAGACCATCACTGTGAAATCTTGGCACATGTCTGCCTCATCAACATCCAGGATTCATTGCGACCTTGTCATCTAATTTGAACCAACAGCTGTCAGTTTTTAATAATCCAGCAAGGAACTTAGGCTGTGTGTTGGTTAACATATACAGAAAACTACTTCTTTGTATTTTATAGGAATTTTTTAATACCTTAAATTCAAATCATAATAATTATAATAGATTTACTTGAAAAAATAAGTAATTGGTATTTTTTTAAAAAATATTTTGACTTTAAAGAAAATGGCAGGTTCTAGATAGTAACATACTCTAAAATGAAAGTTTACATTCATCTTGTAGCATTTTTATTTTAAAATAATAATACTATAAGACCAGCATGCATGGATACTCTGTGTAAAGGTAAGTCAAGTAAGGCTACAGAGTAGTCCAGGCACCTGTGCCTTTGGTTCTCATAAGGATTGCCTGGGGGGCTTTTTAAACATAGATTGCTGGGCCCCACCCCACAGTTCTAATTCCGGCATCTAGGGAAGGCTCAGCATTTTCATTTTTAACAAGTTTCCAGGTGATGCTGATGTCATCGGTCCAGGGGCCACACTTTGAGAATCACTGTGGTAAATGAATCTGTTCCAAGAATGTGGGATTTAAAGTTGTAATAATTATAAAGGGTCTTTCATAACCTGGGTAGTGAAAGATATAAAAGATATAAAGATATAAAAAGAAAAAGATATAAAGAAGATGAGGATTGCCACTAATTCCAGCGCTTTATCAAGTCACATCTCTTCTCAAATATCCCAGATTCCCTCAGCCCTCCTCACCCGAGCCAATGCCAGTGCTTCAAATTTACCTGAATCAATGAAAGAAATAAGAGAACTTCATCCTCCTGCTACAGCATTTACCAGCTGACTCACCCTTGTACTCACATAGCTCTTGTCTTGATACAGCAGTTACACTCTCCCTGTTCCAGTCCATAGCTGCCCCCCACCACTTATGTGCTGCATCTCACTCCCACCCTTAAGAATTTGCTCCCACTTCTTTCCTTCTCCTGGGTTTGCTTTGTATCTTCCTTTCATCTTCTTCACAGTCTGCTTTGCTGAATTCCCCTTTCATCAACTCTAAATATCAGACTGATTCCTAGATCTGTATAAAGTATGTATCAGCACAGTTCACCTGGGGGAAGGAAGGGGAAACTATTTATTCACTGGATCCCATCCACATTGGGCAAGGCTGTGGGTCATCAACTCCTCTGCAAGCCAAGATATAAGGGCATGAGCGAAGGGTGGGTTTCCTCAGGTGTCCCCCAGTGTGGTGTTGGAGAAAGACCTGGGTGAACAGGAACCTGGGGGCCCTGTCTGAGCCTGATGTGTGGTACAGTCAGGTTGCACCTGTGTTACAGACTGGTCTCTGCAGCAGTGGCTGGATCAGCATGAAGTTAAGAGTGATCTGGTACCCAAAGGGTGTGATTTGGTACCCATCTGTATAACTCGTACATATACACATTTGCTGGCTTTGATAAGGAAGGGAATTCTTCTGAATTGGGCTGGAGGTTGAGTCAGGGGTATTGATGGTATCTGATACAAACAGCCTAATCTGTGCTACGCCTTGATAAAATGTAAAAGCCCCCTGTTTTCTCCAAAAATCTCTAGCTCATCATGTTTATTGTCACCCACAGCTAGCTTTGAATTAATTACCAGTCTTTGTTGTGCAAGTAAGACAGCTGTCATTGTTCACCTTTGTACAATGTGGAAATTAAATTCATAAAAGACCATTCACATCATCATGCAAGCCCTTTGAGGCTGTTAAGAGACTTAAAGAAATCTTCACAACTATTTGTGCATTCTTTTTTTCAGGTTTTCATTTAGTCAGCATCTCCCAAAACTTGCAGTTCCAGCTTGAAGTGCAGAGACTATAACCTTCTCTCTCCTCTACCCAGAATCATAGGTGATGTTTACGTACTGAACCAGCTTGAGAAGCATAATAAACTGCTCTGCATTCCCATGCAGTTATTACATAGGAATATATAGTGCATCACTTTGGTAAATGTAATGCCAGACTTTGCTAACAGCCAAGAGAAAGCCAAGTAAAACAACAACAAGATACCCTTTCATGTCCAAACAGAATGGAAAATTTAATAATGGTATCATATTACTATTTGCATTAGTTAAGATGAGAGAAACAGGAACCCTTAGCTGTTGCTGTTAAGAGTATAAATTACAGACACTTTGGAGAGCAGTTTTATAATACCGGGTATAAGAAGATGTCTATACTTAAACCATTTTGTGATTTATTGTATAGGGGGATATTCATGTACGGAAGCCCAGCAGTTTCTCTTCCGGTGTCTACCTTCAGCAGTTCATTCATCGGTGCAAGGTTTACTACAGCACTGTTTGCAAGAGTAAAAAAAAAAAAAGAGTAAGAAATAATTGTCCATAAGAAGCAGAATTGCCTCATCGGGTAACCCTGCTCTGAAGGGAGTGAGCAAATACAGGGTGGTTTATTTACAAGGTGGAGTATTATACTACAGCAGTTAAAATGAATGAATTAGATAAAAAACGTGGTCCTCTTTGTCCTAGACAGCTTAGGCTGCTATAACAAAATACCAGTGGTAACTTGAACAGCAAACATTTATTCTTTACAGTTTTGGAGGATGGGAAGTCCAAAATCAAGGTGCCAGTGGATCTGGTGTTTGGTGAGGACCCTCTTCCTGGTATGGGGAAAGCCACCTTTTTGCTGAACCCTCCCATGGTGGACAGAGAGTTCCGGTCTCTTACTAAGACGCTAATCCCATTGGGGCTCTACCCTCATGACCTCATCTAAACTAATTACCTCCAGAAGGCCACACTTCCAAATACTTTCATACTGGGGACAAAGGCTGTAATAAACAATCAGCCCATAGTCCTCTCTCTATATAGTTCAATGATATTTCTATATATTTCTCAAACTAACCCTATGTTGAGTTGCAAAAGGATACATATAATATGATGTAATTTATCGTATATGAAAACCACATGAAACAGTAAGGTGCACGGACACCTAACAAAACCTATGTAGGAGTGATGAATAACTACTTTGGGTAGGAGGAGGCTACTTCTGAGTGTGAAAGCAGGGGGAAAGGGAAAGGATGGCTGTACGTGTTCTAGTTCAGTCCCAGAGAGAGGAAAAAGAGAGGTGACAAAGTCGAGGGGGAGAGAGAGAAGGAGAAGGAGTGGAGCGGCACAAAAGGTAGTGTTAATCGGTGTATACCTCCGTGCCTACTGTAGGACTTTCTGTTACTTTTATATATTGATTTTTTCCATAATAAAATATTTTATAAAAGCATAATGGTAGTTTCACTTTTGTAGAGTGGAAAGGGCTTTATTCATGCTAGTTGGCTGCTTCCTTGCTCCAGAGTTGCAGACACTTCTCATAAAAGGTGAAAGATCATCATTGCAGTTACATATACAAGTTGTTGGAGCCTTAATTCTTTTATCTAGTGTTTTTTTCACTGTTCTCTTTAAAGGTCAGAATAAGTTTTCACTATTTTACTATCAGATATTGCAGGAGATGGTAAGAGTCACAGGTGGGGATCTGCTCCCATTTTCCAGGGGGCTATAGGATGCCTGTTACATGGTCTTCCTTCTGCACTCGCATGTTTAGGTGAGTGTCACGTGCTGTGTGCAGACCATTGGTTCAATTTTCAGAAGACCGCCTTACTTCGAAGTTACTTTGTTTGGGTTGGGGAGGGTGTGAGTGATGAGACATACCACTTTCATTCCTGTGTGTTTAATGTATATATCTCACCCAATTAGAGAATGTTGACATGATTCTTTATGTCCATAATTGTAATGAAAGCTAGATAATTCCTAAGTAATCAGTTTCAGACTCACTCTCCCACCTGATACCAAAAAATTAGGTGTCAAAATTACCTTTCAAAATGTGATTTGAGAAAAGTCTTAGAATAAGTGAGAAGGAAATGAAAGAAAGCTAACGACAACTGTCAGGGCTCAATAATCACAGGAAAAAAAATTTAGGTGATATAAAACAAACAATGATCCTTTAGTCTGGCTAATAACTTCCAACTCTCAGAATTAAAAAAAAAAACCTCCATAATCCACCTAGAACAAGTGTCTGTGTTGAGAATTCAGATAAAGAGAATATTTTACAGTTTGGTGCAGTGTTGAAAGGAATTTATAAAAGGAAATCAATTCAAGGGCAAAATTCTGGTTTTAATCTCTAGCAGCATGAGACCATTCTGTATATTTTTAAACTCACCAGCACTGATCACTGGGGACAAAAAGCAATGGCCACGGGTGTGTTTCTCTGGACAAAGCACTTACTTCTTGGTTTTATTTCAGTTGTTGGCTTGTTTCTCCTGAGAGCACTCAGGAGGAAGACTTTATTGCTATGTTTACTCAGCATTTAGACTGAGTCTCCAACCTTCTCAAGGCCTTTTCTTAACTTTCTGGCACAGGAAACAAGTTATCTTCCAACTCTCTAGGCAATATTCCAAGTTCACTTCAACCACACCAGGATTTCTACTCCGTTGCCCAATCTATCTACTTTCCACCATCTTCCCTGTCATCCCACCCTCATTTCATTGTCCCACATTCTGTGACCTGCCATTGCAGTCACCCCCAGCTTCCTTGCTGCTGTCTCCTGAAGTTCTTGTCCCAGATCCCAAACCTGATTAATTCCACCTTTCTACCTCTTCTCCACCTGCACCCGAGCAGCTCTATGTGGCTAGAGAACAGTCCATGGCTGCGCTGGTCATGATTTAATGTGATTACAGATAGGAGGCTGTCTGTCCCTCGGTGTTGTCTAGCCCACTTTCTGCTTCTCCTGGGTCAATTCAGTCCCCAAAGCAGCAATTTTTACCCATTCTTCTTGATCCTCAAACTTCCAACATTGCCTCTCTCCTCCTCACTCTCAGCCGGTCCTGTTGCTGTTTGTTTCCTCTGAGAAAATACAGTGATAAAAAAAGAAAAACTTCCTCATTCTTCCACTCCCATATCCGCTTCCCTACCCACACCAGTTCCTTTACATTTCACCTTCCTTTTGCGAGATCTGCCTTGGCAACCTAATGGGATGGTCGGCCTTGACCCCATCACTCTATCTCCTTGCTTTATTTTCCTCCATAGTACTTCCCACCAGCTGATATATATTTAGAATGCAAACTCCGCAAAGGCATATGCTTTGTCTATTTTATTTAATACTTTCTAAAATGCATAGATGTCTGACAATATTTATTAAATAAAGAAATGAAATGCTCTACTAACTCCATGGAATATCTACCTGGATTTAATTATTTCTGACCCAGGGAGAAGGGCGTAGTGTGAGAATTAGGAAGTTCTCTTTTACACCATGAGTCAGAACTCGACTGATCCAAGATGTTCCTTCTTAATGAGTTTATTTTCCCCTCATAGGCCAGTTACTGTTCACTTCATTCCCACCCCTGCCACAATATTCTGATGTTTTAGTTGATAGAGTATCTCCTGTTATGTAAGTACTTCACTCCATATGTGAATGCATAATTTCATGATTGCTCAACAAGCTTGACAGCATTTTTGGTGTTGATCTTGTCTTTGATGATTACATGAAGGAAGGGCATTATTTAAATGTTAACATAATAAAGGGAACACCCTTGTGTAAAAAGTCTTTGCAGGGTAATTGATGACTTATGCCTTGTTCATCGGTGAAGTTGGTGAATGCGAACCTAGGGGACTTATATTCATTTTGCTGATAAGTTTATGTTTCTAATACTTGAACAAAAATATTCCAAGGAGAACATGAAACATGGCAGCCCAAGGTTATGGCCCTAAAGAGGTGTTTCATCCTTAATACAGCAAGGAGGGTACAAGATAAAAGTCACTCACGCTGCATGGCTTCCAACAGGGTTCTTTCCCAGCCCGCTTACTGTCTTTATTCTCTTCATATTCCAAGTGGGGGCCAAAACGTAGTGTTAACAAAGTCACGGACCACAGGATGAATTTCTTAATCCAGTTAAGCATTTAAGGTCTTGGAACTGACCCTGGGGTGTGAAAGCAGAATCTCATAGAAAATCTAGGGAGTGTAACAAACTCCAAAGTCGAATGGTAGCCAGATCCCAATATAGGTTGTTAAGATCTCAAAGGCAATATGCACCCACGAGCAAATGCCAAAGATGGCTCTAACTTCAGGTTTACTGCTGTATATATACATATATAGCAACATATATGTTAACTATATATTTTATATATATAAATGAAAATTCATTTCCACAGGAAAACAAATAAATACAGTTTAGGGCAAAAGTAGGTTTACATTTGAGTACAGAAACACAGAGTTTATTCTTAAATTATTATTTAATTATTGTATTATTTTCCACACAAACAACTTTAAACCCACGTTCGTCCCCACCCTGTATGTAACTTTCAAACTACAGTGGAACCTCGGTTCTCAAAATTAATTCATTCTGGAAAACTGCTGGAGAAGCGATTTATTTGCAAACTGGATCTGCTGTGATTGTCGCCTGAGACACGTGACTGATCATACAGGTATCAGCATGAAAGGGTTTTCAGGTAGAGAATCAAGACCCAAAGTTGCATTAGACAAGTTGGTTGAGAACTGAATTGTTCAAGAACAAAGACATTTGAGAATGGACATTTGACTGTACTGCTTTGTGAAGAATACATTTTATTCTAGTGTTTTGGGTTACGTTTTCTTAAGAACAGATTAAGAGCTAGGCTTCAGAAATTTAGAACACTTTGGAAGTGGCATTATTTTTCCTTCAGGACATCTGGGATTGGTATGTTCCAATGGATCTCTGCAACTGAGGTCAGTCTCAATGGCTTCCCATCCCTCTTCAGCCAAAAATGACTGGATGAGGTTGGGCAAATTCTATAATCCCTTCCAGCCCTTTTTCTCATCTATATAATGAGTATATGGCATCAGAGAGACACCAGTACTTGATAGTAATGGCTTCATTTACAAAACCAATGGTTTATAAAAGGGATCTGCAGGTTGCCTGTGACAGAAGTGGCCATGGCCGCACATGGGACGCCTGCTGCCATGGACGCCTGAGAGCCTGTCTCCGGCTCTGCGCCTGAGACGTGGGAACTGCCGAGCAGAAGAGGAATGCGGAGCTCCTGCTGGACGTGTTGGAACATCTGCTCCAGTGCATCACTTTTCTTTCCTCACCACGAATCGGGGTGAAACTGGTTTACAGCCAGTTGGTGAAGTGGCCACACTTCTGTGTCTCGGACAGTCCTGGCCGGGGCATGCACACCATGGAGGCAAACACTTGTCTTGCATGTCTAGAGCTGCATGAACATTTTTCTAACAATCTCTATTTAAAAAAAATTCTCTGTTTTCACCGCACCTGTTCGTAGCTTCCCTGTCTAGCAACATGAAACTAATATATATTGGCCTTTTACAAATTGTCAGCTGTGAGATTCCTACCTGGCATGCCAAGAATGAGTTTAGGTGTGTCAAGAATATTGATAGCTTCAGCCCTCAAGGCAGCAGGACATGCCTAGGCTGGCCTGAGTTTTTGAATCAGTAATCTTTGGCCATGTATAGCCAAGAATGCCATCCCAAATGATCTTTTTCCATGTGTTCTATGGTGTGGAAAGGGTTGGAAAACACTGGATTAGATTGGTGAATATATTTTTGCAAAACAGGATTTCAATGCCCACTATAGGAACTAGGGAATCTGTCCTGAGAATATGGAGATAGGGATATGTGTATATAACAAACTCATACCTTAACAGTCTCTAAGTAACATGTCATTTCCAAAATTCTGTCATGTATTTGCATTACTGCAAAAGGGCCAATTTGGGGCAAAAATAGTCATATCAAAGAGACAGCATGGATGACTTAAGTGAGTATGAAAACTACAGAATTTGGGGGCTATAACAAAATATTGGAGTTCTTACTATAGCTAACTAATTTTTTATCTCTTGAGGACATATTTCTATTTCTGCTCTGTTTTCACTGGCTATCTTTCAATCTGTTTTTTTTACTTCACTTTTATAAGGGTTTTAAGTAAGAAATGTTATTTTTATAAGAAGGAAAATATGTGATTTCTAATTATTAAAAATAATCATGTTAATTCATTTACAGGGTAGCTCAAAACTTAACCATAGTATCATAATATCAATATTGCTTCATATTGCAAATAGATACACATCACAAAATATTTTTAAGGTAATAACGAGTAAGTGAATGGGCCTATAACCCAAATGATAAGGTGATCTTTAGCATTTACACACACACACACACACCCCACTGCTATGCAGTTAACACTACCCTCAGAGCCTCTTTTTAGCTTATTTACCTATTCTTAACCCTGTGATTTTTTTCTAAGAGAAAGTCTGTTTATAGGTATGATGTTTGGCTGTCACAGCAGATACATAAGAATAATAAAATTTGGCAGCAGATTGAAGAGTCTTAAATGAAAATGCGGCAGCTGTGCGTGAGTACAAACTATTCCCAATTAAAAGAGCATGTGTCTGCATTTTATTCGCATCCATCAAACAATGTTGAAAACAATTTAAGATATTTTTGACCAATAACACTTCTGAACAATCAAAAATAGACTGTGCATTTGATTTAAAAACAATGGTATGATAATTCTGAGCCTGGGCTATTTTTAATGACAGCTCCGCAAGGTAAATATTATATTATGCTATGTCTGGCAAGACATCTCAAAAACAGACAGCAGTGAAGGATGTTTTCTCTTTCCGATCATGGTTTGCTGTGGGGTTCCTCACATGTTCTGATCCCTGCCTAGGTGGCAGTCTCTTTGGACATCTGGGCAGCATGTGCTGGGTGTCATGAGATCAGATGCAATGTACAATAATGCTAACTGGCAGGCTGTTTTCCTTTTTAAAAGGTGAAGTATTTTAATGTATAAATTGTTTATCCAAAGCCCCCAGTCAATTTCCTAAAGAGTGAATAAGACAAAGTAAATTCCTGATGTGTAACACCCAATCTTATCTTAGAAAGTAAAGTTACTGAACTGTCATGTATTAATCACTGATCAATATGTTGGTTCCCATACAGGTGTTTGTATGTGTGAGAACATAGTTAGTATTCCCTTTGCTGATACCTGGTTTTCGAAAGGTCTGCATATGATTTTGATGGTCTAACAATTTTATGTGGAAGGTAATTCAAGGCATTTTCCACACATTAATTCAACAGAAGCTATAGTGAGTTTTGTGCACATATACTTATTCGTTGTAAACATTAGCCAGAATTATTATTTTGAGCAATATGTACACTGTGCAAAATTCAGGAACTGAACCAAAAGAAAAGGTGAGCTGGAAGGATTCTGGAGGGTGTGCCTGTACTCCCATGTAGTTTTCACAGGTTCCAGCAGTTGGTCATTATTTCCTCTTTTCACGGACAGGAAGGTTGAGGTTCAGAGAGCTTAAGCTGCCCGTAAATGCTAAAGGTGCCCATAAACAGTTTTATTGTATTTTACTAAAATTTACTTATTTAGCTATTAGTTGGTGTTTTTAAGAATCTAGAGCCAACTCAATTACTCCTGTTCATAATCTTCTTTTCCAAAGTCTTTCCTAGCACTTCATTTCTCATGAATACTGAATAAATATTTGCTGACTATTATGTGTTCAACTCCTCTGATTGCTTTCATTTCAAAAGGAGGAAAGGTGGTAACTCTGGTTTGCCCAGATTAAGAGAAAGAATAGTGGCATTGCCTTCCAGATAAAGTATTGTTGTTCCCTCATCTAAATTACATCAGGTGCATTTAAACTTCTGTAATTTCCATACATTTACATTCAGTTTCTTACCTTTTTAAAGTATACATATTAATATTTTACATTCTCAACAATATTTTGTACCCTATCCTATATTTTAGTACTATTGATACTCTCACAAATAATATCACCTCATATTGTGGCAAATGAAGTTTTCTTTTTTTTCTCACTTATTTAGTCTGGGAACAATTTAATAATTTCCATCAAAATAGTTCCTTGGAAGGTCATCCCAGCCGCAATTATCTACCTGAACCAAAGGCCTTCTTCACTTTTCATTCTATTTTCAGAAGCTCAACTTTCTAGATTTGTGTTGAAAACCATGATTACATAGTTGAAGGCCATTGTGAGCCTTCCAATTACTATTGCTTTTTACCAGAAAACAAGGAGAAATTGTCTTAGGTTAGCAATATTATTGATGACTCTAATCACATTTCTCCAAGTACCTGAAATATTCAAAATGAGTGGCTGGTTTATTCTGACTCACTAGCAACTAGCCACATAAGTGTTTATTGCAATAGTGCTCTTGCATTCTCTAGAAATTTAAGAGTTCAAATTGACTTTCACTTCAATCACTGATTTTTATACATGAAGCTGGGATGTTTTTGAAAGTGTTTTTGATATACTAATTTATAGGGCATGCAGTGTTTTTCCTTTTGCTAAACTTTCTGGGACTCTTACCTTTTCAGATGGCCCTAAAATCTAACCCTATCTTTCCTCATACAGAGAAGAGAAGTGTGCTTTTAGTCACTTATTTAGTGCTTCTCAATATCAACTTTTCATTAAGAACTGACCCTTTATTTTTATGTTTAGAAACAATTTCAGTTTAGACATTCCATTCCTCCAGGAAATTTCACCAGTGCTTTTATACAAATATCTAAAGGTCCATTATATATTTTTTCTTTTATATTTACTCAGGAATCCTATCATTGATTTCTTGGCTTATGTTCTTCGACTTTTGCGTGTATCTGGCCGTCATTTCAGTGCTGAGTACTGCTCACTATTATATTAATTCTGTGGTCCGGTGGCCAGATGAAGTTTCTTGGAGTCATTTTCCTTAGCCTTTCTATGCATAGATCATCTTTACTCTTTTAAATGAAAAATTTTATTAAAATTAATAGGTTTAATTTCAAGAAAATTATTTAAATTGGTCAGTTAAGAGTTTTGACAGTCACAATGAATCAATGCATATGGACTCCGTATTAGTAAAACTCCCCTGTTTATTTTGACCTTTACTTTCCTTTTTTCAGTTGAACAAATATTTTTTAGTGCTTACAGCGTGCTAGAATGTGTAGAAGATAAAAAATGAAACATAAATTTTGCCTTCTGGGAACTCTTTGCTTAGAGGGGGATTTATATATATATATATGGGAAATAATTATAGTCTTCGTAAATATATGATCTTTCAACTTAGTAGCTGTAATAGTAGGGGCTATAACAAATAGATGCAGAAATCTCAGTGGCTCAGCAAAATAGATCTTTCTCTCTTATAGTCTCCAGTCAGTGTAAGGATGGGGTGACATTTGGGATTCGGACCCATGGATCATTCAGGGTTCTAAGGTCCTTCAATGTGTGGATTTCAAATGGGGCTTGATATCCAAGAGGAAAATGGGGGAAAAGAATGTATAACATGGGTGTTCTGGCGGGCCAGACCTGGGAGGCGCACACATCACACCAGGTCCTGTCGCCACCACTGTTGTTGGCTGAATTGTGTCTCCCCCCAAATTCACATGGTGAGTTTTTACCCCCAGCACCTCAGAATATGACATTGTTTGCAATAAGGTTATTGTAGATATAGACAATTAAATTGAGGTCATATGTGGTGGGCTTCTAATCCAGTATGACCGGTGTGCTTTTAGAAAGAAGCTGTTTGGAGACAAACATGCAAATAGGGAGGATACCATGTCGACATGAACTTAAGGATCAGAGGTCAGCCTGCTGCCTCTGCAAGGCAAGCAGTTCTACGGATTGCCACAACCACCAGCAGCTAGACAGGAGGCCTGGAGCACACTCTCCCTCACAGCCCTCAGAAGGCACCAGCCCCACCAACACCTCGATCCCAGGCTTCTAGCCTCTCGTGCTGTGAGGTGCCGAATTGCTGTTGCTGAAGCGCCCCGTTGGAGCCAGGACCAGCACCACCACCACCACACGGCCATGTCTAAAATCCAGGGACCTGGAAACGGTAATCTAACTATTTACCCAGGAGGAAAGGAAACGAGCAGAGTTCTCTCTGGCATAGTTGGTCCTTCTGGCCACCTAATGCCCCTTGTACCCTTCCTCCCACATGTGGAACCCACTCATACACTCTCCAAGAGAGATTACAGGAAGTCCCTTCCAATCACTGCGGCAGGCTGAGAGTCCGAGGTCTCTCAATGATGCGATATCCCTGATTAAATCTGGGTGAGGCTTTTCATGGTCTGCTGACCTATCAACTATCAAATTGTCATCTTCCTCACCTTTCTGCCCTCTCCGACCCACAAATGGTCAAGATCCAGTCAGGAGTCAGAAATTACATCAGCTATATTAAAAGAGAGAATTTGATGGCAAGTATTAATAACTGGGCTTTGAAGAGCTCAGAAGTCGAGACAAGAACTCTAAGTGGGTCACAGAAGTAGCAGCCACCACCAGGAGGACAGAGGGAGTGAAGGGGGAAGGTTTGAATTGTCCCATTGAGAAGCTTGGGGGAGAGGCTCTGTGAAGCTGAAATGCAGAATGCAAAGTAGAAATCCTCTCAGCTGCTGCTGAGTGGCGGGGTAGGGGGGGGCACCTGGAGGGCTGGGGCCACAACGTCTAACAAAGGAGCATCAGTCAGCTGCGGCTGGTGCCGCTGAGAGCTTCACGGAAGCTGGTCCTGTGGGGCTAGAAGACCTGCAAAGTGTATTCATCCGCTGCTGCGGGAACAGACTCTGGTGCCCAGTGTGAAGACGTGAGGCTGAAGTGGCACAGACACAACCAGCTGTACTGTCTTCTTTCTTTTGGATCTGGTAGATGGTACATCCACACCCAGTTCCCAATGGTGGAGCTGAGACAGGACAACTGCAATAGATCTCCCTTTCAGAGAAGAGAAGAAGGCAAGGCATGCAGCTGTCCCTGGGCATAGCCAGTGGGGTGACTCGGAGTCAGCTGGGCAGGGTACATGGAGACTGCACTGCAGGAGTGAGGGAGGTTCCTTAATGAGACCCCCACTCTACAATATGGGAGGAAACTGATGCCCATTTCTTTGGTGATCCCCAAGGTCACCCCAGCTAAGGTGATTCACTGGGACAAGTGGGACTCAGGATATTCATGCCATGCTCATGATTTGTTGTCCTGAGAGGATACAAAGCAAAGCCAGCAAAGAAAAAAGACACATGAAACAACTGTGTTCACTGGCAGATGAATGGAGAAAGTAATGGATATATACACAGTGGACTATTATTCAGCCATAAAAAATGAAATCTTGCTGTTTGTGACAAGATGGATGGACCATGAGGGCATTATGTTAAGTGAAATGTGTCAGAAAGAGAAAGACAAATATCATACAAACTAACATATATGTGAAATATAAAACAAAAAAACGAAAATGAACTCGTAGATACAGAGAACAGATTAGTGGTTGCCAGAGGTGGGAGGTGGGGGATGGGTGCAATGGGGGAAGGTGGTCCAAAGGTACAAATTTTCAGTTACTAAAAAATAAAACAGCACCTGGGTGAAGTCAGGAGGAACCCAGGTCCAAGCTTTCAAGAGCCCTCCTCCAGTGGATTTGTACAGAATCTTGCTCAGTTTCCCCAGTGAGCTGTGAAAATCCATGGTAAATGTCCAGTAAGGAAACTCTGAGTAGAGACAAAGTGCTTAGGATTTTTACTGGGCACTGGTCTTGTATGCACCCTCTGCCCCCACATTTCAGTCTCCCAGAAGGGAAATAGGTCCTTGGCATAAACAATACTGTTTCAAAATTTTATTTTATTTTTAAGTATTTTATTTACTTATTTTTATACAGAGGAGAAAGGAGGGAGAAAGAGAGAGAGAGAAACATTGACACATGAGAGAGAAACACCGATCCATTGCGTCTCACACACACCCCGACCATGGACTATATCCTGCAACACAGGCACATACCCCAACAGGGAACTGAGCTGGGGACATTTGGCTTTGCGAGAGGACACCATCCAGCTGAGCCACACCGCTCAGGGCTGTTACACAAACACTTTAGGCATAGCAAGTTGTTCTCAGCAGGGAACGGTGGGGACCTTGCAAGCCGGCCTTTTTAGGGTTGCTGTTTCTGCCCTGCTGTAGCTAATATTAACTAACCCTCCTGCCCACCTTCCAAGCTGTCACATGTAATGGATGATCCGAATGTTTTTCTATCCGTATTCGCAGCCTCTCTGATAACAATTTCTTTGCCTCCCACTACCGAACCACTAAACAGTGTCACATATTGTAGGTTTTTGTTTGGCAGTAGCCTTGTTTTTTTTTTAAACCTAATTTTGTATCAGTTCAGATCCAGTCAGGGAAACAAGCAACTTGAAGTGTTTCCAGAAGAAAGGTGTATTTGCAGACCAGTAGTTAACAGATCAGGCTAGGTGCTCATAGATCCATGGGTAAGGTGTGAGTGAGGGTTTAACGTTACACAGGCTGCTTCTCAATTTTGGGTTCGTTTCTAGTTTTCAAGGAGTCTAGAGACGGCAAGATCTCTAGGAAACACCCCTGGTCCCAGCTGCCTTTAACATAAGCGTTGATAATTGCCTGGAAGAAAAAAAAAAAAAAAACCTATCTGCCAAAATCCCAGTTCTTTCAACTTTTACTGGAGAAACAATAATTTGATTTTTGTTTCTCTTTTGCCTTCAGAATTCATGAAAGAGACTCTCATTAATGTGTTCTGATGTCACGGATTCTTGGAAATTTGGCTCCAGTTTTTTTAACTCCTGCAATAAAGTTCATAAAAGGGAGAAAATGACAAATTACCAACAACAATTTAAACAATGATTTTTATTTTTAAGTATATGTGCACTCACTGTATTTTTATTAGTATGCTTGATAAAAATAAGACTTCTGCAGTGTTAAGTTAATGGAATAAACTGCTTTTAAGAGTGAGTAAACCTATCAATGAGTTAAATGATTCTTAACAGAAAAGTAGATAAAAGTTAGGTGATTATAAGAAAATAAAATGTTATCTAAAGTCAAATTCAAATAGATTAGTGTAGTTCATAAAAATGAATTCTGTGAGTGGAAAGAATTATAAGCAACATATTAATGGAAATGCAATTGTGAAATTAGCCCTAAAATATTCATATGATATTAATGGGAAATTGTATTTTTATAGAAGTGCAAAGTGGTAATCAACTTATGGAATTATTTCATGATCAATTTCTAGTACAAATATTTTTAAAGCTTTATTCATTTGGCTTCTAATTGATCATTTTGACTTATTTCTATAATCTTTTTTTTATTCTCATGGAGGACATGCTTATTGATTTTTAGAGCAAGGGGAAGGGAGAAAGACAGAGAGGGAGGGAAACATCGATATGAGAGAGAAACACTGATAGTCACCTTCTATACGTGCCCCAGGCGGAACCAAACCCACATCCCAGGCATGAGCCCTGACTGGGAATCAAACCCATGACCTTTCAGTTTATGGGATGATGCTCCAACCAACTGAGCCACACCAGCCAGGGATCTATAAATTTTTTTATCATAGTTATAAAAATGTGTGTTATTTTGTGTATATAAGAGTTTTTTAGAGACTCTATACACAATTCCCACTGAAGTCAGTGGTCATTTGTGTATGTCAAGGAAGCATTTTCATTTGCTTTATCCAGTGATCTAGGACATGGACTCTGCCATTGATAGTGGAACGAGTGGTTGGGCCTGTGCTCGAAGTTCTCTGTGTGCCCCTTCGGTTTATTCTCCACCCTCTCCTCTCTGGGCTGTGCCCTGGGAGGCGGACCACCGCAGATCACCTCCCCTGGCTTTTCTTGCCCTTGGCTTCCAGTTGGATTCGCCCAATGGGAGGCACAAGCAGCAGGGGATGGGAGCATGGGGAAAATTTGGGGGGTATTTATTTTTGTAGGCAATTTATCAGAATCCTGTTGAGCACTCTTCTCCATAGACTTTTCAGGCCCAAGGGTGATAAAGGCTCCCCCAGGGGAGCTAATCTCTTGCATAAATCCCATTCACACCTTCATACTTCTTCTGTGTTACTAAACTGTCTTCAATTAGCAAGTTCCAATATGTTTTTTGTCTCTTTCCAGAACTTTGATAATAAAATGCCCACTGTAAACTATGCTATAGAAAAAAATACTATGACTAATAAGAAAGATACTGGTGTTCTAATAAAGCTGGGCTTCAGCAGTCTTCTAGATTTATGGTTTAAGCTCTCTCTGAACTCATCTGGCCTTGAAACCCAGTATACAATATGGCTAGTATTTAACCTTATTAATTAGTCTCTTATTTAATCAATGCACTAATATCTTCTCAACTCTTACATGTGCTGCCCTATGGTTGGTTCAGGTAAGAGTACAGTATGAGGTATGGCTGCTGCCCATGACGTGCTTACTCTCTTATCCAAGTCTTTCTTACTCTTGTTTTCAATCCCCATCTGTCACTCATATTATGAGCCAGCTATATAATGCATAGAATGAAATTTAATGTGCTAATTAAATAATGCACCTTATTCTAAACAAAATAATATAAATATAAATAATAAACCTTGTTTATGTTTCCCCTATGTAGTAAATGAGTTGTGAAATCAGCATATTAATCCCTATTACCTTTTCTCAGCCAAGCTTCCCATTGAAACAAGAAAGTATGGGGAGGGAAGAAGATACAGTATTTTATTAATTAAAATTAGCTGTACTGTGCCATTTCTACACCTCCTTCCACAGCCAAGTGCAGCACAAACTGGGGGGGCGGGGGGTATTTTTAGTATTCTTCTCCATGCATTTTTAATACCTCCAGAAAAATTGATAAACTTTACAGGTTTAGCTATGAGATTCAAGTGTTATTGGGTAATTTCCTGTTAGCTGTAACATTGGTTGAGGTATAAAATGCAAACTTGAATGGGTAGTTTTTCAGTGGATTTCTACACTAACAGCTATTTTCATAAGAGAAGACTGCCAAAATTGAAGGCTAAGATCTTATAGTTATCTGTTTTCCTCCCTTTCTCCATGTCTCTACATGCTGCCTCCGCTTTACTACATTCAGTCACTCATGAACGTCCTGTAGATATGATCGTCACAATATTATACTCCTTAATCAGCCAGATGTTTGCTGACTGATGCACTCCCTAGGTGTTTGGGATACATCCATGAACACATCTCAGATCTTTGCTCTCATAGAACAGACATTCCAGCAGGGAGAGACGATAAATAATGAACATAATTATGCATTATGTCAGAAGGTGAAAAGTGCCATGAAGAAGGACAGAGGATTTCCTGAGGTATTAGGTGGCTGCAGGAGGCCTTCAGAAGATGCCACTGGAACAAAGATGGGAAGGTGGCAAGCATGTTAGCCGTCTGTGGGAAGTGCATCCCAGGCACGTGGCATAGCCTATAATGGCCCAAAGATCCGACTGTACTTGGCCCATTCAAAGGACAGAAAGAATGGCTTAAGTGTGGAAGGGTGCAGAGGGTGAAAAAAGTGGAGAGGAATAACAAGTCTGATCAGAGGGATAACGAGGGCTAAGATTATATAGGGCCTTGGAGGTCATTTAAAGGATTATGGCTTTTACTGAGTGCAGTGCAGAACCATTGAAGGGTTTTGAGCAAGGAGTGATGCGAAAAATTGGCTGCCAAGCTGGGAATTGAATGTGGAGGAGTAAAGGTAGAATAGTTGGGAGGCTACTGTGGTAATACAGTCAAAAGCATCAATAACTCAGGCTGGATGTGTAGCAGTGGAGGTGGCAGGGAATGGTTGGATTCTGAATATGTGTCAAAGGTAGAGCTAGCAGAACTTACAGGTTGGATGTGGAACCTGAAAGCTAAGGATGACTTAACGATTTTGCCTTAGCAACTGGCAAAAGTTTAATCACTCGTTATTATAATTTATCTAAAACTATTTATATGAGATTTGCATATACTAGTGTATGTACCAGTGAATATACAAGTATTCTAATAACAGTAATTACGGCCAGCATTTATGGACCGTTTACTATGTTCCAGTAACCATTTTAAATGCTTTACTTTTAAACATTATTCCAGATCAGTGAGATGGTTGCTAATATCATTGAAGACTGATGTTTGCAGAGCTCAGCCTGCACGGAGGAACTGGTTGGATCAGAGTACTAACTTAGGTAACTCATCTCTACAGCTTGCCACCATAGTGCCGACAATGTTATTTAATTACATTTTTATGAAGTCTCATACTCAGTATCCATACTATCTCATAAGATTAAATCTCAAGAAATAGGTTAATAATTTGATGTTTACATTCTAACTTTTCCATTGGTAATAGAAGAAAAAAATGTTTTTTAGTCTATCAACCATCTCAAAGTCCCTAACTTCCATTTAAATATTCATATGGAAATACACGCTACTATAATTTCTTGCTATTTTATTTTAATTACTTTCCCAAATTAATAGCTTTCCTGTACTTCTTGAAAAACAAAATTGTTATTCCTTGATTGTCATTATGATGATGAAAATCTCAGCAGATAATTAATAAAACTTTTGTGGTAATAAATATGAGAATGAAAGAAACCAGCTGGAGAAACTACAACCATTTTCACTCAGCCATCAAAATGGAATTATAATTTTAATGAGCCTTAAAATTATCCATTTAGCTGTAAAGGGAGTAAACCATACTTCATTTGATGTTCCTTTATAGCAGATGAACTCAAGAGTTATGCGGGCCCGAAAACGCACATCATTTGTCTTTGATGCATAGACTGATGTGTGTAGATTTTAAGGACAATTTCAATAGATTTTATACTGTTCAAAAATATCAGTAAAACTGAAAAGAGAACCTTTTTGGGTGGGTTACTTTTTTGATCTTTCGGTGATACTTCTGATCTTCAGTGACACACAAACCACATACACAAACATATACTATGCGCAGAAATCAATCAAATTTTAAAAAAAATTTTTGAAGGTCTGACTTTTTCAAAGAAATTGACAAATTTTAGCTTTAAAGAGAAAATTCCACCTTGAAAATAATCTATGTTTCAGAATTAATTCATAAACTATCATGCTTAATCTTATTCACACCAATGACTCACCGAGTTTGGCCAAATCAAACAATCTTTTTGTGCTTTTGCTTCACAACTGCAATATGAACGTATTGGATTCAGGGATCTCTAAGAACCTTGCTACTTGGGATTGATCTATCAAAAGTCATTTTGTCATTCCTTCTGGCCCAGTTTTATTATCTTACTGTGGTGTAGTGTATTATATTGTGATAGCTGAAATCACACTATTTAATTAGCAATTGTTGTGGTGATATTATCAAGTATTTTATTTGTCTCTTAGTTCATGGCCTTCTCACTGAAAATTAAAAAGTAAATTGAACATTTCATCATAATTTCCTCAGAAAGGGGGTAGAAAATAAGATAATAAGATAACTATATATAAAGTGCCTGACACTATCTATGATATAGGTATTCACTAAATGATACCTATTATTGTCATTAATAAGGACTATTTAGAGTTTTAAACTTTCTGGTTATGCTTCAAACTGTGACATAGAAGAGATAAGTCATTTCTTTACAAATTATCTGTTGATGTAGTCAAATGATTGAATGTGCTTTTTTGTGTTTTACAAAAAGGATCATGACAACACTTATTTCTTCCATGTATTTTCTTCATCATACTTTCATTTATAATAACCCACTCACCAGCTGTTCATGAGCGATGTTTGTTTAGGTCAGAAAAAATATCCTAAAATAATATTTGAACTCCAAGTTTTCCTGGATTTGCTTGAATGTTTGGTGTGCTCACATGAATACATCCATGTGGCTGTCATGGATGCACGTATTGAGTAATTTTGTAGATCACAGTTATGCCATAGGTTAGTACTTTAGTGCCTGTGTAAATTAAGCAATAAGGTTATAAGCAGGAAAGAGCATTTAGTTCTACTTCTTGTTTCATTCTGTGTAGAATAGTTGTCAAAATCCATTTCACAAATAGTTTTAAAACCTTGAAGCTTGCACTTCAGTTTCTTGCTTTGAAAGAAATAAATATCAAGTCTATCTCATTGAGTTGACCTAAATTGTATGCCACATAAGCGACCCCTCCAATAATCCTACCTGGTCCTTCAGGGATTTCCCAGCATGGGAGAATTTACATACACAGCCCATAGCTGAAGACTTTCCCTGAGGATGGGAGGAACAGGGTTTCACAGAGGAAGGTTGTGAGTGTGTTCAGGGTCCCCAGGGTAGGGCTTTTGTTTGTTTGTTTGTTTTGTCACTATCTCCTCCTCTATTTTACTCCTGCGCTCCCTTTCTTTTTCTGAGCTTGGGGGTAGGGTTTGCTCAGGACCAAATGTTTTGACTTGTAGCAGAATATCTGTAATTCCAGGGTGGACAAAATCAATTTGGGCCAGGGGGGAGTCCAGTAAAAGGGACCCATCAGAGACCAGTCAGTGTTGCTGAGTTAAGCAGTAGAGATTGCAGGGTGGAGATGGAAGAATAATCGATGAACTCTACAGTCCTATGTGATAAAATGAATATGGCATAATTCCCAAAGGGAGAATACACATTTTTATTTCTTCCCTACACCACAATTAGTTTTGATGATTTATCGTTGTATTTTTATTTTTCATTAGAGCCTTTTGAGTGTTAATTCTAAATGTAGCTTAGGAATGAGGGAAAAAAAGTCAGAATCATGTTTTTACCCCCATAAAATCCATTCCAAGGGCAAATTTTATTTCCTAATAGATTTTTTAAGGGGGAGGCTCTTTTAATTCTTTTTTAAGGATTTGAGTTTTATACATAGACACAATGATTTTTTTTTTATCTTTTAAATAAATTAATCATAGAAAACATCAAGGCCTTTTAGGAGCATGGCCAAGAAATTGGATTTTAAAAGATTCTGTGTGTACTAATTAGTAAAAAAATTAAAACAGCTTACAGGAGGCACCGGTAAAAACAGAACCACTTAATTACCTATATTCATCTTTACAAATACCTCCACTAGCAGAACATATAAAAAGTGTTCAGCATTACTTTATATTTAATTTTAAAAATAAGTATTGGTTTTGCCCTTTCAGGACAATTTTATAATTTTCTGCTTTTGCTGATAGACTAGCAAGACATTTGTTCCACTGGTGTGCCGAGGACAGCATGACATTGTTGACATTGATCTTTTCTCCTTCAAATGTTTTATCAGCTTCCCTGCAAGGCTTTATCTTCCTTGTGGTCAGAGTTAGTACAAGGTCCTGTACCTGAAAATCGATATTTAGCTTGCAATGTATAGCAACTAATAAAGGATTTTCCTTATCAACTATTAGCCCTTATGTCATTAATCAAAAAAGGTTAGGTATTCTGTTTGTTCTTCACTACAGCATAATCTGTGACGAGTTCATTAAAGCAGAAATGAAGAAAAACTTTCATTTGAGATGATGAGAACAACAGTGTGTTACTGATTATTTAAAAACGATTCCTTGCCCTAGGCTTTAAAAATTGTTTCAACACAGTTTATATGACATAACACACATAGAAAGAAAGGCAACAAATATCTTCGCACTGCTCACCGTGTCAGGCACTGTGTAAGAGTTAAGAATGTTGGGCATTTTATCTCATTTCATTTTTAGCCAACCCACCTTGGCCATCAGGGAAAATAACAGGTAGATGATCAGGTAAATGTTGATCTTCTCTTTTTGTTCCCTGCCTCTCTCAGGTATCTCCGCTCCAGGACATGCAGTGTGTAATGCACCTTTCCCTTATCATGGCTTTACAGGCCCATTTGGCAACATAGTTCAACCAGATTTCCTTTGAAGTCCTGGATGCATGTCTTTAACATAAAATTAAAAGCTATTATACAGTAAGCGACCTGAAAGCGCAGCCACGCATTCACCACATGAAGAGAAGATCAGGAAAGGGCCCATTAAGGGGGAGCAAAATGAGGAATTTGCCTGCCAAACATCATAAACTGGGTCTTCTCTAAATGATTTCATTTTGTACTTTAAAATATGCATTTTTCAGCATGTCAAAGACAGTTCTGAATTAGAGATTATACTCTTTGAAGACAGGAATGGTGTTTTTCCTTTGCCTATGTCATTATGCATTGAGGAAAATAGTCTTAATAAATACTTTAATTGTATGTTCCTTAACTGATGCAAAATTAAAATAAATTAAAATTAATTTCAAAGTGTAAAGATGTTAATTTTGGAATAGGAGCTTTTGAGCTGCTACTCTTAATTGGGGAGGATATTGAGTCGAATATATTCATTGTAAACAGCTATTTGTTAAGCAGCTCCTTCATTGCAGGCATGTGCCAGGGACTAGACATAACCAAGGCTCCAGAGACACAAAAGTGTACAGGACAGACCTGGTTTCTGGCTTCATGGAATATATGCACATTTTTTATTTAATCTTTATAGTATTTTTTCTATTACCTATTAGTCCTCTTATACCCCCTTCCCCCACAATCACCATACTTTTTTCCATGCCCATAACTCCTTTTTCATTTTTGCTAAATTCCTCCACCCCCTAACTGACCCCCCTCCCACTAGCTGTCATCTTGCTCTTCAGCTATGAGTCTGACTTTGCTTCTCTTGTTCAGTTTGCTCATTAGACTTCACATATGAGTGAAGTCATATGGCATTTGTCTTTCTCTGACTGGCTTATTTCACTTAGCATAATGTTCTCCAGGTCCATCCATGCTGTTGTAAAGGGTAAAATTTTGCTCTTTTTTATAGTCAAGTACAATTCCAATGTCCCATAGTTGTTTTAGCCACTCATCTATTGATGGACATTTGGGCTGCTTTGTATCTTAGAGACTGGAAGTAATACTGCAATGAACATACAGGTGCTTATGTTCTTTCTAATTAGTGTTTTGGGTTCCTTTGAATATAATCCCAGAAGTGAGATTGCTGGGTCAAAAGGTAGATCCATTTTTAATTTTTTGAGTTATCTATGTACCGCTTTCTACAGTTGGCTGCACCAGTCTGCATTCCCACAAACAGTGCGAAAAGGGTTCCTCTTTCTTCACATCTGCTGGTACTTCTTGTTTGTTGATTAATTGATGATGGCCATTCTGACAAGTGTGAGATGGTGTCTCATTGTGGTTTTAATTTGCATTTCTCCAATGATTAGTGACATTGAGCATCTTTTCATGTGTCTATTGACCATATGTCTTTTCTTGTTGAGAAATCAGTTTTTATTGTGAAGGGATATCTTAACTTTTTTATTTAAAGAGCCAAAATCACTGTTTGAATTGTGCTAGAATTTTCTTCTCCACAGGGATCCTGTTGGATAGAAAGGACTGGTGCTTGTTGATATAACCCTACCTTTTCCCCCCTAAGTGTAATCTGCTGCGTCTCCTGCCCTAAAAACCTATGGTCACAACCAGTAATGAGATAATATATAAGAAAGTGCTTCTAAACTGTAAAAATTTTGGTTTCTGTGGCTATTATTCATTTCAAATTAAGCTTACTATAAGTGCAGACTAATTACAAATGATTTTGAAACAAGCATTGTGTAATCACATTTTTGTTAATATTTATATATTAGAGACAGAGAGAGAGAATATGCGAGGCCAAGAGAAAACAGCGATTTGACAGTTACTATCCTAGGTGGTGGAATTTAACAAAGAATTTTATTTTCTTCTTTATATTTCTCTGTGTTTTCTAATGTTTTAACCCCAAACAATATAAGGAAGCATAGAAATCAACCTGCAGACATTTCTGTCCTTGTATTCTCTGCACTCCAATAGTTAGTCCCCAGACAGGTGTGCACCTGCGTTATGTTATTGGAGTACAGGTAGGACTGTCTTGTGTAAAAAAATATGCCATTTGAATAGCATTTTATGTTCATCTTTTTGTCAGTATTTTAAAATGCAAATGCCCTGGGCCAGGGTAATTATGCCACAGATGCATTTCACTCAATCATATTTTCATATCATGTATTTTAGAAATGTAAAACTTGTTGATTGGAAATTTATGTGAAATAGGCACTTAAATGCTTCTAGTTATTAACTAGCTGTGAGCACCCTGGCCAGTGTGGCTCAGTTGGTTGGAACATCATCTCATAACTGAAAGGTCATGGGTTTGATTCCAGTCAGGGCTCATGCCCAGGCTGTGGGCTTGATCCCAGGTTGGGGTACATGGTGTTTCTCTCTCACATGGGTGTTTCTCTCTCCCCTACCTTCTCTCTCTAATGAGAATAAAATAAACTTTTTAAAAAATTAGCTGTGACCTTGGGAGAAAAACCCCAAAATTCTCTACATTGGTTTCTTCCTCGTACGTGTAAAATCAATAAGGTTCTCTCAAGTTCTAAAAGTCAGTACTTCTATGATAGACCCAAACTCATTTACCATGTGATTCTTCTCCATGTTTCATTTACTATTAGCCATTTATTTCTGGGTATCCACATCTAGGGTCTCCACACCAGGTTCCTTGGGGGGAGACACAGAAAAGAGGAAATGAAATTACATTTCTAGTGCTGTCTTTGCAGGGAACTTTACATCTATTTCACCGTCAACTTGAGAAGCAACATTTCTCTCCTAGTGGAAAAAAAGAGACCTGAGACTCAGGGAATTAGTAAATTGTCAGTCCGTATGAGTAACCCAGAGCTGAGTTGGGAAAGGAACTCTGGTATGCCTGTATCTAAATCCCTGACCTTTCTATCACACCTGGTTACCTCTCAGAGGGAAATCAAAACACCAAGGGTCAGGGCAGGAAACCGCTTCCAAGCCCATTTACTTTCCTTGCTGTGGGGCCATATGTCAGTTCTGAAATGCCAGCCTGCTTTCCTGCAGTTTCCGCGGATCCTTTGGTAGTTGACTGTATTGCCAGTAATTTTCAAAATACTGTCACTTTGTCTTTCAACTCCTTCAGATCTCCAGGGAAATAAAAGTACGGTTCCAAAGACTGACGTTCAAAAACTGGAACCTAAGAGGCTGAAGATAATTAAGTGCCTAAACACTTCTAGGAGAAAAGGCGGCTAGAGTTGGGAACTGGGTTTTTTATTGGCCAGGAATATAAAAGTTTTCTTTCTTGAGAACCTTTTCCTTCATGTTTCTTTAACCCTAGAAATTCAACAAGCATGAACTTGACAAGGTAAAGCTGACAGCTTATCGGCTCAGTAATTGTACTGTTCTGCAAGCTGTGGACTTAGGTGTTTGTTTTGTTTCACTGCAAGCAACAGTGACTGACCCTGGCTGCTGTAAGGAAAAGGAAGTTTATTGTAAGGGGTGTGTGTGTGTGTCTGGATTGTGGTGGGATTGGGATGGAAGACTCGTGGACTCACAAGAAGCTGGGGGTCCATCATCCTTGGGGACACTCAGGAATCACAGGGGCTCTAGAGTGATCAGCTGTAAGTGTAGTGATGGTCCCTTAGCAGGAACAGTCTGGTCAGCATCAGTGTAGGTCCCCCATTGGCCCAAGGAAACCCCCCCCGCAAAAGTCCCCAGATCCTTGTGCCATCCACTCAAGACTCAAAGTGCCAAAGAGTGTCCAAGTGAAAACCCTAAATCAGCAGTGCACAGATAAGTCCCTTGGGGTTGTTTGTTTGTATGTTTTTTTGTGTGTAAGACTCACTATACCTTCATGATTAGTCCCCGTGAGGGATTCTGAAAAGGATCCTGGACAGATGAAAGAAAATTACATGGGGGGTCTTTATAGATAGGGTCACAGGACAAATCAAATATGGACTTATTCTGAAGAAATGATGTTAGTTTTTATTTTATTTTGTTTGCATAAAAATTAGCAAAACCTATTTATGCATGATGGACGTGTTCTTCTTTCTTGGTGGTATTACTGCTTAATTTCCCTCTCATCTTTCTGTTGAATTAAACAATTTTTACTTGCTCTTTACAAAAAGACTTTGAGAGTATGTCACAGAGAATTTAGAGCTGCCTTTTCTTCAACCTGCAGCAGGCATGAGTCCCTAGTGCTTTATTTTGAAATTATTGGAACTAAATAAAGCAGATGCAGATCTACATACAGGTAGATGTAATTAGATAGATGCAACTGGGACTTCACAATGTCTAGATTTTACTTTGCTTAAGTGGAACAGTGACATCTAGTGCCTGAAAAATTATGTCACTGGATCAAAGTGAGGATAAGAATAGACAGGCTTGTAGGTTGATTGCAGATGACTGAGAGATCATTTATTGGTTTATATGCAGAGCTGGTCTCTTACACTGTCTCTTCTCCATTCCTACAGGTATGCATTAGTGACTGTAATGCCTTCCTCGCGGTTCTTAATTCTGGACTCGCTACATGCCGATATATTACTTCTCAATTCACAATTCTTCCAGGAATCCCTGTATTATATTTCCTCCTACCAATCTTATTTCCTATTATTTCTTAAAACACATGCTCAGTTTTTGTCAGACTTGATTCCTTCACTTTCAAAAAACAGATTGGCTTACTTCTACTTCCACAATTTGTTTTATATTCCCTTTGCCTGCAGGGTTCTTTTCACTGTCTTTTGTCAAATTTTGTCTTTCAAATTTTATTTCCCTGACAGATCTTTCTTTTCCCTTATCTTATTAAACCACTTCTTTTATGAATTTCTATAGCATTTAGATTCTTCCTTACTCCCTGATTTGTAGTTATAATCTGTCTTAAATTAATTGCTTTTGTCTTCTATAGTTTGGTCTCCTTGCTTACACTGCAGATTTCTTAAATTCAGGGAATTCCTATAATTCTAAACAACCTTTTAAAATTGTTTGAGCATGTCAGTCAATCATTAATAATTTTTTGCTGGGCTTCTGAAATTTGGGTTTTATGTAAATTTTGACAGTTTATTTTGGTAAATTGTGATAGTTTTTTTTTAATTTAGATCTTTATATTTTAATGAGTTCATTGCAATTTTGGTTTCTGTGTTACAATAACCTGAATATCCCATGAAGCAAAAAAAAAAAAAGCCAAATAACCTTGATATTTACTGAAAATATCATTTTAATATAGAGAAACTTTCCTGACCGGTGTGGCTCAGTTTGTTGGACATCATCCCACAGAGTAAGAGGTTGCTGGTCAGGGCACAGGGTATGTGGGAGAGGCAACTGATCAATATTTCTCTGCCTTTCTTTTTTACTCCCTTCCCTTCTTTCCAAAATTTTTGGTTAATTATTTCTTTTCATTTCTCTTGATATATATTATACTCTTTATGCTGTATGACTCAGTGCTACTCAATATTTTGTGCTCTGTGTACTTGAAGATACTTAACACACTTCTATTTTCCAATTTAAAACAACCAAGCATATGATGATGTCTGTTCAGAAAAAGTCCAGCCATTATTAATATAATGAGAATGGTTTGCATGACATCAATGTAACCTGGCAGCTAAGGACACTGGACTGGAATGCGCATGCATGAATAATGACAACTTCACTGTAGACACTGGGTGAGCATGTGTACTGTGCGGCTACTGCATTCAAAATGACTAAGTAGAGCAACAAATCTGCATCAAATTTTGCGTTAAGCTTTAACATTTCTCTGGAAACTATTCAGCTGATTCAGAAGGGCGCGGCTATAGGCAACTGGTGATTGGCAGCTTCATCACGACAGTGTGCCCACTCATGCATCATGTCTTGTGCAGTTTTTTGGTGAAACATCAAATTACCCAGGTGACTCAGGCCCCCTACAGCCCAGATTTGGCACCCTGTGACTTCTGGCTTTTCCCAAAACTAAAATCACCTTAGAAAGGGAAGAGATTTCAGATTGCTGATGAGATTCAGGAAAATATGACAGGGCAGCTGATGATTTGCAGATCTGTGTGAGGTCCCACAACACCTACTTTGAAGGGGACTGAGGCACCATTGTCCTATGTACAATGTTTCTTGTATCTTGTATCTTCTTCAAGAAATGTCTCTATTATTTATAGTATGTGGCTCAGTACTTTCTGGACAAACATCATCGTATATACTGAGAAATAATAGGCAATTACAATATCGCGAAGCAGAGAAGTTTGCAAAAGCAGAGATTCCAAATGAAACTACGTACTGTAAGGTAATAATTGCAACACTTTTGGATCCCTAAATTTTCCTGTACTGTAGATGTTAAAAAGCTGCTACTTACTTCACAGAGATGTGATTTCACAGTTTAAGGGTCCCATAATTTTAACAGAAAATGAATGGTTTATCTAATCAAAATTCTTTAATTAACATGGGAAGATTGTTCTTCTGGACCACTCATTGCTATTAGATTATAATTATATAATGTGTATTTTTGAAGGCACAATAGCAAATTTAACTAGTGAGTTTATGAAGAGAATTCCTGATTCAGCATAAAAATAGAACCTGCCAAGTTTATGTGGCACATTGGGAGATAAGATGCACTTCACATATCAATGCCAAGTTGAGCCAAGTTTCATAAAGGATGAGTCATGTTTCTTTGAACCAGGAGTGGCTCAGTGAGCAACTGAACCTGTTGGTTGATGTATTGGTTGGCTCCTGTCCAAACAACTCTACAATTATGTCAAAACAAAAGTTCTAGGGTTTTTCTGTAGCGAGGAGGGGGGATGCAGGTATCTTAACTTTCATAATGAAATCAACATAATTAACATTTCTGGGTGGAAAGGGGAATAAATTATCTCACCAACTTTTAGCTATCTCTTGTGGCCATTTTATCCCCTTGATTCAGCCCAAATGACTTCTGGGAGCTATAATTCTTTATGGCTAAGATTGCTAATTGTAATACTTGAAATCTGTTCTTAAATTTTTCTGCAGTTGCTTTCTTTATGCTATAGTAAAAGAATTCTGTGTTACTCCTCTGTCTGGCCTGGTTGCCTGGTTCTCCTAGAAGCAGAGCACACCCAACAGATACAGGTGAAATTACATGAAAAAGCAAGAAGGATTTTCCTATCCCAAACTAAACATTTTGAGTTGCAAATCCCCATGAGAGTTGCGGGTAGGGTGTGGGTCAGAGGGGCACTGTTTGCAAAGCACACGACCCTGATGCTTTATTCTTGAGCTCAGTGCACCTGAAGGGAAGAGTAGGTTATAGATGCTTCTGATTTAAAGGGTAGTAAAAGGAACTAAGTGAGAGATTATAACTTTTTTTTGCACCTGTATTTCTAAATAAGGTCACCTTTATCCAATTATTGTGGTGGAAATTTATTTTAATACAAAAGGTATTTATCAGTGATTATACAAACACACTCTGCTTGGTACTGTGAAATCCACAAAGTGGAAAAAAAAAGCTTAGACTTTAGAGCAGTAGTCATACTTTATCAGTAGTATATTTTCGTGTGTGTGTGAATACAAATATATACATACTTAATTCTTACAGTGAACATTAATTCCTTTCTACCAATATCAGGGCTGAAAGTTAGCTATAAACCAACAGTTACAAGAAGAGTGAAGAGAAGTTAATTCTGACCTTGGGGTTATTTCACCATGCAATTGTTTCACCAAAAGGTTGGTGACAATCCTCCCTTCTCGGAAATTATGTGTCTCTTAGAGTGTAAATATTTTCATTATACAATTCGAAGTGTACTTTTTGATGGAGTCATTTTGAAGAAGAACATAAATAGGACTGCTAAGGGAAGTCAGTGGGAGTGAGGGGTGTGATTATGTCCTCCGATGTGGTATTGTGTAAGGTAGTTGGATGTTTATCGTAATGCCTACATTGTGTCTTAGAATATTTTTAGTTATATATATGGCTAGCCTGCACTTCAAAAAAAATGAATTTCATGTAAAATTCCATTAGGTTAAGAAAAAAAGCTAGCAAAGCAGCATGTTACACATTTTGCCTGTACTTCTGCATTTTAACACCATCCCTGTCCCTTCTGTCCATTATCACTTTTGTCACCATGGATCACTTTCTTATTGGTCCATTGCCACAGCCTCCTAATTGATTTCTTTCCTCTCGGTTGAGCCTTCCAATCCAATCTACATGCTGCTGCTAACCTCAGCTTTCTTAAGCATTGCTTTAGTCATTTCATTTGGAGCCTCCATTAACTATTCCTCAACTGTCCCCATTCCTACCCCATTAAGGATAAAAATCCTAAGTGCCACAATGCTTTCCACGTTGTGATCCCCAATCCTCTCAACGGTATTTCTGGATATAACGCCTCTGCTGTGTTCTCACGTGGGCACATGCTGGTCAGTGTGCAAACTCAGCCTGTGACACACGCTAATATCTGAAAGACAAATTTCTGACCTTGTAGAAGGATGTGCCACATAAAAATCCAGACTTCCGGCCCTCATGTGAAATTGGATGGTCAGACTTTAGTCTGGAGCCCTTGTCATCCAAGGCCCATGCCACTGACACATCCCGCTCCCTTGCTTTCAGTGGATACGCTCACTTCCTCCTTTCATCCCTTGGTGGTAATTTATAAGGATCTTCATTATGCTATTTATAGTCTATCTTTAGTCATTTGCTGGTTTTATTACTGGATTATAATCTCATTTCAGAGTGGAGGATCTATTTTGCAGTGCTTCCCTTATCATGCCAAGAACACCAAGTTTTACTCATAGAAAGTGATTAAAAATATTTATTGAATACTGTTGTTTCTGGACTTCGGGAAAACTGGGTTTGCAATAAAGGTTGTTGAATATTTCATCTTATCCCATGTCCCCTATTCAGCAAAATTTCAGAACATCTGAACATAAGTGCCTCTCATTCCCCTTACAGTTTGTTGTTACAGACTGGGGACTTCAAAATAAGGGATATTAGTCTATTTACTGTTCTATATGTGCTGAGCCCCAAATGGCAGAGTTCAAAGAGTGCCACTTGGATAGTTGATTCTCTATGGTATTATCATGATGCATTGTGGCAATTGGATAAGTATTTTTATGGGGAAAATTAGAGAAGTTTAGGGAAAATAACATTCAAATTTGTAGAAAGGACCTTCATGAGACACAAACTATGTGGAACACTTGGGGCTTACCAGCACAGTAACCCCACTTATCCACAAGGTATATGCACATGTTCAACAGATGCTGCAAACAATGGGGAGCACCAAATCCTGTATACGCTATGTTTTTTCTGTGCATGCATATGTATGATAAAGTTTAATTTACAAATTAGGCAGAGTAAGAGATTAACAATAGCTAATAATAAAATAGAACAATAAAACAATATACCAAAATAAAAGTTATGTGAATTTGGTTTATTGTCTCTCAAAAATACATTGTACTGTCTTTACTCTTCTATTTTTTTGGAGCTTTTTAAAAAAATACTTTATTTATTTATTTATTTTAGAGAGGGGAAGGGATAGAGGAAGACAGGGAGAGAAACATCAATGTGTGTTCCCCTCTCGAGTGCCCCTCACTGGGGGCCTGGCCAGCAACCTAGGTATATGCCCTGACTGGGAATTGAACCAGCAACCCTTTGGTTCACAGGCCAGCACTCAGTCCACTGAGCTGCACCAGCCAGGGCTGTCTTCACCTTTCTTGTGATGATGTGAGATGACACAATGCCCATGTGATGAAATGAAGTGAGATGAATGACATAGGTGTTGTAGTGTTGCATTAGGCTACCACTGACCTTCTGATGATGGGTTAGCAGGAGCATCATCAACCCATGACAGTGTCTATAGTTGGATGTCAGGAACAGACAACATGGACAATTGGGGAAATTTAATATTTTTTGGAGCATGATTGACTGTGGGTAAGTGCAACCATGGATAAAGAGGGGCCTATGGTACTTAGTGTAATGTATTTGGCAAATAGTCAATACCATTAAAAACCATTTAAAAACATAAAATATAAAGTTAGTGGCTGCATGTTTAAAATGGATGTAGGACCTTGGGAAGAATATCAAAGCCTTTTTTATTTAGTGTAATTTGAAGAAATTAAATGAAATATTCTCATGAGGACCTTGAAATAGATAAGAGAAGAAGGTATTGCTTTTTTTAAGAGGCACAATATAATAAGAAATACTACCCTGAATCTGGATCTGCTCGTGAAACTTAAATCCACCATGGATTTAAGTAAGAAGAGTAAAGATAACTTGCAACAATATAGAGACATAGGCAAAAGGAAGGAATGGAAACAGATCAGGAAGTACATTGACCTCACAAGTTATGTCCCTGAGAGTGAGTTAATTAATGACTTTTGCATATTTTCTTCTTCATTGGATCCTTCCTTGATTCTTCCCTCTCTCCCTCCCTCTCTCCCTTCCTTGCTGCCTTCCTTGCCTTTTTTTTCCTTCTTTTTTCCTTCCTTCTCTTCCTTTGTTTTTCCTCCCTTTCTTGTTTCCTTCCTCACTTAGTTCCCCTACCCTCCTAAATTATTCCACAACAAGATACAAGAGGAATCCTGAAGGTTTTTTAAAAATCAAAAAGGAATTTTAGAAACAATCCTTGTCCTTTCATGTTATAGATGAGGATAGATGGCATCACTGGTTAACTGTTCTCTAAACAGTAACAATGTTGCAATGACCTTTTCTAATTCAAATACTAATGTCAATAATTGGAAAATGTCAAGGATAGTTTAATCCACATAACAAATCTAATGATGGACAATATTTCTAGGCATGTGCTATACAGACTCTTGGAAAATTATTGCTTGTAGATCAAATAGTAATAATTACTAAAGGTTTCTATTTGATCTCCATGTATAACTTTCCATGACAGTGGCCCAGAAAAGAGTCTTTTACCTATTTACTGTACTTAAAAATTTTTCCTCTGTCAATTTGAAAATTCAATGTATGGAAGATATATTTAGTTCTAAGTTACATAAAAGTATCAGGAAATCTTTTTGTCTATCAAAGAGGATTAATTAGAAAATCAAATTGCTACCATCTAACAAATTTTTCTGGAATTGAAATTTCAAACCCAAAATGCTGGTAAAAAAAAATCCCCAGCATTTTTCATTAATATAAAAAATGTGCATTCACAATAGTAAAGTTATTTTTTAGCCTTTTATTATTGTTAATTTTAATCTTTCAATAAATCTGCAATATGACACATAGGTGAGGTAAAGCAAAGAAATTCACATTTTGTGTTTGTAAATACAGTGTTGAGATCAAATCCATTTTTTCTATTATAATAATAAATTAAAAGGATGCATACATATAAATGAGAATAGAAGCCTATATAGACATCTCAGGAAAACATGGAAGAGAAACAATTTGTTACAACATATTATGAAAGAACAAAAGTACAAATAGAAGTTATCTACAATTAACAGATAAAAATGATAGAGTCAGTGGGTAGTATCACCAAGGCCATTACATCTGCCACTATTAATATTATAAATAAAACTGTACGTAGGTGGTTTTAGCTTGCAAAGTCTTGCAATCAAGTTGGAGAGAACTTACACATAAATATTACAAAAAGTGATTATTTCCAAGCCAAGCAAATGATTTTGTAGTCTTTTTTCCTAAACTATGCATTGCTCCAACCAAAATCAATTTTTTATCTAACAGCAATACAAAAATATCAAATGATTCTTTTCTGAAGGTCTTGGTTCCTGAGTATTGGTCACCAGCTGAGATAAAGTCTTTCATCTCTCTTTAAAATTTTAGCTTATTTTACACTGTGTTGGAAGATGTTAAATAATTTCAGGAAAAAAAGCAGCTTATTCTTCAAAAGAAGAAATTGTAGCTCAAAATACACGCACTAAATTGGCTAGCTCACAAGGCAGGAAATGCAGTGTTTTCTGCATCTGAATTCCCGGGGATGAGCTGTGCTTGGTCTTTTGGGCAGTTGCTCTACTCTCGACAGAAACTAAGGAAGCAGCAGGGCGGTTTGAGGTAATTACCTAGTACTCTCAACTCGAATTCATCTCCAGCTATCAGGTTTTTATAGATTCCTATTTGTGATGCTGTAGTTTAGGAGTTTGTTGCATTTTTCAGGTTCAATTCCTATCTTTGGGGATTGTAATACAGTTCTAAAAATTTCCCCCTGGACTGAAACTTGGTATACAAAGTCTTTGTTGGAGTAAAAAACACTAGATGAAATTTTCATAAATGTCACTAACCTCACATTGTTAGAAACTGTTTTATGTCACAGTAAAACCAACTTTTACAACATATTCAGATGTGACTGACAGGTCCATGCTCCATGTTCCTTTGTTGTTGCTTCTGTGTGTTAATGTGTTCAGCTATATTTTTTAAAATCGGGTTTAAAAATTTACCAATTCAAACTACACTGCAAAGTGTATTTTAATATCAACACATCGACCCTTATTTGCAAATAGGTGAGTATCAACTTATAACACGTAAGTGGAGCATTTACAGTTCAGTGCAACATGGAGTGCAAGGGAGCAACCTATTTAATATAATCAGATGTGTTTTGTAATGAGTGCACACTTTGTTTATATAAATATATATATATGGGTGTTGGTTATTATTCAGTCAAAGGCTCTTCCTTGCTGTGTCATTGTTATTATCTACATTTCAGAAAATAAAGTATATTTAGCTCGATTTTCAAACTAATCAAGCATTTATGCCCTATGTGTTTTAGCAGGAATATGTAAAAGAAGCATTTATAGGCCAATATGTATATTAAACATAAGAAGAGTTTGAAAGAAGAAAAATTGCAAATTGTGTTTCTAAGGTATTATTTAGTCTCAATTACAACTAAATTTGTAGTTGTGGGTTACGCCCTCTATTTTCCATCGCCGGATAGTCCGTGTTTCTACAGGAGCCACTTTTCTCCAAAGACTTGTATGGAAGTAGGATCGGATTGGCTTTTGCTGTATTTTAAACAAAACCTGTTGAATCCAAGAGGGAACCCGAAGAGCCAGTGCCAATCAAGCAACTGTAAAATAGATGAAACATTTGGCTGCTTATTAGTTCATTTGCTAAAACGGAACGGGCAGGGCCTCCTATGTTTTAACATTGACAGGCGTTACCAGTTTGTATAAATAACAAACAGCCAGGATCCTGCATCATAATTCTGCGTGTCATCACTGACAAAACTGTGTGAACGCCATGGAGTCTGCAGCTCACCTCGGGAATCCGTACTGGCATCTGCTCTGCCCTCCTCACAGAGCCGTGCGCCCATCTCTCCTCCCAAATCACCCATGTAGCCTAGACGAGGGATTGCAGTGCCATTAGACTGATGAGCATCAAGAGAATTGCCACCCCCCCAAAAAAAAAACCCTACTGATAACTGCTTACTTTGTTTTATCTGTATAAGAATAAATAAAGCTATTGCATATCAAATATAATTTTTCTTTTATGTCCAGAATTTCTCAGCTACCGTGAAAAATGCAGTAGGTGAAAATGATACTTCATTTAAAAATGACATCTAATTTAAAAATTTTCTTGCTGCAAAATTGAATTTGTTGAATTTGCCATTCTTGGGTGGCAGAATACTTATTTATAAAGCCATATTCCCCCCAAGAGAGGTAAGATAAATACGGTCAATTATTTTACTTTCATACCTCAAAGCATTGAGTATAATGTATTCAATGAATAATCTTCAGATCTACTGGAAGAAGCAATGAAACACAGGAAATAAAGAGAACTCTTGAGTTCTATATGTTTATAAATTATATCGTGTTATGTCATATCATATTAATCCCTAAAGAGAGGGAGACTATCCTGAGCAGACCACCTCCAATATGAAGTGGTCACTTGTCAAAGGGGCAATAAATGACAAAATTGAGCTAACCACTGGTCAGGTAAATGCTATTTCTTTGCAAGACACAAACACAGAAAGGAAAAATGAGCTCTATTTATTGTGTATTTATGATGGGATGAGAGCATATGCTGCTTTGAAAGCTTTTGCTGCAACCATTGCCATCCTTGCTGGAGGTGAGTGAGCTGGGAGGCGTTGGAGATGGGATGTGAAGCTGAATCGTTGGGCACTGGATTCCGGGCTCTTACTCCCTGCGCTGCCTCTCTGGAATGTTGATCTAACATGGAATTCAGTGACTTTTAAAGTTAGCAGCAATGTTTATAGGTGCATTAACAATTCTGTAGCATTAAACACCAAAGTGTTCACAGTTATGATTTGGGGATGGGACCAGAGAAGGTTATGGAGGGTTTTGACTTTCTTGGTATTGTTTTCTTTCATTGGCAAGGGTCATTCAAAAAGCAATATAACATTTGGAGACTTCTGGGAGGCCAATTCTGAATCTAGTTAAAAATCCGTATTACATCATCCCAACTGAACCCTGTAATGAGATTTTTAAAGCCTTACCAGTAGGTTTTTGAAAAGGGATTTTATTTTGACAAACAGAATCCCCAAAGTTTACCACTCATTTTTTTGGCATTACCTGTCCTTTTTATGAGAGAAACACAAATACATATTTGGAGAAATATTATGAATAATTTCTGCAAGGTACAGATATACATAATACAATATTGCTTATTAAGATTATATAATGTTATATAGAGTACCTCGTTTTTGAAGATGGTACATCTAAATTCTCATCCTTACTAATATTGAGTGCTGTATATAAGAAATCTCGTATCAATGAAAATCTACTTTAAAAAGGCATTCATTTTCTTTCTAAATGAAAATTTAATCTGAAGTTTTTAGAGCATATTTTTCTATCAACTGCATATTTTGAGACAGACAAATTTATAAATCATAGAATCTTTGAGCTGAAATACACTTTAAAAATCAAAGTCTTGCTGTAAACAGTAGCTGTAGCTTTTGGCTGCCCAACGTCCATTCTCCCCTGTACTTATAATACTCCGGTTTTCTTAGGGAATCTTTTTCCACCCACTCTCAGTCCTTGTGATCTGGCGTAACTGATCAAACTCTCAGCCCCTTATTTCAATACAGTGCTGGTCAGTCAAAATAATTCTCCCGATCATGACCTACTCTGGTCACATGGTAAATATCAGGCAAAGCAGGTTCAATTTCAGAGCTGTTATCAGGAAAGTGAAGCTCTTAACTGGAGTGACTGTGGAGATTAGAAGTCAGCTTCAAACTGTGGTCTCTATCTTACCAACCTCAGTGTGAGAGAGTTTACCTGAATAAAGCCAACACTTTGGAAACACAGAAAAAGTTGGACAGAGACCAGTTCTGGATGCGGCTGCCTGAGCCCCAGAATAGAGCTCTGCAAGGTCTACCCGTAAAGTCCGCTGCAAACAGAGTAAGTTCTACAGTATTTATTCCTGTTTAAAGTCACATGATATCTGATTAAGTACTTCAGACCACAGGGTCTTCTTGAGCCTCGTAAGGAAATCATTTTCACCATCAGTATGTTGTAGACATTTAACTATATTGAAAATAGGTTTGCTTCTTCTCTAGTTTTCCTTTGATTCTATGTCTGCCTTCTGGTGATAAACAAAGTAATTCCAGTATCTCTTTTATAGGGAAGTCCAGCAAATACAGATAGTATCTGTCATCTAAATTAAGATTATAAATAAATATATCTTTAAGTCTTTTAGTTGAACCATCCAAAGAGAAAAAAATTGTGGGATATTTACTTCTCTTAATAACAGTGAATTTCATCAGCCATCCATTAATAATCCTGTTTTAGAGGCAGAGAAAAATGCTGCTAATTAGCTGAGGTTAAACAGTGAGTTTGTTAGCTGCATGGGCTTCAGCCTTACAATTAAGTTGACCACCTGTGATTTGAAGGATGAAAAATCCCACCTGCTCAGTATTATCTTCTGAAAGGCCTAACAGTTAAAGCCAAGGGTTAAGTGAATATTCCCTGAAGGAGCTATTAAAATTGAATTATTTAATTTAAGGGAAATATATCATCTCCATGAATTCATTAACAGCAATTAATTCATTATCAGGAATTGGAGAGAAGGGAATAGAATTTAGGAACATTTTTTAAGAGAAGCAGGGTATGAAGAGGAGTGTTGAACATCAGGTTGTGTCCAAAGGGAAGTTGAGGGGGCAAATGGTGTGGCCCCCCCCTCAAGTTATGGGCTAGTGATGATTCAGTTGTTAGGAGGATAATACTGCTCCCCATTTGCCTGTAGTGGAGGGGCCTTGGTCTATCTCCAAATGTGTGTGTGTGTAAATGCACACATACAATCATTTCGCTAGAATTTTCCTAGTTACACTAAAGGAGCGTTTGGATTGAATAAATGGCACTGTTGGTCTGTTATTTGTAACCCCCGAATCAACCTAAACCTACAAATGGGATTTTGAAATATTGGTCTCCTACTAAATTAACAAAAGCAAATTCTAACTTAAATTTTTTTCAGATGCCATTGTGCAATATCAGGTATGTTGCGTTAACGGTAGCAGTAAAAGCAGCACTTTGAAGACGTGCCGGTGTATTTGTTTTCTATTGCTGCTGAAACAAATTACCCAATTTGTAATTTTACAGTTCGGTAGGTCAGAGGTCTGACATGGGTGGGTCTCCTGAAGCTGTACTAAAAGCTTTGTCAGGGCTACATTCCTTTTCTAGAGGCATTAGGGGAGAATTCATTTCCCTGCCTTTCCGGCTTCCAGAGGCTGACTACATGTCTTAGCTCATGGCGTCTTTCCCATGGTGAGAAGTAGCAATGGTGGGTCAAGTCCTGTCCTTCCTGACCCTTCTTCTACTTTTAAGGACTCGATAACTAGATAGCTCCCACTCAGGTACTTCAGAATAATCTCCCCACGTATAAGTCAGTCAGTTAGTAATCATATTTGTATCTGCAACCTTAATTCTTTTTTGCCGTGTAAGATAGCGTATTTTCAATTTCCAGGGATTTAGGGCGTGGGCCTCTTTGGGGAGCCGGTATTTCATTTACTGCAGTCTATTGCATAGGCTATGTGCTTTCCTGAAAAAACCTCATGATCTGCTACGTAACGCTCCAAAAATAATAGGGCATGTCGGAAAAATACAGGGTTGGAACAGGAAACTCAAAATCTTTGCAGTTTAGTGACCAGAACACTAACAAAAATAATACCAAGCCTAAAAATGTATATGTTTAAATGGCATATTGAATTTCTAATGAACATAGACTACTTTAAATATAGGACTTGACTTTAAAAACCAGGGTGACGTGAGATGCCCGTTGATGGAAACAGGTCTAAGGAATGGGCGGGGCCACTGAGCTATAATGCAAAGCAAAATATGCAAAAGACAGGAAAATCTTGCAATAAGCACTTAACAATAGTCACATGTATGTGGCCCGAGTGAACCAAGAAGAAAGATTGGCCGTGCCTAGAGGACTTAACGTCACCACTGCTTTCTATATTCAGCTGTTCTGTCTGTTTTGTCTGTTTTGTGTTTTGGCCTACTTGGTAGGCCAAACCTCTAATGTGCTCTGAAAGTCATATAAGAATCAAGGGGATTTCTGTGCTATTCCAGAATCTCCCCTATGTACCAATTACATTTGAACTAATCTACTAATTATATTTCCCAATGCAAATTGTGTTATAGTATTTAAACTTAGTAGCAAAGCCACCTTGGAGTCATAAGGAAAGTCAGGGTTAGCTAAATGTCCCAAGATTTTGTTCATTTACCATCACTGACAATGACTCATGGCTGTGAGTCAGTCCTTAGGGGCTAAACAGGTTTCAAGGAAGCGATAACTGAACTTCTGGCTTTCTCTTAGGCATGCTCTAAGAAGAAGTATTCTCAGGAAAAAACATCACAAAGTCATTGCAAGATTTTAAATAGTCATGGATACTGAGAAATCACTATGACAAAGAATTGAGAATGCGCCCTCTCTGAAAGAGGTAGACCGTAACTTCTGAAATCGAGTCAGCTCTAACTAGAGGCCGCACCCAGCACAGGAACAGTTCAAGGCCTAATAAAGAGGGGACATCAAAAGCTAAATGATAACATCCTGTGGAAGGACAAGGATGTGAAGAAAGTGATGGAAAAGCATGTGGAAACCTAGAAGGGTAGATCAAGAGAGAACTGAGAGTGTTTGCTTTTTCTGTGCCTCAGTGCGAGTTGAGTGGCTGTAGGTACACCTTATTTAATGGGACATTAGCATGAAAACACAAGAATTTAGCTTGATCCCACCTCTACTCTTAATACATTACTTCTCTGGCTTGTTTATCAATTCTTCCAGTGTTGCTACCTTGTGCTAGACACAGTGCTAAGTGCTGTGGATACATGGTGAATATTAAGAGGTCATTTGCTCTCTCACACATTTGGTGGATGGAACAGGTTTTCTGCAAATTGTCACAGCAATATAATTACAAACTGTGGCAAGTGCTCTGAAGGGAAAGGAAGAATGCTACAAGAACATAGAAGAATATATGATCTAGTGGGGGATGTGGGATGGGATATTTGGGCCTACGTTAAAATGATTATTGTGTCCTAGCTTAGTTGGTTGGGTGTCATCCCGTGAACTGAAAGGTCACAGGTTTGATTCCTGGTCAGGGCACATAGACAAGGCAACCAAGTGATGTTTGTCTTCCTCTCTTTCTCCCTCTCTTCCCCTCTCTCTAAAGCCTCTCTCCCTCTTTCTAAAAGCAATGAAAAAAAAATGTCCTCAGGTGAGGAATGAATGGATGAATGAATAAAATGATTATCAGAATGAATAAAATGATTATCAGAAAGCTGTATGCCATGGAATCTAAGTGACGGAGATTTCCTGTGTGCACAGCAATGGCAACATAACATATATTTTTATCTACTGATGTTGAGGCAAATCCATCAACCTTTTGATTTCATTTGTTTAACACACAGCTGTCTTCCAATATCAGGTGAAAACAATTATTACTTGAAAGGTGGATGGCATCCAGGCACAATTATAACACTGATACATCACTACATTAAGACTCCTATTGAATTGTTTTATTTAAAATTTTATGGTATTTCTCTTTTGCACTATCTTGGTATGTCATATGACCACTAGAGGTCAGTGCTGCCCTTTCTTAGTTAACAAAGGTAGTTTTTCCACCTTAAATGGTGGGGGCAGGGGAGAAGGAAGAAATAGCTTTCTGTGGTTTTGAAATGAGTGACAGAGAAATATTGAGAGAGAGAGAGAGAGGGAGAGAGAGACTTTTAAAATAAAAGAAATAGGATGCATAATTTTTTAAAGGACATTATAAAAAGATTAACTGCTTGTTTTCAATCACTCAACTGAAACAGTACACAGGAATACAAATTAATAGTACCTAATCAAGGAGTTACTCTTGACTGTGTCACACTATAAATATCATTTAAAATATGTATTGTTTTTAATGTGTCGCCAAAATGTATCAGAAAACTACTTTTTTCAAAAACCCTATATATAGTGTATTTACTATATTGTCTATCATATAAAGTGAATCTGTAGGAGGGGCTTAATAATTATTTAACTTCTCATTATTATATCAAAGAACAGTAATATTTAAGACCTGTGAATTTCATCACACAAACTATCTTCATTAAATTTAAATTTAAATGATACTGTAGAAAATTTAGGCTGATTTTTATACAGTGTAAGTAAGAAACAACCAAAAAGTCTGGCATGGCAACAGTTGATAAATGTGATGCTTGGCTTTTCCAGTGGTGGCTGGTGCCTTTATTATTCTGCATGCATCTAGGAAAAACATCACTGGTCCATTTTACAAACAATTTTATTTTAACTATCCTGTCATGTTCTGATACATATATTTGTGTTTTAGCTGATACTTTAACATATAGACTGCCAAAAATATTTCATATGGTAAAAGAGTGAAAATGCACCTGACCTGTATTTCTGATTCAAATCTTCTCACTGTATTTGGCATATGATTTATTTGTGTTATACTTCCTTTACTTATATATTTTTTAATATCTTCCTACTACTTGAGCATTTGCAAAGGAAAGGTAGGCACAATAATTTAATAGTTGATTTTAGAATTTTTTTAGCATGAAAAGGGATGTTCTGGCAAGCAACATTACTGAAAACAAAAATGTAGTTAGTTTATGGCAATAACTTCTTGATTGTGTGTAGTAAAGAACACCAAATAGCTGCACTAACCAGTAAAGCTCATACTCCCTGGGTTTCTTTGCTTAGATAGAATGTAAGCATGTTTTATTTTGTTTGTTTGTTCCACCTCATGACGGTCACTAGAGCTGACCTTGAGGAAGGCAATAGTTATTACTGGTTTAATTCCATAGTACTTCCATATGGGAAACTTCTAATAAAAATGCTTGCGTAGATCTTTATGCAATAATGATACTTAAACTAAATTAGGACCGGCTTATATAAGTGCTTAAATGGTTGCAGACTCTGACTAGGCACCATATGCTGGTAATGGAACGGCTGTTGCTGCCCTTTCACATGGCTCTGTTTTTCTTTTCACACGGACCTTCTGACTGTAGCCCCAGGGAGGTCAAAACATGTGATTTAAAATTACCTTCAGTTGATTTGATCAATAAAACGTATTTAAACGTGTAACACTGAAATACCATGGAATGTCTGGCATTCCTCCTGGCAAATTTTCTACTTCCATAAATATGTCGTGACGCATGTTGTGTGAAGCAGGACCATGTCTGCACATGCATACACACTTCTAGAAATACGTTTCCGTCGTCTGCAGCTCTACCGCATGTCCAGCATTCTCTTTTCTTTCCTGAAGTTAAAGCATGATCCTGTTAGGAAAAGACTAAATGAATATGCAGCAAAATTAAGTATATAAGAGACAATTTTGTCTATCACATTTAAAAAAACCTCAGGAACAAAAAAGAAAAATGACAGAGATGCGGTTTTCAATTCTTTGTGTTAGAGGTTTAAGAAAGAAAGATTAAGTAGAAGATAGCTTTTAGTCAACAGAGACTTAAAGCAAGAACTCAAAAATAGTTGGCATAAGAAAAAGGAGCTGTTCTGAGGATGTGCGAATTAAAATAAAATTAGGAAGCTGACTCATGCTAGCTCTATAAGTTCAGGTACGTCAGAGAAGAGAAAGGGTGAGAAAATTTGTTATTTCCATATGAACGCTGGAAAGGCTTAGCAGGTTGTCAGTGCTTTCAGAAAAAGGTAACACGGCAAATGCCAAAGTAAGTATTTCTGAGACATGGGTTTTTTTTTTTTTGTTTGTTTTGGTTTTACTTTTTAAGATTACAACCATCTTTACTACTTTTGCAAATCTCAGCTTCACATATACACTAATTTATGTATAAACATTTACTGGATACCTCATCATAGCAGACATTTGGGTAGGCAACCCACGGTCGAGAGCAGAAGCAGTGAGTAAAATCAGGTTTTCAAAAAGCCAGACTTACCTGCTGTTACTCTGCCTGTTTCAGCTACTCCTTTTTGCATATATTTTACTCGCATTCACAACCAATGCCTAGGTTATTTTATGGAGTTTCCTCGGTTTATTACTCGCTTTGGGGATCTGTAGGTCCTTGCAGGACATTTACATCTGCATGCAGAGAACATCTCACGTGTTATACCTGAGTTCAGGATAAATTTGGGCCTGAGGAAATCCATTGCAAAAGAGTTTTTCATTGTGATAGACTTGTTCTTCACTCAAAAGAGGAGTATAGAACTCTTTAATCATATTTTAAATGAAATTAATTTTCCCTCGTGGCAGTTTCTGTTGTGTATGCTTTTAAATTATATCCTAAGAAAAACCATTTTATCTTTATTCAGGGTTGGATGGCCTGCTAAATTTGAACCAGTTACACTTGGAGTAAATATGCTATTTTAGATGATCTTATCAATAGATCGGATTTAAATCTGCTTGCCTTTATATGGTGTGTTCGCCTTTTGCCCTGAGACCCCACCTTGCAATGCTTGTGGGTTTGTCACTCATTTCTTGAGTGTTGCTATTTTTGGTTTGAGCTTGCTGATTGCTCACATGGGCTGTTGCTGTTTGATTGATTTTAGGGCACTTCACTCCTTAAATCCCAAGTTGTTCCTTTCTTTCTTTAATATTCTCAGCTCTTCTTGATCATGGCTCTAGATTTATTTTATTTCTCCTTTAATGTTTCATAAGCATCCCTTGTAGGTTCTTCGAATGTCTAATTATGGCCCAGCCACAGTCTTTATTCTTTTTAAAAGTTTCAAACCTCTGATTAAGTGCTCAAAAGTAGTTAAAGTTATACGATTAGGCTAACTCTCAGAAATGCATAGAATTCTTATAATACTTTTATGTAATGTATAAACTATAACACAAGTGCTCATGTTCAACATTTCACATAGGAATTATTATTTACAAGCAGGCTAAGTAAATCCAGCCACAGAAACAGTATATATACATCTATACTGTGGTTCTGATGCTCTTCATTATCAATACTTGTAAATTAACAGTTGTGATTTTCACATAATCGCTGCTGTGACTAGAGTGATTTTTTCACTGCATTTTAAGTGGATTTTCTGTTGAAAACTTTTAGCTGCACATTAGGAGAAATATTCTTAATAAGGTTTTTTTTTTTTTACTTTTAAATTCAATTATTTATTTATTTATATTTAGGTACTTGTATTTTGCTTTTTTTTTTTTCAATTTAAAGGATTTTTTTACTTTGCAAACAATGGAAAAAGAAAATAATGTGGGTTTTTTTGTTTGTTTTTGTTAGCAGGCCAGGCATGTTTACTTTTTATTATTTTTTCTTTCTTTTTTAAAAATGTATTTTAATTGTTGTTCTTGTACAGTTTTCTGTCTTTTACTCCCATCTCAGCCCACCGCCCCAGCCCTCCCCACCTCCCTCCCGTTTCAATCCCCCCTAGTTTTTGTCCATGTGTCCTTTATACTTGTTCCTCTAAACCTTTCCCCTTTTCCCCTGAAATTCCCTCCCCTCTCCACTCTGGTGACTGTCAGCCTGTTCTCAATTTCAATGCCTTTGGTTATATTTTGCTTGTTTGTTTGTTTTGTTGATTAGGTTCCTGATAAAGGTGAGCTCATATGGTATTTGTCTTTCACTGCCTGGCTTATTTCACTTAGCATGATGCTCTCCAGTTCCATCCATGTTGTTGCAAAGGGTAGGAGCTCCTTCTTTCTTTCTTTCTGCTGCATAGAATTCCATTGTGTAAATGTACCATAGTTTTTTCATCCATTCATTTACTGATGGGCACCTAGGTTGCTTCCAACACTTAGCTATTATAAATTGTGCTGCTATGAACATAGGGGTGCATAGGTTCTTTTGGATTGGTGTTTCAGGGTTCTTAGGATACAATCCTAGCAGTGGAATTGCTGTGTCAAAAGGTAGATCCATTTTTAGTTTTCTTAGAAAATTCCATACTGCTTTCCATAGTGGTTGTACCAGTCTGCAATCCCACCAACAGTGCACTAGGGTCCCCTTTTCTCCACAACCTCTCCAACACTTGTTGTTTGTTGCTTTGTTTATGATGGCCATTCTGACTGGTGTGAAGTGGTATCTCATTGTGTTTTTAATTTGCATCTCTGTGATAGCTAGCAATATTGAGCATCTTTTCATGTGTCTCTGGATCCTCTGTATGTCCTCCTTGGAGAAGTGTCTGTTGAAGTCCTTTGCCCATTTTTAAATTGGGTTGCTTATCTTCTTAGAGTGGAGTGGTGTAATTCTTTATATATTTTGGAGATTAAACCCTTGTCTGAGGTATCATTGGAAAATATGTTTTCCCACAGAGTTGGTTTTCTTTTGATTTTAATAATGTTTTCTTCAGCCATGCAGAAGCTTTTTATTTTGATGAGATCCCATTTGTTTATTCTTTCCTTTATGTCCATGTAAAAATGTTGCTGCGTGAAATATCTGAGATTTTCCTGCCCATGTTCTTCTCTAGAACTTTAACGGTGTCGCAGCTTATATTTAAATCTTTTAATCCACCTTAAATTTATTTTTGTGTATGGTGTAAGTTGGTGCTCGAGTTTCATTTTTTTTGTATGTAGCTGTCCAATTAATAAGGTTTTACAGAGAAGTGATGTCTTCATTTTCCAAGATACCCATACTTTAAAACTTGATGTCATTGTTAACTTTTTTATTCCATTAATGTCTCCTTTAGTCACTAAATTCTACAAACTCTTTTAAGAAAAATGACCTTGGCCTCCTTCAATCCCTTTAAATTCCCACCGAAAGTATCATGAAGTCATATCCAAATTCCTGGACAACATACCCTGTTCTCCTTATTGAGGCAATCAGAATACTCCACAACCTGGCTCAGGCCGTATTTCCAGACTACGTCCTCATAGGCCTCCTGTTTGATGCATCTACACCCTTTGTCTAGTATGTGTATTGTCATCTTAACAAGTCACATTTCTCCAGCTGTGTCCTTTGCTGCCTAGAATCTCTGCCCCACTGACCTCTTTTCAAAGGTCTCTTCACATATTTACCTAACAACCTGACTCACAAACATTTCATAATTGGCCATCTTGTTATTATCTTTGTATATGTAAAATCTGTCCTTCAACTAGGTTTCAGTAACGAGTCATATTTATCCCTACTCTGTATCCCCATTTTCTAGAACTGTCTTTAGTAATTATTCTTATTGATTGCTTTAACTCCTCCCTGCAAAGTATGTAAACAATGATATTGTGTTATCATGTCTCAGTGAAAATGTTATTAAATTTTCATGACTATTGCTGTTATTATAGCAATATTATTTTCCTCCATGGAACATTGCCATCACTAGGCCCTTTGAGTGTAAGAACAATAATAACACAAATTTAATTTAAAAATGTTATGTATTCCCTAACCAAGTCGATTCCCTTTTCATCAATAAGACAAAAGCTTTATTGGATGTGTTGTTGCACTGATAAAGTAATTTCACAATTAGATTACAATGCAAATGAGTTGGCCAGGTTGCATTTTATTCTTGGTAGAAATATGAGAGGTCTGATACGTGATTATGATAGACTTCTGGAGAAAATTGACTTTTTCTGACTTGGAGAAGTATGATATAAACACATAAGCTGAACATTAGTAACTGTAATGCTGACTGTAGTCCTTTCTTGCATGGAGGATTACTAATCTATGTAATATCATGAATGAAGTAAAAAGAAGAAAAAATAGCCTTAAAATTGACATATTCAGCAAATAATGGCAGCATGGTTCTCACTGATATAAAATTTGTTTTGTTTTGTATGAGAACTTTAATGAAGAAGCACACTAACAAGGAAGAAGTCAGTCAAGTAGTTGTATAGACAAGAGTATAGTCACATGTCTGTCCAAATTATATTTTTTAAGAAACACAATGTGTTTGTTTTATGTCATATTGTTTTTCCTTCAAGGATGAAAATATATCCGTATTGAAAATTACATTATACTTTTCATAGTCTCTCTACAATGATCCTGTTGTAAAAAGAAATAGAAGAAGGAAGGAAGGAAGAAAGGAAGGAAAGAGAAAAAAAGAAGGGAATGAGGAAAGAAAAGAAAAGAAAGAAAGAAAGAAAGAAAAAGAAAGAAAGATAGAAAGAAAGAAAGAAAGAAAGAGAGAGAAAGAGAGAGAGAAAGAAAAAAGGAAGGAAGGAAGGAAGGAAGGAAGGAAGGAAGGAAGGAAGGAAGGAAGGAAGGGAGGAAGGAAGGAAGGGAGGGGAGAGAGAGAGGGAGGGAGGGAGGAAGGAAAGGGTGAAAAGGACAAGGAGAGGGAGAGATAGTTACTGTCAAGCCAAAGTAGTTTTATCACAGAGTTCTTCTGAGCAATCCACCAGGTCAGATCACTGAAACAACTTTTTTCCTTTCTTTCTGTTTTAGATTAAGTTGTTTATTTGAAACTTTGTGCATTATTTTAAAAAGAAGAAAATCATAGCTTTTTAGTTTGAAGATTTGCCGTAATAAAATCTAAATTACCAAATTTATCAGGCATTATGTGACAATGCAATAATCTTAACTATTTTTAAGAATGCAAGATATTCTTCAAATTTGATGTTCTTTATAGTCAAAGTAATAGCATGTTTACAACACATAATGGCAGGGTGTAACAAATAAAACTTAAAAAAATAAATTTGATTTGTGTGAAGCTATATGTGTAGATGAAAATGTTTTATGGTTTCTACATACCAGTTCAGTACACTTGTTTCTGTAAATTATTTCTAAACGGTTATAAAGTGGATTAAATTATATAACAACACACATATGAGAAAATACTTCATAAATTACATAGAGTAGGTACAGATAATGTGCCAAGCCCCAGACTCCAAGTGTTTATAAGATCATAACACATCTCTGAATACATACCAATTTTCCTTTATATTTCTAAATTACTGAATTAGGCATATATTTAAACATAAGCTAGTATGAATTCAAATTTATGAAGAAATTACTATACACTTTAAATTCCAATTTATATAGTAAATTGATATAATGACAAAAGTCTTCTAAGTTATACATCAGGTAGGTATAATTAGAATAAAATTATGTAAGTAAGATAGAAAACACAAAAAGGAAAACATTCAAAGACTTAATTGTATGTCTCTAAATATCCCTTGGTTTATCAGTCTGGCATGTAGCAAAGGATGTATTTGAAACTCAGCCCTCCTTGAGGGCAAACTGTTGTCTTATGACAAGGCTTTTAAACTTCAGGGTTGGACATAGCATGTAGCCGGTAGCACATTTATTGGATTCCACTGACTCCATAGAAGCAGAGTTTGTAGTAGTTGTTGAATAGCATAAAACAGAAATATATGACCCATCTCTGCATAGAAGAGGGCTAGAAATGCTAGATTCATTCTTTCTGGGGCCATCTTGGCAAACTGGGGTTGAACCTGATTAATTATTTTAAATCTATCTGATAGTTCTGTACATATATTTACAATTTTTTTTTAAATTTTCATCTAAGATATGGACTTTAAAGAGCAGGAATTCTCTTTTATTTATTTTAATATTATCCCAAGTTGCCTAGTAGAAAGAAGTCTTACGTAGTAGTGATTAAATAAATGTCTGTTAAACTGGCATTAAATCTAATGAATACAAATCAAAAACATTTTCTGAAACATGACTTTCATATTTTTATCAAAGAATTATACACACAAACATACCGAACTGTAACTATAACTATACACACACCCATACATATATATATATATATATATATATATATGCACGCATATGCTGCAAGTAGACATGAAAACATGTTTCAGAATTAGAGTCATTCTTACAATTTTTGGACTTAATTTTTAGGTTGAAATACCATTTGGAATTAATTATTTATTTTGTGTATTTTCCATGAAAATTGCCACTATAAATTTTTATGTATTTAAATATATTTTGGGAAAAGGAAAGTGGGAAGTCAAGTAACGAGAAATCTGCTTCGAAGTGTAACATGAGTTCTTTCAATTGTGTGATTTTCTGTACTGAATTGTAGGAAGGCATTTGAAGAAATGTACTTTGAAACCTTTTGATATTTAGCAAGAAGGCAATAAGTACAGATTTTTCAACTTATTTTGACCCTCAGTGAATTGGTGAGGTGATGTATACTCAGTCTACTGACTCAGAAAAGTCTTTTCCAGAGACATCCTCAAAGACAAAGCAAGAGATAATGTTTTACCAGCTACCTGGACATCCCTTAGCCCCGTCTAATAGACACATTCTATTGCTGTTGCAAAGCAGGAAGGTCCAGTCACCAATATCAAGTCAAGATGGAGAATGATAAAGATTATAACAATGCCAACTACTAGAAGTAGGAGCCCACAGACCTTAGACTGCTGCATCTTCTATGGATGTGGAGCAACCAAGGAGGACTCAACAAACAAGTGTTGGAAATGTTTTACTAACAGAAAGAAGAGATGCAGTTAAGATCAGCATCTTTAGTTTAAGCCAGTCTTCCTTGTCCAGTGGGTCCCTCCTGGTAGCCAGCACAAGGCCATGGGCAGGGCAGGGACCCCTCTCATGCTGCAGGCTAACACCCCTTAAGTTTATGGTAGGAGTAGGGGAGATATACTGGGAGGGCTGGCCACATGTCACATAAGTGATACAAGGAAGTTCACTGCATACCTAGAACAAGGGAAAGATTTCTCCTAAGAAGGAAGAAGAACCTGGGACCAAGCAGCAGCTCCAACACTCACCTTCCATAAAAGGAATGTTCCAGGCCCAGGACACTGATTGTGCAATCTTGGAGAGGAGCAGCCGGTTTCATGACAGCTGCTTTCCCAACAGCTGTCCTAACAAATTACTGACAACTTTCCGATTAAAACAACACAGATTTATTATGGCACAGTTTTGTGGATCAACAGTCCAGGCACAGCATAGCTTGGTTGGGTCCTCTTTGAAGTCAAGGAGTCAACAGGGCTGGCCCTTTATCTAAAAGTGCTGGGAATGATTCCATTTCCAAGTTCATTCAGGATATTGGAACAATTCAGTTCCTTGTTGTTGTAGGACTGAGGTCCCTGTTTTTTGACAAGTAGCCCCTTTCATCTTTAAGTCAACAATAGTCTGTGGAATCCTTTGTTTGAATCTCTGCCACCCTTTCTGCTATGAGCTGAAGAAAGAACTCTACTGTTTCAGGGCAATGTGATTAGATTAGGCCTAAACAGATAATTCAAGATGATATCCCATTTTTAAGTGTATTTGATTAATAACCATAATTATATCTCTCTTTAACCTAACAAATTCATAGCAGTAAGAGCAGGGGCTATAGATCATGGAAACCAAAATCTACCAGTTTAATTGTTAGCCTTTTTTTTTTTTTTTTTTAAGAGAGAGGGGAAGGGAGGGAGAAAGAAGGAGAGGGAGAGAAACATTGATGTGAAGGAGAAACATTGATCAATTGCCCCTCATTCTTGCCCCAACCAGAAACAAAACTTGCAACCCAGGCATGTTTCCTGACTGGGAATCAAACCAGTGACCCTTTACCCAGTGACGTCCAACCAACGGAGACACACAGTCAGGGCTAATTGGTAATAGGGCTATTCACTGACCTCTCCGCAGCAGTTGACATTGAATTATTCACTCACTGAAGCTCTACTTCCTTGGATTAAAAATTTTATTTCTCCTACGGCATCCATTTTTACTTTTTTACTCTCCTTGCACTCTGCCCTGAGTTCATTCACCATTTGCATATCAGGGTTTCCCCATTCACACTTAGCATACCTCTCTTTTTACCTTTCATCTCCTAGAAAGATTTTTTGCATGTTCAAGATGAATACCATTTGTACTTATCACCCCAAAATCTATTTCACCTAAGTTAACAAACATTTACTGAGGATCTCCTTTGCTTATTAGGCAGAATGTTGTAGGAGGTCAAGGGTCACACTGATACTGTTCACTGGGAATCCCAGCATCCAGCCTGTATGTAACATAGGATATATCTTTAGCAATATTTGCACAGTGAATAAATGAGTGAGAGAGTGAATACATGAAGAGACAGAGATATAAAACATAAAATTGCAATATAATGTGGTAAATGATCCAATTAATATGCTATGGAATCCTACACAGAAAAATCAGTGTTTAAACCAACATGGGATTTCAAGGAAGAACACTAGGGGTGGTGACAACTGGGCTGGGGTCTGGAACACAAATGCAAAGCTAGAGTTTTTTTCTGAGTCCAAGCATATTCTAGACATTGACTTTCGATAAGTGTGAAGCATTATATTTCTGTAAAGCTGTTGTTTTCCCTGATAGTTTGTGTCTCAGGGAGAGATATTTCATCAGTCCAGTCATCCAAGCCAGACTTGGAGATTCATCCTTGACCTTTCCCCTCCTTCACTCCATCCCCAATCTAAGCATAGAATTGGTTCCGTGGTTTTTGTTTTTTTTTTTTTTCAATCTCTTTTGAACCCTTTCCTTGATTGTATATTACCATTCCTAATTGTATTAACTGACTGATTCCTGGACCACTGTTCTCACTCCCCTCCCATCCATTCTCAACTGTACTGCTCATTTAGTATTTCCAAAGTGCAAATATTACCACAACACTTCCTGCTTATGACCCTTCACGTCCACCCTCTTCCAACGTGACAAACAACTTATCACAAGGCCCCTTGTGACCTTTCCATCTTCCTGCTATGGAAGGTCACATAGCAGGAAGATGTGACCTGCTATGGTCACATATAGCAGGTCATGTCTTAGAATACCTTCTAAGACACAAATATGTCAAGTATTTCACCTACGGCTGTGACACATTCTGGTCTCTTGCTTAAAATGCTCAAACCAGCCTCTGGAACACTCAGCATCTGGGAACTCATATTTATCTTCCCAGCGTCCTACCAAGACTGTGAACCCTCTTTGGACATTCCCTAACTCCTTCAGCTTATTCTAGTTAGGTAGGTCTCCCCTTTGCGTTCCCAGAGTACCGTACACATATCTTGGACTTTGCAATTATCCATATTTTTGGAAATTTTTAATTTACTTATCTTTTCCTTTCCGAGTAGGCAGTGAGCTCCATGAGGACAAGAGCTGTCTTTTATTATTGTATTCCTGTATGTTTCACAAATACCATTATCAAATACACTATCATTTCACTATTTGCATTGCTCTAAGCATTTTACAAATATTAGTTGATTTAATTCTCAAACTCATCTGGGTGCTATTATCATCCCCATTTTGCAGAGGAGGAAACTAAAGTACAGAGAAGTTAAATAACTTACTCAAGGTTGCCCACGTGGGGAATAGAGTGCGGAGACTGGCCCTAGGCAGTTCAGCTCTCCGGTTTCTGCCCTTAATCTCTGCGCTCCGTGACCTCTTGTGGAAAACGTGATTTGCAAGTTTCTGGAACTGTAATGTCAGCACTCTGTAAACAGTGACAGGCACTTTGTATGACCTGCCTGTCCCTCCCCTCCCACTTACCTACGCACACAAACTCACAGCACCCATGGCCAACAGCTGGTACTCAAAAAATATGAAGTGAACATAAGATATTAAAAAATGGATTCATGTTTTTCAATAGTCTCCTGTACTTAAATGTTCTGAAAGTCAATTTTGTGTTTAATTTCTTTTTGAAGTCTCATTCAAAATATTCCTCTTGCCATATCCATTTTGTAACATTTTGTTTTTCACATTTTAGCTGCTTTCTTATATTTTCCACCAAATGATTAAAAAAAATCCTACAAAAATGTTCAAAACAGTTTTTATCCCCTTTAATCTATTGTTTACAAGTGATTCAAAAACAGCCTTACACCCAGCGCATGCTGTTCTTTACTGGGGAAGGAGGAAGGGCCAGCTGCAGCCACAGGCCACTTCCATTGGTGGAGGGGGAGGTGTTTTTCCAAGAAGATTCAGGGTAGAACAAGGGTCCCAATGTGTAAATATTCATTATTTCACTTTGACAAGAAAACCAGTAGCAAATATTTATAGCTTTTCTTTCCCACAGGGGGTGGGAATCCTAGTATGAAGGGGACCTTCCTGCAGCCAGAGGCCGTGACTCTGCGTTTGGACTGACTCTGCAACATTAGCTTGTAGTTAATGGGAACTGTCAGCCACACTGCACCAAGCTGTCACTTTTATAGTGTAGGTGTTAAAGCCAAAATGATGAAATTTAATTTCTCCTTGATGTGCCACCATTCCCATCTGTAAAACTATCAGAAATTATGGAGAGATTCGACGTCCAAGGTAACAGTTTCAAAGATGAAAAAGAAAATGGCCAGTGTCTTATTATTGCTGCTGGAGATCCTATTAGCATGCCTCTCTAGTCTCTTCAGAGGCATCGTGTGAACACCAGCTATTTGAATATCTGGTTGTCCAGCATAGATAAATTTCTGTTTTAAATAAAGCAGGAAAGAAGAAAAGGGAAAAGGCAAAGTAATCAAAGGTAACACGTCGATGGTTAGCAAAGTAAACATCCATTATTGATGTTTTTTTTTTTTAATGCATCTTGGCTTTTGTCTGGAAAATAGGAAGCACTTGAGTGGCCATTCCCGGAAGCTTTGCTCTTCAGTGTAGATTGTGCAGGTACAGCGCAAGCTTCCGGCACCATTGCCCCGATGTAACATGGAAACGTGTGGTGATGGTGGGCACACTCTTTAAAAATATCCTTCGGGTTGGAAATGAATTTTATTTATTATTTAACTTGTTTTTCATATTTTTAGCGACAATAATGACTAATAAATTACCCACTAAGCATAGTAAAAATGGATAGTGCTTTTAATCACAAATTTGTTAGATTCGGGATTGCAACAAGATGATTTATTTAATTGATTTAGGTTAGGAGCAATCAGATTTTTATATAATGGTTAAATGGAAAAGAGTGTAAATTCAAATAGTCTTTAGGATTGCCATTTTCTTTTTTAAGTCTTTTGGTCATTTGTTGAGAATAATATTGGGGGGCACTTTAAAAATTAAAATCATGCAAATGTTTCTTACGTAGGCACATCTTTTTTATTGTGCTTTGGTTTATTGTGCTTCACAGACACCATGTGTTTTACACACTGAAAGTTTGTGGCAACCCTGTGTTGAACAAATCCATAGGTGCCATTTTTTCCAACAGGCTCAAATGACAGCATTTTTTAGCAATAAAGTATTTTTAAATTAAGGTATATACATTTTTTAGAAATAATGCTATTTCATTCTTAATAAACAACAGTATAGTGTAAACATAACTTTTATGTGCACTGGGAAATCAAAAATTTGTGTGATTCATTTTGTAGCAGTATCCACTTTATTGCGGTGGTCTGGAACTAAACCTTCAGTATCTCCAAGCTATGTCTGTGCATGTTTTTCCTTTATAATCTGTACATTACATATTATATATTATTCACTGAAGCAGAAAGCAATAGTAATAAATGTTAATTTATTCATTCTGAGCCTATCTGCATTTTATAGATTGCCAAAGAATGTACAGGAGATCTTAAAATCTCACAGCACCTTATTGGGATCAATAAGAAATGAGACATAGTAAAGATTTTAGGTTTCTTCCCAGCCAATTAATATGAAATTAAGGCAAATTCCTATTATTTATTTGATGATAGAATCAAATGAAATTCAGAAAATAACAGGTTCTAAAAGCACATACTGTGATTTTATAACTATTTTTTGGTTCATTCTCTCATGTTAAATTAAAAATAGATAATTTACCGGTAATACTTCTTTCTTGATTCATTGTTATTATTGGGGAAGCTATTTAGTGCTTTGTTTCATTCATTACCGATAGTGTTTTAGTTGCTTTGTGGCTGGGTGGGTGGGTGTGTAGGCAGTGTATTGGGTTGGTTGGTTGGTTGGTTGATTTGGGGACAGTTCATGTGTGGGGTGGTTGCTTTGTTTGGTATATGCTAAGATAGGGTGGATTGGTTGGTTGATTTGGGTGCATTGAATGTGTGTTAGGATAGCTTTGTTTTGTGTGTAGGATGTTGGGTGAGTTGTTTGGTTGAGTTGAGGGTATCTGCTGTGGATATAGGTCGCTTTGGAGCTGAGGTGTGAGAAGCAGTTTGGCAAGATCACTTTTGGCGGAACAAGGGAAACCTTTATTCCAGCATGGTATAATTTCAGGCCAGACATGAAGCCTTCTCTTGATAGTAATGAGCTAAAGATATTGTAGCTCTAAATGATAATAAACCCCTTTGATTAGTTAAGTCAGGTATAAAAACTGAGAGATAACGGAACAGGTTCCAAATATTTGGATACCTGTTATTATTTTTACTGAGTTAAGTGGTTATTTGAAGACATCAAAGACCTTGTTTCTTTTGGGCACTTTTAAATGACACATGTAGCTGCAAAATAGCCAAAATCAAGACAGAATTTATAATTCGCACTGTGCAGAGTTGAAGGCCAAACATCCATTTTTCCAGGCATGAGCTTGCCAAGTGTGCAGTTTTCCTCCTTTTCTTACCTCTCTGGATTTATCACATGCCCGTTCTTAAGAGTCCAAAGGCCTGTCAGCGACATCTGGCTTGCTGCCGCTCAGAAAGCCAGGAGCACGATGAACCACAAGAAAGTTCATACGGCTCTTTCCCTCTCTGAGGGGCAACTAAGAAGAGCTGTTACAACAAAAAGTGTTCAGTTAATGCAAAGTCATTTTAATTTTAAGCTATTTAGATACAGAAATACTGCCAAAATTGTCAATTTAGCTTGCCATATTGTCAACCAAGAAGTCAAGCAATGAATGTATTTACATGTTCTGAAAGTAAGTAATTTTGGTTAAGTTGACACCCAGAGTCTCCTCCTCCACCCCTGCTTGCTGGTCAGGATGGAGCTAAGCTTCATTAAATCAGTCCTTGTATCTTTCTTCTCAGGACCAGCCTCTTTCATTTGGGGGATGGCTTGCCACTGGTAAAGATGACCTTTGTAAGAAAACAAGTGCACTAATCTTGATCCTTGCGGTAGCTGCTGCATACAAGCCTTTGATAATTTGTGTTTGGCAGAATCATAGACCTGATTTTATGAAAACCACACAGAAGCCACCTGAGCTCATCAGGCATGACACCCCATCCGTGTGCCACAGGTAGTCATACGTTTGAAGTCACCCCGACATGTCATTGTGCAGCGCTCTGATAGTGGTCCTATTACATGTGTCCTATTGGGCGGTTTAAGAAAGCGCCTCGCATAGCCCATGCCCAAGGGAGATGACCTGCAGTTACAGCGAATTAGGAGTGCCATGGTTTTGTTAACACTCATGGGATATTTATTAAATAAAACCAGTGGAGAGATTCTGTTGATCCATGTGATGTTTTCATATTCAGAGCAAACTTGTACACTACAAAGTCTGAAAAACTGAGTGTTGAGTCTGTTGTGTTTGGGGTAGGGACCAGGGCAAATGACACTGCGATCATATTTTTCGCCAACACACACATTTGTTAGGCGAAGTACCATGATGCTGGCTATAGATAAAGTATGTTATCTGTATATGTGAGCACCTAGTTTTCTTTTCTTAGGGAATGTGTTTAGGATTTCTTAAAACATCCCAGCTCTGTCTCCTGATGATTGCTCTGTGTCAGTGCACAAGAGCCCCTAAATCTTTTGTAGTTGAATTTGGCAGGTAAAAAATCAGTTCTTTCCTCACCGGTATTTTAGGGTAGTTGTCCCGATTTTCTTTTGTAGGGCCTCTGTTGAGAGTGAGACTGGAAAATGCCCGTAAAGAGCCGCACCGCTGAGCAGTTAGAGGACAGACAGCACCGGCTCCTGTGACATAACAGAAAGGGCATGGGTTTTATTATTTAAAAAGTTGGGTTCAACTCAGCCCTTACTAGCCCTACTATCTCTGACAAGTTACCGGAGCACACCTAATTGGGGTTTCTTCACTTTTGAAAGGGATTTTGATAGAGTTATTATGAAATGTACAGTTTATGTTTCAGATGAGAAGTTTCCTAGCATTATAATTCCTTCTGTTAACTGTGGTCCACAGAGCCTATTTCCTTCCTTCCTTCCTTCCTTCCTTCCTTCCTTCCTTCCTTCCTTCCTTCCTTCCTTCCTTCCGAGCCATCTATTCATCTATCAATGACACACACACAATACAGAGTAATGCACTTAGTGTCTAATATTGACAGTCAAGTTCAACAAGACGCAAATTTCTCAAGGGTACAGTTTCTAGTTGCATCAGGACACTGTCTCAGGCCCCTTTGATTAGAATGTACCATTTTAGATGATCACTGTCCTTGGCTGAAGGCAACTTCCTCCGTGGCAAAAACCACACCACTACCATTAAGTCAGCATCTACTTTACTTCTTGTCTAAGAACATTAGCTTTTACATCTGTCCTCAGAAATAGCCATCCAAAGAGATACTGTCGAAGACTATCAGTTTATAACACTAATCTTTTGCTGTATCCACCTTAACAGAAGGGCTGTCTCCCCTAACGTTTCAGTTATTCTTTAAGTGATTGGTAATTTGGCAGTATATGAGTCCTAACTATTACTGTCTCAGCCATACATGGCACACACTCATATTACATATGATACATATTAATTTATTACTAGTTAAGAAACTCTCTCAGTATTTGGGAAATCTTTCCCACAGTAATAAAATAACAGACAAGCACATAAACACACAAACACACACTCTTGTTTCTGAAATAGGCAATCCATTGTTTTGTAAACAAAGTGACAATAGGTACTGTAAGGACAAGCTGGCTTCACAGTCTACTTGTTGCTTCATGTGGCTCTGCCACTTGTTCTGACATCATCTCTTAAATCCTGAAAATAAATCTGATATCAACAGTGTATCCATTGTAGGTCCTGTCTAGCGACCGGAGAATGCAGGGAAACAAATTATACGTCAAGGCCTCTCGCCGTGCTGTTTGGAAGAGAACAGAAAAGGAACATCCAGACTCATAATTTTAAGCATAGTGTTTCTCCCTCAGCTTTTTCACAAAGCGACAGCAGAATGTGTTCCTGTGTTTCTCATGTTTTGAAAATATTTATTGAGGGTTTTTACATCCCCGTTTTTCTTCCAAGAATGCTGAATCACGATTGCTTTAATCCGCCAGAGCCAGCTGACAGCCCACACACAACCTGTTATCAAGATGCTCTGGAAAATATGTTCTATTTCTAAATAGTCAAGAAACTTGTGTCTTTAAAAAATTTTTTTTTTTACCAGAAAGCCCTCTCCAATTGAATTGTGCTATTCAATATAGTGCATACTTAATAACAAACCACTTTCCCTTGGAGAGAGACTACAAGGGAAGTGCCTGTTTATTTAGCCGATCGCTCAGTGCTTTGTGGCCCGGCACAGGGCTGCATTGTCGGAGCAAGGCACGGAGACGGCACCCCCATTCTGGGTGATCTGTGCAGTGTTTCTAAAAATCTAGTAGCCATGGAGTGGATTCCTACTTTGAGTTGGGTCTTTTTTTTTTTTTTCCTTTTCTTTTAGCCTATTGCAATGCCTTCAGCTCATATTAGTTCCTGAAACTAAAGTTGAAAAGAAATATAAAGAAGATAGCTTACGTTTTAGAAGGTTTCTACGTGTCTGTTTCAGGTGAAAAGTAGCTGCTATTTGTGGCTGTTTTCCCTACGGGTGACACAGGGAGATTAGAGTTTTTCATTTATAACTCCAGGATTCTAAAGACTATTTTCTCATCGTCCTTTCTCATCCTGCTCTTTAATGACAGCATTAGCAATGCAGACTCAGCACTTAATAAAGGTTTGCATATTTCTGTGCTTGTAAGAGAGCTTCTGTAAGTCAAACCAAGTCTAGCCTTTAGGGGGAAACTATGTTAACCGAGAATTTAACATGTTCTCAGGCAGTTACTTGCCTGATGACAGGCTTAGTTTGGTAGCTTTGGAGACTTGTTTTGAACAAGAAAATTGTATCTGCTTGAAGTGGTCTCTAATTCCCTTGTTTCCTATTTTCATCAGCTCCCACCTACTTTTTATGTCCCTAGTTCCTCCTCTTTATTGATATATTGAAAGGCATGTGATGGATTAAATTTATATTAGAAGGTTATTGATTTAGTATTGCCTTTTCTTTAGGCTATTTACATTTAAATAGAAAAGAAATATAGAAATGAGTAACACAAAGAATGTCCTAATGATAGTTGTATACTTCGGGATTTAAAAATGGGCCCCTTTGTCCAGCTGGGAAGCCCTTCCTTGACCTACTGGACATGACCGAGATTGCCCCTTGCTTGATTTCTGAATGGAAGATCTCGGGAAGTTGCTGCTCTCTACTCCCTGTACTGGGTCCTACAGTGCCCGTGACCTGATCAGAATTGGCTTAGCGTAGTGGACCCTGTGACTTGGTTCACCAGCCTATGGCCAACTGCTCCTGGACCATTCCCTACTTGGTCAGTTCTTACACTTTATTGTAGGGGTGAATGTTCTCCAAGCTTCACTGGTCTCCCCATTTAGCATCTTGTACTGTAGCCAAACATACCTCTTGCACAAACTTGTTTGGATTTTGATATTCTACTTTCATTTTTTTAAAGAATCAATTAATTTTCTAGAAAAATAACTTCCTAGGTTAGAATTAAATAATAACCTTGGCAATATGACAAGCTAGTAGGCTGTGAGAACACACTTAGTAATTATTCTAACAGGTTTTTTCCCCCTAGTGCTTGCTTCACTGAGGTATCCTGGAGGGAAGCAGAGGTTAATCTGTCCTGAAGATAGAAGAGGAAGAAGGAGGAAGAGGTAGAACAGAGAGAAAAAGAACAGAGGCCACTCAAATCCTTATCCAGGTAGAAGTAAGTAGCCAAAGTTCCAAAGAAACTTCCCCAGGGCACCTAAGTGTGAGACTAGGCAACAGGAGGCCCCTGGGCATTCGGGAAGAGGATCTGCAGGCAGCAGTACAGGGAACAGGAGTGGTGTCATGGGTATTGTTAACTGCTATACTTTTTGAAACTCCTGCAAATTTAAGTTCCTGTGGGTTATAAATTGCTGTGATTCTACATCAAATGGGATAAAACAAAAGTGAAAAATGCAGGGAGTACTCAGGTTTGTTTTACTTAACAAGGTTGTATATGAAAAAGTAAATAATAAATATTGTTTTGATTACTTCTTAAATTTTAGAATCTCTCCTCTCTCTCTCTCGCTCTTTTCTGCAGACACATTTTGTACATTTCCGTCTCTCCTCCCAAGCTATTACTGTTTCTTTTTCTTGAATCAGACGGAGTCCCTCCCACTTTTTAAGGTTCTGCTTAGATGCTATCAATTTGCTTTGATCAAGTCCTGTCTCCACACACACACTGTATTTCTCATCATGGTTTGCCTACTTGAAAAATATGTCATTAATCTTATAGATGACATAGGGGACAGTTCAGGGATAAATATAATCAGAACCAGGAGGTAAACAGAGCATTTCTTATGGTTGCTCTAAATAAACTTTTTTTTTTTTTTTTTTTTTTTTTCATGTAAAAGACTGCAATTTTGAACAGGGAGTACGTATTGAATGTTTTGTATATCCTAGGAACGATTTTAAAAATTTGAATTCACTATTTTGTTTAAAACTTAGTGTAACCCTAAGAGGGATATATTATTATATCCCCTATTTTATCTATGGGAAGCAAGGCCAGATTTTGAAAATAACCGTGGATCATAGATTGTAGGTGCCAGAATCAGGATTTGAATGCAGGAAGTCTGGGTGCAGAATTTGTATTCCTCACCTCTTCATTATTGAGTACCTACCCTGGGTCAAAGATGGTGCTGGGTGCCTTTTATTTATCACATGTAAGCCTCATAAACCCCTGAGAGGTAGGTAAAATTGGGTTCAGAGGTGTACTGGGCTTGCCAGTAAATAAAAGCTCTGGCCAGACACCTTCTGGGTCCAGACCTCCTTACTGCACCACCACAGTGCTAAGCTGACCCAATGACACCCATGGACTGCACATAAATGTTAGGGGTCACATTTAACATATGGGGTCATCAGAATACTTCTCTACAAAGTGAACTTTGAGAGAATGTTATCAGCTTTTATTTTTATAGCCTTTGATTTTGTGTTGTTTTTTTTTTTTTATAGAATTGGTATCTGGTTCATTATGGGGAAGTTTTCTAGGATGGCAAGGTTATGTAGTTAATGGAATCAACATGAGTGTACACAGTAGACAGTAAATAGGTATCCTAAATTGATGCTATTAAGGGGTGTTGGGGAGATTGCCCGCATTGAGTAGTCATCAGAGTCAAATCTCATGACCTAGACTTGATCCAGGGTTGCTCTGGAAACAGAGAGGCGTTTGATTTGCTTTCCCTGGTAAATTCCTGTGCTCAGGCTAAATACAGCTGAAGCATTTAGCACTGTTCCCCTGAACTGCCCATGGCACCTTAATGGTGGGAACAATTATCTGACCACTGGATGCCACTGTTGTTCAACCAGAAGTCACAAAGTGGGAATTCCTGTGGCAATATAATATTCGCCAGTTAAAGAGCATTATTGCTATTACTGACCATAGGTTTATGCTTTCCAACTATTTTTCTTGATGAATTCGATCCTCTACATGAGTTACACTCACCAAGGGCAGGTAACGTTGAGAAAATATATAAATAAATGGTTAGCCATGAACTTTTTGATATCTTTTACTTTTAAACATTCTGCTCTAAAAATGCTTTTATTTTATTTTATTTTATTCTTTTGCTTAGTGTGCTGCAGCTGACAGTATCCATTAGTTATCAGCTGATGTTGCAGAGTCAGACCAAACAAGGTATCATGGCCTTAGGGTATTAGAAGGGCCTCTTCATCCTGACAAAGATCTTGGGTGAAAGTACTTTGCATGAACAGACACTGGAATATTATTTGAGCTCTCTTAAGCACTGCACTGCAGGCTGCGGGAGTTACACAGCTTCTCCATTTATACCAGGCACAAACACATTAAAAGTAACTGCATCGCATACTTTTAAAAAGCAACATAAAAATTGTGTGTATGTTTGAAGTAAGATCAGACAAAGTTTGGGACTAAAAAGCTGAAGTAATAAATAAACATGATGTCAGTTTAGGAATAAGTGTAATTGCTTCGGATGACAAGATTTGTATAGCAAACACTTGGATGGATGTGTACAGTGAGGGTGGCGGGCTGGGAACCAGCCTCCAGGTCCTTTCAGGATCTGTGCCTTCTGATCTGGAAGGTGTAGTTTTCACCAGCACGATTAGTCATTGTTTGCTGAAAGGCAGACACAGCCACAGGTCCCATTTCAATATTTGAAATAATTATTTTTATCTTGCCAGCTATGTTTGATTTTATTTATGTGGCTAAAAAAATAAAAATACCAATTTACCTGAATAGTGGATTTCCATACACTTCAAACACATTGAAGCAGGAAAGTTTCAAAAAGGATAACCCTTTTGGAGTCATAAATTTGAAGATGTTATATAATGGCATATATGCATAAACATCCCAGTTACCTAAAACATGTATTTTTCCTAATCTTTTTAAAATGATATCTTTATTGTCTGTCTGAATTGCCTTTGTAGTGAATACTTTGCTCTCACTGGTATTCGCTGGCCTCACAAAGGGTGTAGCTGTTCAGTGGTTGATGCATTCCTGTTTTCTTTATTCTTCATTTGAAAAAAAGAGTAGAACTATATTCTTTCAAAAACAATCTCTTGATGGGAAAAATGTGTGAAAAGGTACGAGGAAGAGGTCACACCTCTAGAAGTATTTACTTTGAAGTTTTTGAATGTCAGCGACACACTCAACTGGAAAAGGGCAATAGGATATCAATTATTTCAGGTAGTAAAAAAGTTGTAACTCCTGTTTTCCATTTTGCATATAACAAAAATTTGGGCAAAGTTATGGATATGTGCATGTACACGTACATGTAAATGTGTCAGTCGCCCACATATTTTGTTCCCTTCAAATACTAGAAAGCAACATAATGCTGAAATGCAATCATATTAAGACAAAATGAAAATTAGTTTTGAATTCAGTGGAAATACTATCACTGATTTATGATCATTAAATAATATTCTATGAGAGTTATTCAAAGAACACGATGACAATATTCAGAATAGAATTTTGAAAAGAAATCCTAGAGAGACCGAACACATCTACAATGGCCATTGTACATTTAGTACAATGCGTAACACCTTCTCCAGTGTGTTGGGGAGTTCCTAAATGGAGTGAGAAGTAGATGCAGTAAGACAAGTAGTAATTCCATTTGTCTGAAAGTATTCGTTTAACAAAGTCGCATTAAGCTGAATGAAGCAGACGTCTCCTCTTCTCTTACTTTAATAGACAACAATGGGAACACTAAATGATCACAATTGTTTTATTTTCTTCCATTATTTGATTAGACAAAGAACATTTTTTCCTCTGTCAATGTTTACTTGAAATGTCTAAATAGAAAAAACGTGGAGTCTGTATATATGTTTTATTAGCTAAGATAAATACCTTATATCAAAGTAATTAATATCATTTTCTTGAAAATATACAAAAAATACACAAGTTTGTTAATGACAATACTTTATACAATGTAAGCAGATATTATGAAGAAATATGTAGTAGAGTTTTTTCAATTTATACCGAGTAATATCAATTGCTTTATGAATTAGTTTTATTTTAAAAGTAAGTTACATTCATGATGAGAAATCAGAAATGATTAGTATACATTCTGGCATTACATACTATTAATGCAATGATTTTAAACAGACTACTGGAGAAAGTCTCTGTTGTTTACAAATTGTTTAAGTAAAGGTTCCCAATAAAAGTTTCACTGAACAAAAAAACATTTCTCTAACTTTATATAACTGTAGATTTTTTTTTAACTAAAATTAGTTTTATAATGTGGATCTTCTGTCCTGAGATTCTAAATATTGCCCAGCCTGACTGTTCCCTATCTTAATAAAATTATATTGGATGTTGCTGTTTTTGAGTTCAATATTATCAGCTAGCTGTTGGGATATTTGTATTTTTCTTATGCCATATTGCTTTGATATAGTAGTATATATTACTAATATGTTTGTTGCATCATCTCAGTACTTTAAATACTAAAAGGCAGATGTGAGTCAAGCTATATTCATGGTTGGATTTCTTAAATGATAATCTAAAACCTTAAAAGGAAAGATGTACCAACCACTGTTTTGTTGTTGTTGTTGTTGTTGTTGTATTGTATAGTCTTTAGGGACCTTTGTGGTTCATGAAATGGGAAAACATTATAGATTGATCAATATAAATTGCTAACCACTTCTCTGTAAAAAAATACTTATATACTACCACACATCCTTTTCTTAGTAGTTTCTCACTTGTCAAACTTAATGAAGAGGTTAACCTTTGCCATTTGTTATAACCTTTTTGCTACTACTTTGTGAGATTCAAAAATTCCAATAGCTTATAGGCTGGACCTTGTCTACTGGAAAATCACAGTATTAAATATTTTGGAACATGGAACATTCCCTGACATGTAAAACCTGGAAAACCAGAAAATGGTGATTCATTTGGGGCTGGACCAAGCAGAGAGCCTGCTGAACAGCTTGAGCCTCACAGACAGATTTTTCCGAGGTGAGGAGAGCCTTGGTGTAAGGGTAGGCACCAGCCGAATTACAGAACTGCAGTAAGAGGAAGGGAACTGGGTTATACTGAGAAGTAATTGATCAGGCAAGGAGGTACCAGGCTATAAAGGTGTTTAAAGAAGAAGACTCCACAAGTTGAGGGCCCTTTCTGAACAATCAGAAGCTGTTTGTTGAAGTTTGAAGGTTCATCCATGCCCATACAAACCTGAGAAGAAAATGCAAGGTTTCTAAATGATTACTTTAGTTGACTGTTTGGAAGGAGTTCAAGAAATATTCTAAGAACTCTTTGTGACCTTTGTCAGAATAATATCCATTTTGTGTGCGTGGCAAATGTAACTTTGGATTCTTTTGACAAATTTATGTGTTAACCCTAACATGATCAAGCTCTTTGCTAAGTTAAGAACACAGAAGGAAGGAAGTGAAACATAAGAGGCTCCCTGAAAAAGAAACTAGCAAACTTTATCTTGGTTTGGATTTCAGGCCAGGTACAATCATAGCCTCAGTAAGTTACCTCATTTGTTAACTTACCCATAAATATATCAACCTGAAGAAAATAGAAATGTTTGTTTTCTTCCTGGTTTGCAATTGGCAGCTGTTATTGAAGATTTACTTTAGCTTTAAAATTACAAAGCAGAAGAGACTATGTGAGGTATGAGAACTTAGATTAAGAAAATATATGAAGCAGATATACAATAGGAAAAGGTTTTACTAGGAAAATTATTTTTGCATAACTTTGGAAAAGAATACTCTGTCTACAGAGCTGAAATTAGTTTGCACTTCGAACCACAAACCAAAAATGTCTGTAAGAATTTGGACAGACACTGATGACTAGATACACAAGTGATAAAGATTTGATTTATTTATGTTCAATCACTCCTCCTTAACAGTTTAAAAATTAAGGCTTACTCATGCACATAGAAAGAAAACAATTATTGACCAAAAGTGAAGTCATTCTCTTCTGATATTAAATTAACTAAGGCAATAAAAATATGTCTTTAGTTAATGTATATTCATGCATTTTTTAAATGCTTGAGCTTTTAATTTTTTTGTCTTTGAAATATTGAACACTGGCAAAATACCAGAGAATGTCAGAACTCTGAGGGTGAAGAGCAAAGATGTTATTCCAAGTACTAGTTAATTAACAAAAGCCAGCCAAACAAAAACCACCACCCTTATTATGATGATCAATCAAATGTCTCTCATTTAATTGATCATCATAATACTAAACCTGATTTGCATTTATGAAAATTTCTTCTTAGCTGATAGAATAGTAAAGATGCAAAGTCTTGAGATCTTCACAGTAGTATAGTAGTTAGCTTATTTTGTATTTCCCTAAGGCATTTTAAGTTTGGCTGTGTTGGTGTCCCATGAGAAGAGCCATGTATATAGTTAAATGGGGAAAAAGAGGAAAAACTATAAGAAACAATTGAAGTCTATGAAAATTATGACTTGCACATAGTAGGTGATCAGTAAATCATAGACTCATGAAGTCTTGGATTTGGGACATAATATTCTCTTCCTTTAAAGATGAGGCAGTGGGCTCACAGGTATGAAGTGAGCTTTTTGTGATCATAAGATAACTTAGATGATGGTGGGAGGATGATGGGAGGGAAATGAGAATCCTGCATGTTTAAATGTTCAGGAGAAGATCATTGATAATTCAGTTATCAGAGCACCTTGTTTTCTTTCTTAGTTGATTTTTGCCCCAAACTTATATTCATAGCTAATAGCAAAATGTCTAAAGCAGAGAGCTCTAATCTTATCTTTAGGGAAGTTTTAGGAACCAGCTGAAGATTGGAGTGAACCGTAAGACTGGGACAATGTATCTAAGTCAACATGGAACCGAGAGATCAGTATATTCTTTTCTGTAACCAGAAACATCGTCATTCATGATGTCAAGACTCTCCTTGAATTGTGTTACTAATGGAAGAAATGGAGTGAAGAAGGGGATACTGAGAAGCAGCAGAGGGTGCAGGAATTTCTGTGCTGGGGTTAGGGCTTCAGCCATGGGAAACCATGAAACACTGGGAAGGGAAAGTAAAGACTAGGGGCCATACCAAGATAGCTCCCTCAACGGGAATTATGGCCTATGTGATCTCATTAAAGCTGGAGAAATTCTTGGACCATTTCATGCTATTCTGGTTTCAGGTAACAAAAACAAAAATTGAACTAGTGTAAGGAAAAAGGGTGTTTGAACAACTAAGTCAGAGGAGGAGCTTGCTCAAGGAGCTTTTTTTTTCCCCTCCCTTTGGGCAAAATTAATTTTTTAATTGTTGTTCAAGTACAGTTGTCTCCATGTTCCCCCCACTACTCCCCTCCACCCCCACATCCTTACCTCTCACCCTTGATCCTACCCCCTTTGGCTTTGTCCATGTGTCATTTATACACGTTCCTTGGTGACCCTTCCCCTTTCCCCTCATTATCCCCTTCCCTCTGGTTACTGTCAGTTTGTTCTTTATTTCAATGTCTCTGGTTATATTTTACTTGCTTGTTTGTTTTGTTGATTAGGTTCCACTTATAGGTGAGATCATATGGTATTTGTCTTTCACCTCCTGGCTTACTTCACTTAGCATAACACTCTCCAGATCCATCCATGCTGTCTCAAAGGGTAGGAGCTTCTTCTTTCTTCCTGCTCCCCAGTATTCCATTGTGTAAACATACCACAGTTTTTTGATCCACTCATTTACTGATGGGCATTTGAGCATTCTTGAGACCTGTCTGGGCTTTTGCTGCTTTAAAATGGCAGCTTCTTTCTTTTTCATTGTATCCTGGCCATCTCTTCATAAAAGGAAACAGATAGACCAGCTGTGGACTTTTATATCTCAAAAGCCACCAGTGAATGACAATATTAAGTCGTTCCTCCCCACACACAAAATTGCCAGAGAAGAGCCTCAGGGTTGGGAGGTGTGGGGCTTGTTGTACCTCGGAGGCAGATCCAAGTTAAATGTGTCAGACTGAGGGGAGGGCAGTTCCTAGAAAAGGAGTACTGAGCGGGCATTTCCAGGTATTCCTTTGTGGTTTGCCAGATCACAGGTTGGTTACTAAGATTTGTTTTTTTCCAGGTTGCAAATAACAGCAACGATGTTTTAGTTAATTCAACTGATGTATCCTGATGGACACGGATACATACGAAAGTAAAGAAATCCATTTCAGAAGTCCCCTAGCAATCCAGTTAGCATATCCTTTCCACATCAGGTGGCCAACGTCCTCTCTTCCGATGTTCCTTTCTTACAGTGACTCAGTTGAAATGGGAAGGAAGTGAGAGCAGACACATAAAACCTTAAATCTTGACTCTAGCTCGTTGCTTCTACTTTCCCACTCTTCTGCTTTCCCCATACAGGGTACCAACTTCCTAAGTCTCTAGGGTCTCATATTCAAAATACTGAGGTACACTCTGATTGGGTAGACCAGTCACCATAGGATAGAGGATGCTTTGTTGGGGATAGAGCTTTCACACCAATTTATTTCATAAGCTGCTGGTCAGCTACCCAGCTTTGGCCAGGTATCAGTCATTGTTTCAACAGTTAGAACCAGGAAAATGGGATCAAGGCGGAAGAAATTGAGAATCAGAGGAAAATCATGGGTGTGTCAACTAACTTAATTGGAGGATACCTAGAATGAGCTGCCTAGCATCTGAAAAAACATAGACTAAGTTTTTTTAATAACCAATGGATAGTAATTGAAATCCCTCTTTTGCCAAAAATTATTTTAGATGCATGGATGTGAGTGACCAAGATATGTAGGAGAGCTCCTGCTGCAGAAGAGCCACGAAACCCATGAGGAAGCAAAGGCTATCACAACTGACACAAGTAGAAAAAACCATCAAATACTGTGTTTTAATTTCCCCCTTAATTTAAGCTAAAATACACAATGTATTTCTTCACTCCTTGCAACATAATTATTATCATAAAGATTTCTTTTTAAAAGCTCAGACACTTAGAGTTTTCCAATAACAAGAAGTTGGATTTTGTTTTTGTTTTTTGTTTGTTGGTTTTGTTTTAATCCCTTAAATCACTCTGGGGACAGAATGGAAATTTAAGAAGTGGCTTTCATGAAATAGAGGTATCTCAGAGACATCATAGGAAGCCGAAGGTGATTTAGGAAAGGGGACTGAGAAGAAATTGAATGAAAAAAAAAATGGGGTGGAGGGTGATAAAAATAGAAAACAAAGACAATCCCAAAGAGCAGTGTGCATAGCTCTGCTGCAGTCTGAGCCGTCATCCAGTCAGGGTGGTCTGTGGCTAGGTTAGTTTCTCCAGGCCTGAGGCTGGGTCCGGGCAAAACAGTAAGCTCCGCTTGTTTGACCTTCTCTCTGTCCCTGTCACTTGCCAGGGGCCTAAGAAGGGGAAGGCTTCAGGCTTCTGGGATGAGGCTGCTCTTTCTTCCTGTTCTCAGCTCCATGGAAATTCTGTGGAGACAAGACTATAGATAAAAGATGTGGGGGAGGAGTAGGAAGGTCTTAAATGTTGAGTGAGGAGGCAGGGCGACTTGATTTTTAGGTTCCTCTGATACATTTTATTTGTGCATTTGATGCTTCTGGAGACACTGAAAAAGGGGAAAATTCACAGGTAGAATGCTTGTGCAAAGAGCAAACCAATAACCTACTACAGCCTGAGATCCTGGCCCCTGCTCAGGGTACAGGTTCACAGCGGCAAAAGGCAAGCAGTGTGTACTCTGATATGACTCAATCCCAGCATATGTTAGATCAAGAAAAGCCCAGGAATTCCTTTAGGTAGCGATGACCTGGGGACTGGCCAGGGTGAACTTGCAGAGTGAGAACTTGGAGGAGGCCTAAAGCTGAGGCCATTCACCTGCTCATTTGAGATTGGTTCTGTACTGACATGGCCATCTTAAATTCTTTCACCTGAACAGCTCAGGCCTGGGACAACTTCTGGCCCTTCATAACGTAATTGGTAACTTTCAATTAGAATCTGCTTAATGGGCATGAACCCCAAAGCAAGTTGTCCTAGAGTCCCAGGAAAAACTGAAAAGATCCATAAAACTGAAAATCAAAGGATGTAGTTCTACACATGTTGAATTGTAGTTTGACTCAGTGCGGGTCAGTTTGGGAGTATGGACATGGGGGGAGAGTGGGAAGACAGGTGATTATGTTCCCAGGGCTACCTAATCTGCAGAGGCTGTCAGATACTGAGCCAGCTTTTAAACTCATTTCAGAGTGTGGAGCATGAGGGGGTACAGAGAAGAGTAGAGGCTTTATGTCTGAAGTAACGTTTTATTTTCTTATGTTTTTAGGAAAAGTCTAGTCTTTGGGTGAGCACCACGGGGCAATGGAAAAATGGTGAATTTCATATATATGAAATATATATATATACATATAATCTTTTCTGTAAGCATCCCTCCAGTGGTCTGGCACTTCATAGGCCAGCTATTCCAGGCTCTTTCATTCAATCTGTGGCCTGGGGTGAGCCCTTTAAATCCAGCTCCCGCGCCCTGACAGGTGTTTTCCCAACTCCTGGGGCCGACGATTTTGGAGAGTGGTTGAACCAATCAGATTTTCCTTTGGGGGAGGGAGCGGGAGAAAAGGCGTGGCTTGTGGGTCACAGCAGGGGCGGGGTTTGCGCGGCTGAATAGAGCCAGGCTGGTTGCGTGGAGGGTTGTTTTATCCGCCCCCCCACTCCACCTTTTTTTTTTTCCTCCTCCGGGTGTCTTATTAATTTCTCCGTGGGGCTGCAGCTGGAGACTGCGGAGCGTTGGAAATGACGCTTGGAGCTTTAATTACCGCAGCCGCCGGACAAGTGTGAGGAAAGCTGACAGGAAAAAGGACTGGATAGGGGGAGAAGAAGCAAGAAGCTTCCTCCTCCCCACTTTCTTCCCAATTTGGACTGGAGGTGCTAGGAAACTATAAAGGGAGCCGATCAGAGCCCGGCCAGGACGAGAGGCCGGAAACCTACCGCCCCTTTGCAATCAACTTTTTTTGGAAACCTTTTTTCGCCCCTTTCTTTTTATTGTTGCCCGGCCAGTGAGAAAGAGAGAAAGTGAGCAGGGAAGCAGAGAGAGAGAACGATCACACAGTGAAATAGCTGCACAGTCCGACCAGGAGCTCCGCGCTCACACTCTCGAGCACCCTTTCACACGCGCACACACGCGCGCGCACTCACGCGCACAGTGTCCCCCTCCTCGGATCCCCGGACCTGGTCCTGCGATCGCAGACTCGGTCGCCCGCGCTCCGAGTCCGTGCACCGCGCGCGCGACGCGCCAGTCCCCCTCGCGCCCCCCACGCGCGCCTGGCTGACGGATCTCTTCTGCGTGCCCGAAAGGGGATATGCCATTTGGACATGTAACTGTCAGCACGGGATCTGAGACTTCCAAAAAATGAAGCTGGCGACAGGACTGTGCATCTGGGTGAGCCTTCTGGTGGCGGCGGGGACCGTCCAGCCCAGCGCTTCTCAGTCAGGTGGGTCGTAGTTCCTTCTCGCGCTCCAGTTGTTGAACCTGCTGCGGGCGGCTTGGCTGCATGGGTGGCTCCCTTGCCCCCTTCGCCCAGCCTGACAGCCGCTGGCTCTCAGGAGAGGAGGGATCAATCCACCCGGTCCTCTTCCTTGGGCTCTCGGTCACCTCTCATTCTGTCCTCAAACTTATCCTCAGTGTGTGCATGCGTTTTATTTTTCGTGGAAAAAAAACACCACTCTGCATTCCTATTTCCCTTTCCTCTCTCCATAACCCCCTATTTTCATTCTTACGCGTTTTCTGTGAGCCTGTGCGGGATCCCTTATTGTCGCGCGTGTTGTGAGAAACAAGGGAGACCCAAACCCCGAGTCAGAGGAGACCCTTCTCTTTCCGTCTGGTCCCGGAGGGAAGAAGCCTGGGAAAAGCAGGCACCTCCCGGGACGTGGAAGGGCTGGGGTCCCGGGATAGTACCAGCTGGGCCCTTCAGTGCGGGACGGCGGTGTAGAGCGCAGCTTCCAGAACCCGCTTTGCACCTGTGTGTGCTGCCGGCGGCCACTGCGCCTCCAGTCGCCCGAGCCTTGCCGGGTCCCACCCGACTTGAGCCCAGCCTGGGCTGCTGCGGCTGCGGACAAGCGCGCCGCGGCCCAGGGGCCCGGAACTCCGGGCCTCCTGGGCGGTAGTCCCAGAGCTCTCGCGCAGTTGACTTGAAGGGAGATTGCCTGCCAGCCTGACCTCTTTAAAAAAAAAAAAAAAAAAAAAAAAAAAAGAAGAAGAAAGAAAAAAGAAAAAAAGAAAGGTTGACATACTTGAGCCGGGAGCCCGGCCTTCCCGTCGGTTGCTGGGTTTGGCTCCAGGAAGAGTTCGTCCTGTAGTTAAACTTGCTATTGGCCGGAGTCCCTCCAACTTCTCTGTTTACTGCCCAGTGCGGCTGCCGAGTCTACCAGTCGCGCAAATTGATTGAACCGGAGGCGGGCTTGGCAGTGCTGGGTGCGCGGTCACTGTTTTCGAGAGAGCTGGAGCCCCAGCTACCTGGACAGGCCAAAGGCTAAGCGACCCCCGCGAGGCAGCCGGGTGGGGCTGGCGCGCTGCGGCGGGCAGGGTTCAAGGCAGCACCTGCATTGCGAGGGAGCTCAAAGTTTGACACTTGAGTTTCCTGGGGATGAAAGTGGGACGGGAAGGGACCGCAGAGAATCGGTGTTTGACCCGGCCAAGGGAGCCCTTTTGGGGAGCAGGAGAGATTTCCGGAACGATCCGGGGCTGCTCCCGGGAGCGTGGGAGGCAACTAACAGGAGATAAAGCCCCTGGGAGTGGCGATGCGGAGAGCTTTAGGCCCGGGGAGGGTGTTCTCCTGACCTCACCGAGAAAACAGTGCGCTGTAGTTTTCCCGCTCCGCCTCAGCCGCTGTCGCCTCCCCCTCCTAGACTTGACTAGTAAATAACAAGTTACAATCATAGAGCCTTTCAAAATGACCTTCGAATTGCACAACGTGCGCCGTTTGTACTGGTCGTTTGCACCCTCCCAGTTACTCTGAAATTCCTCCTGCATACCAGGTTCTGCGCTCCAGCCACCTCCGGAATTACACCAACACGGACTTGAGATTCCAAGCGGCCTCTTAGATACATCCCTTTTTATCTCCCTCCCCACTCCGAGTCCCTTCATATTTTCCTTCAATGGGTTGATTATGCACATGGACCCATTCAAAAGCAGTTGCGACCGCCAAGCAGGCTTAGCCGAGAGGAATTTCTAGGAGGCGACCTACTGGGGGCTGTCTGGTTCAGCTTCAGCCGCTGGGGGACCAGGTTCCGAGTCCGCAGCAATTTGGTATTAACTGTGTGGCTTGGGGGTGAGCTATGCCGAAAAGCCCTTTTCAGAATTTCTGCAAGGAATGTAATCCAAATTAGTTCTGCAGCTGGTCTCTTCTCGCTTCCCGCCCCCCCCCACCCCCCGCGAATTGTCAGACCCACAAGTGAGCCCATTTAGAACGCGAGGATTAGCGTGCCATTGTTGTTCCGTGTGTGACTCTGTACTTGAAATTCTGGGGACACAAAGGCGAGCCTCACTTGTTCAAAACACAGTGATCTAGATAAAAGGGCCGCACAAAGAAAAGCTGTCGGGTGCATCCCTGGTGTAATTGCAACACGCATGCTAAGGTGATCCACTGGAAACTGTAAATGCCCCTGGGGACTTCTTTTTCCATCCCACCCCACCCTCACCCTGCCGCACCTGGCAGGGAAAGTTCAGCCGGTTTTAATGTACTGCTTTTATAAAACCAAGTAACTGTCTGGGACGTGAGTGAAGATCTGTGTGTTTGTGGCTGTGTATGAGTGGCTGCATGTTCCCAAGTAAATACATATTGCGTCTCCACTCTCGTGGTTAGCAGTCAGTAGCAGTTTGGAGGAGTTTGTTTTGGTCCAAATGAGAAATTAAGTGCGGATAAGTAAACTAAGCTGCCAGAGGGCGACAAGATGTTGAGTGAATTGCTTTTAGATGAAACAAATTAAGGAAACGAGGGAAGACAATCTGCTTCTCGCATTATTAGACACGCTTGGAGTTCAGGGGAAAGCGGCATATTTTTGAAATGCTAATTTCTTAGGAAGCAGAAGGAATGCACCTTATTTACTGCTCTATGTGAATAGAATAAAAATATGGGGAGGGGCATGACAGTTCTCTTGTACGGAGTTGAGATATTTCTGAAAATAGTTGTATCTGAACAGGATCTGTTCTTCTTGTTCTTTGGCTTTAGAGAAAGCGATTTGGTGGTGTGTGTGTGTGTGTGATTCAGAAGGACTTTGCCTCATTTCTAGTGATTCATTTTATCAGGAAATACTAGGGTCAACTCCACATACATATAGCCCTGTATGTGGCTGCTATAAAGCCTTTACCGCTAAAAGGAAGAATTCCAAAATTTCTGTCTTCCTGGTGTGATTGAAAAAACCATCACTGTCACCTTTGTGTTGAAATGAACTGCATAGTGTGGAAAGTACTGTCTTACTCACCTTAACGCGTATGGGGTGAGCAAGTTACGTGCCCATTCCTTATTTGCAAGTAACTTAGTCCTGCTTTCATTCTATAAAAGAACATACATTTTGCTACATATTTCAGACATGTCTCCAATCTTAAGGGTTGTTTTACCTTTGAGAAGAAAAAGGTTCATAAATTTAGTTAAATGATGAGAAAGAGCTTAAGTGTATTTTCAAAATAAACCCCACATCAATTCTTTTTTCCTACATGTGTTTGCTGTAAACACACCCATGGGTGCACTGGTTCCCTTTTTTTTTTCTTTTAATTTTGAACATCTTATATATGTAAAAGGGGTCTTTTTACATTTTTCTTTATTATGCTTTTTAATAAATTTATACCTATCACTGTTAATTGTGCATCACTCGGAAACACTGTAATGTGGAGTGTTGTGATAAAAATTGAAAGACTCTTGGTTCTGTCATGATTTCTGTTTTCTGAATTTCTTGACAAATTAAACCACTTTTATTTATTTTAATCATGAGTACATCAAAAGTCAATTTTTTGAAAATCAAGGCACTTACTGCTTTTTATATTTTTCGTTTAGTCACCGGAAAGGTGTCTTAATTAAGAAATTACATTAGAATATTTACCAGGGCATGTGCTTCATGGAAAATTTAGTATTTTTTTACTCTAACCTGAACGCAGGAAGTTTGCACTGGCTGAATTTTAGACTTTGCATTTATTTGAGGTAAAATTGTATTTCCTCCTTAAAGTGGATTCAAGTATTTAGTATTCATGAGCTTTCATCCCTTTGGTTCTTAAATAGAAGTGCTGTTTATCATCTGTCTTATGCATTCACCCTTTCCATTACTATAGATTCTTTTTTCTACATCTTATTGTTTATTGAGTTTATACATGAGAGTATATATTTTGCCCTCCACCACCACTAAGCATATTCTTTTTGTGTGTGTGTTTTTCCCAGCAACCTGCCACTCAGCCACTGCAGGAGTCCTCTGAGCCAGTTTTCATCCTTTCTTTCTGATAAATCTGATATGGCTGGTTGGCTGGACAATCGCAAGCCATTCCATTGCTCAAATGTATTCCTGAAAGACAATAAAAAGGCATCGATCCAAGATCACTAACACATCTCAAAAGCTCGGACTCCAAGGCCATACCTCTCTATAGAGAAGTCTCTTTTTCCTTTACTCTTTCCCTTTTTTCTCCTCTTGACCAAGGAAGGAAGGTAGACCACAGACATTAAAAAAAAAAATGCTAGAGATGCAAGCAATTGGGATCTTTCTAAATATTCTCTGAAGCTTGGTGATTAGAGCCATCTTGAGATTAATGAGTATGTAAGGTACTCCTTTTAGCAATAAATTAAGGTTTCTTAGACTTTGCTATGCTTAGAAGGGGTGTCCTTTTTATATTCTTTCAATCCAGTTATTAGGAAAATTTAACATATTAAAAATAGCAGCAAGGTTTTGCTTTAGTTTATAGGGTTCTGCTGCTGGTGGATATCATATGTAATAGGTGAGTGACTAAAACATAAGTAAAACAAGTGACCAAAAAGGTGTTCTGTTGCCTGCAAACTTGTTGGCCCTGGCTCTTTGATTTTACCCTTTGTGAGAGGTACAGTTTTAGGAGGATGTTAATATTTACATTGAAATTAGCTTATACATGTTCCAGCCTGTAGCTGTTCTACAAAAATTAATCAAGTATATCCCATTGTTTTCTTTTACAATGATCTACTGAGTATGTTTTGCAGGCTAGAATTTAATCATATTGTAAACTAAATCATTTTAGAAATGGTCTACTATGTTACATTTGACCGTATGGGATCAAATTACATCTTTTCTCCAATACTCATTTTCTAAATTATTACAAATATTGGGCAATTGGAGTAAAACCTTATATTTCATGCTTTCTAATACAGGCATTGATTGAAGTTTACAGTTTATAATGACAAATAATTTCTTAATTTTTCTTCTTTTTATAATGAAAAGATCCTAAATCAGTGTTCCCTGAAACTAGCTCTTCTGCATAATTCAAAAGAGATTTTAAGTGCCTGTTTTGTGGATGTGACCCAGGACGTAACCAGGTGGTTAAAATCAGGATTTCTACATTGTGGGGACATTTCCTCTATTTTCTTCTTAACACCCTGAGCAACCCCGTGTCTTTGTGACTTGGCTCGTGCGCCTTGGGGGGATGTACATGTAGTGTAGTCTCTATTTCCCCACTGCGTAGCCACTTTCTGAAAAGTGTCTTCAAAGTCTTCTGTGATACTGAGTACATTCCAGTAACAAGTTACTTGGTATATTTCAAATGTGTGCACATATTTTAATAAACACAATGGAAAGTTTCTCACAGACCATCTCATTTATGAGAGCACCTGTTTAAATGAAATAAAGAGGTTATTAACTCTAAAGTACTTGTATTTGAGGCCATTTCCCCAAAGTATTCATTTTCAGACTTGCCCTATGGTCTCTTCAGATTTCATTGTATATGACTCCCTTCTCTTTTTTCTGAGTTGTTGAAAATTCTGATATGTTTGTTAAAGAAATGGACCTTTTCTCTAATGTTTTAACCAAAGCTTTAAAGCTATGTCCTTGTTTTTAGGTTTGACACACACACTTGGGCTTTCTATATGCACTAATTTTCCAAGAGGGAGAAGAACTGCCTCACGTCCATAACATAGAGGTGAAATATGTCAATATTTTGGGGCCTAATTCTAAAGTGCTTTGTTTGAACACGTAATGATTGTTTCAGAGTTATTTTCGTTTTGAATAAGTGATCCCTCTGCAAGTCTGTTGCTTTGCACAACTCCAGGGGGCAGCAGCCTCATAGGGCTTAATGGGAAAGGTGAATGCCTGAGCTGTGGGTAGTGCAGCAGCAGCCCTGCTATTGTGTGATGCTACAGAATAAAGCACCAGAATAAGAGTGAAGAGAACTGGACTCCGGTCAGAGAGTCATTTTCTTTGAGATCTTAGGTTAGACTGCTTGCTCTGTGTCTCAATTTCTTTATCTCTGTGAGTGTAGCTAAAAGTGATACCTAAATGATTACGTATTTTTTTAAAAAAGTGATTTAGTTAGGAAAAGGATGTTCAAACTTTTAAGAAAAGAAATCCATTGATTTCCATTATTTTCATAAGTGGACCTTTTTGGTTTTTTCGGTGAATCCATGTGTGTGGCCCTGGCCCTGAAACAGGCGAAAGGGGGAAGGAGGGCATTTTTGTCACAGTTGCCCAGAGAAGCCAGCGTGGAGTCCCTGACTGTGGCCCTCCCCCATGTCCTCCCTCTTTCCTCTCTTCCCCTGTGCAGGCTTCGCAGAAATCTAGCACTACTTAGGAACCACAGATCTAGTTCTCTCCCTTTAAAAATTTTTCTTAGAATTTAATTTTATTATATTTTTTCCATTACCATGTAGTCTCCTTAAAACCTCCACCCCCACCAGCAGTCACCACACCCTTGTCCACCTCCGTGAGTCCTTTTCCCTTTTTTTTCAATCCCCCCGCCCCTCACCTCCTCTCCCTTTTACCTGAGGATGCAGGGAGCACAGGGGAGTTAGGTGATACAAATTACTTGGCATCTCCTGGTAACATTATCATTTTCTTGAACATTCACAGAAATACTTGAAAAGTGGCACTTAAAAAAATAAACAAATACAAGGCTGTGTTGCTTTAAAAGAAAATTGCAAAGTTGAAATGAAAACAAATGGATTGGAACTATGGGGCCTAATTATCAGACTGCGAAGTTCTCCTCAAGGGGGAGACAGTGGAATTATCAACATCTTTACTTTTATTTAGGAAGTAATCGTTGATTGCATGTATCATTTACAGCGTTTTGAGACTGAAGAAATAAAGCACGTTTGGGAAGGCAGTCCTGTGGGGGGCTCTGTTTACTTGGCAGGGTCTGTGCTGGACGTCGCATTTTGACCCTGAAAATCAGGTAGATGTTACCCACACATATTATGGTGCATTACAGCACCTTCAAGAGCGTCTTTTATGTTGACTATTACAAAGATGATCAATAAGTAGACAAATGGTTATTTCTTCATTCTTTATTAAGTGATATGCATGCTCAAACAAAATGGATCATAAGGATAAGCAGAGAGCTTCTTGTCACCAATTAGTTGATGGTACCTTAATCAACAAATCCATAGGGATACTTCAGATTTGTCCCTGCCCCTCCTTGGATTCAAGTTATTTACCTTTTATACTGTCTTTGTTGGGTCTTCTTTGTTTTCTTCAGGCCCCTACAAATAAAATAACACAGTTGTATTATTTGCACACGTGCATAAGCTCAGCTTTAACTAGCAAGACGTTATACATTTATTTCCATTGCACATTTGCCTCCCTCTAGTTGCCTTCCGCTAGATGCTGCCTCCTGGCCATGTGAGCTGGCAAAGTTGTTGACTTAACCTTAAATCTCTCTTGGTGCTTTCCTTACTCACCAGAGATTTTTCAGCCTTGGTCAGCATTCTCATGGGCCACAGTGACAGAAAGGAGGTTTTGGCTGGGAGAGTCACTCCTGTTAGGAATTGGAGGTGAGTATGGACCCCGTAAAACATTAACATAGATACCATGTAACTTCCTGTGCAAGTTACATCCTTAGACTTCTCCCTTGAGAAGTAGAGGTCGGTCAGTATCATTGTTAATCATGTTATTTCCAATACTGTAGAGATACCTGAAGCATACTAAACCTCAGTAAGAATATGTAAGATTCAGTGTCTGAATCCTGACAGTTAAACTGATTGGAATCAAGGATGTGTATGTGTATGTGTGTGTGATATATATATATATGTATATAAAAATTTGGAACATAGTCTACTGGTGGTTAAAGAGAAGAAAATGAATATGTGACAACCAAGTCCAGCCTTATGAGTTTTTTACCAGGTATTGTAAGCACCAGGCTTACCTAATCAGTATTCCATAACTATGCCTTGGTGGTTGTCTTTGACTTTGCTGACCCCTTTCCTCTGGGATTCATGGTTCACCTGGTGCCTCTGCCTGTCCCAACTGTTGAATTTTTTCAGTTCTGCTTTAAATCATACCTCATCATTCCATCTTCTTTCACTGATAACCCTGGACTACAAATAATCCTTATCTGTACCACTTACCTGGAGTTTAATCTCAAATCATACTACAATTTAACTTTTCTAAAAGCAGGAGTTTTTATTCCCTGCAGAGAATAATGTGGTACCACATATATAGTAAGCTCTTTAAAATATTTTTTAATGAAAGAATAACATACTTTTACTGAAACAGTTTTAAGTTCATTCACAGATGGTTATTATTTGTAATTAAACCATATAGTGCACAAAGTAAGCTGTTCTAAAAACATAATTATAGAATTCTTAATAATAGATATTAGACATGTTTACCCTGGGAATTTCTTTAGTTGCCTTTTCAAGCTTCCTAGGGTATTTCTTTCATTGGAGTATTTCCAAGAGTGTATCATTTGTCCCCAATCTCATTTTTAGAGCCTGCTCATAATATGGTACAAAGAATTTCTGTTGGTTTTATTTTTGGTGAGTTAAATATATGTGAATATCATTCTAAAACATGTACGAGTTTTGTAGTCCACTATTTTTATGTGGCCACTGGATTATTTCTTTGTTTTTACATATTATTTATTTTTATTTTAGATTATTTACCGCCCATTTTAAAAAAAGATTTTATTTATTTATTTTTTAGAAAGTGGAAGGTTTGAAGAAAGAGAGGGAGAGAAACATCAATATGTGGTTGCCTCTCATGTGACCCCCCCAATGGGGACCCAGCCTGCAACCCAGGCATGTACCCTGACTGGGAATCAAACCAGTAACCCTTTGGTTTGCAGATCGGTGCTCAGTCCACTGAGACTCACCAGCCAAGGCTTATTTCCTATTTTTAATTTATTAAAATTAAGTTTATTGGGATAACATTAGTTAATAAATCACATATGTTTCAGCTGTACATCTCTATACTACATCAACTGTATATTCCATTGCGTGCTCACCACCCAATCAGTGTTCGCAGGAAGCATGTACTGACCCATCTTTGCAATTCAGGACCATGTTAGGAACTGAGAAGTACTTAGAGAAACTCAAGATGCTAACTTCCCCCCTTTTTTTTGAAGACGAATAGACAAGGCCAATGGAACACAATACAAAATTAGGTTACTAAGTGATTTTTCAAACTCTTGGGAGGAATAGTTGCCTCCAGAGAAATGCTAATGGTGTTTCACGAAAAAAGAGTTCCAACGGAATGTAGCATTTTCTATTCCTAGATATACGCAATAGTGCAATTTTCTTATAACTAATCTCTCTCAGTATCTTATAAGAGACAACCTGATGTGTCCCTACAGTTTCCAAAGGATCTTATAAAGGAAGCCCTTGCCACATCACCGAGAGAGGTGGCTGGGAATCTCCTGGATGCTCTTCCATGTGATTCACTCTGTATCCTGACAATTGATGAAATGGATGCTATAGTCTCCAAAGCATCTGATTCTGCGGTGAAAGTGCTCCTCCAGACAGTTCTTCTCAGGGTTCCAGATCTGGAGAAACTATCAACCTTTCTAGGTCACTGTGGTACCCTAATTGTGCCTTAATTTATAAGGGCCTGAAAGAGTTAATATAGATTTCAAACTTCCCCAACAGTCTGCAGAGTAATCTGTTCATGAGAGAATTGGGCATGGGAGACATTCAGACCTCTGTCTGAAATTCCTTTAGTACTTTGCTGATTGTTTTTCTTAAGAATATCCGAGAAGAAAGTTTGAGTCAGGAATTCCTGTTCCTTCTCTGCAGATAAGGACATAGAGATAGAAAGAAACAATGTGTAAGGGTGAAGCTTGATTGGTGCACCAGCCTGGTGCAAGTTGCCTGTCTGCCTTGTCCTGAGAGCCAGCTGGTCTGCCTTCTGCTTCTCAGCTGCCTGAATGCCTCTCCCAGTGCCAGGAGCTAGTGATGCCTCTGAAAGGTACGGCTCCTCCACTCTACCTGCCCCACTGTGCGAGGAGGGGATGCTTAGCACACCACATGCTCCTGCCTTCACATCATCAGCCCTTTTTGCTTTCCCTGTAGCCTCATGAAGGAACTTGTCCAATACATCTATTATTTAAGGAGTTCTCCTGTAGGTTACTATGTTTTTCTCCTCCTCCATTATATTCTTCAGAGTTCTTTCTTTGTACTGTATATGCTAAGGAAACAATTATATAAGCCCTGTCTTTTTGAGGAAACTTCAAAGCAGAGACATATCCAAGCTTTCGAGACATGTATTTATACAGAGTGGGAAACCTCTTTAAAAGCAATACAGAAATGGAAATACCAGCAGATTAAGTACAGAGCCTTGGGAGGCCCCAATGTGAGAGAGTAGCTCTGAAGTTGAAGCCTTTTACTGTGGATTTTGGGTATAATTATGTCATTTTAATTGTTTTCTACTGGATGTAGTTGAACTCCACTATTAACATAGAACAATGCATTGCTTTGAAAAAAATGTCACATCCACTAAAATCACACTGTAAAGCACTTTAGTATAATCTTTGTATAACATAATGTACTTACTATACAGAGTTAATTTTCAGAATATTTTCTCTCTAAATATGAACTTGCCTAATGCAAATATATAACTATTTTCTTGACATCATGTTTTAAAAATGGGTCACGTAATACTGTGCCTTATGTAGTTTTATAGTTTATAACATTTGGGTGTGATTTAAAAGAATCTTGCTAATTTGGATATATAAAAGCTAACTACAGAGTTTTACATTTTTAAACATTTGTTATTTAGCAGAAATAAAAATCCACCTTTGACTTTTATCCTCTGGCTAAGTTAAATGTGATCATTTTAACTACAATAAACATTCTTTCTAGCTGTGAGTAAAACAATGCATTTAAATTAATGTCAATATGCAGAAAGTTCTGATATTTGTTCATGTTTTAACTAATATGTTAGCACATTTAAGTAATAATAAAATGACGAGTATGACAATTTCCAATTTTACTATGTAAAAATATCAACTAAACAGTTAATAATATTTCCCAGTTGTTTTAACTTCAAATTTAGCAGCCCCATTGTCCCTGGTGATATATCAAAACCTCTAAAAGTGTACTTGGAATTTATAGAAACTGAAGTGATTGGCATTCAGATATAATTCTTTAGTGGCCTTTTCCTTTTCTTTCTTTTCTTTTTTAACTACAAGGATGAAATTTGAAAGTCTGAAAAGCTTTGAGATAAATTGAAATGGACAAAACATTTTATGCAACTGTTGGTGAAAGGGACATTTGTTATTTTTTTCTGTACTTACTCTATTGCTTGTGGCCAGAATTAGCACACTATGAGCCAGAGAGAGAGAGAGAAGGCAAACAGAATGGCACGCAGCTAATTTTGTTTAGCAAATTTAGATCTGATACGTGCTGTTTCACGCCTATAAACTGACTCGGTCACTTCTTGAAAGGTGCAGACAAAGTTGGTCTCCCACAGTTTAGCAGCTTTCACTCAATACTTACAGACCATATAGAATAAATTTCTGTAAGTACCGCATTGCTCACTGGCAGGATGAGCACTGGGAAGTTAGATTTATTAATGAGAGATAAAAAGGAAAAACAAAAACACTTCAGTCACATCAGTTCTGCAGAAAATGAAATATGTCAAACCATCCATTATTTTACGGTACTTTGTGATTTGAATCTGGTGCATGGCTACACTCATATTCTGGAACTAGTCATTCTTGGATATAGAATTCAACAGGATGGGATTTGCTGTAATTATCAGGAAGTGGCTCTAAAACCAACAAACAAAAAACCCCTAAACCTAGAACTTGGTCTTTATAAAAATGTGCCATCAGCCAAAAAAATAAGAAATTTTAGAGACATTTCTAAATGAGGTTAATTTGTGTAAAAAAAATGGTCACATAAGATGGAAATGTAATTTTAGGGAAAAACAGGAATTTGCACAATAATATCCACATTTGGGAATACCTCAAGGGACATTCCTCAAAGGACATTCTAACATGATGAATTATAAGGTATCCAGAAAGTTATAGCATTATTCACATATCTGCTAGCGTTTTGTCATGGCTCAAGACTGCATTTTCCAATCAAGCTTACTATAGAGAATAATTCTCGTATTCATGAATTGTTCATCTCATCATATTTCCAGTGGTGATTTCAAGGTTAATTTTTTTCAGACGGCTTCTCTCTTGATTAAAGTTCATAGTAATTGTATATGTGCTGATGTAGCACATGAAGGTTTTAAAATAATGACATCTTTGATTTGATACAAAGACAAGATCAAATGCTTTTCAATGCTTCCTATTCAAATATATGAAAAAATAACTTCAGTGTTTGTTTTTGATTTCTATTAAAAATATGGAGACTTTTGTTTAGCCTTTAGATAATCCTATAAAGCCTGTGTAAGGGTATAAACAACACAGACTATTCTGTTACCAGACTAATATTCAAGACCTATGTTTCTTACATTTTTACTGATTGTTGAAATGCTGCAGATCAAACAACGGAAGACTTAATGCCCAGAACGGTAACGGACCTCCACATCTCTGCTTTGGCACGTGCTGTGGTCCATTCTGATGTTTCTTTGCCATCATAGTCACTGAATACTTCCTTACTCTTCTACGTAATGAGATTTTTGCTGCATTTGAAAGGAATAGGAATGCTGATAGTATTACACTCACCTGGCCACAATGAAGTGTTGGTTTGTTTGAGGTAGGCATGCTTCTACACTGTGTGTCAGAGCAGAGGTGCTTTTTTATTTGACTTGAGGTTTGAAAAGAAATGGCTTAAAATGGATAGACAGAGGGTCTGGTCTGCAGATTGAATTAGCCTAGAAGAAAAATCTCATGAGTGAGGTGGGCCAAAGGACTTCAATAAAGCCGATGCTATGAATTCTCCTGAAAGAAGGAACGGACACAGAGGGGTCATATGTCTATTAATTGGGCTTAGGAAGAATCACAGTTTGGGCTTGTGATTGCCGTAATAGGTGTGGTAATCACCATGTTGCATGCTTATGTTATTAATCAGAATGAGCAGTTTTCTGACAAGGTGTCAGCTGTCCCACGTGTGTGTACTAAGTCACTTAAGACATGGAACTATCCCTTGAGGGCACCACACATACTCTTTCCATTTGTGGTGGATCAGGAGAAGAAAACATCCAATTTAAATTGTTTATATAATTAAAATATAATATTGTGATAGAAATTATGAATTAGCTTGATTATGATGCTCTTGCTAACTTAGGTATGTGATTCCTTTTTTTTTTTTTTCTTGCAAACTAAACTCTATTACATCAGAGTAGTGGAGTACCATTTCATTTGAAGAATGATTAAAGAGAAGTAGATGCCAAGCATGAAAAAGAGGAGGCTTGAGAAGGGGACATGATAGCTATCTTTAAAAGTTGAAGGGTTGTTACATACAAGAGGGATTAGCACTATTCTGTGTAGCCTTGGAGAACAGAAACATTAACAGCTGCTTGACATTGTAAGGCATCGGATTTCGGCTGAACACCATCAAGGAGGTTCTCACAGTTAGAGCTTTCCAAAGTTGGACTGGACTGTCCTGGGAGGTGGTGAGTTCCTTCATGTGTGGGGTGGTAGGCTCTGATCTAACCTCTTCTGTGATGATAAGGAATGAACGAGGCAGCTGAGGAACAACTGGTCAGTGATGCTGGGGATGGGGATTTGGTTCCATGACTTCTGAGGGCCCTTCCCATCCTGAGAGACGGCCGCAAGCATACTGCGCCCAAATATCATTTCCTGGGCTGCAAAAAACTGAGGCAAGGAACACAAACTCCACGTCTCTGTGGCTAGGATTCCCACCCAAATGCGTTTTGTCATCATACCTTTTCTTCATAGATCAGAGGATTTGTGAGGGATCTTTTAAAGATTGCTTTTTGCCTGGGGAAATTATGCTGAGCGAAATAAGCCAGTCAGAGACAGATAGATACCATGGGAGTTCACCCATATGTGGAATCTAGTAAACAAACTGAACAAATAAGGAAAACCAGGACAGACTCATAGATGGAGAGCAGGATAACAGCTAGTGGAGGAGAGGTGAGGGGGTGGAGGGATTGAGCAAAAAGAAAAAGGACTTGTGGACATGGACAACAGTGTGGTGATTGTGGGGGAGGGGGAGGGTGTATAAGGGTACTAAATGGCAAGGGGAAAATGCAATAAAGTTTAAATAAATAAAGATTATTTTCAAAAATATAAAAAAGTTTGTTCTTATTTTTTCTCAACAGTCTTTATGTTAGGCATTCATACCTCCAATCTAATGTACTGTAATAAATAATTCTCAAATTTAAAAACCAGATAACATTAAATAAAAATATACAAGCTTAAAAATACATATTTAATGGTGCTCCTGGGTTACCCCGGCAGGTATTTATAAGACTGAGTCTAATGCAACTAGAGGGAGGAACACATAAGCAGGGCGGGGGCACAGAGAAAGTAATTAGATACCCGGGCCATCAGTTGCGAGTGGAGTATAAATTGTGAGAAATAGCAAAAGAGGGGTACTTTCCTAAGGGAACTAAAAATCAAAAGGGTACAAAAAGATGAAGGCACATATGTATGTCTCACTTACAAATAAAGTAGCTCTTCGTTAGTTAGCTTTGGGAATATTTTACTTCACGACCTTTAACATTTCAATCTCTTTTACTACCTCTTTTAGATATACACTTTGAGACACTAAATAAAATGTTTATTATTTTTTCTTTTGTGACCATTTTTAAACATTATTTTAGATTCTCCTGGTATGAAATCTATAGTTCTGTCATATATGAGGTCTGTCCAGAAGGTATCCAGCCATGTACTGTGAAAAATAGACATTTATTGAAGAAGATACAAGAAACATTGTACACAGGATAATGACACCTCAGTCTCTTTCAAAGTTTGCACCTAAGGACCTCACACAGTTCTCCCAGTCACCATCAGCTGCCCAGTCATATTTTCCTGAATCCCATCAATTGTCTGAAATCTCTTCCCTTTCCAAGATGATTTTAGTTTTGGGAAAAGCCAGAAGTTTCAGGGTGTCAAACATGGTCTGTAAGGAGTTGAATTACTTGGGTGATTTAATGTTTTTCAAACTCGGCATGACACGTGATGCATGAGTGAGTGCGTTGTTGTGATGAAGCTGCCAGTCACCAGTTGCCCATAGCTGCAACCTTCTGAATTATCTGAATAGTTTCCTTGGAGGAATGTTCAGGCTTAACATGAAATTTGATGCAGATTTGTTGCTCTTCTTGTGCAGTCATTTTGAATTCAATGACCACACAGTGCACTTGCTCACTCAATGGCATCTACCGCCCCCACTGACTAGTACAGTGAAGTTGTCATTGTTCACACATGCACATCCCAGTCCACTCTCCTTGGCTGCCAGGTTACACTGATGTCACACAAACCATTCTGGTTATAGTAACAATGACGGGACTCTCTGCAGACAGACCTCATATACTTTCTGCGAGTCTTTCTTTTTCCCCATCTTTCCTCATTGTCTGCAGTCTATATCCACTTTAATGCCTCCTCCAGGCCAAGCACTGTGACTGTGCTGGTACTACTATGCATTACCACCTCCAGTGCCCCTACAACCTGAATGGTAGGTGTTAGTAGCTCTATTTGTAGGTAAGGAAACAGACTCAGAATTGTGTGACTGGCCAAGTTTACAGAACCACTTGTCCGCAGAGGCAATGTCCTAATAATCCACTTGGCTATTTTGGGGTGTACTCAAGACTTAGATTTGGTTATCTGTCTTCAAAGAGACATTGAGTGAGGACAATCCACTAGACAAAAATCAAGTCTTTCTGAAGCTTCTCTGTAGATTTGCTCCTATTCATTCTCATTTTGTCTCAGTTTCTGGATACCTTCCCCTGTCTCACGTCTGTGCAGCTTCTTCTGAGCTCTTACCTCCCACCAGAGCTCCAGCCTTCCTGTTGTGGCCGCCCCCCGAATCCCTTCTCCTGCATGTGACAGTGTCTGCCACGCAATCTGTTGAATGCTTTACTTTTCTCTTTTCACAATTTGGTGCGCTTCTCTTATCTTAATTGGTACAATTTACCATAAACACCCCTGTGGTAACTTTCCATTTGGTAAAAAAGCCGAGAAATCATAATATCTAACGTTCATGAAAGGCCTACTGTGTCGGAACGTGGGCCATGCACATGGAGATACACGATCTCACCTGATCTTCACAACATGGACGCTGCTGCCTCGTTGCACAGGCCGGGATAAGAAGCATAGAGAGATTGGGTGGTTCACCAAATGGCCCACACCTGTGCAGGTGGCCTATCAGCAATGCCCAGCCTCCTAACTTTTCATTTTACGTTGTCCAAATATCAGTATTTTCTATGTGAAAATAAACTAAAACCTCTAAGGATGTTGACAGTATAGACCCAGTTTATTAACTATTTTATGCCATTAACAATTATTTGATGTCCATAATAATTATTAGTAACCAGGTATATTCATGAATATGTCAGACTTGGAAACAGGATCCAGTATATTAACAATATATGCCAGTATTCTATTGTCACATTACAATTTAAGTACACTAGGATACTTTAAATAGAGTAACAGGATTAGCCACTTTTTAAAATTCATAATATTAAGTAAAATATTGCAAAGAGTTGAAGTAGAGGTTAAAGAGAGGGACTTGAAAATTACATATCCCAGGCAATCATGGCTGTATAATTCTAATCATGTAAAGATTTATTAATTACTCAATATTTTTAAGCTTCAATTTTCTCTAAATTGTGGGGATTACTTTACATAGCAGTAAATGCTCAGTAAATGTTAATTACATTGTGCATGCTGTACTATTATGGTAGCTGGGGCAGTTAAAGGTAAAAAAAGAAGCATCATACATGTAAAGTAACAATGTTAAATGCAAGGAGACTATGGACTTTCTCATAATTTGAATTTAAGTTGTGTACTGTGTTTATAAATATGTGATACCATGTTGGTTTGTAGTATGGTATTTAGGGAAGAATTTGGCTCTCTCTGAGGGGCAGTTTACTCAAATCGTTTTTCCTTCATACTATTTTTATAGTTTTGGTATTTAACAAAAAAAAGCACTTAGAGAGACAATTTTGTTCCAAAGATTTATGTTTACCTGACAAAACTCAAAACCTCTGTCCTTTCATCCTTATTGTTTTTTAAAGTACCTTCAAGAGAAAATTGTTTTTAATCAAGTTTATAAGGTAACTTTTTTATTACATTTTATAGGCATTTAGACTGTTCAAGATAAGGCACAACTAGTGTACGACTGAATGTATTTTTTGGAAACATTTTTGCATGCTAAGGCAGAAACTTCAATATTTGTACAGAAATACTGATTAGATTGTGACACATGGAAAATAATCTGAAAATTGTTGCGGTTATTAAATACTTTCCCTCTATCATGGTTTTTGCATATTTATTAAAAATTAAGAAATCCAGCTCAAGTCTACACATGTCCTCATGAAGTTTTTAATTCTCAGAGCTGTGTCAGCAGTGCTCACTTACCGATCGCCTCAAAAGTGTACGCATTTAAAAATTGTATTGACTACGCAGAGGGCAGTTTTTGCTCTTCTAAAGTTGACCGCTTGCTTTCCTGCAACAACCTCAAACTTCCTACAATCAGTGAGTTAGATCAAGAAAACAGTTATTTTGACAATTTGCAAATCTGGATATTTCCAAGGATGCTGTGCTTGCCCACTTTGAAGCTAAACAAATAAATAAATAGATTTCAAAAGATTTAGGCTGTTGCCTTCAGACTGAGAGGTAGGTGGAAATTTACTTCACAAGCCCCAATCACCTGTTATTATTGTGTTCAGCTGAAAGGTGGTACTTCAAGAATAATATGGGCAGTAGGGATGTGTGATTAGGTTTCTAACAGAGTTTCTGATACAAAGTATGAGTTATACCTTTGAAAGAAACACCTTGTAGCAGTTAAATTACTAAAAATTTTAGATGTGAGGACAGTAACCTCCAAAAATGATCATTGCATGCCAACACCTTTTTAAATTTCAGATGTATTTTTTAGATGCAGGTGTTGGCTTTGGTATCAAGGTTTTGTGTAGCTACAACTATACTTTTTCACTTAAATACAAGCCAATAAATTGGAATAATAAACCATAATCCAAGTGAATACCACTGATTTCCCACATTGATTTTGTTATTGTTTATCATTAATGTGACATTCTATTTAACTTACGGTTGATCACAAATTTCGGAGACAAAAATGGTATCTGTATATTTGAATATAAAGACATTTACAAAGGTGTTTATTTAATTAAGATATCTTGATATACCTATTTTAAATGAAGATGTCATAAACAGATTAGACTTCATGAATGCAGTCTACAAATGCAATAGTTGTTACTATGGTAACCTGTACAGGTACTTAGTAGTGTAATTTGAATTAGTCCTATTCTACAATGAGGGTGGTAAGGTAATGAAAATTAGAGTAATTAACATTCAAAGCTTGAGTTTAAAGAAAGACAATATACTGAGTTTATGAGAAAAGCTGGCGTATTGAACAGGGTGAATTAGGCTGGTAGGGATGAAATGACCACGGCATAACATGCAGCTGGACTCTCCTTCCTTTATCTCGCTCCTCGCTGGCTTTTGTTTTAGATCCTGTTGTTCTCCACCCTTGAGTAGTTCTAATTGCATCCATGAATCAGGGACCAACACACTCCGTTCTTACAAAGCAGTCTTCATCTTTCACTGCCAGCCAATATCCTACTTAAAAACCAGTCTAGAGAGTGCCTGCCTTCCCAGTAGGAAAGGACCCTCAATTTCTGTCAGTTTTGCTGCTAATTTTGACTTTAATGAAGTCCGGTTTGTTAGGTTTCATGTATCTTTGAATTAACACCCTGCCCCAACACCAGCCACCAAACATGAAAGCAGTTTTCCGCTTTCCTACCTGTACAATTTGGAGGAATTTGTCATGATTCTAATTATGTCACTTTTTTCCTTTAATATAGTCTTAATCCGTGTGTAGCACTTTGTGTTTTTAACTTTTATTTTAGTTCAAAGCATTTTTTACCCTTATTTAGTTTTTGCAAATATACTAAAATGGATTGTCAGTGGAAATATCTGCCTGAAATGAATACAGCTTAAAAGCAGAAAATTATTGATTTTTAAAATGAGTTATTTTCCTCAGACTTTAGTGAGGCCCATTTCCAATAGCCATTTTATTTACCCTTTATCTTTCCATGAAGTAGCTTTAATATCACCAAGGCCACTATCACCATCGATATATTCCTGCAAAAGATCATTATGATTTGCAATTTTTTCTAAAAAGAGAATTGGAAAGTTGTGTGTATTCTTTGACCAAACTTTGGTATATCTGTATTATGTAAAACTACAAATTATAGTTTAAATCATAATTCTTACATTTCTAATAATGATAGGATTTTAAAGTATTCCAATTACGTGGGATTTATTGTACATTAAAAAAATTAAGGGATAAAGGATCTGTACTACATTATGGTGCTAAGAAGGAGGACAACAAGCTTCTCTGGATTTATTTGCACTTTAAGAAATCAAGTTTAGGAAAGCAACTTGGGGTTTATAGGTGATTTCATTTTTCTGGACTAGAAATCTTGATTAGGAACAGCAGCTCATGGGATTCCGGGAACACACAGGAATGGTAGCGGTGGGAGTCCCACATAAATATTTCTGAGGAGGTTATAAGCAGCTGTCCCTTTGGACCGTGATCCCTATTTGGAATAGTCCCAGGACCTGTGACAGAAATCTTCTCCGGGATTATTGCCCTCCATGCAACAACTATTCATGTCCTGAGACCTGACATTCACCCCGCCCCCACCCGCGGCCGCCCCTGCGCTGTTTCTCCAAGCAGGAGTCAGAGGCAGAGTCAGAGGCTGGGCTCAGGATGCGACCTCCGCACGCACTGAGTCACTCCTTTTGTCCAGTTCTCCCTCTGCTCCTGCACTTGCACTGTGAGCAGCCTCGTTTAACTTGAACTCTCCATGGTCTAGCCTATTTAGAAATTATTTAGTAAAAATGAGTCGCCAAAGATGTACCTAGCAGGGCCTTTCAGTGCCAAAAATGATTTAGTTTTACACAAATATTTTGATTCTTAGTGGTTTCATGCATCACTGCCCTTCTTTCAGACCATTTTGTTATGCTCGGTAGTTTTTACAAGTATGCAAATGTTGGAGTGTATTTAATATCCTTGACACTGTTAAATGTCCAGTTATTTTTCACAATTTTTAGGTGGGTCTCGGGAAATTTTGAGATGAAATGATATACTTTATAATTGAGAAATAACATTCATTCATGAATATAATTTGCAATGAGGATATTATGGGGGGGAAACTAATTGGTGTCATATCTGTCCTTGAAATCAGAGACAATGATTACAATTACGTTTTCTAAGACTATTTTTCCAGGGATGGACCCTCTTGTCCCTTGAAAACTGCAAACTGGAATGTACTTACCTAGAAAATCAATTCCTTATCAATTAATTTATTACTGTATTAGGCTGATTTATGGGCAAAGTAGACCTATGATAGTTTCACCAGAAACTAGGCACTAAATATTTATAATGTGTATATCTCATAGCTGAGAACGATTATAACTACATGGATATTCTTGAAGAGTGATACACTTTGACATTTTGTTTTCTAAATTCTGCAACATTTTTACAGATTGAAGGCAGAAACAGCTCCACACGGTAGGATAGTGTTACATTTTCTTTCATACAGTGTGCAGTGTTTTAATTCTCATAACAGGCTTGCTCAGTTTTCCAGCAGGAGGGCCCTCAAAGTAAGATGATGCCTCTCGCTTGGCAGATTTCTGTATAAATAAATAACACTCTGCACATTTCTTTCAAATACCCATGTAAGTGAGATAATGCTATATAACTTTTTTTATTAAAAAAAATAGCTGTACTAAGTCAGTGACCTGTAATAAATAGCCCTGCAAGGAGAATTGACAGCCTCATTCACCTTGCGCCCATGCAGAAATAACTGAGCTCTATTTCCATGGCTGGAGGTGGAAGACGAAAGAAGAGAATGAAAGAAAACCACCGACCTTGGATTGCAGTCACTCTCATGCTAGCAAGGGGGAGTTTACACTGACTGTTCTTATTACATTGAATTTACCACTCAACATGCTGCAAATAGCCCCTTGTATTCTAAGCATTCGGGTAGTCATTGATTATAATGGTATGGTGGATACATAGTAAATAGTCTATTTCCATTTCCCTGGGTTCTGTATACTTTTCTGTTCATATTTCATCAACAGGTATAATATTGTACTGAGAAAATTTTTTATTAAATAAAACAGTGCAGTGATTATAAACATGGTTTTTGGACAAGGATGGAAATGTGTGTTTAAAGCTTTTCTAATGTAAAACATGACAATATCATCTTCATATTGTCCTATACTTTTCCTAAAAATTGTAAACATTGAAATGTTTAATAAAGAAAATAGAAACATATGCTATAGAACAAACTAAGACAAAGACCTTTAAATTTTTTCTCAATGAAAATATTTAAAAAATTTAATTTAGAATTTTCCATTGTGATTCACAAACATTGTTGTTCTAAGACTTTCAACAGATGTCATACAGAGAATATAGAAAAGTCGCAGTGATTGTCAGTCTCAAATTAAAGCTTTTGCTCAGACTGATTTCACTGAAATTTGTGGAAGTCATGCAAACATAGTTCAATGAGGTTTAGTCCATTGTACTTATTTATATATTCTGCCTAGCCATTCATTTGTCCAGCATCTAACAGGCATCACACAGCAGTGGGATCAGACAGCCTGATGTACAAAAACAAAGACCATGCGTACTTGGCCCTGGCTTCACAATTAGATTATTTCAATACATGTAAACTTGAGGAGTAGAGGATTTAAAATATTTGCCTTCCAGAAAAGAATATCCGTAACAACAACACTTGAGATACTCAGAACTTCAGGGTGATTTTATAAATAGACACATAAATTCAGTACAATACTGAGGTTGCAGATTATTTTGGTTATTACCTTATTAATCCATTTGAATGTTTGCTCTGTTTCTAATATATATATATGAGACTTGGAATTGCTTGCAGAAAAAGTTCTTAAATTGATAATTTTTTTTTCTAGTTGATTTACAGAGAATAAATACAAGTCTCAGAGAAGTTATTTGCCTAAGAATAGACAGCCAATTAGTGGAAATGACTGGAACCATATCATCTGACATTTTTGTGTACCTTTGCAACTGTTCCATGCAATTGGAGGAGAACTAGATTACTAGACATTTTTTACACTACATTCTATTTTGTACATTTAAAATATAATGTTTAGATTATCAGTAAAATAATGTATTTACTCAGTGAAAACAAAATATACCAAACTGAGGAAAATATCTTTTGTAATCTCACAACTAGGGAAGACTACCACTTATGTTTTGCATTAATAAATTGTCTGTGGTGATGTGGTGATGTATGTCTTTAATACCCAAATGAGTGTGTGTGTGTGTGTGTGTGTGTGTGTGTGTAATCTGTGTGAGTCTATAGTAATTTTTACAAAAATGCTGTTGTATTTTCTGTTTTTATAACCAAGTTTTATATTTATTTTATATCTTGTACATATTTTTATATCTGGAATTCTTATTTATACCAATATATTTAGTAATACAATTTTTCCATTATTTGGAAACAAATTGTCTACTAAATTCCCTTATGTTAGACTTTATTTTTTTCAATTTTAATTGTCTTCCTTTGTTAAAAAAAGTCTCAGAGAACATCTTTTAGTTGAATCTGTGTACATAATTGTGATTATTTTTCAGAATAAATTTAGGCAAGGTCAAAATTAAGAAAAATGTCAACTTTTATATTAATTGCTTTATTATTCTGGAGAAAGTTTTTACTAATTTACTCTCTTGTCAACCACTTAAAAATTTGTTTTATTTACAATATTTTAGATTTGTTTTTATTTAATAGGCTTCCTAAATGTGAATATGAATATTAGTGAATAATTTGAATATCAATATACTAAACTTTTATTTTTATCTTTATATTAAGATATTTAAGCTATCTCTAAAATAACGTTATTTCCTGAGTCTATTCTTAGGAGTCATGTGTATTGTGGAGGTAAATATAATTTACTTGCTTGTTTGTTTATTTTAAGATTTATTTATTTTTAGAGAGAGGGGAAGAGAGAGAGAAACAGAGAAACTTTGGTGTGCAAAGGAAATACTGATTGGTTGCCTTTCATGTGCCTCCAACTGGGGACCTGGCCTGCAGCCCAGGCATGCGCCCTGACCAGGAAGCGAACGAACCACAGACCTTTCGGTTTGCGGGATGATGCACAACCCACTGAGCCACACCAGTCAGGACATTAAATATAATTTAGTCTCTTCTTTGAAAGTACATTAAATTTTAAATTTTGTTTTATAGTATTATTATATGATAGCATGAATTCATGAATTTCTATTAAAAGATCTATTTACATTTTTTAAATTTATCCACTTTTAAAAAAGTAATTCCCAGAAGCAAATAAAAAAAGCAATTTACTTCACCCATCCCCAAATTATTTAACTTCAATGTGTGGACTATAAACCAGTTAGGTGAAAATTAAACATTTTTAAAAACCTTTAATCTCATCTCACATGAGAGTGCTAATTGTAATAATATATTCAGCCAAAAATGGAGTACCTAAAATATGTATCAGATACTGAGTGATGATAAATCAGTACTGGAAATGTCTGTGTATACAACACTTGATATTTTTTTTATATAAAAGAAACCTCTGTGTTCGGAGTGGAGTCAGAGCTCTGAGTCGTAAGCTCATGCATCCAAAAGAGTGTCAGTTTTCTTTTTCTACATCAGGTTTCCACTTTAGTGGTTATTTCTCTATTTTGAAGTATACAAACCATGAGTGTTTACTAGCATATCTTGAAATTTAATATGTATTTAATCTCTAGAAAATACTTTCACATTTTCCCCTATACTGAAAGGTGTTAATCTTCCAATATTAATGAAATATTTGTAGCTCTATATACAAAAAAAGTAGGTGATTAAACTTCCATTATTAATGAAATATTTGTAGCTCTATATACAAAAAAAAAATAGGTGAATAAGCTTACTTTTTTTCCTGTTCTGTTTTTTCTTTTTGCATCAGGTTACTAATACATATTACTAAATTTGTGGTATGTATATAATATATGGGTGTGTATGAAAACTGTTGTATTTGAATAATGCAAAATGTGAACACAGAATATTTAAACAATAAAATTAAACTTTTAAAAATGTGTATATGTGTATATCACTGCTTTTAGCACCTTACTAAATTTCTTTATAACAAATGCAATCCCTAACATTCTACTTTAAGAGGGAGGAGGATATTACCATTCCATAATAGTAAAAATTGGGCATTTTGTTTAAGGATGTAAGTGGTCAAAAGTTGTCTGAGGAAGTTTTAACACTGTCCAGCAAAACACATTTTAACAATTTCAGTGCAAGAGATCAGAACAGGTGCTGTTGATGGTGAAGAAACATGAATTTCAGTAAAGGTAGAAAAAAGTTGTGATAAGATGCCCCTGTTGTCTTCTCATGTCTGCAGAAGTGATTAATTGTCTTGGAGCTTTTTGAGACCATTTCTAGTTAGAAATGGATAACAAATAAGGTAGTATCTGAAGGATGAATGGTCTCTGTTCTAGAGTATAACAACTAACACATCAGCTTTTGGGTCAATAAACCTGAGTTCAAGTTCAAGCTTTGGGACATGCTAGCTTTGTGATCTTGGAAAACTTAATTAATTTCTATGTGTCTTGGGATCCTCATGGTACAATGTGGAACATACTAACTCTTGGGTTTGTCTGGATGTGTATGTAATAAAATGTTTACAAAGCACTTAGCATGACATGTGGCCCATAGTAAATACTTGAGAAATATGACTATATTTTGTTTCAAAATCTTTTTGGTGACAATTTTTAATGCTTTGCTTACAATTTTTATGTTGATTTATGTAAGATATCTTGTTTTCAGTGTCCCATTTCAAAGTACCAAATATACACAACAAATTTATTTCATTTCATTCAATCCACATTTATTAAGTAGCTGCTTCTGTACCAGACATTGCATCAGGAAACATGCCTGAGGTAATTAACATAAAGACACTAGTGATGAAGGCAAATACAAAAATAGCTACATTCAGTATTTAATGATAAATGGTAAGCTAAACCTGCTCTAGACTGAAAAAATAGGTACTTTTAGTCCAACCTCATGGTTAGAAAGATTTGGGGGTGGGTGTGGGGAGATAGTTTCTGAAATGTCATGAAGAGAAACAAGAATTGGTCAAATGAAAGGTAGTAGGGAGGGTGTAACAGACAGAAGAACCCGCAACAACAGATTGAAAGAAGCTGGAAATTATCATGGAAGGTGTAGTGGGCAGTTAATTCCTTGTGGTTAAAGCTTGAATGTGTCATGGATGGGCAAAGAATGAGACTGAAAATATAGAGACAGGTAATAAGGAACCTTTTATACCCAACTAGGAGCTTGTCTTAAAGTTAATTGATGGGTTTTATATGCTGGTTTGATTTTACAGAATTTATCATCTGATGGAGGTATACAATCCATAGTTCAAATAACCTAATATTTGGCAACCCTGATATTTAGCATAGTAGAATATTAAGAATGAAATATTAAAGTAAAAAGTCTAAAAGACTTTGTAAAAGCCAAGAATTTTGGAGACAGAGTCAAGTTTAGGCCACACTTGGATAGTTATTGGCCTTTGGTTGTGGCAAGGAGGGTCTTGAGGAAGGCCTAGTCCTAGAGATTAAAGGAAACAGGTTAAATAATGTTGGTTGGGTTCTACAAAGCCATGTACCAGGCTTTGTGCTGGGCACTTTCACATAAATATCTCTATATTTCCCACAACACTGACTTGTTTAAAAATATCTATATTGAATTCGTATTCATATCTATATCTATTCTATGTCTACATCTATATCTTCTCAACAGAGGTTTAATAATTTCACAAAGTTAAGAAGTTCAGCCCTTCTGGTTTGGTTCAGCTGGTTGGAGTGTTGTCCCATGCACCGTAAGGTTGTGGGCCTAATTCCCGGTCGGGGCACATGCCTAGGTTGTAGGTTCGGTCCCTGGTTGGGGCACGTGTGGGAAGCAACCAATCGATGTTTCTGTCTCTCCCTTTTTCTCTCTCTCTCTTTGGAATCCATAAATATGTCAAAAATGTAAGAAGTATAAAAGAAGCAGGTGAAATTAATTAAAACAAAGTTTAGAAGATACCAGGTGGGAATTTAAGTCCAATTTCCCCTGACTCCAAAAGCCTGTGGTGGAAACTACGACTGGTTGTTTCAACAGTGACTTCCTTTACTTACTTCTTAGTGGCAGAGTAAAATTTGCTTAGGTGCCCCTCCTTCCTGGGGGGAGACCCATACTTTGTCTAGACCAATTATCATCATTTTATTGCCCAGACCAGTGCTTGATTCAGTTGTGAACATGGGATAGAATTCCAGTCAGTGAAAGGGGAAGTTGGGTGGGCTTCACAAGAAAGGTTTTCTTTCTAACAAAAAAGAGCTACACAAGGAAAACATGCCCTCTTCTTGGCTGGATGTCATCATGCCAGCATGTGACACCTGGAACTGTGGAAGTCCGTCCTGGGGTCCCAGGTGAAGGCTTTCATGGCAGCCCAAGAACAACCATGGTGGAAAGACACTGGGACTTCTCTGTGGCATTTTTTAGCCCTTACGTCATCCCTGGGCTATCTCTATCTCTGGAACTTCTGTGATCAGAGGATTGATTTCCTCATCTTTTTAGCCACCTCTTCCGCCAAACTGTTTTAAGTGCCATAAGCCCTAAATGTTCAAATGCAGACTCTTTTGAATGTCTTCCCCCTCACTTTAACTCCCTCTTTGTGGCCATGAGGAAGAAATAGGTAAGTCTGTAGGAAAACTTCGGTCTCTGTTAGCGTTAGACCCTCCAGATCTGAAAGGGGTGTGGGAATGGAGATGAAAGACTATAGGATAAGCTGCTTGCAGTTATACGGAACCCGGTTATAAATTCCAAAACTTTGCCGTGCAATTGCATTGTTTTCAAGCTCTCCTGAATTTTGTAGTAGTTAGAAGAGAAATAATAGAAGGATATGGCTCTTTTCTGGATATGCTTAATTGCCCATTATTCCCTGAACACTGAACTTGAACTTTAGGTAAAGTTACATGATTGTCATTAAAAGTCGGTGGTTAGGCTGGAAGGTGTGTCACTTCCCGCAGACGGTCTCCTCTGGAAAACTCCTGCACAGTGTTTATTGCACTCGTGCTGCTTGCAGAAGGCCTAGTAAAATGGTTTGAAGAAAACACAAAAAGGACGTTGAAACTGAAGTGGCATCTTTGGGTCTATACATCTACATTAAGTCCAACTTTTAAAATATGTTTTCAGGTAGAAATATTCATTTGGAGAAAGATTAGCTATTTTTTTTTCCTTTAAAAATATCTATTTACTGGATTCCGCCATGCACAAGAAACTGGAATAATCATCGACACATAAGTTATTGCATTGGGTTTTTGGAATAATACTTTCTTCTTAGTATTTTGTTAAGATTTATTTGGCTATAAATCAAATAGTCATAAAAATAATAAAGTCATTTGATACTCCTGGTGATTTCACATATTTGAAAATAGTGATACTTCAATATTCTATTAATTAATGGACATTTGAATTACTATGACTAATGACTGTTTACTTCTTTCAGATATAATTTTTCCAGATAAACCTTTTACTGGTGGAATAATAATGAAATGTTTATGTTAGGAAATATCCCACCTAAAATATTGACATATGATTTTAGGTTTTTCAATTAGATAAGTATAATATACAAAATATGAATTGCCCTGCTATTCTACCTATTGGCATTTTTGTGTTCCTATTAGTTAAGAAATTCCTATTAGTTAAGGAATTTTGCAGTCTGATAATTAATTTCATTTCAATCATGTCATAATTTTGCATTATTATTATTATTATTCAAACATAACCATTAAGCTTTATTTGCATTCATGAGTTTTTATAAATCCACAGGAACACACGCTACTGTGATGTTTAACTGCACAGGAATAATGTGCAATTTGGTCTTTTCTGGCTTCTAGTATTCTGAGAGCAACTTGGGGATGTCTTCCTTTGAAAGCTTGCTACTGTCTTTTTTATGCAAAGGAGAAAATCTCCTGACCAGATCCAGAGACCTTTCAATATCTCTGAAAATGGGTTTGGAAGCCCAGGCAAAGGGCATTCTGCATTGTCCAAGGTGGCTGCTCACTGGCGTGACCGTTCCAAGCGCCTTGGGCCAACTTTGCTGGGTCAGAATTTTTGGCGTAGGGTTCTGCCTAGTGTGTAATATTTCCCTGGATCACCTTTTAAAAGTGCACCACTAGCAAAATTTCTGGATGTGGATTCATCCCTGAGAAATATCCCCTGGTTTATGTAGCATGATTGAGGTTCAGCAATACCGTGAATGAAAGACTTGGGTCTTCACAAATGGTATATCTGATTAAGAAACACCTTTTAATATAATCTTATTTATGACTTAAAACCATGAAAAGCAAGTTGACAAGGTCATGAAGATCTTAGTCCATGAATTGTTTTAAAATGCTTGAACTACCTATACTACCTACACAATTCTCTCTTTTCTCGCATGCCTGTCAAACCAGTTTATTATTTCTATGGTTTATGTAAATACGTAGACTTTTGTACACTTCAGTTTTATTTATATTACACAATAGTCATACTGGAAGTTACCCAAAGCTATTGTTGAATCAATGTATAAGATGAGGATAGTTATGTAATCATCTTAGTTGTAGGTAAATGATTATGTCTTTGGGTCATGTCTAGTAGTTGTGTCAGGTAAGTAACTACAGTTGACCCTTGAACAATGGAGGGTGTTAGGGGCATCCACTCCTGTGTAGTCAAAAATCATGTGTAACTTACGATTTCCCCAAAACTTAACTACAGCCATCCATTGTTTTCTGTGGGGGGATTGGTTCCAGGACCCCCTGCAGATACCAAAATGTGCTTGTGCTCAACTTTCTTATAGGTAGGGTGATGCATGCAGTAGTCTCTCTGCAGAGACAAATCAAAAATACTGTTTTTGATCCATGGTTGCTTGAATCCACAGATGTGAAACCCAAGAATAGGGAGGGATATCTTGTATATTTATTGAAGAAAATCAGTGTCAGTGTATAAGTACGCCTGTGCAGTTTAAACCTGGGTTTTTCAAGGGTCACATGTAAGAAAATATGTTTTGAAAGCAAGTGCACTGTAATAGTTGTGGCATGTCTTTTCAGATTTAAAATGTTTATAATATTAAATGTTAAGTGTTTATTTGCTGCTATATTTTTATTTTATTATTTTTTCTTTTTTTAGTTTCATACATCACTTTATTGTTGTTTAGTTACAGTTGTCTGCATTTTCTCCCCACCACTCCCCCTGCCCTCCAATCCCACCTCCCTCCCTTGCTTCCACCCTCCCCCTTGGTTTTATCCATGTGTTTTTTATAGTAGTTCCTAAAAACCCTTCTCCCCACTGTCCCTTCCTCCCCTCTGGCTATGGTTAGGTTGTTCTTAATTTTAATGGCTCTGGTTATATTTTGTTTGCTGTTTTCTTTTGTTGATTATGTTCCAGTTAAAGGTGAGATCATATGGTATTTGTCCCTCACTGTCTGGCTTATTTTACTTAGCATAATGCTCTCCAAAGTTGGTCCGAAGATTGTGGGTTATTGTTAGGCTGATTAATATTTTATTTCTTATGTTACATTTTCAATGATTCTATCAGTGCATGCTACGTGCTGATGTTTGGTAAATAATTATTGGAATATTTTACTGTTAATTGCTTGTTAATTAAGAATGGGAAATAGTACAAGGATCTCAAATTTAGTAAACTGTCTCATTAGGATAAACGTTAATGAAAATAAAACTCACATGCATATTTCAACAACTTCTAACTCACCCAATAATCAGTATGTAGTATCAGTAACAATAGTTGTTTTTACTGCTATTTCTGGAACATAGACTATATGCCAGACTTAGTGATAGATGCTGTAAATAAAATATTTCATTAGCATCTGAAAAAAGCATCCTGCAAAGTAGAAATTTTCATCCACATGTTAGTGATGAAGAAATGAAGACATTTAGAGGCAGTAATTTCCTTCAGCTTACACAGCTAGCAAATAGCAGGGGCAGTGTTTAAATTCATGTTTGTCTGACTCCATAGCTAGGGGTAGATTTCCTGTGTTTATATTCTATATTAGGAATCTGTAACATAAACTTATTTTAAGTAAATTATTTACAAGCAATTCTAATAGTGATAATTTATGATGATGGACCACAGAACATTTATAATATTTTTCATAATAACTTAAAGAAACATCAACATTATTCATCTCTTAAATGCTAGACTGATGAAGATATTTGAATGTTGTACAGTAACAGCATCAATAGAATTGGACTCTACTGCTGTTAGTTCATACCTTAGTATTATTTATATAAGAAAACAGTACTCTGAATAGGGCACAGCAAATGAACAAGAGACATAGTAAAATGGAAATTGTAACTGTTATGAAATGGTGGGGTAAACTTCTAAATTTCACTTATTTCTATATATTTTTGCTCTGAGATTGTAAAAAAAATGCAATTATTTCATTTGGACTCATCATGCTTGGATAACAGGGTTTTTAGATGATTATGTTATGAACAAGGTTTTGTGTAGGCTGTTCCCAGCATCTACTTTTAGGGAATTATTCTGGAAAGAGTACTTTAGAAAGAAGTCAAACTAAAATTTCAATGTATGTGAAAAGATATAACAAGAAACAATGCAAGGCCAAAAATATAAAAAAAAATAAGTGTGATCTTAATTCAAAGACTTATGGTTTGTCAGAGGTTCTCGGCAGACTCCAAAGTGCAGGAGCAGTTGATTATTGGAATTGGCAGATGATGAAGAAAACTTGGAGGTGCAATAAAGGCAATGCTGGAAAAATTTCAGAAGTATACTCATCTTTTAAATCTCAAAAAAAATGCTTGAGGGAATACTGCATCATTACCATTGTGAATTTTAAGAGCCTTTTAGAAAGACTACTGAAGAAAATGTCCTAGAATGCCCAAATTAGCATCATTGCCCACTCTGATAGCTATATGTATATTCTGAATATATATATATTTAGATGCTCCTGGACTTCATACATCATTATAAGAGGTTAAGTGGATGGTGGCCTTGGGTTTCGTAGTAGCATTCCGGCTGTCTGTGTTAACTCTATGATTATTTGATTAAATATATAAGGAATCTTATGCTGTTAAGTGAGGTTAGCTTCTTTTAATTTATTTTTCCAGCATTAGGGAGATATAATTGACACATAATACTGTATGAGTTTAAGGTGTACAACATGGTTTGGTACATGTATGTATTATGAAATTAACTTCTTTTTAAATATCTTTGAATTTGAGAAATCAGAAATTTAAAAAAGTTTTTTCTCTGGATTAATTGATCCATAAAATGTGACTGCTAAATTATGACACAGTTCCTGAACTCATAAGTAAATTTTGTTTAATAGTTTGTCCTTATACATTAACTGGTCAGTTTGATAACATTAAAGTTAACCAGACTTGATTTCTATACAATAATGTGTGTCTGAGATTTGATTTTACCCTGCTTACATGCTAATAAGTAGTCTGCTACTGTGTTTACATAGATGATGTCAGAAGAAATGAGATTCTTGAGCTGGAAACAAAGGACTTTATTATTTATTATTATTAATTACATCTCCTTCTTGTACTTTTCCACTGTATTGTCTTTGTACTATTTTTAATGCTTACTCCAAAGATTAAAATATATATTTTAGGTAACTCCAGTGAATATTATTTATAAATGTAAGGGATCCTTACCCAGATTATTGAAATTTTCTTTATTACTGGTTCCTTTGAGTTAAGAAATTAATCTTAGAAGAAGAGATGTCTGATAAAAACATAATTCTACTCCTTAGAAGTAGTGATGCATATTTAAAAATAAAATGATATCCATTCTGACAGGTGTGGCATGATATCTCATTGTGCCTTTAATGTGCATTTCTCTGATGATTAATGATGTTGAACATCTTTTCATATGACTATTGGCCATCCATATGTTTTCTTCAGAGAAGTGTCTATTTGAGTCCTTTGGCAATTTTTTAATTGGGTTGTTGTTGTTGTTGTTGTTGTGTGTGTGTGTTGGGTTTTCTAAGTTCTTTATAAATTTTGAATATTAGCCCCTTATCAAATGTATTGGCAGATATATTCTCCCATTCTGTGGGTTGTCTTTTTGTTTTGTTGATGTTTTCCTTTGCCATGCAAAACTTTTTAGTTTGATGAAATCCCATTTGTTTATTTTTTCTTTTGTTCCCCTTGCCTGGGGAGGTATATCCAATAAAATATTCCATTTATACAATGGAATACTATTTACCTATACAAAGGAAAAAATTACCTTTTGTAACAGAATAGAAGGACCTAGAGGATATTCTGCTACATGATAAGCAAGTCAGAGAAAGACAAATACCATATGATTTCACTCATATGTGGAATCTAATGAACAAACTGAACTAACAAGCAAAATACAGAAAGACTCACAGAAAGAGAGCAGGCTTCCAGCTAAGGGCAGGGGGAGGTTAGGGGGTGGAGGGATTGCACAAAAAGGAAAAAAAGGACTCATGGACGCGGAGAGAAGTGTGGAGATTATGGGGGGAGGGAGTATAAGGGGACAAAATGGTAATGGAAAAATACAGTAAATATAATAAAAAATAAAAATAAGATGGTATCTAGCTATCGCTTGTATGTACCATCTTTGAATCAATGCGGACTGGACTGAAGTTTGATGGAACTGGAATTTGGGGCAGTTGCACTAGGAGTTCCTAGTCAGGAAGGAGCATAAAAGTGGTCAATATTTTTAAAAGGAGTGTAAAAAAATAAATGGAATAGCAGATAGTCTCCATGTCTAATGTCTAACCATGGCATCTGTATGCCAATTTTGGAACTAATATTTACTAGATGGAAATTTTCAAGGAGCCTACACACACAGATGCTTAACAACTAGATTAGTTTTCCACAAGCAGTGAATTTTCCTTCCAATCTTTTTTCCCCTTACATTTGTTTAACGCATCAGCATTCTTTTCTCTTCATGCCTGAAATCCCTTAGGACATAAAAATGTGGCCACACCTGGCAAAAATCAGGACCTTTGAAAATTCAAAAATACCTGTGTGAAGCACCACAGAGCCAGCTACTTTTTTGGCTGTTCCTCTAAAGGTCACATCACACTTAGTGTTTTCTACAATGTGACACAGCATGACAGGACAAAGTAGTTATCTTTTGTACTTGTCAGCATTGTTATATCAACTTCAAATGACAAAATGCTCTGAGTACACCGTTGCTTTTTTTCCCTTGGGGGCTTGTACTGATTTCTTTAAAGTATTGTGTGCATCAGATAAATAATTCATTTATTACCCTTGACACCTGAATTTGCTAAGCTAAAAAAAAAAGTATCTAGACATCACTTAAAACTTCATTTAGATGCTGTGTGCTTTGAAGTGATAAAAATGCAGTTCCTTTTGACTTCCTGTCCTCAAGTTACCATTTTTCCTTAATGTGCTATCACTGGATGTTGTAAGGGCAAAGTTTAGACTGTCAGGAAAGTAAATTTTAACTTTTAATTGAAATATTTTTATTAAAAACTTGAGTCAAAGTCATATTTTGATTTGTAATATAAAATGACATAACTGGTGTACATGAGGGTATTAACAGCTGATAGAATATGAAAACCCGTGTCTTATGGTGGCCTGACCCAGTAAGGATCCCCCCGCCCCTCGGATAACAGTTCAGTGCAGATGTTTCTGATTGAACTACTTCCTAGGTTTCTATAGTCTTCACGGGGCTCTCAGTGCGCCCCCGTGGATCTCCGCAGCCAGATGCGGGAAAAGAGAGTAGAAGGTTGCATGTGGGAGCTAAGCCTGAAAGTGGCCTGTACTATTTTGCCCATATTTTCTTGGCTAGAATTTAATTCATTAACATACCTAACTCCAAGGGAAATATGTTCAAGCTGTGTGCTTAGGTGTGGGTTTGATAAGCAGCCAGCAGCATCTCCTCTAGGAAACTTAAATGGGGAGATTCTTTCTTATAGTGGAGAGGGATTTAAATTTGAGGTCAGTTGGCCTTGTAAAAATGATAGCTCCGCCATTTATAAACTATGTAACCCTGAGCAAATTACTGATCTACTTACTGTATGTCAGTGTGCAGTACATTATAGGATGGGAAAACTACACCTACCTACCAGGGTTATTATGAAGCTTGAATGACATAATGTGCATGAAATGCCTAGCACAATGCAGGGAAAATTGTAAACACTTGAAAATGATAGTTTTAATTTTTATTGTTAAGTAATGTTATGTATTCATGTGTGTACATATGCATTCACACACATGTGTGCATGTGTGTAGGCATGCATGTGCATGTGAATGTGTGTGCATTGTTATACACACACACACACAGACACCCTATCATTTCTCTAATTTCTACCTTATACTACCTGATTGTTACTTTTAATATTTTTGGATCTTGGTCATCAAGTCCTTTTAAATCTAGTATAATTATAGTTATACATCTGTAAAAGAAAAATTTTCTGCATTCTTTAATGTCATGAGACTTAGAGTACATATAATTCATGAGAATTCACTTTTAGAAAAAGTACCACTTTTCATTCATTGGCAGAAACAACGTGATTTACATGTTACACTTCTTTGTATATAAAACAATCTACAGGAAAAATGGATATATTACAACTAAGTATAAAAATATAATTTGAGCTTTTAATAACTATAAAATTTAGATTTCCATGTAACTTTCAGATACCCCATATCCTTGTCCACATATAATTTTGGACCATTCATTTATAGTGTTAAATTTTTAAAGTTTTTTCTTCATCTTGATTCATAAAATGATTTTTTAAGGTGTGTCTCTTTGTATTTAAACATAACATCTGTTATCACTAAGCCTTGAAAGTACTCTACAGTTTATGTCAGGTTCTGTGAAGAAAAATTAGGACCAAACTTGATCCTTTTATTGTACAGGGCAGTGAATGATGAGGTGTAAAGACAGCAGTTCTTTCATCCTTAAACTAGAGAAAATTTTTCAAGGCAGGTATGGTCTCCAGACTAAGTGTTACCCTTGTTACAAATACTTGCATACTAAATTCAAGATGTTTTATTTCCTGTGATTGTCAAAAAGGTGAGTAATTGGGAATGTTATTTTATTATTATTTATTTTCATTGAAGTTCTCTTTTTCTCTGAATTGGTTAGATAGCTGTTGGGCTAGTGTGACTTATCAAGTGTGTTAAGTAATTTCTGCCTAATCAGTTGATGAGTATTTACATGAATGGACTTTGACCTTGTCTAGAGCATCTTCACTCCACATTCAAATTCAGTTATTCATTTCACAAGGCCTACTTCATGCCAGCAAATAGCAAAACACAGACCCCCAAGATCTTAAGGTAAGTCCATATAGAGAATTTGGGATGGGGACATTTGTTTAGTGTTAGGATTGACTTGACTGGAAAAGGAGAATCTCTTCATGCTGCTTTTGTCTAATTTGTTATACATGTCAATATGTGCCTATGTCCTAACTGAAGGCACTGTTACTCGTTTGTTATATACAAGAATGTCTACAAAGACAGTGTTGTAGCAGACGCTCTACATAGAGCACAAAATCAGGTTTCTCCCTTCATAATACATGCTGATATTCTTTTCAGGGTCTATAGATATTGATGAATCTCTCCTCTTTCTTCGTTCAGAAAGAATTATCCTTTCAGGAACAACAGAGTTAGGCTATTTCCTCAATTTATGCAGGTATAGTTCAAGGATTTTCAACTCCATTGAAAAATTTCTAAATTTTCAGCTTGCATTTATTTATCTATTTATTTATTTATTTATTTGAAACTTACATTCTTTTTCTGTTTTACTTCTACTTCCCCTGGAAGTAAGTGTGTAAATTTTGGATCTCCAAGCTTTATGGATTGATCGAATATTTTTGAGTAGTTTATTCTAGCTTCTGGGTTCCATGCGTATGCGACTCACTAGAGAGCAGCTACTTCGTGTAGAAAGGTGGGTATGTGTCTGTGTTGTGTGACAAAAGTTATTGCTCCTCCCCATCAACCTGGAATGCGTGTCCTGATTATTCCCTGGAAAGAAATCAGTGAGTCAACAAAATGGGAAAACCAAACAAAACAATTAATCGAAGGCTGGCACCGCTTTATAACACCTCTAAAGTAGTCATTTATATGTTAATATTTTACAATGATTAATTTAATAGACAGATGGCAGTTCACATTATAGTATGAGAGTGGGGCATTTCCTTGGGCCAATGATTATCTACCCAGTTTTCAATTAGAAAAGACTGCCAATTATCTGGAGTGGTTTTTATTTTAATTACTGGGTGATTAGGACAGCTACAAAACCAGCCTTCAGGAGGGAGAAGTAAACTGTGTGTGAATCCTTACAATGCAAACCCATAAAATAAATAAATAAATACACAAATAAATAAATAAAGTCTATTCAAAGATACTTTCAATGAAATGGCAGATGATTTACCCAGGGCATTCCATATTCTTTTACTTATTTGATCAATAGAAAGTGAGTTTAAAATGATAAACTGGCTTTTTTATGAATTAGACATTTTTTTCTCTAAGAAAAAGTAAATTCAGAGGAAAGGGATTATATTAGGAATTAGTGTTCAACATGTTTTTTATTTAACATGTTTTAATAAGGTCTTACCTCATTATGAGGAGTTACATACAGGGTAACCTTTGCCTCCTGAAATATGACTTGAGGAAGAAAAATAGCATGAATATTAAACAAATTCATGATTTCCTCTTCTCTGTGTCTTCAGCTTTTTTTTTACCCAAGCCCCTTTTCTAAATCTCTAATTATCCTCTGAATACTTCCAATTAAGTGTCTCCCATCATGTTAACTTTAAGGATATAAACTGCCCTGGTTGGTGTAGCTCAGTGGATTGAGCGCAGGCTGTGAACCAAAGGGCTGCCGGTCAATTCTCAGTCAGGGCACATGCCTGGGTTGCAGGTCAGGTCCCTAGTGGGAGCCACATGAGAGGCAACCACACGTTGATGTTTCTCTCCCTGTCTTTCTCCCTCCACTCCCCTCTCTCTAAAGTTAAATAAATAAAATCTTTTAAAAAAAGAATATAAACCAATCCTATTTTCTCCAAAAAATAAATTTTTTTCAAACTTCTGTGTGCTTGTATGTGCTAAAGGAACCACTCTTTTAACAATCCCTCAGAAATGAATGGTTCTAGGTATTGATTCCACAGTATCATCTTCCTTTTTTTTCCCTTTGTCAGTTACCCTTTGAAAAATTCCTTAGGGCAGCCTGTTCCTCTGCATGGGGGCCTTCATTTCTGTCGAGACTTGCACAGGCTGACAGCCAGCGCACCGCGATAGCCTTTGTCGACCAAATACTCTCATTTTTCTAAGTAATGTTTAGAATAGCAAACACTGAGTTCATTCACCGTTCCTCCACTTAGACAACTGTTTTGTTGTAGTACATCAAGTATAATATAATATTATAACTCTAAAATATTTTTGTCTTAGTTTCAAGGCCTTCAGGATTTTTGTGTTACCTAACTCGTAGGAAATGAAGGATCAGTTAGAGTAAAAAATTACTGAAAAGGGCTAATTTAAACACTTTCTAATTTAATATTATCCATGCACGTTACATCCCCCAGCTCTCCAAGTAGATTATAGACTCCTCTTAGAAACCTACTATGGCATTTAACATGGTTTTAACATAGCCAACTAATAGTTGATTAATTGGACTAAGCACTTTTGTTTAATTAATATCCTAATAATTCAAGAGAGGATCTTTTTAACCAAAATTTATACTTCATTAATATTTCTTTTTTCCTTTCTATTGAACTTATTGGGGTGACACTGGTTAACAAAATTATACACATTTTATTTGTACAATTCCGCAATACATCATCTGTACACTGTGCTATACGTTCACCACCCAAATCAGGTCTCCTTCCATCAGATATTTATCACCCCTATACCCTCTTCCGCCTCTCCTCTCTCTCCTCCTCCTGGCAGTCACCACACTTTTGTCCATGTACATGAATTTTTATTTTTCCTCGTTTTTACACTTTATTTTTATTGTTGACACTATTACAGATGTCCCTATCCCTCCCCCTTTGCCCACGTCCAATCCCCCTTCCCTCTGGCCACACCGTTGTCTGTGTCCATGGGCAATGCATATGTGTTCTTTGGCTAATCCCTTCACTGTCTCTCATCCAGTCTCCCTCTCCTGACCCCTTTCTGACAGCTGTCAGTCTGTTCTGTGTATCAATGCCTCTGCTTCTATTTTGTTTGTAAGTTTATTTTGTTCATTACATTCCACATATAAGTTAGATGATATAGTATTTGTTTTTCTCTGACTGGCTTATGCATAGTACTGTCCAGGTCCATCCATGCTGTCACAAAGATAAGATTTCCTTCTTTTTTATGGCACCATGGTATTCCATTGTATAATTGTACCATAGCTTTTTTATCCACTCATCTACTGATGAGTGGATGTTTCCAGATCTTGGCTATTATAAATAATGCTGCAGGAGAGGAATTTTTGTAATGTTACTGCTTTTGTCTATGCCGGTGTTTCTCAACCCTACTGAAAATTATAATTACATAAAGAGCTTTAAATAAAATACTATTGCCAGAGCCTGCTCTGAGAGATTCTGATTTATTGATTTACTCTGACTTACTTGATCAGAGTCTCAATATATATGGGCCTAGGAATGTGTTTTTGTAATTGCTTAGGTGATTTTGAGGCTTAGCTCATTTAGGGACCCACAACCTCATGTGCATTTTCTTCTAGTCACCACAATTAATTACCACTACAAAGTAAGGTCTCTGAAACTAAAGAAAAATGCTTTTTTATAAGTGATTTGGGTAGGTTTATGAAGGTTAGGAAACTTATTTCTTATAGAACTCTCAAATATCCTGATGGATTTCCAGGAATATCTAAATATTAATGCATTATCATAAAAATGCTATCTCACTATACTTTGGGTCACTCCATAAATGAAATAATATAATTAATCATAATTGCTTAGAATAAAGGTATTAATCCTGGTAAAACTCCTGGTCCTAAGATGAAATATATATATGTAAGTGAAAATACTAGAAGTCGACTGAAAATACTCCAACTATTTTTGCAAAAGGAATATATCTTAATTCTCTGGTGAGTCATTTAGAGATTTAGAGGACTTTATTTTTATTTATTCTATATTGGCTATAGTCTATTTTCATAGATTTTTGGACTGCAATAACTTAAATATAATATCAAATTAGTCAGGTTGGGGAATGCAACCCACTCTCCAAAAATAAAGAGCAAGAAAACTTAATCCCCTCTCTTTCCTTAGCAGAACAGTAGCTCATTTGATTCATGGATATTTTCATTTGAAAGACTGAAGTTTCAAAATAGGTGAACACAGGAAATTCAGACAGGAGTATACAAAATCCTTGCATTCATCAGAAAGTTCAGTGTGTACGTGCACACACACACGTGCACACGAACAAATGCACCAAAATTATGAAGCTGTTTATTTCCCTGTAGGATGAAAATGTAAATTATGATCGGCTGGTGTGTATATATTCAGGAGTAGCAGGGACTGGAGAATGCAGGTCCTACCCAAAGGCTAGGACCACATTATTCCAATGAACTGTGGTAGATTTATTAATTTTTTTAAAAACCTACCTTTGGAAATATGAAATATATTTAAATACACCCAACTTTACAATGCATGCAAGTTAATTTTCTTTATGCAGGAAAAATAGCCTATTTCCTTGCTGAATTTGGCCATTGGCCTCTAATTTTCAGTTTGTTATATTATGCCCCTAGATATTGGTGACACTGTGAAAATATCAAGAAGATCTTTTTTATTTCCTTTACAAATCTTATAGTAATTCTTTTTTAAAAAACTGATACTTTGGGTAAATTCTGAATGGTACAGTAATATTTCCTTCATGAAATGGAGCTGGGATGTAGGGCTTACACGTTCTAAAAATATATTGAACTTTGTCCAGATTCTTATATCATTGTGAAAGATATTTGCTCAGATTTTCCACATTTTGGATATATCAGTAATATTTATGTGCTCACGTTGGTTCACCCGAATATTCATGCTTGTCGTGTCTTAAGAAGTTCATGTCTAGGTTAATGAAGACACAAAAAATGTATTTAAGTTTAAGAATTCTCAGTTTGTATTGATTCTCATTGTGATCCAGAAAAGTAGAAAAGAAGTGGTATTTAAAATAAAAAGTAATATTCAAGCAGATGTTGCTAATATAGATAGTGCTGTTGTTTTTTTAAAGAGAAGGTATTAACTGTGATTTGAAAAAAGAATGGCTGTGTAGGACATAGAGTCTAAGCAAATTAGGAAAACATTTTAGTAGATTTTGTAAATTATATTCTTTTTAATTTAAATACATTTATAAAGTCATCATGGAGATAGGCTTCATATTTGATTTATGTTTTTTCAGTGATTGAGGAGAGAAACTGGGATATCAAATACTTACTTACCTGTGTTTTAAAAGGAATGTATCATCAAGGGTATATGAGGATGAATTTTTTTCTAATATTCTCCCATTAGATATGTGTGTTGGGAAGACTTGAAAATCTAATTATTGTCAACTATAGTTCATCAAAATTTGGGGTTGACAGGTGTCTCTATTCAACATATAGACTCATGAGTTTCTATCAGGCTCTGGTTTCTAATACTTTTACTCTTAGCAAAGGTATTATTTGCAAGTAATGGTATAATCCATTTAAGACCCAAGAACTAATCCCGATTGTGTATGGGCTCACTTATGTGCATATATGACCATAAGTTGCACAACATACATGTTTTGGATGAAGGGAACCAACAATCAAGTATATTTTTTTCTTTTCCTTTTTCAGACTTACTCTCTATTTCTCTTCTCTGTTCAAAAATGTTTTATCCATCCTAAAATGTGTAGAGCAAAATAAAAACTTTATCAATGTGTGCTTAAGAATTTAACATTTTTTATATCCCTATCATAGACATTGGAATCTCATGTTCCAAGACACTTGTATTTATAGAAACATTAACTTCATTCTTTTTTTATATGTAATTTTTAATCAAAATTTTACAGTGTAATTATAAAAGTCATAACTTAAACCTCTGGTTGTACCTTTTGTGAGAGAAATCAGCAAAATAAAACTGAAATCTGTAAAAATTAATAAGCAATAGACAGTAATACATATTACACTATTACATTTACAAAGTATATGCTTAAAGGTAAAAATGGAATCCTAACCTTCCTGTAATTATGTACATGTGTGACACTCATCTGTATAATTTAAGAGATCTTGATTTCATAGGAAAGGTAATGTATTCTGGATCTGATCTTTCCTGAAGTCTGTAATTACGTGACAAGGATAATTTTGGGTATCAGTAGTGTGCTCACAAGTGCCGTCAGGTGAGGCCAAACACGTGATCAGCCAGGTAGCTTTCTCTCCTGGCTAAGCACTAACTTAAAACATTTAACTGTATGCAGCATGAAACAGATACACTTGTCAACAACATTTAGTACACCAGATGGTTTTTAGTCAGATACTGTGTTCCTTTAATTAGCTGCTGGTAGGGTTGAAAAATGCCCCCTTAATAGGCTAATAAAATAGTAGGTTTACAATTTCAGGTAATTTCTGTTTTTTCCCTTGAGGAAGAATGGGCGCTAAAACTTATCAAGTTAAACTACCCTTACATAAGCAAGTGATTCCCATTCACGAACCCTGTTCACACACTCTGAGTCATGTGGAGCAGAGAAGAAGCACATACATAAGAAGAAGGGGGTTTTCTTCTGTAAAAACAATAGTTTCCTTTTTATTTCCTCAAGGTTTTACTGAGGAAAAAATAGGCTTAACAATCATAATGATGCTAAATAAGCATCAGAATAAGTAACTGAGGGGATTAGAATAATCCCTTATCAGGGGCTAGATCTTCCTTGAAGGTAGCTTTAGTTATACCAGAAGAGAAGTCTGAAATACACTATTTCCCACAGTCCCTTCCATTTGTAATTGAAAAAAATTAATCTGGTGTTTAATTAATTTCAACATTCAATGTAGAACAAAAACAAAAACACTAAGGTTTACAAGGAGAAAAATATTTCATTAGTCACTAGTTGGATTTTCTGCTTGAATAATAAACAAAAAAACATATTGTTATAGCTAAGTAACTTGAACACATTTCCCACTTGGGTTCTAAAGTGTCCTTATTGCATGAAAACAAAGTAGGAGTAAAAACTTTAAAAGCCTTGTTAGATTATTAAAAATCTGTGTAAATTGAAATACAAAAACTTTTAAAGCTGTTTTTTCAAAGATTTTATTTATTTATTTTTAGAGAGAGGGGAAGGGAAGGAGAAAGAGAGGGAGAGAAACATCAATGTGTGGTTGCCTCTCATGAGCCCCTTGCTGGGAATCTGGCCCACAACCCAGGCATGTGCTGACTGGAAATCAAACCAGCAACCCTTTGATTCATAGGCCTGTGCTCAATCCACTACACTAGCCAGGTTAAAGCTGTTTTTTAAAGTTAGCTTATCAAACTTTCCCCAAAAGAGCAAAATTGAACTACACGTTATTACTTCCTAGTTTCAAGAAACTTGGCTGTTCATTTGATGCATTGAGATGAAGTATAGCAATTGTCCAAAACTACTAACAGGTAGAGCTGTAACTGATGCAAACAGATGCCCTGGGCTGGTGAAAGTGGCTCAAGCTGGAAAAGAGGCAGCTGATACACAGCCTCTTCCCCTTCATTTGGCAGTGACCATGTGACTCGAGCTAGTTACTTACCTCCTTGGGATTTCTCAGCTTCTCATCTGTTAAAAACAGGCATTGTCCTTTAAATGATGTCTAGGTTCTTTCCATACCAAAAATGTTAAAAGCTCTAATTCTACAAATTCTGTCAACACAAATATAAAACTGAAGATACCTTTTATAATCTATGGATGCTGCCAACATCCCCCACCTGCACATTTTAGCAGACTTTTATCTATTAAAGTTTTGAAAAAGGAAAGAAGATGCAACTCTACCATTTCAACACAATTATGTAATTTTTCAATAGTAATATTAATACTACATTACTCATTAGAGTTATATTAAATCATACCTTTTATTCTAATCCCACGACTAGAAAGAAATTCATAATTAGTTTTTAATTTTATTGAGGAATAATTGACAAATATAATTGCATATATTTAAGTGTGAAATACGATTATTGGATATGGAAAACATTGTAGAATGATTGACAAGATCATGATAATTAACATCCATAATGTCATGTACTCAAGATACATAACATTTTGTGTGTGGTGAGATTGCTTAAGATCTAGTTTCAGCAAATTTCAAATACACAATATATTATTAACTATTGTCACTATGATGAATGCTACATCCTCAGAACTTCTTAAAACTGAAAATGTAGATCTTTTGACCTATATCACCCCATGTCCTCTGTTCTCCAGCCCCTGGCAACCACCATTCTATTCTCTGTTTCTATGAAGTCAGACTAAAAAAAAAAAAGTAAGTGATGCATACCATAAAGTATTTTTGTCTTCCTTTTTCTGGCTAATTTCACTTAGCATAATGCCCTCCAGATTTCTCCATATTGCTATGAATGGCAGGATTTCCTTCTTCATTATGGCTGAATAATATTATATATATATATATATATTATAAGTATATATGTAATATATAAGCATTTATATGTCATATATGTTTATATTTATATATAATGAGTATATATAAGTATATATGAGATATATGGGAATAAATATATAAATATATATCACATTTTTATCTATTCATCCACCAAGGGCTATTTAGATAGTTTCCATATTTGACTATTATAAATAATGCTGCTCTGAACATGGGCATGCTGATATCTTTTTGAGATATTGACTTTTAGTTTTTATTGCCTATGCTTTTGTCATCTTATATGAGAAATCATATCTGAGATATGGAAGCAACCAAGAGCTCCACCAGTAGATGAATGGATCAGGGAGATATGATGTATACAATTAAAATCTTGCTATTTGCGACAACATAGATGGACCTAGAGAGTATTATGCTAAATGAAAAAAGTCAGAGAAAGGAAAATACCATATCATTTCACATATATGTGGAATCTAAAAATGCAAAACTAAAAATCAAACAAAACGGGGAGATGCATAGACATAAAGAACAAGCTCATGGTTGCCAAAGGAGAAGTGGGGGATAGAAATAAAAATTTAAAAAATCATTGTTTGTTAAAAAATCAAACAATGTCAAAGTTCCCTCCCCCCATGTTTTCTCCTAGGAGTTTTGTGGTTTTAGGTTTTACATTTAAATCCTTAATCTATTTCAGTTAATTTTCATGAATGATATAATGCAGAGATCCAGTTTCATTCTTTTGCATGTGGATATTCTATTTTCCAGCATCATTTATTGAAAAGACTATCTTTCCCCTCATTATGTGTTCTTGAAACCTGCGCCAAAAATTATTTCACCATGCATGCATAGGTTTATGTCTGAGCTCTCTATACTGTTCCACTTGTCTGCAAGCCTGTTTTTATGGCACTACCATACTGTTTTCATTACTATAGCTTTGTAATATAATTTGAAATCAGTGTGTTGCCTCCAGCTGCATTCCTCTTTCTCAAGATTGCTTTGGATATTTAGGATCTTTTGTGGATATATGCCATTTTAGCATAGTTTTTTTCTATTTCTGTGAAAAATGTAATTTGAATTTTGAGGGGGAGATTGCATTGATTCAGTAGATTCAGTAATTCACTTTAGATAGTATGAAAAAATTTACACAATATTAATTCTTCCAACCCAAGAACACCATATTTTTCCTATTTATTTGTCTTCTTCAATCTCTTGCATTACATGTCATATAGTTTTCAGTGTACAGGCCCTTCAGCTTCTTGGTTAAATGTATTCCTAAGTATTTTATTGTTTACAATGCTATTGTAAGTTGGATGGCTTCCTTATTTTCTCTTTCAGATAGTTCGTTGTCAGCATATAGAAATGCAACTGATTTTTATATTTTAATTTTATATCCTGAAATTTTACTGAATTTATTTATTAGTTATAACAGTTTTTTAGTAGACTCTTCAGGGTTTTCTAGACATAAGATCATATCATCTGCAAATGATGAGTTTTATTTCTTTCATTTTAGTTTGGATGCCTTTTATTTCTTTATTTTGTCTGATCGCTCTATCTAGGACTGCAGGAACTATGTTGAATGGGAGTGGTGAGAGTGGGAACCCTTGCCTTGTTCCTGAGTTTAGACAAAAAACTTTCAATCTATCTCCATTGAGGATGATGTTAGCTGTGGGTCTGTTGTATATGGACTTCATAATGTTGAGTTATATTCCTCCTATGCCCAACTTATTGAGGGTTTTTTGTCATGAAAATTTGTTGTATTTCATCAAATGCTTTTTCTACATCTATTGAGATGATTATATGATTTCTGTCTTTTATTCCATTAATGTGATATGTCACATATATTGATTTGCATATGTTTAATCATCTTTGTGTCACACAGATAAACCCAACTTGATCATGGTGAATGATTCTTTTAATACTGAATTGAGTTTCTCATATTTGGTTGGACATTTTTACATTGATATTCACCAGGAGTATTGGTAATATTGTAATATTGTTTTCTTATAGTGCTCTTTTCTGACTCTGTCATCAGGGTAATGCTGGCCTTGTGAAATGAATTTGGGAGTATTCTTTTCTGTTCAGTTTTTTGGAAGAGTTTCAAAAGGATTGGCATTAAACTTTTTAAAAAATATTTGATAAAATTCGCTAGGAAACCCTCTAGTCCTGGGCTTTTCTGCAAAGGGAAGTATTTTTTGTTACGGATTCAATCTCCTTAATTATTGTTGTTCTGTTCAGGTTTTCTATTTCTTCATGATTTAATCTTGGTAGTCTTGTATGTTTCTAGGAAAGTATCCACTTCTAGGCTTTTTTTACTTTGTTGGCAAATAATTATTCATAGTAAAGCTGGGCTTAGTACAGTGGCAACATTCCCTGGCCATAACCCATCAGAGACCCCATCCAGGAAGGGATTGGAGCTCTCAGTGGTGGCACTGTGACATTGTTAATGAGGGTTCAGAACCAAGGCTTGGGACCCAAGGGTGGGGTGTAGATCAGTGGCAGCTCCGGTCCCAAATATGATGAGGTAACGTGGTGTTTCTCTCAGGGACTTTGGGACATAGGAGCTACTGGAGCCCCAGAAGGCAGGTCCGTCAGCAACCACAACAGTTTTATCACCAGAGTGGTTGCTTTGAGGGGATGCTAGGCAGCTCCATCTGCTGGGATCAACATTGGTGAAGAATGTGGGAGACCAGTACAGCAAAGGCCCCATGCATCCACAGTGGTAAGGCTTACTGGGGTTTGCCTGCTCTCCTTTTTCCCAGGGGGTGAAATTCCTCTGAGGCCATCCCCCTGGCTTCATGATTCTCTGGAGTGGAGAATGAGGTGACACAGGTAATAGGCTTTCCTGTTCTTTATGTGGCCATCCTCAGTTTTTGAGCTACATGGGGTTTCTTTTGCTTTGTTGTAGTCCAGAGCTGTCCATGTGTTATTTTCTTCACTGTGTGGTTATTTATTGTTTCTGCTTGGTAAGTTCAACTTTTGGGTCCCCTAGCCCTCCATCTTGCTGATGTAACCTCCTCATTCTTAATTTTCAGTGTATGTTTCAGAAATCTGAAACTGGATTTTTGCAAGGCTTTTTTGAGTTAAAGGGTTTGTTTTTTGGAAACTTATAAATAAAAATCATTCTATCATGTCATATATGCATTAACTGCATTGTAAAGTTAATTAAGCAATAGCTGGGCATTTCCTAGGTATTAATGACTAACAGGGAGGAATGGATGGCTCAAGGTGCAGCCAAGGACCATTAACATCTGCTGCCATTAATTCCCAGAAAATGCCCAACATCAAAGTCATTATTGCTATTGTGATCTGAAATTGGAAAAGAAATACCAGCATATGAGTTTTTTTTAAAGGGTGATGCAGTTTTAATTGATATGTATGAGGCATTCATGGAGAACTTAATTTTTGCACATTAGCCAATTGTATTGCTGCTCTCATCTCTCATAGTTCCATTTGGGTTATAATTGAGCAGCAACAATCGTAGACCTGGCTATTTCCTGGGATTAATGAATGACTGGGTGGAGGTAATTACCTAACATATAGTTTTAGGCCATTAACCTCAGTTGGTCACTAATTTCTAGGACTTTATTTTAACTGAGGTCATTATTTTGTGGTAAGAAAAAATACATTAACTTATTTTAATATTAATTATAGTACTTTTTGTTTTTTTTGAAACATTCAATAATGGTAGCTATCTATGGAGTCTGTTTCTGCATTTCTGCATTTTATGTTTTTGAATATAAACACTCAATGGGTAGAGAAGATACCTATGACACTTAGAATAAAGTTCATCCGATTAGCTTGTTGATATTACCTTTATAGAAGTAATCTATTTTTTACCCTGGTTCAACATGGAAAATAGATTGCTTTTATTATCAGTAAGTCATCTATGAATAACATTTTTATTAAATACATATATATAGGTTCTACTGACCATTATTTTTGTGATGTATATATTCTTTTTTAATAGTTTATTTGTATTGTATTTTTTCATTACCATTTGTTCCTCTTATACCCTCTTCCAACTCCTCCCCCGCCCCCGCAGTCACCACGCTGTTGTCTGTGTCCATGAGTCCTTTTTCTTTTTTGCTTCATCCTGCCATCCCCACCCCCACAGGGCTGTCAGCCTGCCATGATATATATGCATCTTCTTAATAAAAATGTTGTTTGTGTTTCTTTTAATGGTGTATTACATATTAACAATAATGCCACTTTATTTGGTTTTGTTAATGTGTTACTAATTTCTCCTCTACTTTAAAAGTCAAAGATTAAAAGTTTTTTTTCAGACTGAAAAGAACAATTAACAGAAATTCTAAGATTACCAGTTAAAATCACATTTTGTAATGAAGATAATGCGTAAACTAAAAGGTATAGTTACAGAAAAAGTTTTTAACTTAAACAGTGTCAACAAAAATTTTTATAGTATCAGGACAGAATGAATTATGTTGATTAGGTTTTAGTGAAAATCCTTGACAGTCTTCAAAAAATAAATTTTAAAATGCCAATGTTAAATTTGCTATGAAATTTAAGTATATATCTAAAAAGTAATTACCAGATAAACTTTATATGATTGATATTGAGTATATTTTCAGTATAAGTGGAATAACTGATATATTTATACATTTTAACTATATATACAATGTTAATAAAATTTATCATGTCATAATATTTAATGTTTAGAAGTTTCAGATGTTGTAGTTTTAAATAAAAAGATACTTGATAAAATGAACATTATTTCCAAATAATATAATAATTTTATACTTGCTCCTTTCTCTGAATTAAATGTCAATAATAAAAATTGAATATGTATCATAAGATGCTTTTATTATTGAAAAGCAAAAAGGAAAGTAGTATATAGTTTGTACATGTGCATGAATATATAGACAGACTTTTATAAAAACAGCTTCTAATAAGGAATTAAAGCCATTTGAAACATAAAATATAGTTCCTTTGTTGTGGAGTTATTTAAATAATTAATTTAGTTTTTCATTTATAAAACTATAGGTATACCTAGATTTCAAGAAACATGAATCAAATAATCAAAATGTATTTAATACCATACATTCATTAAGAACACTTAGCACTGAAATTAAAATTTAAGAAAGCTAGCAGATTTCTTAGCACCAAAAAAATAATAATTATATTTGAGCAAGCTTTTTTAGTATTTATTATAATAAATGCCTACTCTATGGATTTAAAAAAGTGGTCATTTCTCTACTATTTCCTTATTTCCTTAGATTTAATCTGTAATATACAATCTATGAAGTGTTTTTTGTCTACATTAGCCTCTTTATCTTTTTTCTTTATTTTTCTTTTTTTAAATTTTATTTTAATTGTTGTCCTTGTGCAGTTTTCTGTTTTCTACTCCCATCCCAGCCCACTGCCCCAGCTCTCCCCACCTCCCTCCCATTTCCACCCCCGCTCATTTTTGTCCATGTGTCTTTTATACTTGTTGCTCTAAACCCTTCCCCTATGCACCCCAATGTTCATAGCAGCACAATTTACAATAGCCAAGTGTTGGAAGCAACCTAGGTGCCCATCAGGAAATGAATGGATCAAGAAACTATGGTACATTTACACAATGGAATTCTATGCAGCAGAAAGAAAGAAGGAGCTCCTACCCTTCGCAACAGCATGGATGGAACTGGAGAGCATTATGTCAAGCCAAATAAGCCAGGAGGTGAAAGACAAATACCATATGATCTCACCTTTAACAGGAACCTAATCAACAAACCAAACAAACAAGCCTCTTTGACTTAAAGAAACAGTTGTTTTGTTTTAGTAAATGCTCAACTCAAACCTGAGTAATTAAATAAGTTATTTAAAGTTCTAAAGTAAGTGGAGATGTAAGCCTGAAGCATGGTTTTACCTTTACCCTACCTAGTTTTACTGATGGAAAATGATAAATCTGATTAAGTTATTTTAAAAGTATGCTAGTCACCTCAGGGCACCCATTTTTATTTTTCTCATGGTTTAGCATTATGTACATACAGACAGCCATACTATTTCAATTACATGGCAATCAATACCTACTTATAAAATCAGTCATAATATTTAGATTAGGCTCTTAGTTTTCTTTCCTTCCAGCAGAACAATTGATACTAGGATGAATGAAATCTATTTTCTTGTGGAGTTTAAATTTCAATTAGTTATGATAGATTTTCAAAGGTTCAAATAAAATTATTTTGTTGTCAAACATTGTTGTGTTATATTCTACTGTTGATTTGAAAATCCATTATTTAAATCTAATGTATTGTCCTTGTTTAAATGTTTAAGTTCACTGTTTTCAACTTCTAACCAATTTTTTTCTTTTATTTTAATAAAGTTTAATATTTTCCTTAGTCTTTCATATTTATTTTCACAAGATCTATTTTTATGACACAAAATTTATATAATCTTTACTCCCTCTTACTGAATCTCCAGCATATGTCTGTTTTGTCTCTGATTTTAAGAGCATACCAAAACTGATACATATTTTTAAATAGCACTTCAAGAATCTGCTTGAAAATGTCTTTTTATGCAACATTCATATACAACAAGGAATATTTGTTCTTATAACAAAGAGAGTATTCAGGGATGCTGTGAAATGGAGACCAGGGTTAGGAAATGTACACACTCCAGATTTTATGTGTTCTTTGGAATATCAATAGTTTTGAGTGTTCATTTTGCTGGGTGGATAAAGAAATAAAACTCTGCATCTAAGTTTCAGAAGATATTGTAGAGACTAAAGGAAGAGTTTGCCAAAAATAATAGACTTTCCCTCGTAGGGACAAAAATAACTTTCTAGACTATAATTTTAAATGAAGAAAATTCTAGATGGTAAATCAATTAAAGGCAGTAATCTGCTTCTACATATACTCATTAGAGAAATTTAAAAATTCCACTGAAATTATTATCTACCAAGATAGCCCTATGCCAAGCTTAATGTTTTTCAAAGTTCTCGCACTTTAAAGCAGTAATCTCCATTTTTAACCTTTGTGAAATGAGTTCCTTTTTATTTTTTTCTGTTGCCAGAAAACAAAAACAAAACAAACAAACAAAAGCCTAAGCAACTTATTACTATACCTGGGAGAAGAGCCTATCAGCTCTAAAATGATGAGGGTCCTGAATTATAAAGGCTCTAACTTTGCATTGTTCTTAACTTTGATTCTATAAAGTTAAATATTAATAAAATAAATATGAGAATCAGAATGAGTCCTTATTATCTATTTTTAAGAAAATTTGTACCTAACAGATTCTATATTCATATAGAACAGGTTTTGGATGTATTTGGAAATAATATGATTTGCAAACTTCCATGTCCCAGGACTAAAACAATGCAGACATTTGCGTCTTTTCTTTTGCTGGTGATTATTCAGTCCCTTTTGATTTATTTATAGAGCTAGTCTCAATTATATGCTAGAATGTCTTGCAACATCACCCTTTAAAATGGGACAATATTACTTTTAAAAGAGAAGAAGATAGTATAGCAGTGGTGATGAAAAAAGAGGATCAGAGTAAAACAGGTTTAGATTGACTCCAGGATAAAAAAGAAATTAAATCCATTTCAAGACAAAAATAATTTTCATTTCCATACCAAGGATTTCTAACATTAAAAAGGAAAAAAAACTAGTAGAGGGCCATTTGATTTCACAGAATATTTAAAATCAATTACTGAAAACTATAAACATGAGTTTTTGACCATTTCTTAACATGATCCCGTAAAGAACTGATTGAAGCCTGAAGTTAGTTATAAAAGAAAAGGTTTCATGGAAATCCTGAGTACCGTCGAACTTCTCTATACTTTCAGGACTTCTTTGGGTACTTTTTATGTTTTACAGCAATATCAAACATGCAAATCAAATTTGCTTTTAGGAAATGTCTTTTGTATACTATATGTATTGTATAGAGTGTATTATTTTTAAAAGTTCATTTTGAATTTGCATTGAAATTACATTCCAAACTGTCAGTAAATAGAGAATACACTGTCTAGTCAAAAGTAATATTTTTACTAATAAGAAACAGAGGTGTGAAATTCCAGGTATAATTTTCTGGGGAGAATAGAAGGCAGAAAGAACTAGACGGTGACTCTTTGAGAACATCAAAGAGAAACAAATAGAGTGAAAAGCAGAGGAAAGCAGAAACAGCAGAGATGCTTTTAAATAGTTATTTGATCTGTTTGTTTTTATCTACTTGGTAGTTCCCTATGTGCCAGACACTGTGCTCCTGTTGGATATAACAATGAATAAAATATAGATTTTAACTATTATGGAGAATATAGTATATGGACTAATGGAAATATGCATGTGAAATACAAAATGAAGAAAATGATTCGTTATGTTCCTTAGCTGGGGGACAGGTAAGGGAACCCTTCACCAGAGATGCTTTTGCAAATAAGAGTTAGAAAATATTTGTGTCTGAATCATTCCAAGTAGTAGTAAGAGCTGGGACTAAAGACCGTATAATGGTTTTATGGAACGATAAGGAGTTCAGTATTGTCAGAATATGATGTTCTTAGATACTGGAAGAAAAATGAGGGAAATGATAAAAGAAGAATATGGATAGTAGAACAGAAGGCCTTTGTGACCACATAAAGAAGCACAGCACTTTAAGCAATGGGGAGACTTGGTCTCAAGTTGCAGAGGAAATTGTCCATTGTAGAAGTCTTCTCTTAAAGTTCTGTTTATGATTGGCTAACCTTGGAAAGGTATACACACACACGTATGGAAAGAGAGAGATAGAGAATATGTATATCAGGCATGATGATACAGATTCATTACTCTGTGTTTTTTCTCTATTCTGAAATAAAAAAAGTCCTACCTATACTGATGTTTAAGTTTTAGATACTAATTATGTTTTTATTTACATGTATAATGAATTAGAGTTCATTTTTATGGGCTATCATGATCTGGCAAGATAAATATTTGGATTTCTGATATATGCAGATCTTCCCTGTGGGATAAAGTTGATGAGCCAGGAAAGATAAACATCTTATACCTCATTTCTGATGTAATAGATTTGAGAAAATGCATTTAATAGATTGTTAATCTTTATGGCTCAGAATTTGGGAGAGTGGGCTATAGGGAAGCACTCTAAGGGGTCTGAGTCTTGGTCGGTGGGGTTCTTTTAGTGAGTGTCCTGCTTATTTAGTCGTATATTGAGCTTTCAATCAGCATCAACCTTGCCACCTGAGGACGAGGAGACAACTTACAGTGAGCCCCCAGGGAGGGACAAGTCATGTTGGGTTGTTAATACGGTATACATTACCAGTTGCATCTACTCTCAGAAAAAACATCTTTTTTAAAATTTTAATTTTTATTTTAATTGTTCTTGTACAGTTTTCTGCCTATTACTCCCATCCCAGCCCACCACCCCAACCCGCCCCACCTAATTTCCACCCCCCCTAATTTTTGTCCATGTGTCTTTTATACTTGTTGCTCTAAATCTTTCCCCTTTTCCCCTGAAATTCCCTCCCCTCACTCCTCTGGTGACTGTCAGCCTGTTCTCAATTTATGCTAATCGAAATAAGCCAGGAAGTGAAAGACAAATACCAGAAAAACATCTTAAATCATGAGTGTCAGATCCAACTGTGGGATATAAGGGGGGAGAGATCATCGGTGCAATTTCTATTTTATTTTGTCCATTACACCCCATAATTATTCCTTCAAACACTTTTTTAGATTTCATTTATTTATTTTTAGAGAGAGGGGAAGGGAGGGAGAAAGATATCAATGTACAAGAGAAATATCGATCAGTTGACTCTCTCACATCCCCAGCCAGGGACCTGGCCTGCAATCCAGGCATGTGCCCTGAACTGGAATCAAACCTGCGAACTTGGAGTTTGCAGGATGATGCCCAACCACTGAACCACACCAGTCAGGGCTCCTTTCAACTCCCCAATGACTTTTTTTTTCCCCTGTAGCTTTACAGAATTAATTGTGGTTAAGCCATATGGGGGTGTGAATTGATCTTTATCCATTGCTGAGCAGGTTAATTCTTTTTGGGGGAGGCATCTTAAGAAAGATGGGTGGCAAGATTTGGCCATCCATTATGGAGCCCAAGTGGGAGTTATCCCCTCTGTGTCCCTGGCCTAGGTGTGACCATTCAGATACTTCTGCTCAGGACTTCAGTTTTCAGGGAGTAACACAAACGGGGAGGTGCAGTAGAAATTTCTCAAGGTAGTTGTAAGGAATTCAAGAATTTGGAAATGAGGAAATGAATGTCTGTTCACAAGTTAGGAGTGTCCAGTGGCCATTACAATGGTGAGGGGGAGTTGTAAGCAGACTATTTCTATGGCAGGAATTTGTCTAGTCCTTATCTTCTTTAGTTCTTATTGGAGTTTCTCCAAACTTATTATTGATTCAGTGAGTTATCTGGTAAAGTTCTGATTCTTGTCTGTTCAATTTAACCATTTTATGTCTTTTGTAACCCAGATCCTAATTGTGCAGCTTCATAGGATGATTTGAGATACACTGTCAACAAATTGTTTCTTTTAGACCATACACTATCCCTGAGCATGTGTGGAGAAGCAACCTGAGCAGATTTGTGATTTTAAAAAAATCACTTGGACAACAGTATGGATGGTGGACTGTAGGGGTCAGCGCTACAGGCATGAGTATAATTAAAAGATTTCTAATTGTTCAGGTGGGAGACAATGAGGACCTAAACTCATAAATGACAGTGGGGATTAATAGGAGATTTAGGGATCCACAGCCTTTAGAAATTATTTAAGGAATGAGGAAGTGAAAAGAGTTCGGGGGACTTTTCAGATGTTCTGCTTGGATGGCCTTTAACCTGTTGGTGAAAGAGATCCCAGGGAGGAAACTGAGTGAAAAGTGAAAAGTAGTAGCAGGAAAAGCTGGGAAGAGTAGTATCTTAGAAGCCAAGAGAGGGGAGAGTTTCCTTACAGAGGGAGTAATTCAAAGTGTTCAGAAGTCAAGAAGAATTAAAATGAGAAGATAGCCACAGGGTGGGTGTGTTGGGGCTTATCAGTAGACTGAAAGCCCTGTATGTGAGATGCCAGGTTAGAAGGCACGCAGCGGAGCCTGATTTGGAGGCGAGCGGCCTGACAAAATGAAGGCAGGTTACCTTCGTAATAAGCTTGGCTGAAAGGGTAAGGAGGAAGCTTATGTTTCCTTCTGTTCAAAAAATAGTGAAGTCATTGCTTAGAGACACAAAGAGGAGAAAACCTACGAAAGCTAGAGTAAGTGAGCAAAGTCATGATTTGAGATGAAGTATTTCTGCGTATCATGCATAGTTTTCTCATAAGTAAAACTGGAAGAGCAGGAAACACATTACATGGTGTCTGTGAAGATAGAGATAATGTCAGCTGAACTCAGTACTTGATCTTTTTGACAGCTCTTTCTAGGAGCCCCTCTTTATGCTATCATGCCAGTTGACATTTGCTGTTTCTCTAGTTTCTTCTCTAAACTCTGGACACTTTGGTGGCATGGAACATGGATTGTATTCAGAATTGCTCTCCCAGGTCTTAGAGTATTGCTCCCATATACAGATTCTCAACATACCTTTGTTGAATAAAGATAACAGTTAAATGAATGTTTAACTTGGTGGGAATGTAGTAAATATTAATTTCTCAAAAACATTTCAGCTCTATACAGACACCATTTAAAATGTTGGTTTTCCTTTGTTTTGCCTCTCCATTTTAAGTTTTCTTCCCATAGAAGAAACATTTATTAAAGCCAATTATACAGTTTGATAAAGAATTTAAAGTGTTTTTCCATGTGGTAAAACATAAAAGCTACTTTCCATTTATAACCTTAAAGAAAATAGGAATGAAAGAAGATATTTAGTATATAGAAAAATGACAATATATAATTAAAACATGCTTTATGTTACTGAATTATTGCTTAAAACAGAATGTTTAATGCTGTTATAATTCCCTGCTTCCCTCTCCCCAAAAGAAACCAAATATTTCTGGTATACTACTGTCCTTACCATTGTAGAATCAGAGAATTACAAGATGTATCAAGAGATCATCTAATTCAGTAATTGCCTTTTAAAAATCCTTAGGAATATACATATTTGCATTTGAATATATGTATTTGCATATATATGTGCAAATATGTGTAACAGTGAAAACTTTAAAAGGAAACAAACAAAAAAAAACCCTTCAGAAAGCCAAAATGGGGGCTATTTCTCTCTCTCTACTGTTCTTTTTAATTCTGGTATTTTTAAAAATTATTTTAAATATAGTATAAACTAAAAAGCTACTAGTAAACTGGGATTATAACTTAGTTTCAACCATAAAACTAAAAATCATGAATTAAACAAAATGATAAAGCCAACAAAAATTTCAGTGCATACTGCTACTTTAAAGCAATGGTGTCATTTTCGCTGTAGCGTGGTCCCGACTCTCAGAGACACAGCCTTCCCAGTTCCCCATGTTCACTTCTTGCTTCTGTCTGCCCCAGTGGCTAGGTCCTCCCACCACTTTCTTTGTCTTTCACATATTTCACAATGCTCACCTTCATCATCCTCCCACTTTCACTTGGTGCTAATTCATCCATGTCTTCAATCTCCCAGCTTGCTTTTCTCAGTAGCACACTAAAGCAAATCAGGTCCCGTGTGGTGGCAATGGGGTGGCGATGCTAATTCAGTGCCTGAGTGTGGGGCAAAACTTGATTCAAAGTTGTGATAATATTCATATTAATCATTCAGATTCTCCTGGGGAAAAACCACAACAAAATTATTTTTGTTGAAAGATCATAGACTCTCTTGTTTGGGAAATATTGATTTTGTAATATCTTTGGTGACCTGTTTAATATCCATGGCAACTATAAGATTGCACTTTAATTCTAATAAAAGTGATACAGCATGTTTATCCCCACTTGTATAGTAGATGTTTCAGCTGTAAGTGCTTTATGTTTATTTTAGCCTTTATTCTGTCCTCATTTTTTTCAAGTTACATGCTCCTGCTTATTCTAATGTTCTTTAGTATTCCCGTACAGTCCCTCCCTTATTTTGTTTGTATCGTTTCTATCATATTCTGTTTTCCCACCATCCCATGAAACTTCTACTCTGCCAGACTGTCTGTTGTTTAGTTTTAAGGGCCAGTCTTGCTTAAGTAGTAGCGTGCTCCTGGCCTGTTAGTACACCTCATGCACTTTAAAAATAAAAGCTATTTTAGCTTTTTATAACATGTAATTTTAATGGCATCATTATATTACTGACATATAGATATTGGGGTCATTGAAATCACTTGCTGTTTTTACTTACTCGTCCAGTTTCTATATTTTTTTCTGGGTAGTTCATTTTTATAATTTAATCAATAGATGTTGAGTGTTTTTTCTTGTGGGCTAAGCACAAAGGAGACAATGCACCTGATACAAATACATGTCTTCTAAGCATTTATAGTTCTAGTTGAGGATGCAGACTAGTAAGACAAATAACTTCAGGTTAGTGCAACTTATTACAAAGGTATAGAATACAGACGAGGCAGGGACCGGCCATCCCTCTGTGAGGAATTGGAGATGCAGACTTTCAGAGAGGGCTTCACAGAGTAGGTAACCCTGGAGCTGATAGAATTAAGAGAAGAACTATAAAAGATGTGGGATTTTTCGGAACTACAGTGATTGGAATCAGAGCTCTTAGAATCAGAGCATCAACATGCTATCTCATGTCTCTGCTGCCTTCTGTCTTATCTTTATTCTCTCTTGCTTTCCCATGAATGAAATCATCACTTTATTGTTTTCCTATTTACTCCAGAAGAAAAATATTGGAGAAGACTTTCACATGGTTGCACTTTGCTGATATATTCATTTCTGGGATTGTCAGTATGGCCAGAGAGAGGGGACAGTGTTGTTGTTACAGAGCAAACAGAAGGTCCATTATTGTCCGCCGCCTTATGGAAAGATGTCTCTCAAAGCCAGAGATTTGTGAAAAGGAAAGGAAATGTTTATTTAATGCTATACAGAGTTAAAGTAGCGACTTAACTTTGTTAAAATATCAAAGTCCTTCAGGATACCCACAGACGCCCACAGTGCTTCCTATCTCCCTCTGCCCTAAGTCAGGGTACCGTACTTGCAAGGAAGAGAAGCACACGTCCGGGATCCAGGCTCTTGACACCGTCAGCTGTGTCGTTGTCCAGGCAGGATCTCCAATTAATCCAAAGCCATGTGGCACCTTCTCATGGCCTA